>OY997592.1:50214618-50860135 GCA_963921825.1 Erodium maritimum
TTAAACTTTTAATTTAATTGTTAACGTTATTTTTAAGTCGACAACTACTAAATAAAATAAAAATAAAATTCAAAAATAGAAATAAAATTACATTAATACAATACAAAATTTGAAAATTACATAAAAATAAAAAAATACATAATTGAAATTGACAATTCATTTGGTCGATATAAGCTTTTGCAGTGATGAATTCTTTGATGACCGTTACTAATATCATATATATTTTTTTGAAACATTGACAGATACTATTCTTAATAATAACGTTTTGGCATCGTTGTCGGACATTTTTTATCGCAACAAAAAAATGATTTTTAAAATAAAAAACTGATTTTTAAACTTAAAAACTGATTATTAAATTTAAAATTTGAGTTTTTAAATTTAAAACTGATTTTTAAAATTTAAAACTAATTTTTAAAATTTAAAACTAATTTGTTTACTTATAAAAACCTAATTAATATCTGATTAATAACCTTACCATATATTAACCTAATTAATTACTATATATTAACCTAATTAACTATTATATATTAACTTAATTAACTTACCATTAATAACCTAACCTAATTAATAAAGGATAATGTCCATCTTCTTCCTTGAGTCTGCGTTGTGTTTTTTTTTTCAGACACGCATCCGCATGGGAGAGGATGGCGGCGAAGCAGAGGAGCGCGAGGCAGCGAGGATGGAATAGGCCTCGCGCCCCTGCCCCCCGGACCCTTCTCCTCGTCCCCCACGCCCCCGCCCCGCACGCCCCGCACCAACCGCACCTCACATCCGTTCGAACCCCGAGCCCTCCACTTCTGCCTCTGCCCCGGCCTCGCGCACAGGTCCCACACCGATGTGGGTGCTCTAACAAATGTTCTATCATTACGTGAATCATATAGAATATAACAAATGTTCTATCATTACGTGAATCATATAGAATATGTCATTCGTACAACTATTACATGGACACATGTACTTGATGTTGTTGGCTTTACAACTGTCCATAACATGATGAGAAACGGTGATACACTGTTTCGATATCTTTCTTTTGTTTTGCTTTAACAAATTCATTCAACTCTTTTCTTACATTTCGTAATTAGGAACATATATATAACTAATTATTAGTTCAATCCCAACATAAACTTCGTAATTAGTATCAATGATCATTTAATTAACCAATATAATATATAATTACATTTATCTCATATATCTAACAAGCTAAACACTAGTTGATAACTTTAACACTAACAATCCAACCATCCAGATTTAAATTAACACTAACAATCCAACCATCCAGTTTCATTTAAATCTCTCCAACACATATTTCACGCAAATTTAACAAATTAATCAAGAAAATGAGTTAGAAAATATACCTTCTTTGAGATTGAAAGGGTGGAATGTCTCAGTGTTGCACAAACTTCATATTTAACATTTAATTAAGAAAACATAATATGTTATCATCATTTACTTGAACAATGGTGATGGCACTATGAAACAATTACAAAAATGAATACTTTGTTAAATTGATTCAAAGAAAATCGAGGAACGATCTAGCAAAGGATTTAAATGAAATATTTATTGAACAAACATAAATCTTTTTCAATTTTACATTAGTGGAAGAAAGAATGTATAAACGAAGTGTTAATTTATGTCAACATGACACATTTCCTTAAAGGGGTGGGATACTTTGTTCATTAGTGAAGAAATTGGTAGGATCAACCATAGTCTTCACACGCACCAATCTGTCGAAGTTGTTGTTGAAATATTTACTTCCCCAAATGCGTGATTGCTTGTAGCTGATCTGGTCCTGAAAGTTCATCCCGATATCAAGATCCCTATAGTTGACATAAGCCTGTCTTGGGTTCTTGGAAACATGGGGACCCATGAAACTATAAAGCCTCCGGATCCAAGCCAAATGTTTGTACGCAACCTCTGCATCATCTTCAACCCACGACACTATATACTGAATTTGATACAAATTCCCAGCTCTGTGTGGAAATGGGATCTGGGTTTCTGATATCTCACTCATTTTGCCTCCATAGGCCACGAGAATCATCTGTCCGGTCTCGCCTCCTTGATCGTGAAACCTTTCCCATATAGCTTGCAAGTTTTTTGCAGAGATGGGTTCTTGTACATAATCTGATTTTCCTTTGTAAAACCCCCGTGTCAGAGACACCCTTCCAAGCAAGACCTCAGGTGACTGATCTCTAGGGTACCCTGCAAAGTATAAGACGGACTCGATCCAGCTCATCTCGATGCAGTGTTCACGTAGCAGCCCCAGGTCAGGAAAAGTCTCTTGCATCAGTTGGACAAGATCATTACTCTTTCCGAGGAACATGGAACTGAACGAGGCTTGTATTCCTTGAGTCGAGTTCGCAGGATTTATCATGATCCTCAGGAAAGACAGATCTTCGGGGAACCTACTCGCCTTGAGTTGCCACTGGTGGACAAGATCGGTCGCGTTGGTTTTTTGTAATGTGAAGACAGTGACAATGGAGGGAACACGAACGAGTTTAACTTTCCATGCCACGATGACACCAAAGCTAGCTCCTCCGCCTCCTCGGATGGCCCAAAAGAGGTCCTCTCCCATTGACCGTCTGTCAAGAAGCCTTCCTCGTACATCCACGATCTGTGCATCGATGACATGATCGGCTGCAATACCGTGTTTCCGCAACAAAGTCCCGTAGCCTCCCCCGCTGAGGTGTCCTCCGGCGCCGACCGTGGGACAAACGCCTGCAGGGAACCCTAGGGTGGAGCTCTTCTCGGCGACTCTATAGTAAAGCTCACCTAGAGTCGCGCCAGCCTCAACCCACGCGGTCTCGGTCCCTTCATCCACGGTAACTCGCCGGAGATTCGACATGTCAATGATCAGAAAGGGGGCGGTGGATATGAAGGAGAGGCCCTCGTTGTCATGGCCTCCACTCCTCACCCGGACCTCTAGGCCATGGCTCTTGGAACAGCTTATGGCTGCTTGGACGTGGGAAGCACGCGACGGAGTGACGATGACTAGGGGTTTTGGGGTTGATGGGGTGGAGAACCTCAGGTTCTGTATGGTGGAGTTCAATAGGGATGAGTAAGAGGAGTTGCTTCGGGTGTAAGCAACTGTGCCACGAGAGTTTAGGCATCGGAGAAAGCTTTCTTCATTGTAAACTGGCCTTGCATGGCTTACTTGACACAAACTGTATGAGATCAAAGCGTAACACAAAATCGACATAAGTCGAGGAACCGCCATATCTATTGATGTTTTGCTTTTGTTTCTGACAATGGTTCTTGTATTTGTACAACGCTGGTGTTATATACTGTAAATGTTTTGACAATGCCGTGTTTTATAGTTTATGATTCTAAAGTCTTAGGCTATGACCAACCATTTCATTTGGAAGTGTTCAAAGTCAACTCACCATATTGTGTGAGACTTTAGAACATTTAATTGATCAAGTAAACTCTGGTATTTTCGAAAGACTTTCCCATTAGAAGTTTACAAGCGACCAATGAATTGTTCAATGGTCATACCTCATATAATTAATAAACTGGTTTTGAATAATTCCGGAGCCGTGTGAGATGGTCAATACGTTTCTCGCTCAAACATTTCAATCTTCAATATGATAGAGTCACAAAGCCTTGAATATGTCATTTAAATCCTCTAATAATTGGGTTGATAAGAATGGGATTAGACCGAATTGGTCTAATACCAGTCTAATTAGGCTACTTTTTGGGAAAAATGATGGACCGCACGAATCAATTAGACTCGATTCGTGAGTCTAATTGAAATTACCTAACAGTAGGAATAGACCCGAATCGGTAAATTCCGAGTCTAATGTAAAAAAAACTTAAATAAAATATAAATTTATAATTTAAAAACAATAAAAAAAACGAAAGACGATGGAAATATAAAGGGAAAAAATGTGTTTGGTTTGTTTTAATGGAATCTGTTCACTTGATAAACGATTTTTGTTTGGGGAAATATCAGTTTAGTACCCATAACTATACACTTTTAACACATAAGGCACCTTAACTAAAAAAATGGCTAAAAAGGTACAATAACTATCAGAAAATAACACTTTAGTTTACGGCGTTAACTTTCCATCCAAAATCAGTCTTATTTATTTAATAAAAATTACTTTTATTATTAAAAAAATCTGATTTGTTATTAAAAAATCATTTTTTATTATTAATAATCAATTTTTAAATTAAAAAATAAATTTTATTTTTAAAAATCCAGTTTCATTATTAAAAAAACATTTTTATTTTAAATTTTCAGTTTATTTTATTAAATGAAATTATTTTTAAAATCATTTCAGTTTTAAAAATAATTATGATTTTTTAATAATGAAATTGGATTTTTAAAAATAAAATATTTTTTATTTTTTTAATGAAAATCAGTTTTATTATTTAAAAAATCTGATTTGTTATTAAAAAAATCAGTTTTTATTACTAAAAATCAGTTTTTAACTAAAAAAATTAATTTTATTTTTAAAAATTCAGTTTCATTATTAAAAATCATTTTTATTTTTAAATTTCAGTTTTAATTATTAAATCATAATTATTTTTAAAACTGAAATGATTTTTAAAATAATTTGATTGAATAAAATAAACTGAAATTTTAAAATAAAAATGATTTTTTAATAAAGAAACTGGAATTTTAAAATAAAATTGATTTTTAATTAAAAAATTGATTTTTAATACTAAAAACTGATTTTTTAATAACAAAACTAATTTTTTATTAAATAAATAAAACTGATTTTGGATGGAAAGTTAACGTCGTAAACTAAAGTGTTATTTTCTGATAATTAGGGTACCTTTTTAGCCATTTTTTAGTTAAGGTACCTTATGTGTTAAAAGTGTATAGTTAGGGGTACTAAACTGATATTTTCCCTTTTTTTTACCAGCCAAGTTGCATACATGACCGACAAGTGAAATAATTTCCGAGTAATGTGTCAGAAATTTATGTCATCAGCCAGGTGTCTTACATGGCCAATGACTTGATATTCCGTCGACCAAGTGGCTTACTTGACCGAGGTCAAGAAATATTTCGTCAACCAAGTCCTTTCCTGATATGGTGTTTTGCTAGTTGTAGCTTTCCTTTTTCTTGATAATTGTAAAAGAAAAGTAGAAAATATTTTTGTTTGAGTGTGGGAATTTGTCTCGAAGTGATGGTTTAAATTTTTTAAAAATACCAAGTAGAAAATATAAAATCTAGGTTTTTCATCTACATTGATGTTCTTCGATTTTTGTACATCTAACAAGGAAGAAAAGTAGGAAGATGAAAATTCTGGATTTTTTGTTTTTGACTTACATTTTTTATTGGGATAATTGTCAAAACATGCACTTATGTTTCGTCCACAAACGAAATAGTGCACAATGTTTCGTCCACGTCGTCTGACTACCCTTATGAATCGTCCACGCACTTCTGTCAGTAAAATTAACAGAATATTCGAATATGTAGCCTCATGTGCTATCATGTGCTTGTGTCTGAAAAAAATTTTGGACGAAATTGCCCTAACAATCCTCAGGCACTCATTTTTTTGGAAGAAATTCTTATTTTTGAATTTCAAACCAAAAGGGCAAAATTGTCAATTCAGGTTCTGCTGTTACACTTTTTTAACAGAAGTGCGTGGACGATTCATAAGGGTAGCCAGACGACGTGGACAAAACATTGTGCATTATTTCGTTTGTGGACGAAACATAAGTGCATGTTTTGACAATTATCCCTTTTTTATTTAAAAGATAAAATCATCGTTTCAAAACAAATTTACAAGTTTATGGCTCTTTTTTGCAATGATCAAAGAAGAGGACTTCAATTAGCAAAAAATGAACAGTCACAATACTTTTTTTGTAGTTATTCCTTAACTTTATTTCATGTTAATGACTTAGTTTATGTATAGTGTATCACCTCAGGTGTTAGGTAAACACACAAATCCGTTCCTCTCATGCTTAAGCCAAACTGCTGAGATTCACACTTCTCTCTTGTCGCGAAGGCTGAGATTCGATTATCGATATTCAAGGTCGACGCATATGGTCACAACGCTAAGGAAGAATTGAAAGCCGAGCCTCACTCCTGCCTACTGCGGTTCCTCTTGACCATTTGGTGCCCACAGATTGTCATCATTGCAAGAAAACATTTGTAATAAATCCAGCTTGGCTCAGTCGGCAAACTTTTTCATCATTGTAAACTTGGTGCCAAGTAAATGAAAAGCTGATTCTGCAGCTAAATTGCTAAAATTACTACAAACTATGATAAAACCCTGAATTGAAATTGAACTATAATCTTGAGTGACAACTATCAATGTTACTACAGAAGCAAGCATGCAATAAGAGTAAATTGTTCCACAGAACCAGCTATTGGGAGTTTGACAAAATCATTTAAAATTTGAGCAGACTGCCACAAGAGAAGGCATTTTACACTACCAGCCTGGGCAGCCAGGACATAAGTTCCACAACACTCACTCGCCTCTAAATTCTAATACACAGATTCCAACTTTTTCAAGTTTCACTTGTCCTACCGGTTGGTTAACCCATATAATATAAGTTGTTGCTGTACACTTATAATAGTTGAGCCAGTTCACTGGATGAGCTCATGCCTACTAAAAATAAATAGGGCATCTGCATATATCCAATTGACGGGTTTCTTCACTACATATACTTATGGTAACATGGGGTCACCTGATGATGAAAGCATCTGCACATCTGTTTCCTCAGCTGTCTGATTACCACAACCTTCCCTTGAATTATCTGCATACAGATAACTATCAAACCTCGATCGATTGCACATATCAATAACTCAATACTTGACAAGTAAATAACCACTATTATGTGCACACACAAAGAGCGAAGGTAAGAACCATTACTGAATATTGAATCAATGGTTGGTCGTCTTGGTGACATACTTCTCTTCATATCTACAGGGGTTCAAACAGTACAATAAGCAAAGCAGACATGAAAGAAGCACAAACACGAGCAGAAGAATTACCATTGAAAAAACTCCAAGAGGACTTTCAAACCTACCAGGGATATTTGATTCGTGGGAAAATCCTATTATGATTTCCACGTCATTTTATAATGTTGTTCAAATTATTTTCATACATGCTCATTTTACAACAAGACCAATATGTAGGAAATTGATGAGTGAGCTTAAATTCCTTAAACTGTTGGCAAGTTACTTATCAGGCCACCAAATATTGCAAAGAGCTCTCACAGTGGCATATCTACATCTATCCAATCTATCCCGAAGTTTGCCTATTAAAGTTGTTAGCTCTTTCTATTTTCTAAAAGTAAATCCTTATCAGGGCAAGGGCTCAAAGGGAAATATTTTACCTTATAGAAGTGCATGGTGAACCCCCACTAAGGGCTATTGTGCAAACCATGACTTTGTTCAACTATTTTAAATTGTAAAGTAAGCTACATCCTATATCACATTTGAGTTGGTTCATGCGGGTTGTTTTACAATTTCTACAGGATGTAGCACCGTTCTTAGTTCCAAAACTTGCGCCAATTATAGAAAGCATTCAAGTTCGAAAATCAACATACTGGAGATGAGTTGTTTATAAACATTGTCCATTATTAAATTAAAGCAAAAAAAAAAACAAATTTTCACCATACCAATTACTCCCATCATGCATGCACAAAATATACTAAAAAACAAGACAAAACTTACAATGGTAATACATGAACAAATGCAACAGCACATATCCTAGGTGAAAGTACTTGCATGGTGAAAAAAAGTGACAGAAAAAAATATATAGGATGGAAAAAAGTTAAAGGTTACATCTTCAATTATAGGATATTGCAATGGTGTGAAAAAAGTAACAGAAAACCTTACTAACTACATACCAAAAGTACGATTGAGTCCCTTGACAGCATCAAAGTTCTTGTATGTATAGCCAACAAAACTTAGATCTTTGGGAGTTAATGGCATCTGCAAGAAGTTCACAGGTAGCATCAATATATACACTACAAGTTCCCAGAATGGCTAGAGTTTGTAGTCAGAAACAAGATAGTTTGGGGAAAATAAGACAAATATATTGCCGAAAGGGAAAGTTCACTAGCATCAGTAAAAATATATATTCAATATTAAAATTATAAATAATCGAAGTGGTAAGAACCATGTGCCCTCATTCCCTCACTCTAAACTAGTATCTCACTGATCAGAAACAAGTCAAAGATCCAAATGAGCGCAAAACTAAGTGGACAAAACTATTAGTCAAGCACCAGCGCGGTTTTTCCTTTTTACTTCAATCTCAAAGTAATGAAATGCGGGTGTTCTTCAAACTAGGTACATGTTCACATTACCCCATCTTAGATGTCTGTAGTTGTTTTAACAAGTAGGGTAAACTACAAATACATACCCCAAACTTGTCACGATTAACTGATACCTACCCTCATGTTTTTTTGTAACCGATACATACTCAAATGTTTAGTTTTTTAACAGATAGCCCAAGCAGACAGGTAAAATGACGAAAATGCCCTGAAGTGATTTTTTAAATAATTTTATTAAATTAAAACTGAAGTGATTTTTTAAATAAAACTGAAGTGATTTAATAATTACATATATATACCTAACAAAATTGATTTATTAAAATTTTTTTAAAGTAATTACTGAAATGTAGTTGAGCTCATTTTCGTCATTTTACCTGTCTGCTTGGGCTATCTGTTAAAAAACTAAACATTTGAGTATGTATCGGTTACAAAAAAACATGAGGGTAGGTATCAGTTAATCGTGACAAGTTTGGGGTAGGTATTTGTAGTTTACCCTAACAAGTATTTGTTTTTCTGTTGTGAACAACATTGACTCCCGTTGCATTTGCTGTAGACTACATATGATAGAATGGGTGCTCATTTTTCATTAACTTGCTGCTTTTCACATCATGTCTACAATGATTGAAAGAAAAAGAAGCAGATAAACAGGACAAATTAACTCATGCACAAAGCGAAGATTGTATTCTACAAACGTATACAAAAAGCGCAACTGAAAAAAAAATCAGAAAGGAAAAGATGACACTAACCACAGATACTGAGAGGAACTCAGTGATTTAACATAGTGCACAAATAGTAAATAACAAACCTTCCTTGAGGGTCCTGAACCGGTCCTTGATGTAGCTGGAGGTCCCGCCTGAAAAAATTGAACTCACAAGTAAATCTATTGAAGCATCATACTAGATAGAGCATAATGAAGATAGCATCGAGAAAGCCTGATATACAGGAGCATCTGCATGAAAAATCTAGTAAAGTTCGATAAGACAAAAACAGGTAAAAATATGAGAGTAATTCATAAATCCTTTTTTGTACACATCAGTTGTTGCCTATTAACTCAGAAACCTCATAAGTTGAACACTGCAGTATATAGACGGAGAGAGTTTAATACCGTTCCCACAATCTACTTAACAGAAATAGTAGCAATCACTATAAGTCTGTAACCATAGAACAACAGACATAACAATAATAGAAAGGGGGAGGGGGCAAGTTTGTGCAGTACCTCGTCAAACTTCATGAAGTTTTGAGTATCTAACTCTCCGTTCACTTCTGGTTTAAATGCCGCTTCCATTTCATAGAGCTTGTCCCATACCAGGTCTTTGAACCAAGGATGAGCCTGATACCGTACAAAACTGGCAATGTAAGGAGAAATACGGATGAAAAGTACAATAAAGAGAACAGGGTTGTAATGAATTCAATATCTTACTTTAATTTGATGTGCCCCTCCGGTTCCAAGCCTATGCTCGACATCACAAAGCAACCTACAAATGAGATTCTTTGCCTCGAGTGACAACCTTGAATCTTCTGGAAATTTGAGGTGATTTCTCCAGTGAACAATCTAAATAAAATTGAAACAATGTCAACAAAAGATGCATATCACAAGACGACTTTAATAAAACTAGGTGAGACTGAAAGGATATGACACAGAGCAACAAAAGAAAAGGAGACATCTTAAATATGTAACACCATGATAAGTCTGAATCAAGCGTACAATACTAATTAATAAACAATTACAACTTATCCAGACAAGGCATGCGTTTAGCAATGAATCATAAAGAGAAAACGAGACAATGACATGACTAATATGAGATAATTATCACGGTAATGACAACCAAGTGGTTCACAAGCCTCGCATGGTAAAATATCAACTGAATAGATTCTACACAACTGAATAAAATATAAAACATAGTACCTTTCTGCATGTGCTAATTGGATCATCTGAGTAGAAAGGAGGGTAGCCAACTAGCATTTCATACATTATTGCTCCTAGTGACCACCTGAATGAAGTCCCAGAGGAAATGAATCACAACTATTTTCCAAAATAACAAGACACCCAACATGCACATGAGCAAAAATAAACATAATCCCCTACAAAGATTTTTATAAAGCCCCGTGGCAAGAAAGTAAATGCTCTAATTGTTTGAGCTCATGATTGACTTAAAGGACAGATGCCAAACAGAAAACAGAGGGAACAGTACACCAACCAGTCACATTCCATGCCATATCCTTTCTTCAGAAGTACTTCAGGAGCAATATAGTCTGGTGTTCCCACTGTCGAAAATGCCTTTTGATAACAAAAGATAAAATAAGAACCAATGGGTACGGCAGACAGTTAAGGAATCTTTCAAAATTGAAAATATATTTTTGCATATGTCTATAAGTGTGGTAGTCTGTTCGTGCATACACATTTTTACTTATGTCTGAACTAATAGATTCTATGCAATGGAACAATCTCAAAACAATGAGAATCACTCATGCCAGGAATAAAAGTGCACAGTCACCTAGAAACACATCAGCACGGTGAACTGGGTGAGGAGGCATACTAAGATTTAAAGAGTAATGTTGAAACGCATTGCTACCAGATAAGGAACCATAATGAACAGAAACACTATAGGTGAACTTCATTTGAAAATTGAAATGCGGCAATAACTGTAACTTTGGTCAAGAATTACATGGAACCCAAAAATTAAAAGATTGGACGAAACGCTAGTGCACAATATTTAGATTCTGGTATAGGAAAAAGATTTAGGCATTGTCTAGACATATAGAACTGTAAACCAAATCTTAAGAGCTTTCCACTGTTATGAAGATGATTCCACATTATCTAGAATATTATTTAGAGGTAAGTTGCCTAATATTTTCATTAATTTCCAGCCTTCACCAAATTTGATCTGGCAAAAAATGGAAGGAAAGTATTTGTGAAACTTACTCTAATCCTAAAGATGAACCTAATAGGTGACGGGCCCAACATGTATATGAAGTGGTGATTGTATCCGCCTACTTTAGATGTGGATCTCTAACAACATTTAACTAGAAAATGTGTATTAAATATATATTTCTATGTAGCGTACCAACTTCCTCCTGTTCATCTGCCAATGTTGAAGTCGTTCACGAGGGGTTTTCCAACTATTCCCATTCTCCGTATCAGGAACACATGCGTCGATATCCATTGGTTCTGTAATATTCTCATCATCCAATGTTTTGTTTTCATGAAGGGCAGGTAAGGTAGTACAATCAATTGGCTTACAGAGGCCAAAATCTGAGAGCTTCATGTGACCATTTTTGTCCAAAAGGAGGTTGTCAGGCTTGATATCTCTGAAATGAGAAGGGGGGAAATTACACAGAAATCAAACTAAATGACTGCCAGATTCGGCTTATAAAAAATTTGCCAGCATGTAAACATCAACTGATTGCCAACCTGTGAATGTAGTTGTGTTTGTGAATAGACTCTATGGCCAAGACACTTTGAGCAATATAAAATTTAGCTACACTTTCAGTTAAGGTGTCCTCCCTCATCAGCAGAGTCATCATGTCACCACCAGGCAAGTACTCCATTATCAAGTACAAATATTCTGCATCCTGAAATGAGTAGTACAGTTTCACTATGCAGTGGCTGGCAACTTCCGCCAGCAAGTTCCTCTCAGCTCTAACATGTTCTACCTATAAAGAAAATCAGCCTGTTAGAGCGCATACAAACAGTTATTTAACAAATAAATATTATGTAAAGAGACAACTTACAGATAGGGGGCTAGTAATAACTGAAATACACACTCAACTCTCTCTTAACACTATTTGTTAGAACTTAAATAATCAAATGAAGTATTTAAGAAGATAAAAGAACAACGCCTGAGATGCAATTTTCTAATCTTAAGCCACAAAATTGATCATATTTGTCCAGGTTTCATAGAAGATATAGCATGCATATACGATAAAGTATGCTTACGATTGTAACATGACTTTCTTGCCTATATAATATGCTCTAGAAGTTCTCTATGACGGTGAATGATTCAATTTCTTGCAAGCTTTAAGTTAAACATGAAAGCAACTCCTCAGACTAAGCTTAGGTGGTATGATTTATATTTTGGAAATGTTTCATCAAACCTGTCCTCTTATGAGCATTTCTGATTTCTTCAATTTCTTCATGGCATAAATGTTTCCAGATTTTTTCTCGCGACACAATCGAACCTGTGAATTAAGAGAGTATGAGCAGAAAGCCTACACCAAAGTGTAAATACGTGAGAAAATGATCCAGGGGGTGTGTCTAACCTCACCAAAGGCTCCCCTCCCAATGATGGTCAAAAGCTCAAAATCATCAACACATATCTTGTGCCTTTTAAGACGCATAAATTCTGTTTCTTTTCTCTCCAAATCTTTGATCAAATTGATCTGTTCTTCCTGAGGGACATCTGAAGAAGCTAACCTTCTTTCTAACACCCATCGCCTGCAACAAAAGCAAGCTGTGTCAGTAACTTCAAATCCATGTTACACAGCAAACACAAGCATTTAGAAATTGTGGCAATTACCAATCATGGATAGGAAAATTCGCAGATAAAAGTTGAGGTTGCAGACATAAATTAATACTAATTTTCTTATTATTCAGTTTGATTTATGACCAAATTAATTTAATTTGGGCTACATAGTTTGATACAGTCTAATTTTAAGGAGATTGTTGCAACTCATGCCCAACATTACCAGTTCTTCACTTTCCAACACCTGATTTCCAAGAGCAAAATAGAAGATAGACCATAAAATGAACCAACTACAATGTCCCATGTCATCTCTCTTGAGCTATTAATTTTCAATTCCCATCCTACATTTCCTAGTTCCCAAACAGGACAAACGGAAATCAAAATACGAACCCAACCAAGTCAATTAGTGAAATACTAGCATCGAATTAGGCGCATTGAACTATGAATTGGCGGAAGTAAAAAAAGCCCCATGGTGAAACAGTCCCACATACCTCTCTTTGCGCTCTTGAAGGTTCTTCATCTGCGCTCTGTAGTGGTTCTCTATGAACTGCTTCGCCGCCGCCACCTTCTCCATCGTCAAGCTCGAGCCCTGCACCTCCTCCTCCCCGTTGCCCTCCTCCTCCCGATCCTCCATTTTCCCTCTCTACAAAACCCCCCTCTCTATGCCTCTCCTCCACAACCACACGTGTATGTGTATGTATGTGTATATGTATCTTCTCCAAAATACCTTACTGTGTACGACTTGAGATGTATCGGTATCTCTATCAGCGAAGCGAATCGAAGCTCACTTCTCACAGTTTCCTTCTCTCTCTAAAAGACAGTCAGTTTCTCTCTCTAGAATTATAGTCTCTCTCTCAGAACTTCTTTCATTTATTGCAACAACGAGGAGATGATGGCAAGGGAACCTCAAAACCCCTCTGGCCAATGAACCTCCCTCTCTGATCCACTACACCTGCTCCGCATCACGCCTCTGTCCCCCAACGCACCCTCTCTCGCCACGTCGTCAAACGTACACGTGGAAACCTGGGACGCACTACAGCTGCTGTCCCGTGAAGTAGAGGAACGTTGCCGTTTATTAAGCTCTACATTTGTTGTCAGCGGGACGAGGGACTGGACCACGCGCGGAGACGTACGCGTGATGAGCACTGGTAGTGTCAGACCATAAATGACATTTCGACGCATTTTAACAGTACGTGAGGGCAACATGGAGGACCCACGTTGCTTGGTCTTATTGGAATGTGTCTCCCACTCGCTTTGAGTAGGAGCTGAATGTGTCAAATTCTCTGGTCAGTGATTGGTAAAAGATACTATTCTTTTTTTTCGTAAAAATAAAACACACCCGAAATGTAGTCCAACCCCTTATTTTGCATTTTTATTTTTGATATTTATGATTGTGTGCAATTTTTCTTATGGGATACTATTTTAGAAAAAGACTAACGGGGCAATTAATAAGGAAATATTTATGATGTGTGCATGATTTGAATGTAACCGGAAATTGGATGCTACAAATACTTGTAGGTTTTTTCTCTTTCCTTTACTTTTTTTTATAGGGTTTTGAGGTTTTTCTTTCTCGACTAGTTCTCATGGTGACTATAGATCTCAGTTCTTGTTGTTATCTCATGACGATTAAAATTTTAAGTTCTTTATTTTTTTTTATCGGTTAGATTTTTAAGTGATATGCCCTCTTATTAACGATTAGGGGTTCAAGCGTTTTGTCTTCTCTCATGACTGCTAGCCTTCATGGCGAGTTCGAGTTGGCCTGTTGAACAAGGACAACGACAACGTAAAGGTAAGACCTCTTGAATCCGGACTGTTGGTCAAAGTAGTGTGGTTGGAATCTAATTCAATTTGGCCTCTGAACAGATAGGGGCCAGCGGGGAACTACAACATCGAGTAGAAAGAGATGGGCCTGCAACCCCCTCGTCGGGAGCAGAGTCTCGAATATCTGGTCGGGTAGAATTTGGGATGTCTCTACTCGATCCTAATAGGACAGGGTCTCCTGTATTACATCCCCTAGAGCTCCTCTTCTTCATAACCCTAAAATTAACTCACGACTCCTACTCTAATTTTTCATGTCGACCACTTCGTTGTCGCATTCTCTGTTTCGTGTTTATCTCTCTATCTGGTGCTTCTTTCTTTGTCGTTTCTTACTTGCCATATTTTTTGCTCAACGTTCCTCTTCATACCTTAAGCTTCTGTTACGCTCTTCGTTCATACTCACTCTTCTTCATGTAGTCCAGTCATCTTCGTCTCTTATTGAGATCTTGTTATGGTATTTCTCGAAGTTTAAATCTATATGTTTTTGGTGATAACCATAAACCAGCCAAAAATCACCATAAAAATCGACATATCTTTCATGTTTTGGTGACGATCTCCGTTCTAAAAAAGAGTAAAAACCAACCTCATCGTTCTGGTGCCGAATAAAGTATCTCGGTCTAGTTGATCAAATTGTAAGCACCCCTACCTAATCTATTAAGAGTGTGCAGGAAAAAAACTGAAAAATCAATGGTAACTGAACTGAAAAACGTTTTTTTCACCGAACCAAACATAACCGATAAAAAATGATACCAAAACAAAGTACTAGACGCCTTCAGTTCAAGGTTTGGTTCTAAAGACTCGGACTAATATGTTAACCCAAAATTAAGTAAGTGAAAGTTCAAATAAGATGATTTATTGGCCCAATATTTTGAGCCCAATCTCCCAAGCCCGTTCTTCCTCCACCATCGATCTTCAGGCATTCTTCCTCATCTTCCTTTATCGTCAAACCCTCACATCTCAAGTTGTTATAAAACGATAGGCAATAAAACGAAATAGAGATCAAAACCAAAAACGGAGAACACAACGATATAACGTGGAAAACCCCTCCAAACAACGGAGAGGAAAAAACCACGGACGCCAACCAGCAAAACTTCACTATAGGGAGAATGTTTACACAACGCCTGGGATTTACACTGATTCAACTTATCCCTCATGGCAGCTTACAGGTGGTATTTATAGGAGTGGTGTAGAGATAGTTCATACAAAATAGGGAAATAAAAATCTCTACACAATTAAGACCCAGTTTGGGAAACAGGGCATAAATTCCCTAAATTGATTACTTCCTAATCAAGCCAAGACAATTCCCTAAATTAGTTGCTTGGCAACCAAGCCACAAAATAGCTTGAATTTGGATCAACTTTCAACAAATTCCACCTTGAGACAAATTCCTCCTTGTAGCATGAAACGGTAGACATCTCCCTGAACGAACAAAGAAAAAATACTTCCGGCGCCAAACAGCCACTAGGGCTAAACAATTATACCAACTAAGCTTGAGCAAAGCTCAAACTTAGCAACAGGAACTGGCTTCATCATATCACCAGGACTATCATAATCATGCTCCACCTGTTCAACACAACTCAAAGCATAATGAGCAACGTTACATTGTTCAATTAAGCGAGGGCGAGGACCTTTGTTTCTCCTCGGTCTATCAACAGCAATAGAGTAATTTGTTTGCTGCAAAACAGGTGGTGTAAGCTGAACATCGATGTCATCATTTTCATTATTTTCATCAACCTCATTTACTTTGTCGTTCAGGTGCTCCACCTGCACGCTTATCCTCTGTTGCTCATCATCAGAAAATTTAGTAACATCAAGAACATCAGAGGCATCCATAGAGGCACTATCATTGAACATGACAGCCTCATTAAAAACAACATTCCGGCTCAACAAAATTCTCTTAGTTTCAGGATTCCATAACTTATACGCCTTTACTCCTGAGCCATAACCAAGAAACACACACTTGACAGCTCTAGGCTCTAACTTTCCATTATCAACGTGTGCATAAGCAGTGCAACCAAAAACTCTCAATAATGAATAATCAGCAGGTGAACCAGACCATACCTCAATAGGAGTTTTCTTATCAAGTGGAATGCTTGGAGACCTGTTTATTAAGTAGCAGGCGGTGGAGGCTGCTTCAGCCCAAAAACGTCCGCTCATACGAGCATTAGAAAGCATGCACCGAGCCTTAGAGATGATGGTTCGGTTCATGCGCTCAGCCACACCATTCTGTTTAGGCGTGGTGTGGTGCCTTACAATGCCTTCTTTGCTACAATAGTTGTCAAAATCATTTAAACAGAACTCCATGCCATTGTCAGTACGAAGCACTTTTACCTTCTTCTCGGTTTGCTTCTCCACCATAACTCTCCACTTCTTAAAAGCATCAAACACATCAGATTTATGTTTTAGAAAATAAGGCCACACTTTTCTAGAGTAATCATCAATAATAGTAAGCATGTAATTTGCACCACCAAGAGAAGTTTTACGGGAAGGACCCCAAACATCAGCATGCACATAATCTAATATCCCTTTAGTGGTATGAACGGAAGCATTGAATTTAACTCTCTTGTGCTTACCAAAAATGCAGTGCTCACAAAACTCCAACTTACTCATATTGCAGCCATCAAGTAAATCTCTCTTGATCAACTCTGCCATGCCTTGTTCACTCATATGTCCAAGGCGTTTGTGCCACAAATTAGTTTTACTAGGTTCGTCAGAAATAACAGCAGCAGTAGCAGAACCATTTAAAGTGCTACCTCTAAGAACATATAATCTTGCAGAGTTCATATCACCTATCATGTGAACGAGAGAGCCTTTTGATACCTTTAGAATTTTCTGTGAGCCGGAGTACTTGTACCCTTCATCGTCAAGAGTGTTGAGAGAGATGAGGTTTCTCGACATGGTTGGTACGTGTCTCACATCTGTCAATGTGCGTATCATGTCGTCATGCATCTTGAACTTAACGGAGCCTATGCCCACAATCTCACGTGGGTTGTCATCTCCCATACGCACCACATCTCCACTCTGCAAAGACTTATAAGAACTGAACCAGTCTTTGTTACAACAGATATGAAATGAACATGCAGTATCAAGAATCCATTCATCATAAGCAGAAACACAACCAGCAAACACAACTAGGCAATCACTATCAGAATTATCGTTGGAAACAACGGAGGCCTTACCATCACCATCAGAATTGTTTTTCGGTTTGCACGTACCGTTCCTTTTCTCTTTATTCTGAAGCTTATAACAATCTTCAATGGTGTGATTTGTTTTCTTACAATACTTGCAGAACTTGTCGCCTCCTTTGGACTTAGAATGGCCTCTCCCGTTATTGCTCTTATTCTTATTTCCATAGTTGTTGTTCCTCTGCTCGGTCCTCCCACGTACCTGCAGAGCTTCTCCCTTGAAGGATGATGATCCTTCTCCTTGTACCATAAGTTTCATCTTTTCCCTCTATTGAAGGGCCTCATAAACTTCCGCAAGAGTTAGTTCATCGCGGCTTAATAATATGGTATCTCGGAAATTTGCAAAAGAACTAGGCAATGAACATAAGAGTAATAGACCTAGATCTTCATCATCATACTTTACCTCCATGGACTGCAAATCAGAAACGATCTCCTTAAAGACCGCTAGGTGATCGAGTAGAGAACTACCATCTTGCAGCTTGTGCGTGAACAACTTCATCTTCACGTGCAACTTGCTGGTCAGATCTTTGGACATGCAGATCGATTCCAGCTTGAGCCAAAGCGCTGCTGCAGTTTTCTCCAGTAGTACTTCCTGCAAAATATTATTTGATAGATGAAGATGAATCAGAGATAGAGCTTTACGATCCTTACGCTTCTCCTCATCGGTCCACGTCTTCGGATCCTTCTTGTTGAATCCATCTAGCGCATCATCAAGATCAGGATGAGCTAGAACGGCCCGCATCTTTACTTGCCACAAAGAAAATCGTGTGGTGTAGTCCAGCAACGGTAGATCGAATTTCAATGATGCCATATCGTCAGAAAACCTAAATTGAACAACCTGGCTCTGATACCACTTGTTATAAAACGATAGGCGATAAAACGAAATAGAGATCAAAACCAAAAACGGAGAACACAACGATATAACGTGGAAAACCCCTCCAAACAACGGAGAGGAAAAAACCACGGACGCCAACCAGCAAAACTTCACTATAGGGAGAATGTTTACACAACGCCGAGGATTTACACTGATTCAACTTATCCCTCATGGCAGCTTATAGGTGGTATTTATAGGAGTGGTGTAGAGATATTTCATACAAAATAGGGAAATAAAAATCTCTACACAATTAAGACCCAGTTTGGGAAACAGGGCATAAATTCCCTAAATTGATTACTTGCTAATCAAGCCAAGACAATTCCCTAAATTAGTTGCTTGGCAACCAAGCCACAAAATAGCTTGAATTTGGATCAACTTTCAACATTTTGAGTAACATTCTGAATACCATGTTATTGGGCCTCTTATAGGTTTGGTTCTAAAGACTCGGACTAATATGTTAACCCAAAATTAAGTAAGTGAAAGTTCAAATAAGATGATTTATTGGCCCAATATTTTGAGCCCAATCTCCCAAGCCCGTTCTTCCTCCACCATCGATCTTCAAGCATTCTTCCTCATCTTCCTTTATCGTCAAACCCTCACATCTCAAGTTTTAATTAAGCTATCAATAAAACCCTCAACTCTTAGATCTCTCACAAGCCTTAATCAAGCTTATATAACTTATTATGAGTAGATGACGATTTGAAACTTTTAGATTAAGTCATATAGACATCTTTCACAAGTTCACAACTAAGGAAAACCGTTTTCACAACCATTTCCCAAATATCATAATCATATTATGCAATGATAACAAGTAGAACCTGGATAATATGTGCATTTCTACAAAGGAGAGTCTTTCTTCATAATCACTAAATTCTTTTTATTATACTTCTTAGCAAACGAACTTTAAAGGTTTCAACTTTACCATCAACTCCAATATTTCTCTTAATAACCTATTTTCTTACTATAGATTTTGTGTCCTTAGAATCGTCATCTAAAGTCCATGCTTAGTTTATTCTCATGGACTTCATCTCGGACTCCATGGAAGTAAATCACTTATAATTGTCAGTAGTGACCCTTGCCTCTTAGAAACACTTATGATCATCACCAATAGGATTATCGTCATCATTGCACACTAATAGGTTCATCATATTTGTTGCATAATGTTCTCTAGTGGATCTTTAGGAGGCTTTTGTACATCTGGATTTTTTTTGTTGCCTTTGTTCTTGATCTGTTTCAATTCTACGCTTGAGGTTGGAACCTTTGATGTCAATTATACGACATAAAGAAAATATTAGTCAATATGCATATCAAACTCTTGAGTTGGTGACGATTCATTGATATCTTGTATTTTATCAAGATCTATTTATACACAAATAACTCATTTTCTAAAAAAAAAAGTCACATTCCTAACCACAATCAATTTGTGTTCACAAGGGTGATAGAAATAATATATCATAGTCTCTTCGGGATATCCAAATATCTATACTCGAATTGCCTCCACTCCTCTTCTCTCCGATTGAGCATGAAGCTCCTCTCATGGAATGTGAGAGGAGCAGGCTCTCCTCATAAGAGGAGAGATATTAGGAGGGTGCTTCTCCTTCTGCGACCTGAGTTTGTGATGATGCATGAGACGAAAGTAAGTGACATTTCGGCCGGTTTTCTTCGGGATTGTGGTCTGTTCTTAGGCTGGGAATTTGTTTTTATTCCATCTGATGGTGCTTCTTGGGGAGTCCTGTCCGCCTGGAAATCTTCAGTGTTTCAGATCTCCTCCTCCTGACCGATTGGATCGGCACTGGTTTGGTCTGGCCTCTATCTTCCTTTAGGCTCTGTTCTTACGGTTTGAACGTCTATGGTCCTTCAACCTTGCCAGGTCGTCGCTCTCTCTGGGATTCGTTAATTGTTGATAGAGCTTCTTTTGGGGACGATTTAATAATTGGGGCGACTTTAATTCGGTTTTATGCCCTAAGGAACGACATAACTCTTCCTCCTCTACCTCGGATTGTGCCATGTTTGTTGATTTTTTGTAGAGTATGGAGCTGGTAGATATCAACCTCTCAGGCTCAAGGTTTACATGGTATGGTGGTGGATCGAAGGTGTCTCGCCTTGATCGCTTTGTGTTATCTCCATCTGCACTTCTTCTCTTTGGAAATTTATCGCAACAGAGTCATCACCGTTCTCTGTCCGTTCACCGTTCGATCACTTTGTTCTCATCTGATACTAACTAGGGTCCTAAGCCAAGGGGGTTCCTCAATGTCTGGACTGAACACAAATATTTCTTGACTGATGTTCGGACCTTTTGGAACTCTTACAATTGCCAGGGTTCTGCGTGCTATATTCTCTGGTTTAAACTGAAGAACTTGCGAACTGATCTGCAGAGGTGGAGCCGAGAGGTGTTTGGGCGGGTTGATTTGGAAGTAGAAGCTTTGGCAGCTGAGATTAATGCTTTTGATGAAGCCTTGGACGATCGGGATTTGTCAGGACCGGAATGTTTATCTTGTTCGTTGGTTTGGGTTGCTTTGATTCGTAAGCAAAAGGTTTTGGCTCGTATTTGGAGTCAAAAGGCTCGTCTAAGATGGCACAAATGTTTGTTCCCGGTTTTACCATAAGATTGCTAATCTCAAGGTTTCCAGGAACAAAATTCAGCAACTCCGGTCGGGTTCGGTCACTCTTTCTGATCCTCTTGATATTCAGAATCATGCTGCAGATCATTTTAGCCTTCGTTTCTCGAGGCCTCCGGGAGTTCGTGTCCCACTTCCTCGGTTTCCTTTTGCTAGATTGTCTGGGTTTCAGTCTTCCTTCTTGGAAGAGTCGTTCTCTTCTAACGAGATCTTTGCTGCAATTTGTGACTGTGGTCCAGAAAAGGCACCGGGTCTTGATGGTTTCTCTATGTTTTTTTTACAAAGTTTGCTGGGATATTATCAAAGATGACTTGCTCTGGTTTTTCTCTGATTTTTTTGTCTCAGGTTCCATAGGGAAGGGTTTGAACTCCACTTTTCTCACACTGATCCCAAAGATTCGCAATGCTGACAGAATTCAGGACTTCAGGCCTATTAGTCTTAGTTATGGCCCTTACAAGATCCTAGCTAAAGTTCTATCTAATCGCCTATGTCAAGTTCTAAATGACGTTATCAGTGACCCTCAGTCAGGCTTTGTTGCTGGCAGGCAGCTAGTTGATGGGGTTCTGATCGCCTCGGAAGTTATAGACTTTGTCCAACATTCTGGTGAGGAAACGATTGTTCTCAAACTAGACTTTGAGAAGGCCTTTGACAAGGTCAATTGGGCTTACATTGAGGAAGTGATGGTTACTATGAATTTTGGGCCGAAATGGTGTTCTTGGATGACCTCCTGTTTTAGAGCATCTATAGCTGTTCTTGTAAACGGCTCGCCTAGTCATGATTTTCCCATACTCAATGTGATTAGGAAAGGTTTCCCCCTCTCCCCTTTCATTTTCTTGATCGCTGTAGAGGGTTTACATCAGGTTCTTGAGGAGGGCATCAGGCTGAGGGAGTTTTCTGGGGTCCGGATTGGCTCTACAGGCCCCATTATTTCCCACCTTCAGTTTGCAGATGATACTCTGATCTTTGTGCGAGGTTCTGTGGATGATCTTTTGAGACTCAAGAGTACCCTTCTTACATTTCAGTTTAGCTCGGGTCTTAAAATTAATTTTGAGAAGTCTACTACTATCATCTTGAATGCTAGGACCCTGAACTCGGACTCTGTTGCTTCTTCTTTGGGATGTTTGGTTGGATAACTCCCTTTTAAATACCTTGGTTTTAATTTGGGAGCCAACCCAAGGCGTTTGTCATTCTGGGATCATGTTGTCCAAAAGTTTAAGGACTCTCTTGCCTTGTGGAAGACTAAGGACCTTTCTATGCCAGGAAGGTTAGTTCTAATCAAGTCAACTATTTCTGCGTTACCCATATGCTTTATGTCTCTGTTCAGGGCTCCTGAGGGAGTTATTAGGGAACTGGAAGCTTGGAGAAGATGTTTCCTTTGGCATAATAGGACTCGGCCCCGAGTTTTCTGCAAGGTCCGTTGGTCCTTTGTTTGTAAGCCAAAGAATGAAGATGGGTTGGGTATCCGAGGCTTGGAGAGGGTGAATCACAGCTTATTGGCTAAATGGTTTTGGTGCTTTGCTTCTGAGAAGGATTCCCTTTGGAAGCAGGTTTTGTGTGCGAAGTTCGGTTGGGATCTGAATGAGTGGGATCTCACTGCGCTAGACAAACCAGACTCCTCTTTCCTTTTTAGTCATATAATGACTTTGTCTGAGGATCAGTCATTCAGGAATCTCTTTGGGAATCAGAGTTTACACTGGAGACTTGGGAGAGGAGATCACATCCGTTTTTGGCAGGATGTGTGGGTCGGCCCTTTAGCCCTTCATTACCGTTTCCCCCGACTCTATCTTATTTACACGGGTAAATGGTTACGTATTGGTGAGATGTGGCTTGATGATACTTGGCATATTGTTTATCGTCGCTCCTTTCTCTTTTCATATGAGCGGGAGGACTCGACACTCCTTATGGATCTTCTGAGTGCGGTTGTGTTAGACCGGATTTATCTGACTTGGTAGTCTGGTCGCAAAGGGAAGCAGGATTCTCCACAGCTTCTGCTTACCTACTGCATTCAGACTCTAATCCATCTCATGTTCCTTGGGCCAGTATTCTTTGGGTCAAGAATCTTCCACCCAAGTACAGCTCTTTGGTCTGGTTATTGGCTCATAATGCCGTCCCCACCAAGGTTTTTTTGTAAGAGAGGGGTTTACGGGTTTCGATTAATGACATGTTCTATAGCCTCTGTTCTCGGATCTTTGAAGATTCCTCCCATCTTTTCCTTCATTGTGATTACTCTTGGCTGCTTTGGTCAAAGGTTTTTACTTGGTGGTCTGTTGTTTGGATCATGTCGGGGGATTGTGTCACTTGCTTGTTCGCTTGGAGAGGACTTGGTCGCAGAAGTTGGTGGCAGGTTTGGGTCAAGGTGGCCTACTTATGTTTTTGGCACATTTGGCTGCAGAGGAACTCTGCTGTTTTCAAACAACAATTTGAGTCTATCGATGCAACTTTCTACAAGTTGCAGCTTCATAGTTTCAGCATCTGCAAGATGGCTGGTGTTTTGGTGGAGGGCTCCATGTTGGGTCTCGAGGTAGGGTTGGAGATGAACCAACTCGCAGCGGGAAATCAAGGAAAACCAAGAGACGATTAAAACCATGAAACAACTAACAAAGAATGGATTCACAAGAGAAAAAATTCAGCACTATTTCTTACCAAAACAAGAACACCGGTTAACGAATGATTGGCTTGAGTCTCCAAGACGCCTACGTATCCACATGGGAATCAAAGCCACGTAGTTCTTCTCTTTGAGGACTCAAGAACACAAAAATGGAGGTGGGAACTAGCCAAACCCGAAATTGCAAGGGAAGGGGGAGAGAAGTTGTGTTTTCTATTCTTGACTTGTGTTTGTTATGTTGAAAAAAGATGACTTAAACATAACAAACCCCATACTTGTCCAACTAAAGGCATGGGACAAGCATGGTGACAAGTAAGGTGTAAATAAGACAAAGTATGTCAAGACAAGATTGGGTTAGGTGGTGAATAAGCTTACTTAGTACTAATTAATCAAGACTTGATTAATTAGTTCCATGGGCCTTGGTTGCATGGGTCTTTCATGGGCCTCTTGGAACATGGCCCGTGGCCATTTCCAACGAGGTCTCGTGGTTCGCTCATCGCCTCCAAGCCTTCCATATCGGAAATGTCCAACATAATCCGACGCGATCAATCCCAAGACTCCAAGCCTTGTTTCGATCCGTAAAGTCCTATTCACTTACGGGCACATGACCCAAAACCCAGTTTTGGTCATGTCCCAAGACAACTCCCTTTTGGCCATTCTCCATAAATGTGTCAATGAGTTTCATCCTCCGGTGTGACCCTTAGGTTTATGCATGTCAATAAATCAACGTAAACTCCCATTTTACTTTATCCTATTTAAGTGGCAACTAATGAGACTTTAGTATTGTCTGACACTGCATAACGAATCGACCCTGTCGATTCTAACCTTTTCGTCGTCCCTGTCATTATCCTTTTATCTCCGATATCCTGATTGAGATAAGGCATAGAGCCGTCATCCTTATTACTCTCAATCACTGTTCCTTGATATGTGAGATGACTGAATATATGATACCCAGTATCATGTGCATGGCCATGCTATTCTTTCAGTCATTCTCGATCAAGCGGCCGAGAACCGATATCTTTCTCATACCTCAATATTAGGGATAAATCCCTTAGCCGTCTTTCGTGTCGCTCATGTAGCCCGTCCCCAAGCCAATCCTGGCCGTTATGGAAGCCCTGTTACGGACAATGTTAGGCTCAGGTCAAACTCAATTGTTGACTACATAGCGATCACAAAGACTCCTTGGTCTAAGGATACATGACAAGCTACGACAATGAATATGTTCATGACTTGATTTATGGCCCATATTCATGTCTGGTCGTCCAAAATCATGTCCCACATGATATCTATGATCAGACTCTGGAATCCCATTCCGATGACTAACAGAACGTAAGCCATAAAGAGCCATCTTTCATACTAGTCGCTTATAGTGAAGCTTTGTTGACTAAGGACCCATCGAGTGTGATCTATCTCGATCTATGGTTTTATTCGCATTGTGGGCATAGATCAGAGCACACATCGATATATTACTCCAACACATAAGTAATATAAAGCCGCTTTAATTTTATTGCTAACGATGATTTATACATTTGGACATTTAGGATTGAACTACGGGCATTAAGGCTAACACTCTAGTCTTTCTCTTTGGCTGACTTCTCCCTCTCTTTGTCTTGTTTGTTCTAGTAGGAGTTGATTCTCTCCTCTTTTGGTTGTTTCTTTCTCTTGGAGGTTATTTGGGGACTTTATCTCCCCTAGCTTTGTAAAACCTTTATTTTTCAAAGCTCTGAATAAAACCATCATTTATAATAAAAAAAACATAAGCCGGACAACCCCAAACCATCAAATGTTTAAGGTTATCTTTACTTCATTTCCATATATCATACGGAGTTTAGATAACCGCCTTAATGAGAACCTCATTTAACATATATGCAATAACTTCTAAAGCATATCATCATAGGAAGATTGGAATATCTGTAAATCACATCTTCGATTGTACCAAATCTAACAATGTACGATTTTTCCTTTCAAAAAACTATTTTGGTGTGGCATTTCAAGAGAAGTCCATTGTGACAAGACATCATCTTTTCCTAAATAGTTAACAAAGCCATTTGTGAGATACTCATCCCCACGATCAGATATCAATGCTTTAATATTCTTATCAGCTTGTTTCCCAACTTCATTTCTAAATATCTTGAACATTTAAAAAGCAATTGACTTATGTCTCATAAAATATACAAAACCATACATCTATGTATCATCAGTGAAGGTGACAAAGTAAAAATATCCACTTTTACCTTGAATTTTTATTGGCTCGCATGCATCGCTATATATGAGTCCGAAAAGTTCACTAGCTCTTTCTCCAGATCCAATTAAGAAGATTGTGTCATCTGTCAAATGAGATAAGATTCACAAGTATCATATCATTTATCATCATATCTCCCAAAGCACTTTACCTTATGTAGATTTTATATTATTTTCTCACAAATAAGACCAAGCCTACAATGTCAAACGTGACTTTGATTTGCTCGATTATTTCATTTCATCTTTTAGTCATGACATGACAATTGAGGCTGGCATTAGTTGGTTAATCGATCATAGAGCACAAACCTAATATTACGTTGGCATTAGCGGTTTTCAACAAGCACTAACATCATAAGAAAGAACCAGATTTCCATCTGTACACATAATGGTCAGTTCCCAGTTTCAACCATCCCACCAAAAACTTATTGGGCCTCACTAGAAATTGGATGGAGTAGAAACAAAGAAACCATAAATCTTCTTTAGTATAGCGGCATGTAAACTCTACTATGACCGATGAGGATCTTGTAGCGAAAAATCACATCAGACGGTTAGCTAGAGATCGAATATGTCCTGATTTGGTGATTGTGATGGGAGGAAACGAAAAGAGGGACATAATAGTAATTATATCTACACGGTGAGGCGTTAAATAAGGTGGTTAGAGAAGTTTATTTAAAGGGAAGAATGGTGATGTGGAACCTTATGCACCCCACGTGGAGGTGTACTAATACATAGTCTCTTTATTTTGGAAGGTGCTCGTGATAGTGGATAAGCATCACTAAGAACTAATACTAATAGATGGTTCATGTTATGATTTAATCCAATAAAATCCATTGCTATGCTAAGTTCGATTTTTACCTAGTGTTACTAAGCATAATCTTATACCACGCATAAAGCTAAACATATTACTAAGCACACACAATAACATATATAAAATGTCGTACCATAGTATAAATCATCAAGGTCACTCTTACCTTGAGTCCTAAAGCGGGTGTCATACATAATATTGGTCAAATATGAGCTAAACTATGTATCATGCATATTAAAAGTGCAAACATCGACATGTTATAAGCCAATCAATCATGCATAAAATAAATTCCAAATTTAACACACAATAGCATATTTCATCTAGGTCTCTTTTACCTTGAGCATTTCCTAAAGCAGATGTCATACATAATATTGGTCATAGGCTATATAATTAAGCAATAAAATAATAAAGTATAACTTTGTAGTAACCCGAGTTCTATCTCGTTCCCTTTTTCATTGATTAAAATAAATCATGTATTTTAATCCAATTAAAATGTGTGAGTATTTAATGCAATTTAGGTTCAACCATCTAATTTTAATAAAACACACTCAAACCTTTCGGTAAAGCCAAAATTATGTTTTTATGAAAAATTAGGATCCAATTTCGAAAATTATAATTTGTAAAATAAATATAAATCATAATTATTCAGATTCCAACAGATGAGAAAATTTCGAACTACACAGAAACATATATGAAATTTCTAAAATTCAGCATATTCTACCAATTAGGGCTAAGTTGGGATTTTCAGAAAACCCATGATCTGATTTCGAAAAGTATAATTTTATAATTTTAAAAACATTAAAAATGAAAATAAAATGGAATGAAAGTTTTTAGAAAATTTAAACAAGTGCATCATCCTATATGAATTTCGAAAATTCACTTTGCTCCGTGATTGGAGAAAACTAGGGCTTTTGGAAAACCTATGATACAAGTATGAAAATTACAATTTTAAAATTTTAAAAATAATTATAAATTAAAATAATAAAGATTATAAATAATTATAATTTTTCAAAATCTCAAGCTCCCTTTATGAATTTCGAAAATTCAGGTTAGTTTTTTCGGTTGCTCGTTGTTTGAAAAAAATCATAACTTCTTATAAAAACATGATAAAATCATGAAAAGATCCATATCATCGTATGATCATATAATATCATTGAAAATATATAATTTATTATATTACAAAAGGTTTTAGATGTAGTTAAAAGACAATCAAAGTAATAGATCTAGTTTAGGGTTACATGACAAAAAAATTGGTTTGTTTTTCTTAATTCATTCAACTTCAAACATCGAGTAATATAAGATATACAATAAATGATATATGAAGGCTCTAATACCAAAAACATCGATAACCTATACTTTTACCCTATATCACATATTACTAATCTATGCAAAATTGAAAAGAGATTACCTTAGGAAAGGCTACTTTGGAATCAACTGGTTCGAGATGAGGACCTTTGGAAGAGTTGTTGTAGGCACCCAAGTGTTCTCCATCTAAGGTATCCACACGAGAAAGCTTAATCCACAACTATACATAGTAGAAAACCATTGAACAAAAACTCTAAATTTCTCACTACGGGTGGCAGAAAATTTCAGCTATGGAGCTCATATTTTCGGCCAACCCTTGCCCATGTATTTATAGGTGCATGTCTTACTTCAATCCCAAGACAAGTAGGAACATAAAACCTTGAACTAGTCCAACTATCTTTCTTAGTTTTCTAGAGTTTCTAGAAATATGGTTTTTTCTTTTAATTCTATTGAAACAAATTAAGTGCTGAAAATATATCTAATATAATGGGTTGGCCGAACCCCTTATTAAGCCACAGGGGTGTTTTTCCAAGCATTATATATTATATATTTAATTAATATGCTTTATAATAATTAAATGTCGATTTAATTTTTTCTCGTGAGTACTTAATTTAAATAAAAGTGGTACATCATATCAAATATAATTCGTACACTACTTTATTTAATTAACACCATTTTCTCACTTCGTTGTAGTCTTATTCTATCTATGTGTGTGACTCTTTAGGATTCGTATGATAGTTGGTAGTGAAACAAAATAAAATGTTTCATCCACAAGTCATGGGTAACTCCTACTAAGGCCCATGATCGTCCAAGCCATACGAATTAATGACCAATACTTCGTCAAATCTTGTTACCTTGTGTAGTCTTATCCTCTTGTCATTTAGCGATTGTCACAACTGAATAAAGGCATAGAACTGTCATCTTTTATAATTTAGTCTTAACATGTTCTCTTGATTATGAGTGTGGAATGTAGGTGACGAATCACACGCATGATCATGCTTCTATTCCAAACCTCCAACTCATCAAGAGCGGCAGTTTTAATGGCATCTAACTTGTGTAACCACAAGTGACAAGTCCCTATAAGTCTATAACCATCACCCATGTGTCTCACATGTGTGTATACATGTCCAAACATAACCTTTATAATTATCTATTAGGATAAACATTTGGTCAACTTAAAATATGAATCCACATCATGTAGATCACATGGTGATGTCATGGTCGTAGGACTAAGGACGACGTGGGTAGTTGAGATGTACTTATGTGTTAGTTCTATGAAGTACACTCAAGGTGGGTCGTCCAAATGTCGAACTCATTGGCATTCGTGACTTTGACTCATATCCCTATATGCATGATCTAGTAAAACGTGATCCTCTTATCAAAATTCACTCTACATCTAATTATCGGATTAGTCTAATGACGAATGAATGAATTAACTCTTTTTCCTTATGAGGGTTCTACTATTAGGGAAATGTTTCCTAATACCTCATAAAAGTAACTCATTCATGTTTTCATTAACATTACAACTCAATGGTTATAAAACATTCGCCAACGGTTAGTAACTCAAATGATAATGTACAAGGTATGAATTGTCCTAGGGCATAAAACCCCAACAAAATCATAGCAAGCTACATATTATAGTCATGTGGTGTCAGATCGATCCTATTAGTACATTTTGAGTTTATCCATCATTGTGACAAAAAATAATAAGTAATGTCATACCATATGATTAGTCCAAACTAGAAGTACAACATCAAATAGATTTTCTCCACACAAGCATCGTACATTATAGGCAAATTTATTTTTCTTCAAAAACATAATTAGTATCATACCCTATGGACAATTTAGTCTATAAGTACGATAATTAAATAAGTTTTCTATAAATTTGCATTACATGCATTATAGTAACAAAGAATGGTTTATATACATATGATGTATTGGATCCTTTTATTGCATGCATGTGATATATTTTGGTCCTTCTATTGATATCACAACCTAGTTTTGCAGCGGAATATTTATTGCAGCTAAATAAATGATAAAACCATGTAAATAAATTATCATTTTCTATGAAATCAATATATGATTTAGCTCTGAAAATATAAAGCGTCTAGAGTACTCACACATAGTAACGATATGATGCCTTCAACTCTTGAGATGCCTATGAAAATTAAGAACAATTCTTCACTTTTAGAAAATGGAGACAAAAGAGAATAAATAATAGGGTAATTTTCACTTCAATACCCTAACTATTAATTTTTTTCACCTCAATACCCTAACTACTTTTAGTGGCACCTCAATACCCTAGAATGCATTTTTTTCACTTTGATACCTGTCGTCAATTTGTCATCCATTTTTGGATGAAATCACTTAAAAAGTCCATAATACCACTCACTAACAATCAAAATTTTAAAAGCATGCCATTGGTTTTCAAAATTTCTTTAAAAAATCAGTTTTTAATGTCACAAAAATGCATTATAGGGTAGTGAGGTGCCACAAATAAATGCATTATAGGGTAGTGAGGTGCCACAAAAATGCATTCTAGGGTAGTGAGGTGCCACAAAAAATAGTAAGGGTAAAAAAAGCATTCTAAGGTATTGAGGTGCCACTAAAAATAGTTAGGGTATTGAGGTGAAAAAAATTAATAGTTAGGATATTGAGGTGAAAATTACCCTAAATAATATCAATCATATCAACCATTATTTTTCTCTTATATGTTAGTATTTGATCAAATGAAATATTTTATTGGGCCTAATAGTTGATTGAGTGTTGGAGAAAATACAATAACATTAAACTCACATCGAAGAAATATAGGAATGAAAATAGTTTTATAAAAATTAAAACACATTTAACTAAAACAGTCGATCGTGTGAAAGGAGAAGTTAAAGTCATATATTAAGTCTTCGATTTTGAAAAAAAACTAGAGTACATCTTTAGCCTCATGTGCCTCTATGTCGCAACTTCACCCCTCTAACCAACCAGAGTTGTAAGTGTCCGCCAATCTGCCTTGCCTGATGCTTGTGACCAACTTGGTTCCTCTATTTCCCATCGTCGAATCACTGTTGATGCCTACCAGACTCAAACGAACCTCTAAGCCTACAAAAAGGAGACCCACAACCCCTGATTCTCTATCCGCCTTCTCCACAACACCTCTGATGTCATCGTTGGTCTCAACCACTCCACCTCAGTGTCCCTCGAGGACCTTCAACAGATTTTCTCTGTAGGCACTATTTACCTAGACAGATACACGATCATTGAGGTTCCGTATACTCCTATTGACAATGCTTTTTCGGTCTATCGTCTCTACAATATGGCGGGTCGCCTACTAACCGTCAAGGTTCTAAAAAAATGTTAGGCTCCAGTTGAGAAGCTAAGGCCTTCGAGGATTAATCGGGGATAGTCAAGGATTAATCAAATTTTCATTTTTCTACTTTTTTAATTTCCTAACAAATATGTTATTATATACATCAACAAAATATTATTTGTAGTATCGAAAATTGTAACAAACATTTTAAATATATATTTCTTACATTCATATCCTTAAATGACAAAAAGTTCAAATAAAAACGTTAATATCCTTATAAAAACCGATAATAAATGATTAAAAGTTAATATGATATTATAGTTAAAAGATAAAAAAGAATGTCAATAAACAAGTAAACAACATTAATGTCCACAAGTATTTAAGATATGAGTATATGTCATCTATGATTATTAGTTTTGTAATTAACTTTAGAAATAAAAATTACATATATTTAAGATATATTTTAACATTAAAAATAAGAAATATATCAAATTATTAATAATAAATAATTTATACAAAAACATAAACATGGGATTAGTGTTGTAAAAATCCCCACCTTTGCACCGATTAATCCCGCCTAGGTGCCGATTAATCCCCGCCTAAGTGGTGATTTTTACAAAAGTGATATGACTTTTCCAAATCCTCCTAAAGTCACCCGATTTTTTAAAATCGGGTTGGTGTTCTAAAAAATCCTGCCTAGACGTCGATTAGTCCCGCTTAGGCTTGTTTTTTTTAGAACACTTCTCACTGTTCAACCCTATTACCAAAAGACGATGCTTTAGGTCATCACCAAGGCGAAGGGAGCATCTTCTCGTAGGATCGTGGTGAAAGACCTAGAACCAGACATCTTCACGTTATTATTTGCCTTTTAGGAAGAAAAGGATAGGGTGAGAAGATACAAGTTGTGGTGCTTAGATCGTGTACCTTCGATCCTCTCTAATCTACCGGTACATGGGGGTGATGCCTCTTAAACTTGATCGTATCCAACTGTGGGATCAGACACGAGACTTCCCTTTAGAAGTCATGATATAGGCCATTGGTACTCTCGTGGGGAACACCCTCGAGGGTTGTGTGAAGGTCAGTTGTGACCAATGGAGCGTTTGGTGGGGAGGAAAAATATGGATCAAGTTCTAGATGCATTTGAGTAGCCCTCTTCGATGATTTATGGTCCTTGAGTTGCGAGAATTTTCTCAACCGGTCTGCATCAGCCTCAAGTACGAATGTTTGCTCATATTTTGCTTCAATTACGGTTGGTTGGGTCATGCGGCTCACGAGTGCATGATTGCCACACCTAGGATGCCCCAGTATGCCCTCTCCCAGGTGGTCGAGCAGAATACAACCTTGGGTTAACACTTTAACACGGATGGGGTACCCTTAGGGAAACCTCAACCACTCTAGGTCCGACCCAACTTTCCCCTAGGGTTTAAACCGATGAGACCACAAGGCCATGTATCATATCTAACATTGAACGTCCCGCCTAAAGCCCAAACACATTCCTGGATCTAAACGCCCACCTAGCAACCCCAAACCGAGGTAGAGATATAGGAGAGTTTGGCTCAGGGAGGAGTTTTAGGCATGACAACCAACATCCTGCTCAACCTAGAATTAGAAGGGATGGGTAATAACTGGCTCCTACCCACCCCACAATTGAGCGGGACATGCACACGGTGGGGACCAATTAGGGCTTCTTCCCTTAGTGGATCACCACCCCCAACCGTCACGAAGAAAATGATGGAGACACTAACTCTCGGGAAGGGTGAGAAAGGGAAGAAAGTACCCAAGCCGCTAGCCATTGAGCTGAAGAAGACCGTGAAAAGGAAGAGGGCCCTCGACCAGACCTATATCATGTTTGTGGAGGAGCCTCAAGAGAGTCAGACGAGGTTTGGCAAACAACCTCGACGAGGTAAATGAGTGGCCTTCGGGGACACGGGACGCCGGGGAGGAAGAACGTCACGACCCTTCTATGGTTAGCCCCTACTAATCGACTTACTCCACCAATTATTATGATCCTTGGTCTATTATCATACCTCTCACAAGTAATAAGTTCTCCTTATAGGATAAAACAGTTGTTTATTTATAGCAAGTCAATAAATAACCACAAGTATACATACCGAGTTTGTTTAAGCTATAATTATATGATTACAGAGTTACATTTGCTTACATAAAAATATCATATTCATATCCTAATTCTTTCTGTTTATGTGTTCTTCGTATGAATGAATTAGTAAAATGTTAATGTATTTCGCTAAAAAGAAGAGTGCAATCGTGAGTATTAAATTTGTTACTCTTGCACTATTTAAAAGAAAAATTGTTGAAAGAAAATAATAACAACAATTAACTAACACCCTAGGGGATGCGCTCTCTCTACGCAGCCTCCTCCCCCTCCTTTTCTCCACCATTGAAGCTCTTGACTCAAAGCGCTCAGCTCCTTGACGGTTACCTTTGACGGGTTTACCTATGGATGGGTTCAACAATACCATTTCTAGGGTTTTCTTTTTTCATCCTTTTTCGCCGCCGTTCCACCTTCGCAGGTCGCCGCCGCTCGTTCAGCCAGTCCTACGACCTCTTCCTCGTCTCGCGCTACCGATCATGCGTCCCGTCCTCGAGCCAGTAGCAACCGTGGCCCTCCTACCGCCGTTCTTCGGGATACGGGCTCCATGCGCCGTCCTCCATTTGCAGCGGCCTCCCGCCCCAGGGTCACCCCTCGCCGGCATGGGTCCTATCCCTCGATGGATCTGGGATCCGGGAGGAGGGACGATAGGTTGGGGCCTATTTTCCCAGCACCCGAAATCGGGACTCTCGACCCCGAACAAACTTTTGTGGGTCGAATCGATGATGAGTAATCTACTTCTACGTGAAGTGTCGGTGAAGTCACATCCGGAGCACTGGGAGCATATCCCGTCCTCCGAACTATTTCAAAAGATCCGGACGACTCAAGACGAAGAATTGACGATACCAGAACGTCCCACTGGCACGGGGCCCAGAAGAACTGACATCGCAAATTTGGTAGTTTTTTATTTCGTTCGTGTGCTAATCTTTGTTCATTCTAGATCTGCTATTCAAAAGCGATCACCTTTACAGGCCAAGTTTGCCAAAATCCCTACGGAGGCTTCAGACATATGCTGGCACTCAGGGTCTGCGACCCAATTTATGTTTATGATTTATGATTATGAGTAATAAAAATATATATGTTATCGTTTCAAAAAAAAATTGTTACCCTTGCCAACGTGACAGAACGAAAAAAACAATATTATCCTTTGATTTATTCAAGCTTTATACTCTGGCCAACAAAATAAAACAGATTAACATAATATTATTTATTGGAGAAGAAAAAATCTGCAAAGTTAAATCTGGTTGTAAACAAATTAATTTGAAAAGGTGTGCGTTTAAAATAAGGAATTTAACAGAGAAATCTAAGCTAAATCTAGCTGTAAACCGGGGACACAGCCTGCCACAACTGATCGTCTGAGGTGGTATGCGCTGTACCATAATCAGCACACATCTAGTTCAAATAGGTGTGCATCTTGACGTGGCAAGCTTCTATTGGCTAGTTTCGTGAAGCGGTGACAGTGTAACTTGTGTCGGTAAATCACAACTCACAAGTGGGGCCTCGGTTGGTGCCACGTCGACACATAATTAGGTGTATATCAGTCTATGAAAAGCTAATTCATGGTATTAGTGCCAACAGTGTTAACTAAAACTAGAAGAAACAATTTTTATAACCCTGTTTGGATTAAAATTAATGGCTTAAGAATCATTGTCAAGAATCAATCTATTGATTTTTTGTGGTCTGGTGAATATTTAGTTTTAGTTGGCAATGTTTATTTTAGTATTGTCAACTTTGTTTGACTTGATCATGTTCTTTTAAATGATCTAACTTGCTATATATTTCTTTTCTCTAAAAATTATTATCCAATAATATATTTTATATTTTCCCAACTTCCTTCGGTTGGTTTAAGATTTTTGATAGTGTGATTATAATAATTAACAGCTTCCAATTAGCAAAAGAGAGTGGCTACGAGACGAGAATGGTACAACTAAAAAGCTACGGCGCACCAACTAGCTGCTAATGCCATTAACATTAAATCTTTTAACACATTCTTAAAAGATACACATGAATTATTGGCCATTGAATCTTTATGTATTTATACTAAAGATGTAAGCAAAGCAATTCAGGAATTTCAAGAAAAATAGAATAGAAGCTCCATCTCCATCTCCATGCAAATTGTTCAAACAAAACATCATCCTCGGCACCCACGTACGTAATTATGTTAACATCTATCCGTAGGCTGGGGCCGTTGGGCTTAAAAGGGTCCAATTTTGATGATGGCTCATTTTCATGGGCGCGAGAGAGGCCCAATTTCAGCCTTTCAAGTAGAAATTAGGTCTCTACTTCAGGGGTATGTTTTGTGCTGCATAATAATGGTATCCACACATGCAACCATTTGTCACAAGAACCAGCTTTTTTTTTAACAGAAAAATTCATTAACGATTAACAAATCTTACAAACCGAACAATACAAACCCAACAACACGAGCGTTATATCTGTCAAGCGTTCTCGGAAATTCGAGGGACGACTAACGAGATAAATAGCTCTCAACAAAGCGACGCAGCTCCTAAACAAACAAGTATTAGGTTGTTCTTTCTTCTCGACGATCCGAACAGATTTGCCGATAGAAAGACCCAACCAATAACTCCACCAATGGTGGTAACTACACCTAACAGAAATCCGTCGGTCAAAGACAATCCTAACTAACGGAAATCCGTTCGTTAGAAGATGACAATCCTAACTATCGATATGTAGCCTAAAATCCAAAAAAAAAAGGAGATGAAAGACCCACCGCTGAAAGAGGAATACATGGAGCGAAAGCCAAGAGAAAAACGAAAGGAGAAAAAATGAAAGGGAAAGAAAGGGATCCACCAGCAACCACTAGGGCATATGGAACGAAGGGCATGTAACAACATTAAAGTTAGGAATGAGATAATGGGCTTCTGAGAGGGAAGGGTAGTTTGTAATATTACTTAATTGTTTGTTTGATCATGTTGTATAAAAAAAATGAATATCCTTAAATATCAATCTCATTACAAGTCTTATTTGGACACTTGAGGTTGTGCGAATTCTAACCCATCCCTACAAAATCTTCGTCTATGTAAGTTTCACGATGATTAATCTCTTTGGCTGAAAGGCAACCATATCTTGGACAAAGAAAAAGCAAGATACAAACTGTTTCCTCTGCAGAAAAGCAGTAGCTGCAAGTCCATGATTATGAGCAAAGGCGTCCTGGGCTTTGATGGAGCTCAGAGCAACCTCAACCCAGTTCACGAGAGGAGCACAGCCCCTATGTGGAACACCTGATGCCCTTTCGGGTTGTACAGTGATTGTAAGCAGCGACACTAGTACACTATGATCTGAATGTGGCTTGTCTACATAGAAATGGAATCATCGTCATTAGGCTGTTGTAAATATCTCAAGAAGCTTATGACAAGTGGAAATGCCCAAACCGAACCTCTGGGCGTTACCTGCCCTCCTTGACCTCATGATATGGAACGTTCCTCGACACATACTCGAGGCTTTTTTGAACTTCTCCTCCGGATTTTTCCAAATCATTAACGCAACACCAAAATGACAACATAATAATAAAAATAGAGTTTAGCAAATAAAAAACCGTCCATTTTTTGATCGAATGTTTTTGGACAAAGAAATTTAAAATGGGTCGTCTTTCAAGTTGGACTCATATTTCAATATTATTTGACGTTTCAGATAGAATGACAAATCATTCAACCTCGACAAAAATTCTGAAATTGACAAGAGACATATTCCATATTCTGAAATGATTCAGAATTTAAGAACGGTTTGATCAAGATCGGGGATCATCCCCATGCTACCTGATACCAGCTATGTAAATACTAGATTACATGTAACTGTAACTAAAAATATATAAATGAATGCTTTTTTGTAGTTGACAGGGTAGATGACAAGTTGGGACATGATATAACCAGGCATTGGAAGTATATGAAATACAATCAGGCATTGGAAGTATATGAAATACAATCAGGCATTGGGAGACTCCTAAAGGTCAATCAAACACTAGTACTATCATTCCAATCCAACAAGAAACAAGTGTGAACAACCACAACTTCAATGCGACATGGCCAATTCCAATTAAACCACTTGTTAATTAACCAGTACAGTTGGGATATGTTTATCCTCACAACTGCCCATGTTGAAATTGAAACATACCTTCAGGAAGCCCCCATTCCTTTCTCAAATCTGTCTTGTACAGATTTTTTTCACTTACAAGCCTGAATGTGCAATGAGATCTCTCAAGTGAGAGATTTGCCAGCCCATTCTCGCTCCCGCCGCTTTTGCTTCGCTTGCATTTTATTAAACTTCTCTTTCCCTTTCTCTAACAGAGGATCATGCACAACATAATCATTCAGATCCTCCCTGCGAGCCATACGATCCTGCATTTTCATCCACATAACATTAACCATATATTTATAACCAGGCCTATTCCATCTATCTTCTAAGGAAATTAAACAAGGACGATATTTGGTAAAACTCATGAACCATTTTCCTCTTCTTATATGTCTCCTTCTGTTATGAAAAATTGCAGTTTTGCTGAGAGAGATTAGCCCACTTTTTGTATCTAAGTGTTAAATTGATTATAAAATTAAATGCCTAGTATTAAAATTGGGTAAAACTAAAGAATAGTTTGATTTTAATTCATTTTTAATGGAAAAATTGTTGTTTGTTTGAATTATGAGGGGCAAAACAGTCATTTCATCAAAAAAACTAACAGACGGCAGTTACCAAAACGCAGGGACTGTTTTTGAACGTTACAAAACGCAGGGGTATTAAAGGTGTGTTACCAATAGATAAGGGGTACAATAGGTAATTAACCCGCAAATATACAAGGAACTAGATGCACTCAGGGTATATGATGTAGCTTACCTTTCCAGGTTCCGGTCCAAACTTTAACCGTACAGTTCCCCAATCAGATAAATCCTCCTTAGTGCCACCTTCGGACTCACTTTTTGAGGCATCCGGCTTTGCAGATATTGTTGACTTAAACTTCTCAAGTCTTGCTAGAATCTAATAGTAACAAAATGAGATGAGAAAATATAAGTATATAGTAATATGCAAAAACCACTGTTATCATGATGCCATCTGTGGAAAAGCCTACAGCATTTAGAGCTAAACAATCAGAATACTCAATTGGACGGTCATATATCTTAAATATACTGCAAGTGATCCATTGAGTTACCAGACTCACTCTCTGATATGATTGGATCAGAACTAAATTAATAAGAAACAGGTCCAAGAGAAGGTTAAGGTGAAGAAGAGTATAATATTTGAGTCACGAATGATTCTTTCTTCATCGCATCGTTTGTCCGAATCTCAATCTGTCATGCACAGGAGAGATCCTTAACCATGATTACGAAACAGCAAAAGGAACTTTCATTTGGTGACAGGACATGTTTATGGAAATTATAATCAAATAACATGCTTGGGTGTCCTTTCTATCTTCTCAATTAAAATTTTGGGTTTAGAAATCTGTTTATATTTTCTTATTTTTCATGAGTAAAACATCTTATTGGAATATTTTCAGATAATTTTTTTACTTCCATAACTCCCTAACAAACCCACAGATAGTCCATTGAAAGAATTACTTTGACAGGACAATAGGAAGATAGGTAAGACATGGGAGAAAACACACGGATGAACCATGCACACTAAATATACCTCATCTTCGCGTCCTTGGAGTCTGCGCTTCTTCTGTTTTTGCAATTGTCTTCCTCGCTCAACTTCACCTAACAACTGTAAGTCCGCATCTGCATTAGCAACACGCTCAGATCTGGCTTCTGATCCTATTCCTTTCTTCTTCAAGGATAGTTTTTCCACCCTTGGTTTTTCATCATTAGCACTTTCAGTATTGGACCTAGTCAGAATGAAATAGTATGGTTATATATCATCTCTCATTGACTTTTTGATGAATCATTCATAAATACATGACTTCAACGGTTCAAATGACACCCCCTGCATAATTTCACATATAAATGGGAAATAATGGAAAGAGAAGATATAACAAACAATTTCACAAATACAAGCAAGACTCAATCCAGGGTGGTGGTGGTGGGGAGGGAGGGAGGGTTGAAAAACCATGAGTATATAATATGATTATATGATAATTTGAAATCTTAACTACAATTTACAAACAAAGCCCCCTTGTAACTTCTGAAAATATATGATCAAATATGATGGTTATAATATATCAACTAAATATGCAACAAACGAAAAAACATTTAAATTTTCAATATTGTTGAAATGTTACGGGCCGATACCCACCCAAAGCTGCTGCCGCACACCACCAAAGCTGCTGCCAGCTAGGGTTTAGTTTAAATATTTCCTTTTAATTAATGTCCTAGTTTGAGTTTGTTTCCTTTTAATTATGTATTAGGATTTGGTAAGTTAGTAGTTTATTCGTATTAGGACTTGGACTCCAAGTAATCTCTATGGCTATATATACCAAGAAATAAAACAGACTAAGAATTATAAGAATATTTTGGTCTCTCTACGAGGTCTTTGAGTTCCCTCTATAACGAGCTCGTAATCGGGTTCCATGACGCGAATCCAGGATCATAACAACCTCCCACCATTTTCAAATTGCGTGGTCTTTGAGACTCCATATAATAGCTAGGCCTCATATGGGGATCCTCAAGCAATGTGAAGTGATTTATGGAGTCACAGAAAAGGATTGATGAGTATGACACAACATTCGACTTATTCATGTTTCTTTACCTCTCTTGCTCACAACTTTTGTGACTAATCATAAGAGAAGTTTTCATCTTCTCACACCAATACTGTAGCTCACTGATTAAACAATCAGTGTAGGCAAAACTTCTAACACTCTTTCTTCTATTGAATACTTGGAGCTTCAAAAGTATCTTGTTAACACTCAATCCAACACAAAGGCTCAAACTAATGGGTGGAGGCTTTAATATGCTTATCTACTGGACATTTGATCCACATTCTTCCGATGTGGGACAACACTTCAGCACTCCCCCTCACATGTGGGCATAGAACGTGTTGCACAATGGGTGTACACACATGGGAACCCAAAGGAATGTCCTGCACACTAAGGCAGAATCACAAGCCCAAACCAGTTCTGATATCATGTTGAAGTCCAATCCTACCCAAAAGCTTGCTTGTCAAGTGGTCACTTAATCGGATGTGGGAACACTTAAAGATGTCTGATATTCTGCTAGCTAATAACAAAACTATTACATGATTCAAACTTTTTAGCATAACTAACTTTCTACCCACTCTCCTATAACTATTTTCTATTTACATTCTTTTTGGAACAGCCTCCAAAGTAGTCATGATATCATATTACAAAATTCTGAGTATAAAGTTTGTACAATTGATATTAAAGGAAAACCTAAGTTACTGATAGGATGTATCTGTAGAAACCTTGTCCATAAGCCTTAGCCCCCTTATTTTGAAAAAGAAAAATACAACACAGAAATACGCCTGATGTGTAGTATTTCAGAATTGGCATAATGAACATTCATGCATGTATCAACGGAAGAATAAACACAGAATTTTAGTAAAGAAATACCAGATCATGATAGCAACAAGTTCAGGAAATATAATGCTTACCTTGGTCTAGAACTGTCATGGTCCCTTGGGCTAGAACTCCCTGCCAATATAAAGGATGAGATAGTTTGTGTCAAAGAAGACAATCAATAATGAAAAAAGGTACTAAGCCTATGAGAATGAACAACTAAAACCTATTGAAATTAGACCTGTTCTGTTTAATTCAGTAGATATACCATACATCATAAAATAATGATGACTATTGATTTAGGATAATAAATTGATTTCATTCTTTCACAGCGATAATGTGGTAGTATGATACTTATAGTAACATAACTAGGTTACATTGCTATTACTCTAATTAAATCCATCCATCAGATTAGTAAAATGGGAGATTCGATGTTGAATTTCCACTGCCTCAAAAGAGAATAAAGGAATATAAAATCCAGTACCATGGTGCAACTTTTGCTTAGACGGCTTAGGCGGGAGTTGCTTAGATGGCTTAGATGGGAGATCTCCCAGCTCCTCCCTTCTTCTCTGTATTTGTTGTCGCATTCGATTGTCAAAATCAGCATCACACTCATCATCACTATGATCACAAGAATCAGAATTTTTGGCTTCTGAATCTTTCTTAACCTCCACCACGTCTTCTTTCTTGGAGCTTAGAGCTTCTCTTATGGATTCTCTTACTTTTTTCGCTTCAGATGAGTCCTGCCTTTCAGAAATCGAGTTAAGAACATGTCTCATATGCCATTAAATGCTTATTAGGTAAACACAGGTGTCATATATCTGAGGCACGATATCAGGAAAAAGGCTTCACAATATAAAATCAATCGAAGGCAACAATAGATATAATAATCAAATTCCTCTTAAACCAAGCCAACAGAGGTTGGAGTATATAAAAGAAATAGGGAATAGTATTTCCCACCAAAAAGAAAAACAACAATTCACTTATGAAAACTCCATATTTGTTAATCGATATGAGCTGAATCCTGACCAGGTTTATTGCATAGTGTCTGCACTTTTTTTTTTATACAGGGTAATATAATAAGTAATACAACACTATTACCAATACCTTCTTCGGAACCTCAGCCTTCAGAAGTCGAGGATCATCCAATACATCATGACTGCTCTTGATCTTTTGCTTTACAGCTGAGAGTTCCTTCTCGTCTTCTTCAGCTTCTTCCCCAAATGAAAGCAAGTTCAGTTTTCTACATCGTGCACAGATGAGTCACATATAAATGATTTAGACTTAATGGGCAATTAAGATGTATCCGTTTTCCATTAGCCAAAGATAATTTTTCACTGGAAGGACTTACTTAACAGCTTTTTGTTTTGAAGCTTTCTTATCATTATCAGGTACAGGTTGGGCCAGAGACCTTGCAAGGACTCTAGGAACTATATCCTCAAAAGGGTTCCACAGTACCTAAAACATTGAATTTAACAAGGGGTTTAGGTTTACATGATGTAGATAAAGAGGGATGAAATAGTCTAAGATCACGACCGCAGCCCACTGAAAGATAACAATAGCTTCAACTACTTGCCACAGTAACCAATATCAATAAAGTTAGTGGGCATAATTGATCACAAAAATGAAGAGCCATTCCACATGCAAGCTTATAACTTTTTATGGAATAACAAGCTACTCTAAAATATTAGTTGGGAGATACTAGTATTCTTAACTCAAACAGCACTAACATAACATAACCAACGACATTGCCATCCCTACACGAGCCTTTACCATCGGGGTAAGAACTTGCATGTGCAAGTACAACATGGTGAGAAACTTACCTCAACAGAGATTATCCGTGGGGGTGGATCTATTGGCCTATCATTGTCATCAGTTTCAAGTTCTGCTAGCCTGGTGAGATTGTATATTGAATCCCCGGTAACCTGAAAAAAAAGTCCCACCAAACACTCAGTCCTATTGCCAAAGGATTCATTAGGGAGGTAAAAGACCATTTACTACCTTCCCAAAAATGGTGTTCTTTTTGTTGAGCCAATCACACTGATCTAAAGATATGAAGAACTGACTCCCATTTGAATGAGGTGTGCCAGCATTTGCACATGCAACTATCCCCCTGTGGTTGAATCTTATACGTGAATGGTACTCATCGCTAAAAGGACCCCCATATATACTTTCACCACCTGAACATATTCATCAAGTTCTTTAGCATATGAAGAAAAGCCAAAATACCAATTTTTGATTGATGACTAGGATCAAAGCAGACGGGAATAAATTAAAAAACCTAACTAAAACATAGATTCCACCATACCTGAACAACAAAGCCGAATTTAAATAAAATATGTTTTCTCCGTGAGAAACTTGAACTGCTCCTTTCATGCAAAATATATACAACCCTAACATACATATTTCTACATTTTACAAAGCAGAAAGTTCTAAAATGCTGTAGGCAATGTATGAAACCTAACTTGACCCCTAAATTATAAAGCCAACTAAATAGACCCAGTTGAGGAATGTGAATAGAGAGTAGCAATGAACAGTTGAGAGGGGCAATTAAGGTTTTGAAGGGATGAAAAAGACAATAGTAGTAAATGAAGTTAGGGGTGACCAGTGCCGGAGCCGGTGGGGTCGCCGCCCTGGATAAGGAACTCCTTGATAATGCGGTGGAAGATGGTATTGTCGTAGTAGCCTTCGAGGCAGAGCTGCACGAAGTTCCTGACGGCCTTGGGGGCCTCTCTGGGCCAGAGCTCGATGTCGAGCGGTCCGTGCGTCGTGGTCAGTACCACCTTCCCCTTGGTCGGCGGCTCCAACACGTATATGGACGACATGTCGCCGGACCAATGCTCCGATCCGATTCAATCGACCCCCGACCTATAAAGAGCTAGAACGATCTGATTGAGATTGAGATTGAGGGCTTTGTTTTACTGGTTTGACAGAACGACGTCGTTTAATGAGTTATGCTAAGGACTCTTTTATGTCGTTTAAGAGCAACATGCACTGGTATGGCAAATTAAAGCGAAAATGTTGGGGAGAGGAATTCCGAAATGTACGGTAGGATGGTTGGTAAATTGGTTACATATAACCTGTCTGTGGGTTGGGTCAGGAGGAGCTAGCATTTTGAAATTAGGGTATGGCTCCGGAATCGGTGCATAGCACGGTGGTGGCCATTGACAGGGACAAGAACAGCCAGTACGCCATTCGCTGGGCCACCGACCACCTCGTCGACGCCGTTCTCATCCTCGTTCACGTCACGTCAGCCACTGCATTCAACGGAGACCAATTGTTCAGTCCCTTCCGCGGTTTCTGTGCTCGAAAAGGGGTATTCAATCTGTATTCATCATTCTCCTTCACTCATGCTTGCTTACCAAGTTTTTATTTATTTTAAGGTTAAAATGGAAGAGGTTGTGCTTGAGGAAACTGATACTTCTAGGGCTCTCTTAGATTACATCAATTCCAACTTTATCAGCAATGTTGTTGTTGGTGCTTCCACTAGAAACGCTTTTGCCAGGCCTGTCCCTTTCCCTTTCTCTACATAATATACATGTCCTTGTTTGTTTCATTAGTCCTAGGAGATAAATGTATTGTTATGGCAATGTCAGGACATTCAAACATCACGATGTGGCAACAACAATTGTGAAATCTGCTCCTGACTATTGTTCCGTCTATGTCATAGCTAAGGGGAAGGCAGTGCAAGTGCGTCCCAGGGTACGTCCTCTCACCCTGGGCAATGGAATTGCCCCACCAAGGCACGCTTCCCTGCCAACCCCGCCGACTCAGAACAACACTGATGCTCTAGAGAGGTAAACCTCAATGCATCCTTCCGTGTAACGACAAGACGAAGAAAGGGCATTCACATTTGTTTTGTTTCAACAGACGCCATTCTCTGAAGAAAGTCACGCAAGAGGCATTGCCCGATCAAGAGAGGACGATCAAGAAAGATCTTTTGAAATCACCCAGGCGTGGTAGGACCATGAGTGCTCCTACCAATTTTGATCTTGATTTCAACCCACAACCCGCGGATGCTCCAATTTCTTCCAAGGTGCCGTAATTACATAACTAGATTCTGCTTGCAAACTTGATCGGAGCAGGTTACATGGATTTGTCATGTATAACAGAACGAGGTAGAAGCTGAAATGGAAAGACTCAAGCTAGAGCTCAAGCAAACCATGGACATGTACCGTACTGCTTGCAAAGAAGCAATTTCAGCCCAACAGATGGTACCATTACAACTTCTTCCTACTTTCTTTATTTACTCTCTCAACTTGCTCCACCTCTCCTGCTCTCACATATATTCTACTACTTCAAGTCCAGGCTGTAGAACTTAACAAGTGGAAGCTGGAGGAACTTCATAGGATCGAGGAAGCCAAGAATGCTGAGGAGGCGGCTCTTGCCAAGGTAGAGATGGAGAAGGCTAAATCCAAAGCTGCCATCGAGGCAGCAGTGGCAGCACAGAAACTAGCGGCCCTGGAGGCACAGAAAAGACGCGATGCAGAATTAAAAGCCAAGTGTGACTGGGAGGAAAAGGATTCTGCATTTTCTTTTTTTCGCTATAGGAAGTACAGTATAGAAGAAATTGAAGAAGCCACTGATAGGTTCTCACCATCAATGAAAATTGGAGAAGGCGGATATGGGCCTGTATTTAAAGGTAAACTTGATCACACCCCAGTTGCCATCAAAGTTCTAAGACCTGATGCTGCTCAAGGGAGGAAGCAGTTCCAACAAGAGGTTGAGGTCCTGTGTTGCATCAGGCATCCAAATATGGTACTCCTCCTAGGGGCCTGCCCTGAGTATGGGTGTTTAGTCTATGAATACATGGAGAATGGCAGCTTAGAAGACCGTCTTCTTAAAAGAGGTGATTCTCCTCCTCTTCCATGGAGGATACGGTTCAAGATAGCAGCAGAGATTACAACCGCACTTCTATTTCTTCATCAAGCAAAGCCAGAACCCCTTGTGCACCGAGATCTTAAACCAGCCAACATCCTCATAGACCGTAATTATGTCAGCAAAATAAGTGACGTTGGCTTAGCACGTTTAGTCCCGCCTTCTGTAGCAAATAGTGTCACACAGTATCACGTGACTTCAGCTGCAGGCACATTTTGCTACATAGATCCTGAATATCAGCAAACGGGGAAGTTGACCACTAAATCAGATATTTACTCATTGGGGGTAATGCTACTCCAAGTTATCACAGTAAGGCCAGCAATGGGCATCGCTCACCATGTCCGCAAGGCCATATCAGGTGGAAATTTTGAAGAGATTCTTGACCCAGCAGTGACGGACTGGCCCGTGGAAGAAGCTTTAGCATTTGCTACATTGGCCCTTCAGTGCACAGAGCTTAGCAAAAAGGACAGGCCTGATCTTGGCACAGTTATTGTACCAGAGCTGAACAGGTTATGGGAGGTTGCATGTGCCTCTCATATTCACTCACAGACCCCATTCTTTTCATGAGTGCCTATGTCAAAATAACATTCAATGCAAGTCAGGTTTGTAATTCCTAACATATCAACAATATAACTGCTTCCTCTTACAATTTAGGGTGTTACCATAGCTGAATTCATGGGATTAAGTTTCCATTGGAAATTACACATTATGTTGTAAAATCATCAGTGATTTAGTGTTTCATACAAATCATCACCGGGTTTAGAAAAAATTGAAACTCTAAGCCTACCTACTACAACTGGTTTACTTCATGGCACCTTGCAATTCATGTATTTTATTTTTTGGTTTTGTAACCAGTGACTTCATCTCATTCATACTTGTTAAATGAGATTTTTTCCATGACTCTTAGTTAGTTCTTGCATTATGTTATGCAACAAATGACACTAATTTGCAGCTTAGTTTAGATTCCTTACCCCTTCTTTCTCTTGTGACATAAATAGGAATGAGAAGCAACTGAAACAGACAAAAGAGAAGATGAGGGCCACTGAAATACAAACTTGGCTATGATCTGGACAAGTACATACAAAAAACAGCCTGCTATGACAGGGTAATGTTGAAAATGTAAGCAGATTGATCTTGCAAGTTCGGCTGGTAATTTTGTCTCGGTTTCTGTTCGGATCATTGTAAATTACCATGCTCATTCCAGTTTTGGGGCACAGCTGCTTCTGTAAAACTAGTATTGGAGTGGTTCATTGCTGCAAAACATATTATAACAAATTTATGAACTCAAAATTTAGCATCTCTGTTTGTCTTGGAAAGAGGCATCTAATGGAATTGCACATTCCTCTGTCCTGTTGATCATGCCATTTCCAGTTTCATTATTGGGCTAATGCCACTAGAATACTGGTCCAATTGAGACAACAAAGGTGGGATTTTGCTTGGAGAAAGGTATGTCAAAAGTAACCACTCTATAAGGTCAAACAAAGGGGTTTTGCCTTGGATTCCCCTCCTTTCAAAATGCTCACTAATGCTTCTCATTCCTTAAGGTTTGTGATTGATTCACATGTTTGAAATTATAGGTCTCAAATTGTGGAATATTTCCAATCTTCACACACATATGTAGGAGAGCCAAAAGAGGGGAATTGCAAAAAGTTGGGCACTTGTGTTTTAGTAATGCCCTAATGGGAAATGAGCTTACTTCATGAACAAGTAGTGCTAAGACCAAAGCATTACTGGAGAAGCATCAAGAACCCAACTTTTATCACAACTGGAGAAGAATCTCTCTCCACTTTATTTATAAATTCTCGGGAAAATTACACATAACCTCCCTTAGAATTTGCTTAGTTTCATATACCCACCTTAACTATTTTTTTTCTTCATAGAACCCCTTTAACTTTAATTTTTTTTTTCACTTTAGTCCAACGCCGTCCATTTTTAGACCGAAAATGACATGTGCAGAACATGTGCCATTACTTTTTTTCAAAAATACCCACATTACCCTTTTTTGTCTTACAAACCTAACTTACACTTTCTTTATTACACAAAACCTAAATACCCCACTTCCTTTTATCTTCCCCACGCCGCACATCTCTTCTCTGGTTCTCATCCCCAATACCCCACCTCCTTCTCTGGTTCTAATCCCCAACAACCATCTCCTTCTCTGGTTCTCATCCCCAACACCCACCTCCTTCAGATGCTGTCGAGACCAGAGTTCCTGTCGAATCCAGAGTTCCTGTTCGAGTCCGGAGTTCTCGTCGAGTCTCCGACAACATACCGGCGCCGGAACTGTTGGTGGCTGCCTTGGAAGAAGCGGCGGCAGTAGATCGTCAGCCCTTCCTTGGTCTGGTTCGGCGACGAGTCTGGTTCCTTGGTCTACCTTCCTTCTCTCTCGGCCTCGTGGATCTGTGAATTTTATTTTGTATTTTTTTTTTCATTTTTCGTCTTAAATTTCTCTAAATCAATAGTAAAGATGTAGGAGATATTCATGGAATGGTTGTATATTAGTTTGAATTTGATTTTGGAATCAGTTGTATACTGGTTTGTTTTTTATTCTGGAATTGACGGTATACTGGTTTGAATTTGATTCTGAAATTGATGCATCTGTGCAATTGTTCCGATTGAAAATCTAACTCATTAATTAATAAATTAAAAACATAATTAATTAATTAACTAATAATAATAAGTTAAAAAAGAATTACTAGAAAAAAACAATGAATTTAAAAAAATAGTTACAATTTTTAAAAAATTATTGACAAAATAATTTAAATGAAAAATTAATATATAAGGAATTTCTGAAAAATAATAATAAAGAAAATAATATTAATAAGTCTATTTTGAGAAAATAAATAAATTAAATAAACACATAAAAACAAAAAATTAATAAATTTTTTAAATTAAAAAAACAGATTTTTATAAACTAATTAAATTGATTTGAAAAATCAGGTTTTACAGAACAATGACATGCATTTGAAAATTAGATGGTTATGGAGGGGTAGTTCTGTCTTTTTACATCTTTTGGATGGAAAGTTAACGGCGTTGGACTAAAGTGAAAAAAAATTAAAGTTAAGGGGGTTCTATGAAAAAAAAATAGTTAAGGGGGTATCTGAAACTAAGCAAATTCTAAGGGAGGTTATGTGTAATTTTCCCTAAATTCTCTTAGCTAGAGTGAGAGAGTGGCAGTCCTATGATATGAGGCCAAGCAAATGGTTTGTCTGGATTTTGATCATGGGTCTTGCTCATGATGTGTCATCTGAACAAGACCTTATGGGAGCACCTGAAGCTGCTTTGCTATGCATCAGTGAATGTGCTACTTGTCCAACAATCTGTGCACCACCTCCTCCTCCACACATAATCTCATTCTCAAACCCGCCACCACCATCTCCGCTCCGCCTTCACCCTCCTCCTCAATCATACTCCGTAAACTCGCCGCCGCCACCACCACCACCTCGAAGTTCCAACAAGAAGCCACCTTTGGTCCTAGAAACACCAATACCAGGCCCCTTGTCACGCCCCAATTTCAGTTAATCGAACTCGGGACGCGAACTTTTAAAACATGAATGCTTAAAACCTGTTTTGAATAAAAGCTTTGACATTTCCATTTATTTACCAAAATAATAGTAGTATTTACAATACAAAAACGTCCCAACAAGTGGACAAGGTACACATCCGTCACTAGACTCAACAAAAGTAAAGACCAGACTCTGCTCCAAGCTCCATTAACTTCGAGAGCTCACCTAGTCCGTCCCACGAACAGTACCTGTAGGAAAAGCAGCTAGGGGTGAGCGTTCGCTCACCACCACGGATAACAAACTGACTACGGCATAATTAGCAGACAAAGCCAGTAACACTAAAACCAAACCCAACACTGGGACTATAGTCCCCAACTCAAGTACCCAACTGACCCACAACCCGTTACCTTCCTCAACAGACTCAACACTCGATAACACAATGTAGACCCGACACAACTATCGACGACCTCCTCCAAGGACACGACAGAAAGACTACACAACGCCAAACAAGATCACAAAGGATCGCACACCAAACAAGATCACAAAGGATCGCATACCAGCTGCTCAGTAACCTCTCCCACTCACACGAACACGGATCATGCTAGCCAAAGAATGCTTACAACCTGTGATACTCAAACTCGGACCAGTCCAGCCAAAGAATGCTTGCAACCTGTGTTACTCAAACTCGGACCAGGCCAGCCAAAGAATGCTTGCAACCTGTGTTACTCAAACTCGTGTCAGGCCAGCCAAAGAATGCTTGCAACCCGTTGATACTCAAACTTGGTCAGGCCAGCCAAAGAATGCTTGCAACCTACCGGGATCCGCAATCACAATCACACGCAAATTCATCAACCAGTAACAACACAAGTTCAACACTCACAGGCACTCATGGCCACCAAGACACTAACAGTAAAACTCGAACTCAACAGCCCCACAGGCACTCACGGCCTCCCAAGACACACCGATAGTAAGACACGGACTCAACAATCCCACAGGCACTCACGGCCTCCCAAGACACCAACCATAAGACACGCTTGCAGCTTACCGAGACTCTAACTCGTAAGCCAGCTAAAGGAAGCTTGCAACCCCCCCGAGACTCTAACTCGGTCAGGCCAGCCAAAGACACCATCCTTAGTACACAGGCCCTCAAGGCCACCCAAAACACCAATTTAAATAGATGGGCTCTCACGGCCACCCAAACTCAATCAATAAATAATACGGGCTCTCAAGGCCACCCAAAACTCGATAATAAAAATACGGGCTCTCAAGACCACCCAAACTCAATCAATAAATAATACGGGCTCTCAAGGCCACCCAAAACTCGATAATAAAATACGGGCTCTCAAGACCACCCAAACTCAATCAATAAATAATACGGGCTCTCAAGGCCACCCAAAACTCGATAATAAAATACGGGCTCTCAAGACCACCCAAACTCAATCAATAAATAATACGGGCTCTCAAGGCCACCCAAAACTCGATAATAAAATACGGGCTCTCAAGGCCACCCAAACTCAATCAATAAATAATACGGGCTCTCAAGGCCACCCAGAACTCGATAATAAAATACGGGCTATCAAGGCCACTCAAGACACCAAATAAGCAATCAACCTCCGGCTTAACCAAGCCTCCAACAGTCCTAACATCAACAGTTTCACAATCAACCTCCGGGCATGGTCATATGCCTCCAGTATTCCTAGTATAGATAAGTTCACAAACAACCTCCGGGCATGGTCATATGCCTCCAGTAAAACAATTAGCGCTAAGTTCTCTGTTCCTACGACACTACTAAGTGTCACAAGCCTTTCCAATAATTACTAAGTCCCCGTAACATGCTTTTCTAATAAACGCTACAAACTCGTATCATGCTTTTCTAATATTTAAATAAACCTATTCAACCCACGACACCCCAGTGTCACATGCAATTCTACTGTTAACTTTCCCCAGTCAGGGCCGAGATCCGGCTACTTTTCCCTACCTCGTATATAATCCCAAAAGCGCTCCAACAACACCCGAAGTACACCCAGTCACTCGCCGAGCTTCCCTTTGCCTCGGTCCGTAGCACGATCTAAAAGAACACAAATTCAAAGTACTTTTAAACTAGTACGAATAAACCGAAAATTAACATACTTAACGCCCAAACGTAACCCCGACAATGCCGATCACTCCCAAACTTCCCAATTACTCGATATTGTCGATAAAGGACCCGTAAAGGCCAGATTCGCCCGACATGGCGAATCTGCCCGGGTTTTGGTTAATTGCCTTTCGGGGCTCCAAAAGTTCCCGTTTTCGTTTCTACGGTCTTAGAATATTTCAAGGAACCCAACGCACTTGACGGAATTGAATTCCGACTTCTAAGTCAATTAATTAACGTTTAAAGTTTCCAAAACCCGTTAATTACAACTTCTCCAATTTAATTCCAAATTTCGATTCGATTAAGGATAAATGGTCCGGGGAACGTTTTAAACCACCCGAACGATAAAAACCGAGCACCCGAGCATGTGGGCCCCACCCACACTACTTGGCCGAGACCCTAGGGTTTAAGGGGAGGCTCGGCCACCATGTGGTGGCTGCTGCCAGCTCCGGCCAGCCACCACCCACGGTGGCCGGAGCTCCTCCCGAGCCTCCGGTCACCGGAAAACGTGAAATTAAACCCCCAAACACCTCTAAAACGTCTCCAACACCTCCCCACACTCTACACAACCCTAAGCCTTAGTTTATACTCAAACCCTAGCTTCCAAGAAAATAACCAAAACGAGAATCGATTCGGGTATTACCGTAGAGGAGAACGAGGGGAACGGGATTGCTCTTTGCTTTGACTCGATCCAAGGGCTCGATCACAAACCCTAGCTCAACCTCCCTTCTTCTCTCTTCTTCTCCTTCTCCTTCTCTCTCTAAAACCTCTCTTCTTCTTTCTAATTTAAAACAACTAACATAAAAACCCAATTAAAACTCTTTTTTTTTCTTTTAAAACCCAAGTCTCGGCCAGCCCTTCTCCTCCATTCATTTTCCCCCCAAAACTAACACCACCACATTTAGGACATGTGTCAAGGTGGGTCCCACACCTTTTGGAAAATATCTAGTTAATATTTTCCAATCAGATTCGCGAAAATCGGACGTTTCGGGCCCCGAACGGGCACTTTTTCCCAAAAATTACGAAACTTGGCGGGCCACAAGGAAACGGCTCAACTAAGACCGCTGCGATGACGGTTAAGCTTTTCGGATCCAAAACGTCGCTCGGTTGACTTTTCCAGCGAAAAGTCAACATTTCTCAAATTGATCAGAAAGTTGCCCTGAGTCCCCCGTAACTCACTTTGGTCAATAACGGGGTCAACTTAAGTCCGGTATGACACTCGGGGTCATTTTAGGTTCATTAAGTGTCCGTCTTAAAATTTTTAAATTTTCCTGTTTTTCGCAGGTTTGACTAGCGTTGACCGGGAGTGGTTATTACACCCCTACCCTTACTACTACTTCTATGCCTCCAAGGCCTCTACTGCTCTTCCTCTTCATGCCTCCTTTTTCCTTATACTTATTGTGTTTCATGCTTTGTGTTTCTCGTATTGTTGAGAATTTTGTAAATAGGTTTATTTTTGCTTATTGTGTTCACAATATGGTGATGTTTCATAAATAAACGATGTATAGTATTTTGTAAGAATGCTGATGTTTGGTTTGAGTAAAATGTGACAACATTCTGGAAATTGATTTCAGAATTGGAGGCAGGAATAAGTTACCTGTGAGATTAAGATGGATAGTGCTTATAACTTCTTTTCTTGGATACCGTGGTGGTTGCTTGGTTGTGCCATCCGAGAAAAGTTGGATGTATTGGAAGAAACAAGTCACCGTGTTATTACTGAATTCCCCGTTCAGTAATGACCTCATGGGAACATGGACACAAACCTAGTGTTATTGTTGTCATTTGAGTTCTTAGAACATGTGCAATGGAAGGGCTTGGGTTAGGAGCTTGGATTAGTGGTTTGGATGCTAACTGTACAAAATAGTGGGATTCAAGACAATGATGAATCCTGGATTGAAGTTTAGATTGTTAGTGGATGCTGACTGGTTAATTAATTAATATTTTACTGTTTTATTTTAATTCTTTATCAAAACAGTTAATATTATATAAAATTGAAATAAATCTGAAAAAAATAAACAATGAAAATAAATAATAATGATCAATAAATTTAACACGAATAAAAATAAACTTGAACTTTTATCCATCCCCTTTTAATACAACCCTAATAAAATACAAGTTCAAGAATCATTGTGGTGGTGGTGATAGTGGTTGTTGTTGTTGTTGTTGTCGAAGAGCTGCAATTTCACCTTCAATGTCTTCCATTGTCACGCCCCAAATCCGGTTTTGTCCGGACTCGAGGCGTGACTAAAGATTTACAGTAAAACAAAAATAATGAAATAAAATAAAGTTTCCAAATGATATAAATCCTTCAAAATGTAAAGAGTCACAGCTCAACGGTAAAACACAATATCCAACTTAAAAGGGTACACGTCTCTAAAACTAGCTAAACCCTCAAGCTCCCAAGCTCCGAGAGTCCGGCTAATACTGCTCCCGCTCAACACCTGAAACACCACAAAGACAGGAGGGGTGAGCTTACGCTCAGTAGGGAAAATGCATAACCTGGTCACCCTTTTAGTTTAATAAACAGGAGTTCACAAGTTCATTCAAATCTTAATAAAACGAGAGACCAAACGATGATGAAACACGGAGGCCAACCGAATGTTTAACAATTTCAAAGAGTCAATAATGATCGTAGGAAAATAAGAGAATCAAAGTATTTCTTAAATACTCAATAGAAGATAGAACATTCAAGTAATGCCATAGGACATGAAGTCGCCACCCTTCGATCCACAATACTCATTGTGTCATGTCGGATTTTCCCTCGGTCCAGAGGAGACGCATGACATCACAAAGATGTTTAACGTCGGGAATACCGGTAACAACCCCTGAGGGCGCTTATCGTCGGGATTCCCGGAAACGTCTCCAAAGGACCACATGTCATAGGGAACCAAGGTAATGCTCCCGCGGGACGCATACACTCGGGAGAAACAACAAGTAATCAATCCCCGCAGGGTAAAACCGTCCAATTGCCCCGCAGGGACCAATAATACCCACACCGGAATCCTCCACGGTGTAGGTCCAACAACCAATGCCCCGCAGGGTCCAACAATACTCTGCACCAGAATCCTCCACGGTGTATATCCAATAACCAATGCCCCGCAGGGTAGACCATTATCCGCACCGGAATCCTCCACGGTGTATATCCAATAACCAATGCCCCGCAGGGTCCATAACCATTATATCACCCTACACCGGAATCATCAACGGTGTAGGTACCATGCCATATCGACAATAACCGTTATACCACCCTATACCGGAATCCTCAACGGTGTAGGTACCATTCCCCGCAGGGTAAACCATTCCCCACACCAGAATCCTCAACGGTGTAGGTACCATTCCCCGCAGGGTAAACCATTCCCCACACCGGAATCCTCAACGGTGTGGGTACCGTACCAAATCACCATTAATCATTCCCGTAAACTATCCCCACACCGGAATCCTCAACGGTGTGGGTACCCTAACCAGTATCCCGCAGAATCTATCAAACAATGCCCCGCAGGGCCCACACCCAATATCCCGCAGGATCACTCAAACAATGCCCCGCAGGGTCCATAACCGTTCTTAGAAATACACACGTCCATCAATACACATCACACGTGATTAATACCCATAGTTACACTTACCATCACTTACCACTTGCTCTCCACCGGTCAATCGATCACCTGATCCTTCCTCCTCGGCACAACCAGTCATACTCGATCAACCATTCAATCATTTGAGCATTCAATCAATCAACCAATGATTCAGGCATTCAAGTTCAACATTTAAACATTCAAGCATGCATTCGATCTAGTTTCATTAGACTCTTGATTATCCTATGACTAGCAAACCAAGCATGTGAAGCTAACACACAACTAATCCGAGGGCTCATCACGACCTCTCTACCAGTAAATCAATTCCCAAGTATTGAAAGCGAGCTACACTAGTGATTCACGTCCTAAGCATGCTTACTAGACACATCCAGTTATTAGTAATTGAAAGACATTTGTTCTAGTTATTCGCATCCTATATGCAATTCTAGGACCTTTCCGATTTTATTAACCTAATAGGCATACTAAAGCGTTATTTAAACGAGAAGTTAAGACTTTCCCTACCTTGTGGTCTTCCTCTAAATACTCTGCTGAAAAGTCGATTTGCCCCCACTCCGTTCTTCACACGGGTTCTGGATTGGTCTTCGTCTTCTCGGGCGAAGTCCAAGCTCTCGGGCGAAGTCCAGGTCTGGGTTTAAACAAGTAAAACGTCCAAATCAAATCAACAGTTGTCTTTTAGACTCGAGCGGGCTAAAAGCGGGATTACGACTAATCGGGTTCGGGCACTCGCGCACCGAACTCGAAACCCGGTGCACGGATCCCGAGGCACAATTTCAGGCACGATTTCTGAGGTATGGGTTTCGGGCACGATTCCCGAGGTCCAATTATGCGCTCCGTTTTTGTCCCGTTCTAGTCCGAAATAATCGTTCAATTAAACGTCCAGGTTCCCAAACTCATTCCAGTTTCGATCCAACAGTCCCAAAAATCCCTTTTTTCTCGACTCTGGTTTCGTTTTCCTTTTTGATTTAAAACCATTTTATTTTCAAAGCTGATTCTCGTTTTAAACCCATTTCCTTTTAAATTCTGATAAATTAATTTCTTTTATTTTGTTTTTCTTCTGTATCGATCCAACACCACCAGATTAAGATCTCAAAACCCTAACTGTTTCAGAACAACTTTCTTTTCATTTTCCTTTTACATCTCGAAGATTCGAGTCCAGATCCACAAGATTGTTCCAATAAAGACCAGATCCAAAGCAGTTCGGAAAAAAAAGGGGAAAAAGGTTCGGTTTTCGAACCGACCGGCCGCCGGCGAGGGCGGCGTCGGCCGGGGCCTCACCGTAGGGAAAAGGACGGTGGTGGGCTCGATGTTGCAGTCGTGGAAGGAGGCGAAGCACGGAGAAGAACCGTCTCAGAGCCGGACGGGACACTCACCAGATCTAGCGAGCGCCGGCGAGCTCCGGCGAGGGAGAGGGCGGCGGCTCGAGTGTGAGCTAGACAGCTCGGGACGGGGACTGCCGGAAGGACGGTGAGGAGGAGGAGGCGCGGATGGAAAGGGAGCGTGGAGAGAGGAGACGAGGTCGGAGAAGAAGGGGGTCGTTACCGGCGAGAGACGTCTGGTCAGGGAGGTCGTGGGGAAGACGGCGGCGAGTCTGACTCGGGGAAGACGAAGAAGAGCCGGAGAGGGTGAGGTCGGGTTTCGCAGAGGATGGGGAGGGAGAGGCTTTGGCGTCTGAGGGAGAGGAGGAGGGAAGAGCTGAAGGAGAGAGGGGAGTTCGATAAAGGAGGCTGTGAAATTAGGGTTTCCACCCCTAATTTCGACCTTTATACTCAGGCCTCCAAACGGGCCTGGGCCTCAAACGGAAAACGTGGGCTTCTGGCGAGTAACGAGCCTCACTGCCCAATAAAGGAGTAATTGGGTCTGATCCGGCCCGGTTCTCCTCCCCCCCCCCCTTTATTTTCTCTCTTTTCAAAAGTTACTTGTTGCACAAACCTACCTTGACGTTTCGGTTTTCAAATAATCCCCTTTATAAATAACTGGGGTTTTACAATCTACCCCCGTTAAAAGAATTTCGTCCTCGAAATTTAAACGAACACGCTCCTCTTGACCCTATCTCAGGGAACGTCCGTTCAAACTCATAAGCGAGGGATCCGCAGTTTGGGAATACGTGGAAGTTGATAGGCAACGGCTCTAGTCCTGCCTGAAAATTTCAAAATGTTCGATAAGTTGCGGGGCCAACTTGCCTCCGTCGCGGTCGAACCGCTAAGGTCCTTCTTAGGCCCACTCTCATAACATTTGATCACCAATTGAGACTCAAGAAGCCTGTTCCTTTCATCTGTGTAACCCTTATGTTGGCTCAGCACGGTCTTTAACCGTTTTTTTGAATCTACGCGACCTTTACTTAATCGGGTTTCACTAGATCACGCTAGTTACTCAACACCATACTTAGTGGTGGAAAACAGTCTTACTCAACCGTTCACAAATCCAACGTGCAACGACTCACACCAGCTCAAAGAACTATCGATCAACAACACAAGTCGAATAACACCTCGAATACTTATGGAAACTCAGGTGACGGTCTAGATATCCTATACCAGAATTTTCCGTCGGCACATGTATCTTGCCGGAACGCTCTATAAGTCGAACAGAGTCGGAACCACACACCAATGTTACTTCTCAATTTCTCCTTAACAACTGTCACAAGGATTAACCACAACAGAACTCAAACACTACCAAGTCAAAACCAATCATAACAATTCTACAAGAAGTGGTACTCAAAATCAAACTTGGCGTTGACAACCGATATTTCTTAACAATTCACAATCTCAACGTCGGTGTAGACAGCGGACCGTCACAAATAACCCCGATGTAGATACCTCACACCGGAATCCTCAACGGTATAGGTGTCACACCGGATAGAATGACCTCGGTTCAGACATGCCGCACCAGAATTTTCCGTAGTTTGGGCGTCTTACCGGAACACCCCGAGTTCGGTGCGCGAGTGCCCGAACCCGATTAGTCGTAATCCCGCTTTTAGCCCGCTCGAGTCTAAAAGACAACTATTGATTTGATTTGGACGTTTTACTTGTTTAAACCCAGACCTGGACTTCGCCTGAGAGCTTGGACTTCGCCCGAGAAGACGAAGACCAATCCGGAACCCGTATGAAGAACGGAGTGGGGGAAAATCGACTTTTCAGCAGAGTATTTAGAGGAAGACCACAAGGTATGGAAAGTCTTAACTTCTCGTTTAAATAACGCTTTAGTATGCCTATTAGGTTAATAAAATCGGAAAGGTCCTAGAATTGCATATAGGATGCGAATAACTAGAACAAATTTCTTTCAATTACTAATAACCGGATGTGTCTAGTAAGCATGCTTAGGACGTGAATCACTAGTGTAGCTCGCTTTCAATACTTGGGAATTGATTTACTGGTAGAGAGGCCGTGATGACGGGGTCGGAGAAGAAGGGGGTCGTTACCGGCGAGAGACGTCTGGTCGGGGAGGTCGTGGGGAAGACGGCGGCGGGTTTGACTCGGGGAAGACGAAGAAGAGCCAGAGAGGGTGAGGCCGGGTTTCGCAGAGTATGGGGAGGGAGTGGCTTCGGCGTCTGAGGGAGAGGAGGAGGGAAGAGCTGAAGGAGAGAGGGGAGATCGATAAAGGAGGCTGTGAAATTAGGGTTTCCACCCCTAATTTCGACCTTTATACTCAGGGCCTCCAAACGGGCCTAGGCCTTAGACGGAAAACGTGGGCTTCTGGCGAGTAACGAGCCTCACGACCCAATAAAGGAGTAACTGGGTCTGATCCGGCCCGGTTCTCCTCCCCCCGTTTTTTTATTTTCTCTCTTTTCAAAAATTACTTGTTGCACAACCTAACTTGACGTTTCGATTTTCAAATAATCCCCTTTATAAATAATTGGGGTTTTACATCCATGACTTTCGAAATTCGGGTCTTAAACGACTCATGTCGTGCCAAGTGGGTTTCTCCGTAGTTGGAGGTATCCTTTTCATCCAAGGTAATGTATTTGTCGTAGTATTTTTCCCACTTTACGGTTAACTGGTGAAACAGGCGGGTCCTTTCTAGGTTTCCTTTGTTACTTGATCGTTCCAGCTCTGCCATGGCACTTATTTGGTCTGTGAGGTTGGTCCCCTTCCTCTTCGAAGCCTTCTTGCCCAACGGCCGCGTTTGGCGAGGTGCTTGAGAGGGACTTGCATCGCCCGTGTGGGAGGGGGGTGTTTCGCTGATAGGGACCTCACCTCCCTCGTTGAGATCGCAAGATGCCCATTCTGGTGTTTGAGACTCACCAGCGACATGTGTGTAATCTTCGCATGTACTTGTGGGTGGGGTTAAGCTATAATTCCCAGCCTCACCCAAGCGTTGTCGTTGTTGGCGTATATTACCCATGGTGCCTTCCTCGGCAGCGAACTTCTCATCGCCCTCAAGCAACTCAATCCAATGATCGAGGTCGAATGTTTTCGGGTGACCAGGCGGTCTCAATTCCTCTAGGGTATCGATCCACATCTGCTTCGCCGCTCTCATGTGGTCATCATGGTTCCATCCGATGTAGTACTCGTCCTTCGAGATCTTCAAATAACCGAGGAACCTCCTTGTCTGCGACTGATGTGAGGCCCAATGTTTCTTGACTGCATTCCACTCGAAATGGGGGTGTTCTCTGGTCGCGTTGTACTTCCTCACAAAATTGCGCCAAAATGTGTCTCCGGCTTGAGAGTTTCCCTTAATCGGGTCTTTTGTTGTCGAGAGTCACATTCGTATGAGGTGCTTGTCCGCCTCGATGGTCCATTTCTTATGTGCATGTGTTGTTGTTCGAGGTCGTTGTTGGGAAGGTCCGACAGAGGATGGTTGCGACGACATACGGCTGTCGGTGTGTAGTGGGTAATCGGGGTACAAATAGTATTGTGGTGGAAGCGGCGGCGGATGGTAACCTTGGGGCGGCGGCATGTAACCTTGCGGCGACGGCTGGTACCATTGCGGTTGCGATGGGTTGAATTGTGGTTGCGATGGGTGAAATTATGGTTGATGGAATTGACCTTGAAAAAAATAAATTAAAAAACATAAATTACAAAATAAATTTAAAAAATTAAATTAAAACTAATAAATTACAAAAATTAAGTTACAACAATCCATTACAAAAATAAATTACAACAAAAAAATTAAAAACAATAAATCAAACACTAAATGATAGTTTGAAAGTACGTGAGCTCGAACACGGTTGCATATATAGGGAGAAAGCGGAGTTCTCACCAGGTTGCGTTAACATATCGCGGAGGCTGCTTGATAGTTCCTCGGGGGAGAATCCTACATCGTCCGACCTTTGTTGTTCGTCATCCACTGATTGTGAACGGATATTTTCGTCGCCCAACATTTTTCACGAGGATATTAGGAATGAGAGAGTAGAATTTGGGAATAGGATAGTGAAATTGGAGAATGAGTGAGTGATAAAAATGGGGTTGGGGTATCTATAGGGTTAGAAATAAGTAGATTTATTAATTAAAAAATATATACTACGAATTTTTTTCCTCCGAAACGCCATGTGGCACACGGACATTGGTCAGCCTTCAGATACGGGACGCGAGCCGCGATCTGGGCCGACCCGCTGTCTGTGCTCTTGGACCACGTACAATGTCCAGACCCGCGATTTGCGACCTACTAAATAGTAGGTCGGATTCGTGAGTCGCGGTTTGCACGCTAGTCAATGACTGTTGTCATGTGTCTTGTTTGGTAGAAAAAAAGTTCGACCGTTGAGCAACTGTCGGTAACTGGTATAATTTATTTTTAAAAACAAAAAATCATATTTAACCTAAAATAACCAAAATTTCTCATCTATAAATACACTCCCTCTCATTCATCAAACCAACAACATTTCTCTCAAAATCTCAAAGTTTTCTCACAAATTTCAATAAAAAAATGTTCGACGACAAATGTCTATCTATGGATGAGCTGGAAGCCACCATTCGTACAATAAAGCAACATTCGTGCAAGTCTTTACGTTTCAGAAAACAGTATAGAGAGCAATAGCTAAATCACGATATGAATATAATTACGAAATTAACCTTTCACTGACCATTACTATAAATAGAGAGCGGTTGTATCAAACACTTATGTTTTTTTTTTGACGAAAGTGCTGGAATTTATTAACTAGAATCAGTCGCCAGTAACCTGGGAAGAGGTTCTGGCAATAAGTTACAATCCCACACCAAATTAATCCACATACAGACGTTTCTAGCTAGCTCACGAGCTACTCTATTAGCAGTCCTCCTTACATGGACCATTTTAACATTTAGTAAAGAACATAAAACCTGCTTACAGTCATCAATAATGGCCCCCAATGGTGTCATTTGTGCAGCCGGACTATAAATAGCCTGAACAATTCTTAAGCAGTCAGATTCGATCACCCCCTGCTCCATACCTCGGGTTGCCATGTCCTTTAAAGCCTCTTTGACCGCCAACGCTTCCAGTAACTCCGGGTCCTGGATGTCCTTAAATTCCCAACTCCTTAGAAATTTAGGGACACCAATATCATCCCGACACACCCATCCACCACCACCCCCGAAACCCGGGAACACCGCAACATCTATATTTACCTTCCACCCATTCACCGGCGGTTTCCTCCATTTGTCCCTCTCCCCTGCCTCCCCCATCGTCCCAACCACCCTCGGGATTTGTGCCTCCACCCAACCCGCCAAAAAATGTTGAGTGCCCCGGCATATACCTTCCATAGATGGGCTCTCCCCCTCCCAATTATAAGCAGACTGATTGCGGTTTTAATTGGAACACCTAAAAGATTTGAACGAAAAAACAGAAATCTAATTTAAAATAATATATGGAGATAATTTTAAAAATCCATAAGATATTCATTTTCCTATCATTTGTGGCCATTTCTGTGTAAGGTCAAAAAAATGTCTTGAATTCGTTTTTTTATTATAAAAAAGAAATAAATGTATTTAAAACCAAACAATGATTACAAACAGAAACAGTCCTAAGGAGCAGGGCGTAAAGCAAGAAGCAAAAAAGTGACAAAATTACATTCAAGTAACCCTGATGGGAAAAGACATCCCGCTACCATAATGAGGACTCAAAGTCGCTTCAATCTTCTTGAAGCTAAAATTGAAGCCCTCCTCAGCCAATCCTCTGTAGGGGACCCCGCAATTACTCAACAAACCTTGCCACAATGTGTGTATACTCTCCCCAACATAGTCATCGACCAGAAATGAGGAGAACTCCGAATAAACATCCTGTTGAGGAACAACATCGTCAAACCCAACTATGACCTTTCTCTTATGGCTCTAGAAATCCCTCACATTAAGGTAGGTATATGAAGGACTTGGTCGGAACCCAACTCGCCCAGACACAAACCCCTTAAGGGTTGGGGCATGTAGACTATCCACATCTTGAAGAGTCTCAGTGCACCACGACCTACTATATCACCAGGCATTGCCCCTAGTCCTACCGGCCTCGTCACCGATGTAGAAACTCCCGTCTAAACCAATGGCACACACATGGAGTAGAATGATCGGACCATGCTCCCCTAACCCATCCACGACAAACCCTCTGGTCATGGACCGAACTATGGTGGGAATGGAAAATCCGCTCGTCACAAAGAAGGAAAAGACCCAGATGGACAAGGGAGAGACGATCAACCCTCTCATCCCATACGAGGCCCCGATTACCCGTCAAACACGGAAATGGACCACAAAGTTTAGTCTCAAGAATGAAAGGATGCTAGCCGTGGTACATGCCCTGAAGAAGAGAGAAACCTGGATGACCTCATACCGACCAAGATGCACTATGTTCTAGAACAGGATGAGACGAGGTCTGTGAAGCAGCCTCTCCAAGGTCAATGAACGACCCCCACTACATCAGAGTGTGCATAGGGATGCATACTCCGTCCTGATTTGCTCGGTGTAATCCTGAGGCCTTGATCCCCTTTTTCCTGGTGTCCTCCCCGACATCCTATGCAATTTACAACTTCTCCAAATCCAAGCCCACGAATGTCAGGTCGAGTCATATCATCCCTTCTCTAAAAGGTTGTTTTCCCCCCCTAGTATAACCAGATATGTTATTATAGGTTAAGCGTTCCACGCTCATAGGCTAGAATATATTCCCTCCCCTTTATTTATTTTTATCATTATTTTCATATTGCCTATATACTGCTCTACTTGTGATTTAAATTTCTCGTATCAGTAAAAATTTCACCGATGCGCTCACAAGAAAAATGAAAACACAAAAGATTTGAACAGAAAAATACAAATATAATTTAAAATAATATAGGGATATTATTTTATATATAAAAAAATATGATATTCATTTTTTTTTCTCGAAAAAGGTGGTGACGTTATGCATTGACGATTGTGTTTACAGTTTATATTTTGGTGTATTCATTTGGTAGCTTTTTGTTGGGATGAACAACAAGTAATGCCTGATATGATAAAGTAAAATTAAATTAAATATTATCTTACTTTGACTTGTTTTGACTTTTTCTATTTATTGATTTTTGTTTTAATACATTACTTTCACATAAAATATTACATATACGGATAGTTGATGGTATAAAGGTCATTGCAGAAGCGAACAAACCTATATGAAAATTCAGACTTATTTGCTATTTATTTATTATTTTTAAATATAAATTATAAGAAAAAAATATTTATTTTATATAAATTTAAGATATTCGGGATTGGAACGGAATGATGGTTGCGGGTTGTATGCGTTTTATCTCAGGCCCTTTTAGCTCGGAAGGAGTAGAGCTCTTAGGCCTTTGCTATGGACTTAAATTTTGTAGATCACAAAACATTCTGTTCTCCGAGGCCCAAGTTGATTCTTTAACTTCAGTTACTACATGTAACAATAGGGAGGTTTATGGTTGTTATGGTGAGGTGGTAGAGGAGATTGTGGACTTACTTTCCTGGTTCCCTTATGCTTCGTTGTCTTGGGTGAGAAGAGAAGCAAATATCATAGCTCATAATATAGCAAAAGTAGCTGTATAGAAGATGTAAACTACTGATTGGGATGGACTTGGTCCTCCTTTTGTATCAACTCTTGTATCTGCTGATTTGGCTTAATAAAAGTCTTTGGTTTATCAAAAGAAAAAATATATTATAAATTAAAAAAATGAATACCTCATCGTGAAGTATGAGATACAAAATAATAGTTAGACCTTGTTTGAGGAAGTAGTGGATGCTTTGTGAAATAAGAATTTACATACCATGATATGAATCAAATATTTTTTTTGAGGTAAATAAAATATTTATTTAATATGTGTCTTTAATTAATTTTTTATGATCAGCAAATACATATTATAAAACCTGCTTAATAAAGCGTAGAGAAGGGGTGAAGCACAATAAAAAAGTATTCCTCTCTAATCGGAATCTCATGAACAACCTCAACACACTGAGGCAGAACCAACACCATGAACGAGCGCTGGCATGAAAGCTCAGCCTCATGACAACCCCAACAAGGGGAACAACCTGAGAAGACAGCGAAATGATCCAACAACAGACGCGAGCGTTGACAAAACAACACAACCTCAATACTAACCCAACAAGGGGTGAAAACAAAGAAAAAGGTCTAAGTACCCAAATTTTACAACCATTAAGTTACTACATGTAACAATAGGGAGGTTTCCGGTTGTTATGGTGAGGTGGTAGAGGAGATTGTGGACTTACTTTCCTGGTTCCCTTATGCTTCGTTGTCTTGGGTGAGAATAGAAGCAAATATCACAGCTCATAATATAGCAAAAGTAATTGTAGAGAAGATGTACACTACTGATTGGGATGGACTTGGTCCTCCTTTTGTGTCAACTCTGTATCTGCTGATTTGGCTTAATAAAAGTCTTTGGTTTATCAAAAGAAAAAATATATTATAGATTAAAAAAATGAATACCTCATCGTGAAGTATGAGATACAAAATAATAGTTAGACCTTGTTTGAAGAAGTAGTGGATGATTTGTGAAATAAGAATTTACATACCATGATATGAATCAAATATTTTTCTTTGAGGTAAATAAAATATTTATTTAATATGTGTCTTTAATTAATTTTTTATGATCAGCAAAGACATATTATAAAACCTGTTTTATAAAGCGTAGAGAAAGGGTAAAGCACAATAAAGAAGCATTCCTTTCTAATCGGAATCTCATAAACAACCTCAACACACTGAGACAGAACCAACACCATGAACGAGCGTTGGCATGAAAGCTCAGCCTCATGATAGCCCCAACAAGGGGAACAACCTGAGAAGACAGCGAAATGATCCAACAACAGACGCGAGCGCCAACAAAACAACACAACCTTAAAACTAACCCAACAAGGGGTGAAAACAAAGAAAAACGTCTAGGTACCCAAATTTTACAACCATTAAGATCCTAACAGTAAAACAGGTCTAAAACCCAGATTTTCCTACCCTGAAACACATAAAAAAGAAGGGTCCATCACCCGGGTTTTGCAACCATTAAGCGCAAACGATACTAATAAAATCCTTCCAACTGCCTAAGAAAGAAAACACACGGTCTCATTAGGATCATCAACCAATCACACAAACTGGAAGATAAAAACTAATACGTAGACGGCAACACCAAATGACAAAGACATGCCCGGGGAGTCAAACCCAACCAGACACACTAAACCCTAAAAACGAACCTGTAAGTAAACCGCAAAGAGGCGCAAATGCCAATCTTCTCACCGACGGCCAACACCTTAAACCGACAAGTCCTAACCACTGAAGTGGAATGAAGCAAAAGAATACTAAACATATATCGAAAAAAGGGAAAGCGAGGTCAAAACTAAAGCAGACGAGAAGGATAACGGTACCAAACCCCCGACGGACCGCTGAATCCACGACAATCAACACCCAAGGGATGGAGAAACGTGTCCCACGACCAGAGTACAACGATACGCCCGGCCACCCAGTGAATCAGAAGAAGCAGCTAATCAAGTCCACAACGACCCACACCTTGAAGACGAAGAAGCGCGTCCCACGACTGGAAAAGAAATAAGACACCTCTGAAGACCCGGGGCAAGCAGCGCCGACAACTTTGCGAGGAGAAAATCTTCAGCAGAGAACCGGAGACCACACCAACCGGACCAACTCCTTGAGACTGCATCCACCACAAACACCACTCCCTACGAATAGGCAGCAGAGACCAAACTCCAGCCATAAAGGGCGAGCCAAAAGATGACAGCGTTGAAAACAGGGAAAAAACCAAGAACCTGAACTCCTGCAACCCCCACACCCACCAACACCAACGCACTCCGGAGAAGCCAAACGTCGAGTAAAGATTTGGAATGCTGGGGGCCAACACCCTAAAGATCAGCAAACCCCAAAACCTTCCACCACACTATTGCTAGAGAAGCAATGTCATGATGCCCGGAGCAAATCCACAAGAGCAGAGCACGAACAGTCCTGAAAATCACCACACAACAAAACTCGACTCCGAACAATAATCGGAGCCGGTCACCAACCGCACAAGAGACCCAACCAGCACAAAAATCAGACCTAACTAAACAGCCGACCGGAGGAGTAAAACGCTGGCCTTGAAGCAGCAAAGATCCGGCCACAAAGGCCGGATCTGGAAGCAGCTCACGCCACCACAAGCAGGCTATGAAACTCGAAAAGGGCCGATCTTCAGGGTAAAGCGCCGGAGAGGAGGATGAAACAGCGACTTGATCCTGCAGAGCTGCAACAACTACCCACGCAAGCCCCCTCGCAAGACCAACACCTACACCTCTTGGAGTCGGAGACGAGTAAGCTCCGGCGAGCACAGCTCCAAACCACAGCTTCACACCACAACTCCGGAAGAAGAGCCACACTCCTCCGGGAGAACTGATTTACCGCAGAAGAAACCCAACTCCGGCGAGCGAAAACCCCAACAGGTAGGAGAGAACTCCAGTGCTTCCAGATCTACGAACCCACGACATGAAAGAGTTCGAAGCCGGAGCAAATCTGAGACGAGCAAAACTCAACCGGGCCGAAAACGAAAATAAGTTGCAAGGAAAAAGGAGGCACGGAAGGGGGAAAGGATGCCCCGCCGTCAATGAGACGGCCGTCGTCGACGGAGGAGAAGGAACAAGACGGCTATAGAGTTAGAGATAGGGTTTTGCAAAAGGGAAAGAAAAGTTGAGGATCAGGAGATTTGTTAGAGGCTTAACTCAAGCCTTTGTGTCTTTAATTAATTATTAACATCTATACTGATCCTTCACTGAATTGCGTCTTATTTGCAACTTCAGCTGTTGAATTATTGTACAATCCCAACTTTGTTGATGAAACTTATTTAAGGGAAACAAAATATTTAAAGATCATTATATGAACATGTTTATATAATAAAAGAGTTAAATATTGAAACTTATTCTTAAGTATTGGTCACGAATATTATACTACAAACGTTTTAAAATGACAAATGCACTACCTTAAGTATTGGTCACACTATTTCGTTGGTAAAAATGGACAAAATATTCCATTCCGTTAGTCATATGATCTAAAGTGTCATATAATAGATGTTAAAATGACGTTTTCCCTTAATTATCTGACCTCTATAAATTTTATAAGGAACATTACAATTGTTCCCTCGTTATTGTTACTTATAAAATGTATAGAGGTCAAATACTTAAGGGGGAAATATCATTTTATCATCCATTATATGACACTTGAGGTCATATGACTAACGGAATGGAACATTTCGTCCATTTTTACTAACCAAAGCGCGTGTCAAATACTTAAGGTACCATATTTGTCATTTTGAAAACGTTGGGTAGTGTATTGTTCGTAATCAATACTTAAGAGTAAGTTTCAATATTTAACTCTAATAAAAATTATGAAAAATGACTTTATGTTTAAGATTTCGGTAAGTTATGTGTTCGAAGAAAAAAATCTTGTAACATGAGTGTCGGAAGTTTCAATTTTTATTGATGTATTGATATCATTTTTTTTAAGACACCCCTTATATTAAAAATGGATGTTTACAAAAAAGTAGGGTAAATTACATCTGCTTACCCCGAACTACACGCCTTTAACGTTTTACTACCCCAAAGTTTATTCGTAACATTAACCTACCCCGAACTAACCTATAATTACAACGTTACCCCCTCCGTCCATCCTCAGTTAAAAAAAATGCACGAGATGTGCACATGCGTGGATATTTTTCAAAAAATGGCCAGAATGCCCCCAAGTTTTCGTTGACTTCGTTTGTTGGGTTGAGCACATCGTCTTCAACCTTGGCACAGCAGAAAAGGAACATCGTAGCAGCGCCGTGGGAGAGAGAGTACGAGATGGTGGACGAAGAAGTTTTGCGATGCTATTGCGGGCTCCCAACACCAGTTCATACTTCCAAGACGAACGATAACCCTGGGCGGAGGTTTGTTGGATGCGCGAGGTTTCAGGTAAAGTATGAATTAGCCCTAAATCGTTGATGTAGGGTTTTTATATGAAATTGTTGGAATTGAAGGGCTTGGTTAGGGTTATGTAGTCATGTGAGAATATTACACTGAATCGATGATGAAACATGTTGCAGAGTACCAAAAAGTGCCAATTTTTCAAGTGGATCGATGATGAAACATGTCCAGATGGGAAAAGGGTGTTACCTGGGTTGTATGCTCGAATCAAAGCTATGGAGTCTACAATTAGGAATGTAGATGAAGAGTGTGTGAAGCTGAATGTTGAAGTAGCAGAACTTGAAAAAATAAAGGCATCTCTTGAGAAAGAAATGGCAATGAATGATGAGTTGCCTGAGGCTCTGGAAATGGAGATTGTTGCAGTTCGAAAGGAATTTGATTTGAAGAGTGCTAAGATGCAGCTGCAAGAATTAGAAATTGAAGGTTTGAAGAAGAAGTACAACAAAATGATAATGAGATTAAAAATGTGTTGTATGTTTAGTTGCATTGGTTATGGTATGAAGTTTGTTGTAGATTAGGGAAGATGAATGCAATGAAGAAGATGAATGTAATTTAAACTTTTGTTTGTTGAAATATAGGAACTTGGTATGAAATGAAATATGGTTTTAAGGCTTAGTTGTTTGCAATTTGTGTTGAATCTAAGGTTGTTGAGATGAGTTAATGGTGCAACAAAAAAATTTAAACTTGTGGTTGTTAAAAAAGTATCCGAATGTAATTACAACTTTTGGTTGTATGTTTGTAGAAAGTTGGCATGAAATGGAAGTTGGTTTAAGGCTGAGTGGCTTGCAATTGGTTTGGAATCAAAAGTTGTTGAGGTAGTTATGTTTAGGCAAAAAAAATTGGCATGACCTATTCCAACATATATAATCAGACTTGTTTTTTACATACACTGAAATGAAACTGTAATGAAATTTATCCATCATTCAACATAAAATCATCATCCATCATTCAACATTAATTCATCATCCATCATTCAACATAAATTCAGCATCCATCATGCATAAAGTGTACAACCACCCAAAAGACAGAAAGACACAGGGAATTTATCACACTTTCCCATTACAATTTGCTGTTTCAAAACCTAAAAGAGTCACATGCACTAACTGTGGCATGGGGGACCACCAAAAAAAACCCTACATCTAGAGCTTCATCTTCACTTCCAAGAAGGAGGTTGTGAGCAGCTTCCTCTAGCACTTCTACCAGCTCCTCTGGTTCTCCCTCTCCCTCTCCCAGGTCCTCCTCTGGTTGTTCCTCTGCCTCTCCCTCTAGATGTGGTTGCAGCTCCAGATGCAGGAAGAGGTTGTGAGGCAGATTCACCAACAAAGAATCTGCCTCTACCTGTTGATGAAGGGAATGATTGTTGCAATATGGAAACAAATTTCAGGTACATGTGCTAATATCAGATTTGTTATTGGAATAGATATACAAAAAAATACCTTGGATTGTTGCCTTAAAGCGTTCAGTTCAACTTGGGCAAGCCCAACAGATGGTGCAGTAGGAGTTGGTTGGCTGGGGTTTGTTGAGGCCTCCATCCTAGCTTGCTGCCTTCTAAGAGCCTCTTGTCTCTTTGCCTCTATTTCTTCAGCAGAACAGGTTTTCCTTTTCTTTTGTTGCCTCTTCTGTATATTGTCAAGGCGTCTCTTCTGTATTTCAGCAAACTCTTCAGGAGTGGAGAAGTATTGGAGGTTTGGGTTTGGGTCAGCCTTATCCTGAACAATAACAAGAATTGAAAGCATCACAGTGAGGTATTTAAAGACTAATAATTTTTAATTTGCAATTCCAAAACAAAATATGTTCACCTTGGGTTTTGTCCTTGCATTCCTTTGGGCTGCAGTCTCACCATAATCCCTAGCACTGCAAGTTCGTATGTTGTGGCCCTTCCCTTTGCACCTTGAACAAGTCATGACAGAATTTTTCCTTCCAGCTTTGTGAGAGCTCTCTTGTACCTCACCAGCACTTGGTATCCTCGTTGATTTTGGTCTCCCAGGTGGTTTCTGGACTATGGGTGGTAATAGTTTTGGGTAGCCTAAGTCCCGTGGCCAGTTATCCCTACTAGGAACAAATTTGATGAAATATGCATAGACTTTCCTATAGGTACTCACATGGTAGTACTCATGAACATACTTCACATATTGATCCCTTATATCGGTAATAGCCCCCATAGCATGAATACAAGGTAACCCTTCCAACTGGAATTCTAAACAGGTGCAGGTTTTTTGGTTTAAATCAACAGTATGAGATGTAGTGCTGAAGGTTACTTCAAACACTCCAAGTGCACTACCTAAGACCGTACAACTCCTAGACTTTTCCTTCAACTTCTCTAACTCTTTACTAATTCTAGAACATATCACCCCCGTGTACCCAACAAATGTAGTGTGCCTAGTGTACATGAGTTGCATGAATTTTTTCCTCAAATATTCTAGAAGTTCAAGTATCGGGAAAGCCCTACCCTCAGACACCCAGTTGTTAAACGACTCAGACATAGAATTCACCTGTATGCTAGAACAAGCCCTAGTAGTATAGTATAGTTTGCACCAACCTCTAGGGTCCTTAGCCTTGAGCCAATCGTATGCTCCTTGATCTAGCAATCGAAGCTTCTCCATCCTTACTTCAAGTTTTGCCATGGATGATGATTTGGTACAATGCCACACAACTGATTTTAGCTCCTTCCCCTTGAACTTGGTGGTGAAATTATCGACCAAATGTTGAACACAGTATCTGTGCTCGACACAATCCATCCAATGGTCGAACAAATCCACCAACCCCTACATCAAACCAGCAATGAGTATCAGATATTAGCAATTAAAACAAATTAGGAATTGACAGTGGATATGTCATAACAATATCGATACCTTCTGTTTATCCGACATGAATACCCATCCTCTTAACTAGTTGTCTCCATAGTCTTCTAAGAACTGAGTCAGAAACCACTTCCATGAGTCTTTGTTTTCTTGCTCTACAACGGCAAATGCTAGCGGTAGCATACCGTTGTTCCCATCCCATCCACAGGCTGTGAGTAACTGACCTCCATACCTTCCCTTCAAGTGGCACCCATCGATGCCAACAAGGGGCCTGCAGCCAGCAAGGAATGCCTTTGTGATACCTCCAAATCTGATGAAGATGCGCTTGAAATGTGGTTTAGCTTCAGGATCGTTGTCTACATATAGGTGCTCTATATCAATCTTTGTGTAGAATCTTCATTTGCTTGTCGTAACTACAATGAACAAATGCAAATATTGATCAACATATGATACATGTAATTTATGTTCACAAAGTATCAACATATGTGACACTTACCATATGACAGTACGTGTACAGGTCTTCGTACTAGGCTGCTTGATCACCAGTGAGCAACTCCATGGCCCTCCATATCGTCCTATAGGCATGTTGTCGAGAGACCTGTATACCAATTTCATCCATTATCTTCTTCTGCATTGCCTTACCAGGGATAGTAGGGCAGTTCCTCACTTCATTAATGAACCTGCAAATACAAATAAAAGGTAACATTAATGTTCAACCATTTACAGTATACAAAATACCATTAATTTCAACACCATACCTGACTGCAAGATACTGAATAGTGCACTTTTGGATTGTTTGAGTTTTTCGGCAGTTATGTTTAGGCATCCAAGTCTTCATCTCCAGTACATTGTTGTCTTTCTCAGCACTTGCATAGCAGTAAAAGGTGCAGTTAGGAATTTTGCATATGACACCCATCTTCTTCTTCTCGTTCCGGGTGAAGTGGTAGTCCATTCTATGCTCCACAACATATGCCCTGAACACTTGCCTAAAAACTATGGCATTGGCGAATAGAGAGTATACTCCCAACTCCACATTCAACAAAATTGAATCTTCTTCCCACATTGCCTGCCACCCCCTAACCCTTATAGGTTCTGGTTCTTCATGTTCTTCTGCATCAGGGTCTACAAAGGGTTCTTCTAAGGGAATGTCTTCAAATGCTTCACCTTCCTCAGTTGTACCAGGTCCACCATCATCTCCAACATCTACTGTAGGTTCATTCATCTCCTCAACTTCTTCTACCCTTACAGATTCCCCTTTCCTAATTTTTTCAGCCTCAACTCTTTTTGATTGTTCATACGCATCCCTCAACCACTCAGGGTCATCATCAATTTAATGTTGGGTCATCATCACTGTCTCAGGTTCTCTCTCAGGTTCCCTCTCAGGTTCTGGCTCGGGTTCTCTCTCAGGTTCACTCTCAGGTTCACTATCAGGTTCACTATCATGTTCACTCTCTTCTGACTCAGAATCAAGGGACTCTACGATAGTAAAACCCTCACGATCACGTTTCCCTTTCCTCATCATTCTACCCAATTGATTTTCAGTCACATACACCTTACTCATATCCTTCACACACTTCTTTAAAGGTTCATATGTTTCTTGTTTAATTTAATTTGTTGACCATAAAACTTTCCCCTTAGGTGAAACCATTTGAACTGGTTCTACAACATCCCCAACATATATTCGCACAATAATAGTTTCAGGGAATGTGTTCATGATCTCACGTACATCATCATCACTCTCTATCAATTTAAACCAGGGTTCAGCCCACTTATTCCCCCAAGCATCCATCATTGGAACCTTCCAGAATAACCTCGAATTTATGGGACAACCTAGGTCAAGATATACCCTCTCAAATCTAAACAAGGAACACTCATCTTGAGGAATCATTACTAACTCCTGCCTACCTCCCTCCCATCTGGACCAATTGTCTACAAACTTTCCCCCATAGTTAAACTCAAACATCCTATGTATGATTGGGGTATGGGAATGTAGGACAACCAATACAATAACAACAAACAACAAAAAAACAAGGGAACATGTCAATTCCAGCCAACAAAACCAACATACAATTAATGGAATTCAATTTTGAACAAACCTAAAAAATTTCCCTTCAGTTTTTGTACAAACCCTAAACCTTAACTTTTTGAACAAACCCTAACATTTTGCTTCACTTTTATAACAAACTCTACAATTTCCATACACATTCTAACTAAATATATGAATACTGATAAATAATATGAAAAGCCATAAATTTTTTGTCAGTTTTATACCCAAACCCTAATAAATTCGACCCACAAACCCTAACTTCATGAGCCCAATCCTTTTATTCCACCACAACGACCATTTCAGCTAAGGATTCACATTACACTAAATGAGGTTCGAGGACTTACAGGCTGCGCTTCTTTGAATAGCTCCTCGTAGATGTAGGCTTCAGCATCTAAGTCGGACTAAGAACTACACGACACCATCCCTCAGATTTCAGCGCGATTATCCCCTTACAGCTCGTCGGAAATTCGTCGGAAACTAGGTCGCTTTGTCTCCAGCGCTTCGTCTCTCGATCTTCTCTCTCTCTTCACTTCGTACTCTCGAACTCGAACAGACAACAAATGGTCAACTAGGGTTTCAGTCCTTCATTTTTGTTCATTTTAAACCAGGAGTATTTCAGTCTTTCCAGCACCCACTGTGACGGAATCTGAGCTGAGGGGGTAACATTGTAATTATAGGTTAGTTCGGGGTAGGTTAATGTGACGAATAAACTTTGGGGTAGTAAAACGTTAAAGGCGTATAGTTCGGGGTAAGTAGATGTAATTTACCAAAAAAATATTGTCACAAAAATGATATTTTGGCAACTTTGTAACCCCAACTAGGATGTTTTTAAATATATTAAGAAGATCGAAACAAAAAATGGTAAGTTAAACTCATGCTCATCCACGATTTTTGTTGTTGTCATGTCAACAAAATAGATTAATGGTAAGGAATTTGTTAACTCGTTTGAGTTTTGTTTTGGTCTTGAAGATGAGATTTTTCAGATATTTTTTGTCTTGTTGTTCCATCTTAAGAGGACAAGAGCTTAATAAATTTTCGTTTATAAAAAAAACTAATAATAAGAAATTAAGAATAGTTTTTAACTTTTTTTTGAAGAGAAAAATGGCGAGTATTATTATGCTACTAAGCCCAATGAGTAATAATAACATTTAACAAAATAACATTATAAGCTTTTATTTATAAATTTATAATATAGGCTAGGCAATTGTCTCCAAGGAAACATTCTAAGGTTCAACTTTTATGTTAAAGGCCTTGAGTTCGACTTAGTCAGGTAAATTATTGTATTTATTACAAGTTTATGTTCATTGTTATTGTACAATGTGTTGCGTTTCTTGAAGTCTGTTTATGTGTTGTCTATGTTTCCAAATACTTGTAGAAAAATATAGGCTAAGCAATTTTTTTGGACCATCTCTAAATTTTCATTTATTTTTTTTATTCATAAAGTAACCGACCGATAAAAAAAATATAATTCTACATCAGTTAAGACATATATGTCTTTTGAAGAAATATATAATTCCCTTTTTCTTGCTTTTGAAGAAAAATATAATGTGATTGTGTTTGAAATAACATTATCATCTCTCTTCCCACGTGGTCCATTTACACGTGCACGTGTTTGTTTCGAGCATGAGAATAGATTAGGGGATAACTTTAAAAAGCCGCTTAAAACTATATGCGTTTATCATCTACATACCCACTTCTATTTTTATTTCATACGACCCCCAAACTATCCATATTTTATGACCGTTTGATTTTCTGTCAGTTTTTCTGTTAGTTTTTTCAGAAATGACGAAAATACCCCTACCTTTATAAACCATAATATCAACCATGACTTTCACATAATTACGAAAATACCATTACACGTAAAATAAGAAATCAAAATTATTTTGTATTTATTTTCAGAAAATAAGAAAAATAAGAAAAAAATAATTATTTTTTATTTACTTTCAGAAAATAAGAAAAAATAATTATTTTTTATTTAATTTCTGAAAATAAGAAAAAATAATTATTTTTTATTTATTTTCAGAAATAATAAAAATAATAATTATTTATTTATTTTTAGAAAATAAGGAAATAAAAAAATAATTATTTTTTATTTATTTTCAGAAGATAAGAAAAAATAAATTTTCACCTAAAAAAATACTTTTTGTTTGTTTTCAAGAAATTATTTCTACAAAAAAAAAATTATTTCTTATTTTCTGGAAATAAATAAAAATAATATTTTTTCATTTTCTTATTTTCTGAAAATAAATAAAAAATAATATTTTTTCTGTAAATAATTTCCAGAAAAAATAATATGTGTAATGGCATTTTCGTAATTATGTGAAAGTCATGGTTGATATTGGGGTTTATAAGGGTAGGGGATTTTCGTCATTTCTGAAAAAACTAACAGAAAAACTGACAGAAAATCAAACGGTGAAAAAATATGGATAGTTTGGGGGGTCATATGAAATAAAAATAGAAATGGGTATGTAGGTGATAAACGGGTATAGTTTTATGCGGCTTTTTGAAGTTATCCCATAGAGTAGTTTAAGCTAACCAAAGGATTATTACACGTAGGGTTTTGCATGGGTCTGTTCCACGTTATTCTAATAATCATAACCTAAGAATAATTACGGTTTTAGTTGGAACACCCAAAAAATTTGAACTAACAAAAATAGATAATCTATCTTAAAACAAAAATCTAAATATTCATATGGATATTGTTCTTTGATACTGTACATATACCATAAAACTGAAGGATAAAATAGCATTATCGGGCCGGCCCTAGGTTCTGGCGATCACGGAGGAGAAGTGAGACTCAACGCGTGGCAGCCGCGTACGACCGGGAAGAGGTTCGTCTTCTCCGTATGAAAAGGCTGAGGTAAGTCTCTGTGCTTAAGTTCTTCGTAGTTGTTCCGATTTCTGCTGGTTTTTTGGGAGTGATCGAAAAGTCACGGTCTATTTCGAAGTGGGAGAAGAGTCCCTTTGTTGCCCCACGTCCGCCGGCACTATTGCGGTGTGGTTGGTGGTGTCGTCGGTGGTGTTCGGGGGTGGTTCTTTTCGAGCAGTTTCTGGGTTAGAGATCTGGTATCAGCCGATCAGTTTGGTGGTGTACTGATCGTCGGGTATAGTCGGTCTAGGCGGGTATTGTCGGAACTACTATAGCCGGAGGTAGTGGTGCTGTGGAGTGGGAGCTCGGGTGTGACGAGATCCGGGACAACGGCCTGGGTCGAAGCAGGGAAAGCGGTCAGGATCCTGATCGGTATGTGAGAGGGGGCAACAACGTTTCAGACATACGACATGAGATTCCTATATTGGAATTGCAGGGGGTTGGGGAAGTTGGCGATGGTAGAATACCTGAAAGGGGTGATCTGTCGTCGGAAACCGCAGATTGTCTTTCTCAGTGAGACGTTGGCTAAGAAAGGGGAAGTGGAACTACTGAAACTTAAGACAGGATTCTCATGGGGCTGTGAAGTACCAGCGGTGGGTCATAAGGGAGGACTGATCCTGCTATTGACAACGGAGGTTTCGGTAAAGCCACACCCGGGAGGGGATAGATACATCGACGTGGAAATCAAGGGACCGGTTTGGGATAGCTTTCGGTTCACTGGTGTATATGGGGAAGCAAACCGGGAACTCCGGTGGATAACGTGGGAGCTGATTCGGTCTTTGGAGATGAGTCTGGCGACATCGCAGAGATAGCTTCTGAAGGGTGATTTTAATGGCATTCTGTGTCATAAGGAGAAAAGGGGGGTCGACGATATCCGACCCATCTGATCGAGGGCTTCCGGGGAGCGATGCGAGACGTGGACGTACAGGATGTTCCCCTCCAGGAATATGGGTTTACCTGGCACAGTGGGAGTGAGCCGGAAACGAGGATGGCGGTGCAGCTGGACATGACACTCATGTCCCGAGCTCTTAAGCTCATATGGCCGGTGGCACACTTGGCCAATTTAGGTATATCAACCTCCGACCATCTACCAATTCTGTTGGACTCTAACCGCAGGGTGGATCCAACCGGCTCTAGACAATTTCGTTTTGAGAATATTTGGGCGGAAGACCTTGAGTGTGGTCATCTGATCCAATCGTGGTGGGGTGCTCCTGAGGATAGGGACATATCTACAAAGACGAGGGAAACAGGGAATGCACTGGAGGTATGGGGCAAAGAGGTGTACAATGCGTTAGGCAGGATGATTGTCACGTATGAGAAGGGCATGTTGTGGTTGAATGGCAAGGTGGATCGTACGAGTATTCCGAGACGTAGAGCATTACAAAAACTCTATGTGGCGGCGCTAGAATGGAAAGGAGAGTTATGGCGGTTATGGCTAAGCAACATTGGCTTACTGATAATGACTAGAACACGAAGTTTTCCCAGGCATCAGCATCCAAACGGAAAAATATCAACAAGGTGACTGAATTACAGGACGAATCTGGAAATGTCCTGACCTGGGACACGGGATTGGGAGACCATATTTGGGAGTTCTATAAAAAGTTGTCAAGGAAATCAAGGGGGGACGAGACAAGGTTACCAAGGTTTCGACAGCAATTGACAGAGGAGCAGAACATGTCGCTAATGTGTGAGGTGACGTTAGAGGAGGTGCGGGATGCTACTTTCTCGATAGGACCCAACAAGTCGCCGGGGCCAGATGGGCTCAACCCGTTCTTCTACCAAAAATACTGAAATACGGTAGGAGAGGACATTACCAGGTGGGTGCGTCGTATGTTCGTGGGGGAGGACATACCGCGAGAGATGAACAAGACAACGTTGGTTCTGATTCCGAAGGTGGAATGTCTCATGTCACTGAAGGATCTCCGGCCTATTGCCCTTTGCAATGTGGTATTTAAAGTGGTCTCGAAGGTGGCGGTGAACCGGTTAAAGGGACTGCTGGATGGTATAATTTCGGCCTCTCAAGGGGCGTTTGTACCAGGCCGGTCGATACAGGATAATGTTATCCTATCATACGAAACACTACACTATCTGAAGAACAAGAGACAGGGTCGAGACGGGTGAGTGGCTCTAAAGCTAGACATGAGCAAGGCCTATGACAGAGTGGAGTGGCGTTTCCGGTGGGATATGATGCGTGGGTTTGGTTTTGGGGAGGACGGGATATCACTGATTCGACGATGCACGTATTCGGTAACATACAACATCGTGGTAGGAGGCCAGCAGACGGGATTCGTCGAACCGGAGAGAGGAATCAGACAAGGGGACCCGCTTTCCCCATACATGTTCGTGTTTTGTATGGAAGGTTTCTCACGCCTGTTGCAGGAGGCAGAAAGCGGGGGAGACCTACATGGAGTTAAGGTGGCCCCACGGGCACCTTCGCTTACTCACTTGTTTTTTGAAGATGACTGTTATGTCTACTGCAAGGCGACCTTGGAGGAAATGGGACGGTTGAGAAATCTACTTCAGATGTTTGAGGAAGCATCGGGACAGGTGGTGAATCAGCAAAAGTCATCTCTGTTCTTTAGTACCAATATGGCAGACACCAGACGGGATAAGGGGGTCCAGATTCTTGGGATACCAGAGTTGACGCACCCGTCTCTCTATCTGGGGATTCCGAACATGATGTGGCGCAGCAGGAAACAAGGGTTGCAGTATGTATTGAGTAGGGTCATATGGAGGATTCAGAGATGGGACATGAAGTTGCTATATGGGGCTGGTAAGGAGGTCTTAGTTAAATCTCTGTTACAAGCTATTCCTACATACACGATGAGTGTCATGAGGCTTCCGAAAGGAACTCTGGACAAGATGAATGTAGGCGTTAGCCCGTTTTTGGTGGAAGACATCTGACCCAGACGGGAAAGGCGTCATCTGGCAGTCATGGGAGACTATGTCTCGTCCGAAGGAGAAGGGAGGGCGGGGATTCAAGAACCTATATGACTTCAATACGGCTCTACTGGGGAAACAACTATGGAAGCTCATGACAGACGAATTCAGTTTGGTAGCGAGAGTGCTGAAGGCTCGGTACTACCCGGAGTCCTCGGTGTTGGAGGCGATCCGAAAACCGAATCAGAGTTATGACTGGCAGTGCATTCTGTCAGCGCAAGATCTGATCAAAGGCAAAGCACGAAGGTCGATTGGGCCAGGGACAACTACGTCGGTACGCGACCATCCGTGGCTGACAGGGGTAGAGGCAAGAGTGCAACCGATGGGACTAGGTATCAATAACATTTTAGTGTCGGGACTTATGAGGCATAACGAGAGGCGATGGGACACAGATGTGATCAGCAATCTATTCAATATGGAAGACCAGCGGGCGATACTGGCAGTCCTGATTAGCAGGACGGCCATCTCGGACTCGTGGTATTGGGCGGGGGACTATTTGGGGCAGTACTCCGTGAAGTCGGCTTATGGTTCATGTCAACAGAAACAAGCATCCTTTCAGCACCAGACGGATATATGGACAACTATTTGGAAGTTGGAAGTGGTGATGAAGGTGCAAACTTTTCTATGGAGAACATGCTCAGGGTGTCTACAGGTGGCTGACAACCTTAGGCTACAACACGTGGCAATGGAGGCGAGGTGTCCGATTTGCTCAAGGGCAGATGAATCCGAGTTACATCTATTGGTCCAGTGCCCCGTAGCAGCAGGATGTTGGGCCAAGTCTGGCCTGAAACCCCCAAGATGCTCTGGATATTTTACTGGCTGGTTGCAAAGTACGCTTCATCTCAATCCCCCGGCAAGTGGTGGACTGGTAGGATGTATTTTGTGGGAATTGTGGAAGGCCAGAAACAAAGTAGTCTGGGAAAATATCGCACAGCCGGCCGCCAGTATCTTTCAAACAGCCTTTAATCTACAGGCAGAATGGTTGGAAGCCAGGAAGAGGAAACATCAAGCACAGGGAATCTCCCGTCAAACACATATAGGTGCAGCAAAATCTTGGGAACGTCCCAATCAAGGGACGTGGGCCATAAATACAGATGGGACGTTGTTTGCGGCGACAGATAATATAGGAACTGGCTGGATATGTAAAGATGACAGGGGACAACTCACGGGGGCACGATCTGCGATTCGTGATGCACTGACGTGGCTACTACAGTATCCAGGGAAAAGGACGTCTGTGCGAAGTGATTGCAAGGTCATAGTGGATATGATCAAGAAAGGAGGGCGATTGCTATGTCCTTTGGGAACAATCATCACAGATTGTAATTCCCTTTTAGCTAAACTAGAGTGTGTGCAGCTCGATTTTGTAAAATGGACAGCGAACAAACCAGCTCATTGGCTTGCCAGGGCGGCATGTTCTTCCCCTGTCTGGAATTGGCAAGGGGGTCATATCCCCGAGCCTCTTCAAAATATCATTCTTGCCGATATTTAAATAAAATCTCATATTTCTTCAAAAAAAAACTTAAGGGAAGTCAATTTTTTTTACTTACAATTTTTTAAGCTTCAAACTTAAGTGTAAACTTTTCACTTACAACAAATTTTATGCAAAATACAATAATTTTTCTGCAATAGTACTCAAAACAAAACAGTTGAAAAGTGATATGTTTATAAGTTGAGACAACATTAAACCTATAGTTATAAAAATGTATATTATAATTTGAGAGTCACCAGTTATGGTTAAATTGAGTTTTTTTTATAATCCAAGAAATTTATAAAAGCACAACTTTTTCGGAGAATGAAGAAAGAAGGCGCCGAAACAGAGGGGGTTTGGCCCGAAAATTCTGAGAACCGAACTATTTTCGGCCCAACAGATAGAACCAAGAGCCGAATAAGCTCAGCCACTACCCCAACAATACAACCGCCAAGTACATGAAAAGAGCATTCCTACGCAAGGAATCTCAGCAACCCAACACGGGTGAAAACCTAATGACAGTGGTCTATAAACCAGATTTTACAAACATGAAGCACAAAAATAGAAACACCCGGAGAAGGTCTAGAACCCTGATTTTACAACCATGAAGCTCACACAAATAAAAAAGGTCTGAAACCCGAATTTTCCAACCATGAAGCCCGAGAAGAACTTGAAACTAACTTAAACTCAGCCTAAAATTGAAAAGCACCAAGTCTTAATAGGACCATCAAGATGGTAACTACCAAGCCGGCGGCCAACACCGCAAACGGCAGAGATAAATTCAGAGGGCAAAACCCACCAAAAAACACTGAACCCTAACCCGAATCCAAAGGTAATCAACCAGGAGGCACAAGTGCCTAAACCACACCTATAAACCGACGAGCCCTTTCCAACAAAGTGGAAAGAAAAGGAAGAAACCAAGTAGAAACAAATCAAAGACAGCGAGGGGCCTAACAACAATAAGTGTAATAAATAATAGGTAGTTGATAAGTCTCCATTAATGAACACTTCATTAATGGGGTAGCTAAAAAGTCTCTATATTTGTGTATAAATAGGTGTATCATATCTCTAATCAAATCAAGTTGAATGAGAACATTTTTTCTCACTTCTACATGGTATCAGAGTTGTGGTTATCAGCTCTGGGAGTTTAAGGAGTGGCTGGAGCGAGCCTTTATTTGTGCCCCGGTGTGCACAAGGTTACACTGCCCAAGTGTGCAGTTTGGTGTCTTTCCGACGTGATTTGTTTCTCACCTCCCGTTCCATAAGACAGAGGAGGTTCTAGCCAGCATACATCTGAAATTTCAGCCCCGTCCAACCACCACCGAAGTCTCACTCGCCGGATAAGTTTCTGGAGGTTTTGAGCTTGTTATTCCCAATTTACAAGGTACTGTGCATTTTTTTCTCACCTCCGGAAAGTGAAGCTTCTGCGGTAAGTTTCAGATGTTTTGGGAGTTATTGGGTTTTTTCGCCGCCGCCCACAGCCGCGCGTGAGCCCCACGCGCCGCCGCCTGCCGCCAGTCGCCGCCGTCCGACTTCAAAAAAAAGGTTCTTCAGTTTTGCCTCCGCTGCCAGTTTTATCTGAGTTTTGCCTTTGCTGCCAATTTTATCCTTAGACCAAGGGTTCTGGTATGATGGAAAGTAACCCTGGGAATTGGAATCGAGTACCACGATCAGTTGGTAATCGAACAATCACTCTAACCGCTGTTGAGTATGATCAATTTCGTCAGTACCAGGACACACCCATGCACTCATCTCACTCTGTCGCCTTTGCCGCCGAGTCAGGTAATCTACCTAAGTGTCCATTTCATCACCATCTTCTTCCCAATGGGTCCTTGATTCTGGTGCAACAGATCACATGACAGGTAACCCTAAATTACTTAACATTTATGAGTCTCATTCTTCGTGTTCTTCTGTAACATTAACTAATGGGTCTGAGTGTCCGGTTCTCGGTTCTGGGACAGCCCACCTCACACCGTCCATTTCCTTACCATCTGTCTTAAGTGTGCCTGGATTTTCTTTTAATCCGATGTCCGTCAGTAACATAACTTGGACCCTCAATTGTTGTGTCTCACTTTACCCTGATCAGTGTTTATTTCAGGATCTTTTGAGGAAGCGGATTATTGGCAAAGGACATGTATCAGGGGGGCTTTACATTATGGATACCCAAAGACCCGCACCACCAATCTCTTGTTCAGCCTCCTTAACCTTGCTTGAAGCTCACTGTCGTTCCGGCCACCCATCACTTCCGGTTCTAAAGCGCCTCTATCCCAGTTTGAAAAGGTACAATCTTTCGATTGTGAAGCATATCGGTTTGCTAAACATCATCGTCTCCCTTTTACTCCTAGAGTCAAGAAAAGAGTTTGTTCCCCTTTTAAATTAGTTCACTCTGATGTTTGGGGTCCGTCACCCGTGGTGTCTATAACTGGGGTTCAATATTTTGTCTCTTTTGTGGATGATTTTTGCCGAACTCCATGGCTTTATTTAATGAAAAATCGTTCTGAGTTATTTTCTCATTTTACTGCTTTTTGTGCTGAAATACAAACGCAGTTTAGTACTAAAGTTCGTATCTTGAGAAGTGACAATGCAAAAGAATATTTTTCTGAGCCTTTCACTACTTACATGGCTCAGAATGGTATCCTTCATGAATCTTCTTGTATTGACACTCCATCTCAAAATGGTGTCGCTGAAAGAAAAAATAGACATCTTCTTGAAACTGCGAGAGCCATTTTATTTCAGACTCATGTGCCAAAATATTTTTGGGCTGACGCTGTCTCCACTACGTGTTTTCTCATTAATCGTATGCCTTCGTATGTCCTTCAAGGTAACACCCCGTATCAAGTCTTATTCCCCACAAAACCTCTTTTTCCTATTACTCCTTGTATCTTTGGGAGTACATGTTTTGTTCGTGATGTTCACCCTAGTCGTACAAAACTGGATCCGAAATCGGTCAAGTGTGTTTTCTTGGGGTACTCTCGGTTACAGAAAGGATATCGTTGTTATTGTCCAGATCTCCACCGATATCTTGTCTCCATTGATGTCACTTTTATGGAGCATTGTCCTTTCTTTTATTCGGCAATTCCTCATACTCCAAGACAAGGGGAGAACGATGACTTGTTAGTTTACCACATCTCTCATCGAGAACTGTTTGTACCTACTCCTACCACTACGCCAATACCATCTATGCATATTGTTCCGAATCGACCACCACCACCGCCGCCACTGCCAATTTGATACATTTATTCCCGTCGACAGGCCCCTCCCGCTACATGTTCGGAGCCGAGTTCCTCTTCGCCAACAGATCTTGATGATGATCTCCCCATCGCCCTCCGTAAAGGTAAACGACGGTGTACGTATCCTATATCTTCTTTTGTGTCATATGATCAGTTGTCTCCTATGTCGTGTTCCTTTATTGCCTCTCTTGATTCAGACTCTGTTCCTAAAACTCTTCACGAGGCTTTATCCCATCCTGGCTGGTGTTCAGCAATGACAGAAGAGATGAGTGCATTGGATGCTAATGGTACTTGGCGATTGGTTCCGCTGCCTCCCGGGGAAAAGGCTATTGGTTGTAAGTGGGTATTTGCTACTAAATTCAACTCTGATGGCTCGGTAGCACGTCTTAAGGCTCGACTGGTGGCAAAAGGCTTTGCTCAAACTTATGGTGTGGATTACTCTGATACTTTCTCTCCCGTTGCTAAACTGACTTCTGTGCGATTATTTATCTCCTTGGCAGCAACTTATGATTGGCCCTTCCACCAATTAGATATCAAAAATTCCTTCTTACATGGGGACTTGCATGAGGAAGTCTATATGGAGCAACCTCCAGGTTTTGTTGCTCAGGGGGAGTGTGGATTGTTATGTCATCTCCAGAAGTCAATATATGGACTCAAACAGAGTCCTCGAGCTTGGTTTGGAAAATTTAGTCAAGCAGTTCAAAAGTTTGGACTGAACAAGATCAAGTCCGATCATTCTATGTTTTATAGGAGCTCTCCAGCAGGTGTTATGCTTCTAGCGGTATATGTGGATGACATTGTTATCACTGGCAGCGATAAGGTGGGCATCTCTTCTTTGAAGTCGTTTCTTCCAGTCAAAGATTTGAGAAACTTGAAGTACTTTTTGGGAGTAGAAGTATCAAGAAGCAAGAATGGGATTTTCTTATCTCAAAGAAAATATGTGTTGGACTTGTTAACGGAAACTAGGAAGCTAGGAGTCAAACCATGTTCTGCCCCAATGCCTCAGAAAACGCAACTCATGAAAGAAGGAGAATTATTTGAGAATCCAGAAAGGTATAGAAGAATTGTGGGAAAACTAAACTATCTTACAGTAACCCGAGCTGATATTGCATACTCAGTTAGCATTGTAAGTCAGTTTATGTATTCCCCTACAGTTGAGCATTGGACCGCCCTCGAACATATCCTGGCTTATCTAAAAGGAGCACATGGACGAGGTATACTCTATCAGAACCATGGTCATACTCATATAGAGTGTTTTACAGATGCAGTCTGGGCAGGATGCAAGACTGATCGTCGATCCACTTCAGGGTATTGTGTGTTCGTAGGAGGCAACTTAGTCTCATGGAAAAGCAAGAAAAAAAATGTTGTTTCTCGCTCTAGTGCTGAATCAGAATACAGAGCCATGGCCAGTCTGTAAGTGAAATATTGTGGATCTACCAACTCCTTTCTGAACTTGGTCTCAAAGTCTCCATGCCCGCAAAACTATAGTGTGATAATCAAGTTGCTCTTCATATTGCCTCAAATCCTGTGTTTCATGAGCTAACCAAGCACATTGAGATAGACTGTCACTTCGTCCGTGAAAAACTTCAACAAAATTTGATTACCACCGCATATGTGAAGACCGGAGATCAATTAGGAGACTTGTTCACGAAAGCACTTCCGGGTACTCGGATTGATTATCTTTGTAACAAGATGGGCATGATTAATATCTATGCCTCTTCTTGAGGGGGGGTGTAATATGTAAGAACCACTCCCGGTCAACGCCAGTCAAACCTGCGAAAAACAGGAAAATTTAAAAATTTTAAGACAAACACTTAAATGAACCCAAATTTGACCCCGAGGGTCATACCGGACTTAAGTTGACCCTGATATTGACCAAAGTGAGTTCCGGGAGACTCAGGGCAACTTTCTGACCAGTTTGGGAAATGTTGACTTTTCGCTGGAAAAGTCAACCGAGCGACGTTTTGGTCCATTCGAGGACCGTTTTGGATCCAAAAAGCTTAGCCGTCGTCGCAGCGGTCTTAGTTGAGTCGTATCCTTGTAGCCCGTGAAGTTTCGTAATTTCATGGAAAAAGTGCCCGTTCGGGGCCCGAAACGTCCGAATTTCGCGAATCTGATTGGAAAATATCTAGTAGATATTTTCTCAAAAAGGTGTGGGACCCACCTTGCCACATGTCAAACAAGTGGTGGTGTTAGGTTTTTGGGGGAAAACAAGACTACACCTAAGGGGGGGGGGGGGGGGGGGGTTCGGCCATATGTGAGAAAAGGGGGAATTTCGCAAAGTTAGTGTTTTTAGAAAGAGAAAGAGGAGAGAAGGAAGAAGAGAGAAAAGAGAAGGCTTGGCTAGGGTTTGGCCACTATTCACGAGCATCGAGCCATGGGTTCGTCTCAACGATAGTAGATTCGAACTCACATCGTCTTCCTCTACGGTAAGCACCTAATCGATCTTCGTTTTGGTTAAGTTCAAAAGTTAGGGTTTGGTTAAAATGAGTAGTCTATGGTGGAAATGAGGTGTGGGGATTTTTGGAGACGTTTTGAAGGGAAGAGGCACGTTTTCCGGTGACCGGGAGCTCGGGGGGAGCTCCGGCCACCATGTGGGGTGGTTGGCCGGAGCTAGGGCCGGCCACCACCATGGTGGGCCGGGCCCAAAAGGCCCTAGCCACCCACGGCCATGGTGGCCGAGTGGGGCCCAATTGCTCGGGTGCTCGGGTTTTATGTTCGGGTGGTTTAGAACGTTCCCCGGGTTATTAATCTACAACCGGAGCGAAATTTGGATTTAAATTGTAAAAGACGTAATTGACGGGTTTAGAAACTTTAAACGTTAATTAAATGACTCGGAAGTCGGAATTCGATTCCGTCGAGTGCCTAGGAACCCTTGAATTATTCTAAGACCGTAGAAACGAGAACATGAATTTTCAGAGCCCCGGAAGGGCGTTTTCAAAACCCGGGCAGATTCGCCATGTCGGGCGAATCGGGCCTTTCCGGGTCCAATATCGACAATGTCGAGTAATTGGGGAGTTTGTGAGTGATCGACATTGTCGGGGTTACTTTTGGGCGTCAAGTTTGTTGAATTTCAGTTTATTCCTGCAAGTTTAAAAGTGCCTTAAAACTATGTTCTTTTAGATCGTGCTGCAGACAGAGGGAAGGGAAAGCTAGGCGAGTGACCGAGATCACGCCAGAGCTTATTTTGTGCGCTTTGGAGAAAGCATACGAGGTAGGGAAAAGTAGCCGGATCTCGGCCCTGACTAGGGTGACACTTGGGTGTCGTGGGTTAAGTAGGTTATCGAATATTAGAAATGCGTGTGACACTTGGGTGTCGTGGGTTAAGTAGGTTATCGAAGATTGGAAATGCATTTGACACTTAGTAGTGTCGTAGGAGCAGTGAACTTGTTGATGTTAGAATTACTGGAGGCATATGACCATGCCCGGAGGTTGATTGTGAACTTGTTGATATTAGAATTGCTGGAGGCATTGGTTATGCCCGGAGGTTGATTGTGTAGTTGTGTCTTGGGTGGCCATGAGAGCCCGTGTTACTGTTGTGTCTTGGGTGGCCATGAGAGCCCGTATTACTGTTGTGTCTTGGGTGGACATGAGAGCCCGTCGGTGTGTCTTGGGAGGTCGTGAGTGCTCGTGGGATTGTTGAACCCGTGTCTTTACTGTTGGTGTGTCTTGGGAGGCCATGAGTGCCCGTGGGGTTGTTGAGCCCGTGAGTTATTGTCGGTGTGTCTTGGGAGGCCGTGAGTGCTCGTGGGGTTGTTGAACCCGTGTCTTTACTGTTGGTGTGTCTTGGGAGGCCGAGAGTGCTCGTGGGGTTGTTGAGCCCGTGAGTTATTGTCGGTGTGTCTTGGGTAGCCGTGAGTGCCCGTGGGGTTGTTGAGCTCGTGAGTTACTGTTGGTGTGTCTTGGGTGGCCGTGAGCGCCGTGGGGTTGTTGAGCCCGTGAGTTATGGTCGGTGTGTCTTGGGTGGCCATGAGTGCCTATGAAGTGTTGAACCTATGTTGTTGCTGATTGTTGAACTTGCTTGTGATTGTGATTGTGGTTACCTGAGTGAGAGAGGTTAGTGAGACAAGTCGACCGCCTGGCCCGATAAAGATCGGCAAAGTGCGTGAGTGAGAGAGGTTACTGAGACAGGTCGACCTCCTGGCCCGACAGGGATCGGCAAAGCGCGTGAGTGAGAGAGGTTACTGAGACAGGTCGACCGCCTGGCCCGACTTTGTGTCGGGGAAGCGCGTGAGTGAGAGAGGTTACTGAGACAGGTCGACCGCCTGGCCCGATAGGGATCGGCAAAGCGCGTGAGTGAGAGAGGTTACTGAGACAGGTCGACCGCCTGGCCCGACAGGGATCGGCAAAGCGCGTGAGTGAGAGAGGTTACTGAGCAGCTGGCGTGCGATCCTTTGTGATCTTGTTTGGGATGCGATCCTTTGTGATCTTGGGTGTTGCGTGGTTGTCTGTCGTGTCTTTGGAGGAGGTCATCAATCGTTGTGTCGGGTCTACATTACGAGTCCGAGTGTTGAGTCGGTTGAGGAAAGTATCAGTGTGTGGGTGTCGGTCGGGTTACTTGAGTTTGGGGATAGTGATCCCCGGTGTTGAGTTGGTTGTTGGTGTTACCGGCATTGTCTGCTAAGTATGCCGTAGTCAGTCTGTTATCCGTGGTGGTGAGCGAACGCTCACCCCTAGCTGCTTTTCCTACAGGTACCGGTCGTAGGTTGGACTAGGTGAGCTTCTGAAGCTTGAAGAGCTAGGAGCGGGATTCTGGGTTTATTTTGAGTCTAGCGACGTATACCTTGCATTTTGTCCATTTGTTGGGACGTACCTTTAAGTTGTAAATGATTATTTTTGATGAACAAATAGTGGTTTATGAAAAAGGTTTCAAATGTTTTATTGTTTTAAAGGTTCGCGTCCTGAGCTCGGTTTACTGAAATTGGGGCGTGACATAATAAATAATAGGTAATTGATAAGTCCCCATTAATGAACCCTCCATTAATAGGGTAGCTAGAAAGTCTATATATTTGTGTATAAATAGGTGTATCATATCTCTAATCAAATCAAATAGGTGTATCTACCATGCCGAAACCTTGGACCCCGATGACACGCCCCAAATACGGTTTTAACCCGGACTCGAGACGTGACCTAAAATAATAATAATAAATGCAATTTCTAAAACCAAGGAAACTCCACAAAAATAGTTCAACAAATAATTCCGACAACAAGAGTCAAATGCTCGAAATCCAAGTAATAATAAGTTTAGTACAAAAGGAAAGTATGTCTCCAGACCATCCAAACTAGGACTCTTGCTAAGCTTCCAAGCTCCGAGACATCCTCTAAATCAAATCGCGATCAAAACCTGTAGAACAGTAGAAAAGGGGTTGAGCTTTCGCTCAGTAGGAAAAAGTAGTAAAGGAAATGAGCTTTCGCCCCAGATGTAAATGTATTCAAAATCACAGAGGATCACATGACCGACATAAGTAACCACAACGCACCAAACAGATCAACACACCGAGTAATATCATTAGCAACCACACCCACTCTAAGTATCCCAGAGCAATACGTTGGATTCCAAATCCCGGCTCATGACATATCGTACCAAACTCGACATCGGCCTAGATATCATCCCGGAACACACAACATCGGGGTACAACTCATATCATATCGTACCGAACTCAACATTGGCCTAGATATCATCCCGGAACACACAACATCGGGGTACAACTCATATCAAACATAACGGACCGGAACACACAAAATCGATCGGATATCTTCCCGTAGCACGGGGTATAAATCACACCACACATACCATACCGGAACACTCAGCATCGGCCTAGGTATCCTATACCGGAATCCTCTACGGCATAGACATCACCCCGGAACACCATCATCGACCTAGATTTCTTATATCGAATCCTCTACAGTATAGATATCGTACCGGAACACCATCCTCGGCCTAACAAATCACCCGATCATATCACAAGGCAGTAGTTCACGTCATACCAAACGTATCATACCAAACATATCATATCAACATATCATACCGAACACACAACATCGGTCTATCATTCACCCAATCATATCACAAGACAGTAGTTCACGTCATATTAAACATATCATGCCAAACATATCTTACTAACACATCATACCGACATATCATACCGGACATTACAAGCTACTAATCACAAACAAACGCAACCAACACCCAATCATACGGGCACGACCTGGCCCACATGCGATTCTACAGCACAACAAATCCCACACCTACGGGCATGACATGGCCCGCAAGTGGTTCCATAATTTAGATACGAGTACACTAGTTATTCTCATCCTATATGCAATTCTAAGACTTTACCGGTTATTAATGTCCTATATGCAATTCTAGTAACTTTTCGTAATTAAACCGGTATTCGCTACTTTTCCCTACCTCAACCGCTATCCAACACGAACAATCACGAGTCGCCTAGTAGCCTCCTCCGTCGTGATCGGGAACAACGTCTAAGATCACAAATAATACGAGAATTAATAATAATTCACGGGTGGTTTAAAGAGAAAACACCCAAACTAATCCCCAATTACTCAACTTGTCAAAATGGGCCCAGAATGGCCCATTTCGCCCGGTTTGGCGAATCTGCCCGGGATCGGGAAAACGGCCATCGGAATCCCGAAATTTTCCATTTTCGTTTCTATCAATCCTAATTAAATTCATGTGTTCCAACGCACTTGGCGGAATCAACTTCCGATGTCCGAGCGTTCTAATTCCGCAATTAAAGTTTCTAATCACATTTTCCGAATTTTCACGAATCACTTCCATAATTCATTCCGGGTGTGAATTATCGATCCGGGGTTCACCCAAGACCACCCGAACACGACAAACCCGCACCCCGGCCAAGTGGGCCCCACAGCCACACTTGGACCGTGAGTGGCCGGACCGGACCGCCACCGTTGTGGCCGGTTACGGTCCCGGGGCTCTTCCTCCGTCCATGGCCGGTCACTTCACCCGGTGACCGGAGCTCCGGCGGACCTCCGGTCACCGGAAAAATATCTCATTTCTCCCAAAAAGTTTCTAACAAGCTCTAGATTCTCCAAAACTCCATTGTTAAGCTCCAAAACCTCAAAACTAACTTCAACAACTCCAAAAATTCAAGACCCAAGGTTGGGTTTCATCCAATTAACAAAAACCCAATTAATTTCCCTTACAAATTTCCACTTTTCATCCTAAATCATTCATTCAACAATGAAGAACTTCAAACCCATGATACCCAAGCTTAGTTCATGTATTTTCTCCAAAACCCACAACTAGGAATTCATAAAAAAAAAGGGGGTTTATTGAGTGATCACCTTAAGAAATGAAGAGGGGATGAGAAATATGAAGGTTTGGAGAAGATTTGTGGTGGAAATCAAGCAAAAGGCCTCATTTTTCTTCCTTTTCTTCTTCTTCTTCAAAAATGGAGGCTCAACCTTTGTTTCTCTCTCTAAAATTTCGGCCAAGACAATGAAACTGCTGAATTGTTGCTCACATGTGTCCTTTAACCTAAAGTAGAAATGCCTCTTTTGTCTCTTTTGTCCCTTTTGTCATTTTCCACCTTAAGCCCAAAAGGTGGGGTCAAATGGGTCTTTTCCCACCCTTTCTTCTCCTCCAAGACACATGGACATGTGTCCATGTGGGGTCCACCTCTACCCATTATTATTTTATCCCATTTAAATTAATCCGATAAAGTCCCTAATTTGACCCCGTTTGACCCGGATTTGACTTTTTAGCAAAAGTACTCAATTGAAAGGAAATGACCCAACTAAGCTAACCGTAACGACGGCTAAGCTTTTTGGGTCCCGTAAAGGTCTCGAATGACTCCCGGGGTCATCGGTTTACTTTTCCGGCGGGAAGTCAACTTTTCCCAAATTTCACCGGTTCGACCGGTGTTGACCGGGGGCGGTTCTTACACCCGACGAACTTCGGCGACTGCAAAACCCGGCGAGAAGCTCCCCTCCGGTTGAGCAGCAGCAGCGACACCACGAGACCCAAACACCATGACACCACACAGATGCTAGATTTGAAGGAGCAACAGATCTAAGCCCCGTGACAGTAGCAGCTCCGACGAAGCGCGACAGCTCCGGCAAAGACCAAGACCACGCGCAAAGGCTAGCCTAAACAACTCACATCTGAGCTGAGCCTTCACCGACGTACCCAAGTGGCCGGACCCGAGGAGGAGGAGAGGGAAAACGTAGGTGAGAGAGCTTGGATTTAAGGGAAGAGAAGGATGGAACTAGGGGAGAGAAAGGAAAGGAAGATGGTGGTCCACCAGCGACGTCCAAGGTCGGACGCTGCCGGCGAAACGAAACAAAAAGGGGAGGCTAAAGTTTGAGGTTGGGGTCGAAGTCTACATAGAGTTAAAGTCCGCAGAGCTCTTGTTGCAGATACATAATTTTTTGTTGGTTAAATTGAGTTTGAATTTTGAACTATGAACCAAAGGTTCAAGTTTTGTTATTGCTAATAGAAAGTGTGTGAGAAACACATAATTACACAAGTTGCCACTAGCTTGTCAATTGATTAGGCCACAACAAGTCTTTTAATTTGATGAGAAAAGACATTTCAGTAAATTCAGAAGAAAAAAAATTATAGTCTATCCTACAATATTTTTAGTCCCAATGACAAATAATATTTAGTAGAATAACATTACAATCTTTTATTATAATATAGTCAAGACATTTTTTAAAATGTATTAATTTTCAATTAACATATGTTTTTAAGAATTTTTTTTTTGTGATTGTCTTAAAAACAATTATCATTTGAAGAAATTGAATTGATGTCCTTTATAATAGATATTGGGTATGAGATATTAATCTCTTTACTTACCTGATCTATTTTTTTTTACTTTCTATTTGTATGTGCATATATTTATTTTAAGCATGAAATGAGATAAGTCTCAACCAATCAAATGTTTTACATTTTTGTGCATTTTCAGAGCAGCTTTAGCTTAGGGGTGATGAACAAATAAGGGTTAAAACAGGCAAATTTAAATAGTATTTTATCATACTTTGACTTGATTTGACTTTTTGTTTATTAATTTGATTTGTCTTTTCTACATTCCTGTACGGTTTGGTGGGAACCATTGTTTGTTCCCGATCTACGTACCCTTCGTCAGAAAAACAACAAAAGCAACCTTTGAGAGAGGGAAAGCAGTGGTGTAACAGTGATTAAGAGAAGTGAAGAGGGCTATTAATGTCATTTTTCACTCACCTCTCTTCCTCCTTGCTTCAGCTCTTCTTCCTCTTCCTCTGTAATAAACTTTGAAACCCACACAGACCCATAGCTTCTCCTCTTTCACACCGATACTTCAATCTCCACCTCATGATGGAACTCCCCTGTTCACACCAGTTTCGTTCTTCGTCTCCTTCGTAGGCTTGCACCATTGTGCCCTCCAGCTTGAGACGAAGCAAGTCCGCACGCCCCGACGAAATCGAAACCCACGCCTCGACGTCGTACTATACAGATCCTCCCTCCTCCCTTGCTCCATCTCCGACCAGTGAAGAGCTTCACAATCAGCACTAGCTAGCTCCTAATCCAGATTCATCACCACCACCCAAGCACAAACAGCTCGTGAAGAGGTATAAAGACTTCTAATCCGTCTGGTTTTGAGGATCAAGTGTTGGATTGAAATTTTAGGATTTCTTGTTCTATGTTTGGTTTGACAAGTTGAGTATGTTTGATTGTTGTGTTGCATAAGGTTCATAAAATGTGGTACTGATTGAATAGAACAGTAGCATGAAAGGAAACCTGTATTATTAGTTGATTAATTATGTCAAACTTTAATTATATATTTCACATTATTTATCTATTTGGTTATTGCACTTCATGCTTGTTACATTTTACATTAACAAAATAGGGTTGAGAGCGATTCGGGTGAAAATGTGAAAGTCCTAAGAAATAATGTTAGATTCTCATTACTTGAATTATAGTTAAATTGTTGTTCATGATATATGTGTCTGGTAAATGGAGGGTTTGAGCTATGTGGTGAAATGTAAAAGGAGACCCTATATGCATCTATTGTATCATACTTGTTCATTGTTTGTTTGTTTTCTTACAAAAAAACTACTCTAGCTTTACTCTGGAAAGCCGGCTATTGCCTCACGATCAAAGTAATTTTGCATCATTCTTGAATATGATGATGTCTCATTTTAGTTTACAACCCTTAGTGTTTGTGTATGTATTCCATTATTTTAGTTTACAACCATATTTGATTCAATACAATAGTTTTTCTTATAAATTTTATCAGCATTGAGAATTTGTCATGAGAAGATTCAATGTTTAGAAGAAGAATTTGGGTTGCACTTGAATTGATGGTATTCATAGGATTGGCCAAGTTGGTCTTTGCCTTAATAAGGTTTTGTGAACCCAACAATTAACATTGCATTAATTGAAACTATTAATTGGAAAAATGATTCATTTTAATTATGAGATCTTTTTGGTGGATGTTTTGATATATTACATGATATAAACTTGCTTCAGTATTGGCTGCTGCACATTTAAAAAAAATAATGCATGCTTATGAAGTTTTTTGGTGGATGCTTTGATACAAACCTGTTTTACTGTACATTTGGAAAAACAATATTTATGAGGGATTTTTCTTTCCGTGGGTATTTATTTTATTTTATTATACAGAGTCCATGATGTTTGTACATTTGTTTACTAGTCTATATGCTTAGAACAGCTCCAACGGGTCGTGCCTACGCGTCGTGTCTGGTGTAGGCACGGCCCTGACACGAGGCGTAGGCACGGCTGGTCGTGTTAGCGGGTCGTCTCTGCGGTGCCGTTGCTGCTGGTCGTGGCTGGATCTGGCAACGACGCGTCTTTTCGTGCCAAACGCCAACGGCTAGTCGGTTGGCCAGTCACGACCCGACACGTGGCGACGCCGACCCAAAAAAACCCTAAATTTGTGTATAAGTACAGATCCACCCCAAATCAAATTTCACCCCTCTTCACTTGTTTTAAGCTTTCATTCCTCCATTCCTCATCAAATTCTCTCCATTTTTTCCTACACTCGTTATGGACCCGAATCGAGCCCTCCAATCCCTTGCCGAGTCCTTGAATGATGAAGACGAGAGTTCTCAACACACCGAAGAGGACTTCATGGCCAACTACTCGTCGTATTCCCAACTCCTCCAATCGGGTTACTCAACGCCGCTTCCTCCATACACCCCGCTCACCCAATGGCAAGAGTCGCAAGTGCAACCTTCCCAGTTCGTTCCGGCCACCCAACCTTGCCAATCTGCTCCGACGCAAGCGAGGAGCAGGAAGGGGAAGGCGGCGGCATCTTCATCGGGGCCAAGAGCACCTCTGCGACCGAAGTGGACCAGCGGTGAGGAGGTCCGATTGGCACGTGCGTGGCTGAAAAATTCCCTCGACCCCATCAACAGGAAGAACCAGAAGAATGACCAGTACTGGCAAAAGGTACATGCCGAGTACGAGTCGGTCAGACCGGCAACGGACCCACCTCGGGAGTGGATGGCTTGCAAGGACCATTGGCATAAGGTTAAAGGCTTCATCAGCAAGTACGAGGAGAAGTACACCAACTTTGAGAACACGCTGACAAGCGGGAGGAATGAGGTTGACGTGCTGGCAGGCGCTGACCAGGCGTACCTTGATGAGGAAGGCCACGTGTTCAAATTCAAGCATATGTGGCAGATCGTGAGGGGGCAACCGAAGTTTTCGACCATAAAGGTTCCAGAATGTGACATCCCCGACCTCGACCTCAACCTTGACGCCGAAAGTGAAAGAAGCAAGCGGACAAGGATGGACGAGTCTCGCACTTGTGGAGACGACTTCGACCACGAGTTGAACTCGTTTACCACCGAGGAGCGTCCGATCGGGCAGATGAGAGCCAAGGCCAAGGCTCGAGGCAAAGGCCAATCCTCCCAGTCGGCGGCGTCTGGGCTACCTCCCGAGCAAATGCAGTTCCTCGACACTCTTTCCCAAAGGAAAGAGACATAGTTAGACATCCGAAGGACGATGCAGAAGGAGGTCATGGACACCTTAAACGCAATTCTTCGTCAAGACACCACCAACGTGGGTGCCGATGAAATTAGGGCTCGTGCCTCTCTCCTTCAAAGCCTCGGGAAGCGTTTGGAGTTCTTGGGTTAGGCAAGGCTTCAATTTATTTTTAGTTTTTAATCTATGTAATAAATTTTTTAATCTAGTAGTTTTCTTAATGTACTTTGTGTTTTAATTAAATAAAAAGAGTTATCGAATTATCAGAGCCTCGGTGAGCGTGCTAGGGTTACTATTTGAAATAGTAACCCTAGGGTCCTGGCAGCCGCGCCGACCCCTCCCCCTCCTATAAATACCCCTCACCACTCCCTCATTTTCTCACACCTCTCAAACTCTCTCTCACACAAATTCTCTCATTTTCTCTCAAGTCGATATGTCGAATTGGGCAACCGGGCCTCTTTGGTCCCTAGAGGAGGAAATACATTTGGTGGTCAATTGGCTCACCCATTACGAGCACAGGGGCCAGTATTGGCATGGTCTGTACCTGGCTTACGTTGCCACCGGGAACGATACGCGGCCACCACGGACAGAGAAGCAAGTCAAGGACCACTTCCAGAAGATGAGCAAGAAGTGCAAGTGGTTTGATAAAATCTACCGGGAGAAATTGGCCGAGCCTAGGAGAGGGGCAACGGATGACGAAATATATGCCGCGGCCGTTTCTGATTATGAAGGAAAACACGGGCAGTGGGCAAAACGTCCTGTGTGGGAGATGCTCAAGGACGATGCGAGGTGGCGTTTACATATTAGTACCATTAGGAATTAGTTTAATCTTATTTTAATAATTAAGTTTTAAATTATCTAAATATGCACTAGCGTTTAAAATACTATGTAATGTGTTTGTGGTTTGAAATAAAAGTAGTATTTAAATATGGGGTGTTTTTTTAATTTACTAAAACTGTGTAGACACTGCTTAGACACTGCTCCTGACACTACCATTGGAGGAGCAGTGTCAGGAAGCCAAAAAGCACTCCCTGACACTACTCCTTGACACTGCGCAGTGTCTAACCATTGTAGATGCTCTTACTCTTATTAGATAGAGGAACATAAACATTGCTCTCTCTCTAGATCAAATAATTTGAAATTTCATGTTTTGAAGTCCTGTAATTTATTTGTAGACAATTGCATGATACATGTTTTTTTTGGTAGACAATAACAATATAAGCTAGGATGGCCCCAACAAAGAAAGTAACAGCAAAGAAAGCACCACAAAGTCTTACTATCTCTGAAAACACATTTCTTAAATTCATAGAGCTCAACAGAGAAGTCATATGCAAGGAAGCATGGTTAGGAGTTCGCATGCTCGCGAGACTTGTAGAAGATATATTTATTGATGTAAAGCTATGTTTAGAGGATGACGGGGGTACATTATTGTCAGATTCCGTCTTAAGGATCTATATTTTTTGGGCTATGAAAAGAAGGGTGAGAAAATCTGGTATACTCTGTCAGAAAAGATGGAACCATCGCATTTGTCTTCAGCATCTTCAAGTAACACGGAGGAAAAATTCAGGCAAGTTAGTATCAAAGACACTGAGACAATGGGCTGGAAAGAAAAGTACATGGAGTACACTGGAGGATATTGTGGGGGCAGGGCCGGCTCAAGCTAAAAGCAAGTTAAGCAACCGTTTAAGGCCTCAGATTTAAACTAGAAAAAAAATCCATTATTGAATCCAACAAAGTGTTGATTTGATGTATCCTACTTCTTTGATACTTAATAAATAAAGTTATTAAACATTTAAATGTAGATATATATCTAAGTACGAGTCTTCAAGAATATCAATATTGTCTTGTTGGAAGAAAAACATGACATATATTAATAACTTGTGCTAGAATGTACTGGATTTGTACTAAAATGTTTTGGTAAAAAAATGGGATCATTTATTGAAGAATAATCTATGAAATTCATGGACTAGAATTCATGGACTAAAATGTTATAACGGTATTGAAACTCAGGGGGTACTAATATAAACTACAAACAATAAAGGTTGTGTAAGAAACCAAGACTAACTTGACTAAAATAAAAGTCAAAATAAAAAGAAATCATTCCAAAATTAATGCAATAAGAATATGTATTACGAAAGTTTCATTTCATGATAACAGAATACAAATAGTATAGATGACTTTATACACCTATCACATGGAGTTGTATTGCCCAGGCTCCAGAGAAAATGATTTATTTATAGAAGATTGAGATGCTCGATGGAGAATCCAGACTACAAAAAAATTATTATACACAAGAAATAGAGATGTTCAACAGAGAGGAACAACCAAAAGGCCCGAACATGAATATGATGATCAGTAGGCACAAGTTTGTTTATGAGCTTCTTTAAGCTTTAAAGAGCAATAATAGTTAAATGAAACTGGGCATATATCATGAGGTAACCGAGAGAATGTGTTGGCATTGTCCTATTTTGTTCGTGTTGGTTAACCGGTAGGTTTCGATACTGAATGCTCTTAGTGCTTGAAAATTATCACCTAGATACTACCTTGTGTCATTTGTTTCGGTTCTAACGGTTTTCTTATTTTTGGTTATATATGATTAATACTAGTTAGAGTCTATATGTAGTATTTAAAAATAATGTCTAGAAGTTGATGACGATAAATATCTATACACGAGTTCACATATAAGCTAACATAATTTGGTGTAATTTTCTAGAACTATGTGGATCCTATCATATCTAAACTTGACATGAAAATATATTGAATATTTGGATTTTTTTAATATAGAATTCTAGATATTAAATCCTATCCACCGAGGGTGTCTTGTTAGAAATTAATCTCCATCACCCATTTAGATTTTTTAGTGTTACAAATAGACGTTGATTCTTATTCGCTAAATATGATCTAGTATAATACTTCTATGAGAAAATTAACTTATTTTCTTATTATATTTTTTCATAAGAAAAAAAGACACTGATCAAATTCTCGTTTAAGGCCAAAAATATCATTGGGCCGGCCCTGTGTGGGGGGATACAATGATGGAGATTGCAGGGGGTGGCAGAGGCAATACGAAAAAACCAGATTATCAATTGACTGATATGACATTAGGAGAACAGACACTTAAAAATGCAATTCGTATTCTGCTCACACATGACCCAGTTGATAAAAAAGATTCTAGGGACTACATGGCATGCGCAAAATCGTGTGCTATAATTGCTTTGATGATAGTAGAACCACTGAGGTATGAGTTTTTTACTGCAAAGATTGTAGAAGAATGAGATGGAGGATACAAATTATGCTCGGACAGTGAGTTTTTTTTATCAAGAACTGGGAGAGTGTTTCAATGTATGTGGAAAGACACAAAGATAAGAAAGAAGATGAACATATCTTGACACCAAACACGATTGGATAAATATAAAGTGAAGCTAGGAAGCGACCTCAAGAATATATTTGGAATTGTAATGCAATCAACTGAACCAAAAAACCGTGCATTTGTACCCACTTTGTACGACACTCGTGCCCATGACAAGTCCAAAAGCCAAGGCAAAAGCAAAGGAAGGTGAAATTTATCGTTTCCATACCATTCGTACATTTGGAATGATCATACAAACATTTTAATTCCATCATCAATGAATTTGTTAAAATCAGTCATAATCTTCAATTTCGTGCTTGTTTAGTATTGCACTGTGATCCTTGTCATCCTTATGACCATAACTTATGAGTCTAATTTGTTGACCATGGAGAATCTTATGTGTTGATAGATTGATGGCATGTACTTTGTGGTTTACTCTTGTCATTGCCTTGTTATTTTCAATTGCATTCTCATTTAGGCGGAATTTAGATCTCCATTCTCTCATCTATGTTTTTGATGGATCTAGCAATCCCAACTGTGATTCCTTCAAGTTATTATGTTTAAGTAATTGGTAGTTTTATATCTCCCTTTGGCTTGTTTATGTTTCATGCAAGATAATGGTATGAGGCCTTTTGTGCAAAATTAGTTTTCTACTTAATATATATGCCTATTGTTTTCCTAGTAGTAAGTGGGAAACTGTCATGAATCATGATATGGATATGGATTGGAACAAGTAGAGTATAAATAAATTTGAAATGAGCAAATGTACAGATAATAGTGACAAACAAGGGTTATTTACGATAAGGTACCCAAATGAATCGTCCACATTTTTTTCCAATAAGGTACCTAAATGTTTCGTCCACGAACGATTTGGGTTAATGGGGTTAAAAAACTAACATACCAAAGTGAAATGTCCATTTTACCCTTTATCATTTTAGTTGACTTTTGACTTAAGAGTAAAAAGACTTTTTTACCCTTTTACTAGATTTAATTTCTTTAACATTTTAATTAATTAATAATAATACCATTAATTTTTTAATAATTCTTATTTATTTTTATATTCCTTAATTTCTTAAATTTCAATTATTTTTATATTATTAACTTTTGTTCTTTTTATTTAATTTTTATTTTCCAACTTTAATAATAATTAAATTTTATTAATTTATTCTTAATTATTTTTTAATTTGTTTTTTTCTGTAATTAAAAAATCTGTTCTTACTCAGATTGTTTAGATCTGATGACAACAAATATTGTCCAGATTGTTTGCTGCCCAGATTCAATTTACGATTGTTCATACGCATTAGGAATAGAACAGCTTAATGTTAGATATGGTGCCGGAGAGTAACGCTTCACCGGAGAGAAACGCTGAAATTCACTGCCGGAGAGAAACGCTTCGCCGTTTTTTCTTCAGATGAACAGATCTAAAAATCAAACCCTAAACCCCAACCCAAACCTCCACGAACACAACCGTCTTCTGGAAATAATTACTCACCTTCAAATCCCCAACCCTAACCTCCACAAACACGAGCCGTTCTTCCTTGTTCTGTAGATCTGAGATGACGACGACCTCACCGGCTCGCCGTGATTGTGCGTTCTTCAGTGAAGCCTCGCAGTGGTTTTGAGCTTGGGTCGGGAAGCATCGACAAAGAGGCATGCTATAGCTCGTCGGATCTGTGCTCGGTCTGGAAGAACGTGGAGCCAAATTCGCATGCAAGGGAGGAGAAGGAGAAATCGAAGAAGATGAGGGGACAGATATAAGCTCACATGATAGAAGCTTGTCGGAGAAATCGAAGAAGATGAGTGTCGCCGGCGCTGAGTTCTTCGTCCTTGAAGAACACGAGCCAAAGAAGATTGAGACAGATAGGGAGATGAACAGATAGATAATAAGTGTCAGTAGATTAGTTTTAGTTTAAGGTTTAATTAAAATTAGTTTATGTTTTAATTCAGATTTGTTTAAGTTTTAAATTGTTATTATTTTATAATTATTTTTAATTAAGGTTTAATTTGTTATCAAATGAGGGTAGTGTAAGAACCGCTCCCAGTCGATCCCGGTCGAACCGGAGACTCTTAAGAAAAGTTTGACTTTCTACCGGAAAAGTCAACTGAGGACTCAAGAGGTCACTCGGGACTTTTCCGGGGCCCAAAAAGCTTAGCCGTCATCACGGTTGGCTTAATTGGGCCGTTTCCATTCATGTAAGTATAATATTGAAGGAAGTCAAAATTGGTCAAAACCGAGCTTTTTATCGAGTCAAAACAATTAATTTTGGACTGCTGGATTTTAAATGGAAGGGAGTGGTCCCCACTATGCCAAGTGTCACTAATAGCTTGGAGGGAAGGAAGGCTCAAATGTCATCCCTACCCTCATTAGTTATCCATAAAAGGGATAAGAACTAAAGGGTTTTTGGTCTTTTTTCACCTCTAGGTCTTTTAAGGCATTAGATGACACAAATTCAATTCATTTTCTAGTGTTGGCCGAAAATTGAGCTTGGAGCTCCCATGGTGGCTTGAAGAGCTTGGAGCTCCCATGGTGGCTTGAAGAGAAAGCAAGAGAAAAGAGAGACCTTTTGTGCCAATCTCCACCCAAATCCTCTCCAAAATACCTTCATCTTCTTCAACACATTCTCCTAGAGGTATGGATACTCTCAACTCTTCATTTAATCTACTCTCATCTCTTGGGTCTTTGTGGGTTTTGGCTTGAGGTTGTTTAACTACCTTGGTTTTGGCTATTTGGAGAAGAAGTAGTGAAGTAGGAGGTTTAATTTGTGCTCTTGTTGAAGCTTTGATGAACCCATTTGAGGGTGTAGTTGTTGGATGAACTTTTGGAAGTTTTTGATTTGTTTATGCTATGGAGAATCCTTGGAAACTTGTTTATTTGTTGATTCCTACCATGGGTAGAGGAGCTTTGGAGGTATTTGATGGTTTTGGGAGCTGGAAATGGTTAGAAATGGAGTTTGGTTATGGATTTTCGTAGGATTCAAGTTGGGGAAGAATCTGGTCTGGTTCGGCACGGCAGGCGACCCGGACCGGGCCATGTGCCGGCACGGCAGGCCACACGGGACGGCTTAGGTACCGGCACGGTATGCGGAACGGAACGGACGGGATTCCGGCACGGTACCTCATACGGTCCGTGTTTGACTCCGGGCCGGTCTGTCGCACGGTCCGTGCTGGTTTCCGGGCCGGTCTGTGATACGGTCCGTGCCAGGTTCCGGCACGGCCTGTGCTACGGGACGGGCTGCCTACCGGATCGGATTTCCAGATCCTAAAAACCCTTCTTTTAGCCCATTTTGATCCCTAAATCATGACTTAACACCTTGTTTCCATCATTTGAGTACTATCTATATTTTGGGAGAGAAGAGCACATTGTTGAGTTACTAATTTTAGTCTTATTGCGGTCCAAGACCGTGGGACCAAGCTAGGAAAGAGGAAAGATCGTGGACACGAGTTAGGAGGACGAAGACCTTGCCGGTACCCGTGTGAAGAACGGTGTGGTGACTCTCGTTTGTGACATCAGAGTGTTGAGAGGAAGACCGCGAGGTAGGGAAAGTCTTAATTTCTTAATTAACGCTTAGTATGCATGATTTGGATAATAAAATCGGAGAGGTCCTAGAATTGCCTATAGGATGCGAATAACTAGAATAATCGTATTTCAATTACTAATAAATGGATGAGTCTAGTATGCATGCTTAGGATGATGACCATTAGTGAAGTGTGCCTTCAATACTTGGGAAATTGATTTACTGGTATAGAGGTTGTGAAGAGCTCTCGGATTAGTTGTGTGCTAGGTTCACATGCTTGGTTGCTAATTTCTAGGTTAACTTAAGAGTCTAATGAAACTAGTTTAGCTCGTATGATTGAATGCTAGATGGTTCGTTCACCTGATGAGTGATTGGCTGAATGTATACTTGATTGATTTAGTGTTTATGTTGATATAATTGTTGATTGAACGGATGATCGAGTATGACTGGTTGTGCCACGGGGCACAATCAGGCGATCGATGTACCGCTGGTTCGTGACAGGTAAGTATACGGTAAGTATGGAATGTATTGGATGTCTCTGTTGTGATGAAAGTGTGATCTGTTGAGTGTTGATTGGTGACCCAGTTATGGTATTCCTTTATTCTTATTCTTGTTTTAATTGCTTGTTTGGTTCGGTACTACACCAGGGGGGGGGGGTGTAATCTGGTGCCGTGGTAAAGGTGGAGTTTAACATATACATTGAGATACTGGTTGAGAATTAGAGCCTGAGGGCATTGTTTACTGGATACTACAATTATGGGTTATTGGCAGATCCTGCGGGATATTTATTGATTATTGGCAGATCCTACGGGATATTTATTGATTATTGGCAGATCATGCGGGATATAGAATGATTATGAGCAGATCCTGCGGGATATTAGTTGGGTTAATTCTTGAGAGATGGTTATTAAGGTTCCACCCAAGGATGTGCGTCCCTGTGGAGCACTACCTTCGTTCTCTATGACTTATGGTCCTTTGGAGGCATTTCTGGGAATCCCGATGATAAGCGCCATTTGGGATTGTTTCCGGAGCCCCAACGCATGTGCGTCCTCTGGACCGAAGGAAAATCTGATATGACATGGATACCCTGGTGGATCGGAATTATGGGAACCGAAGTGATCCCAGAATCTATCCATGGATCAGAGGCTTGAGAAAGCGAGTGGTTGGCATGATATTAAATACTCCCATTTTACTCTTATCTTTTCGTTATGGAACCTTTATGAACTCTTTCAAATTACGGTTATCTTCAAGGGTGTAATATTGCTTTGATTATATAATTTATTCCTTCGTACTACTTGGTTAATCTTATCAGTATGCCTTTATCTATCAGTTTGAACAGTTTAAGTATTGATCTAAAGGTGGAGTTATTGAGATTTTTCCTACTGAGCGTAAGCTCATCCCCTTTGTTTCTCTTACTGTTTTACAGGAGTACCAGATGTCTAGAGTGGGCGAGGCTTGGGAGCTTCAGTTCCTTTTGGGATTCGTTTTGGATTTATGTTGCTCTTTACTGTTAAACATTTTATACCTTACTCTGTATTACGAGCTGTGACTCGTGGATGATTTCGAACATTTACTTAGATCTTTTGATGGAGTTTTTATGAGATTCGAGCACTTTTATCGATCAATTATTATCTAATCTATTTTAACTCAAGTCGCGTCTCGAATCCGGTCAAAACCGGATTTGGGGCGTGACAGGTAGTATGGTAATTTCTCATTTCAAAATTTTAAGGTTAAAATAATCAAGGGCAAAATTGTCATTTCACACCCCACTTAACTGCACTTGACTTCACTAATGGTATATTCTGTTAACTTTCTAACAGAATATGCCCATTCCGTTAGTGGACAAATCATTTGGGCACCTTATTGGTCATTCGAAACATATGGGTACCTTATCGTTCGTGGACGATTCATTTGGATACCTTATCGTAAATAACCCGACAAACAATATGATTTGCCTATATAGTTGTTGCCATTTTTGTCCTGATGTAGCTTCTTACTTGTTGCCTTTTACTTCCTCATGCAGTCATTTTCCTTCCTTCTGGATGACATATATATATAGGGGAATTTTCGGGTACAAACCTTATTTCGGGTCAGAACGTAGAACTTATCTAGGCCATTGATTACCCAGATCGGATGGCCACCGAAATTCAGGGGGTGGTGATTGATTACGTAATCCTATATATATAGGATTACAATCAGGTACAAACTTCTATCTTTCCTCAGAACGTAGAACTATCAATCAAGGCCATTAGATCGTATAATTTAAGGCACAGATTTAATGCATATCTTTTTAATTAATGCATATCTTGTAATTGATTTCGTAATCAATAACCCCCCACCCCCCCTGAATTTCGGTGGTCATCCGATTTGGGTAATCAATGGTCAAGATTAGTTCTACGTTCTGACCCGAAATAAGGTTTGTACCCGAAAGCTCCCCTATATATATATATATATATATATATAGGATAACAATCAGGTACAAACTTATATCTTTCGTCAGAACGAAGAACTATCAATCTGGGCCCTTGGATCGTAGAATTAATGACCCATATTTAATGCATATATTTTAATATCTTTTTAATTAATGCATATCTTGTAATTGATTTCGTAATCAATCGACCCCCACCCCCCTGAATTTCGGTGGCCATCCGATCTGAGTAATCAATGGTCCAGAATAGTTATACGTTCTGACCCGAAATAAGGTTTGTACCCGAAAGCTCCCTTATATATATATATATATATGGGGACTATCGAGTACAAACCTTGTTTCGGGTCAGAACGTAGAACCAATTTGGGCCATTGATTATCCAAATCGAATGGCCACCAAAATTCAGGGGGGTGGGGGTGATTGATTACGAAATCAATTACAAGATATGCATTAATTAAAAATATATGCATTAAATCTGGGCCTTTAATTCTATGATCCAAGGGCCCAGATTGAAAGTTCTACGTTCTGACGAAATTATAAAGCTTGTACCTGATAGTTATCCTATATATATACACTTGTTGCCATTTTCTTCCAAGCGCAATCTTATGCAGCTTTTTATTCGTTGCCTTTTACTTTCTAGGACTCATCTGATTTTAGAATTTGACCATTTTGCAATCATATATTTGCAGCTTCTTTTTCTTGAACCTGGAATGTGTTGACCATGGAGGAAAGATCGATCAGCCGAAGGTAGTCTTGAATCGATGATCAGCCAGTACTCAGTAGAATGCAGTGACAATTAGACACGGTTGCATGGTTGTTGAACGTTATACATTATTGGTACTTATTAGCTATGTTTGAATATTATTTTCTTTATGTTTTTCAAGGAGTTCTGTTAATTATAATTAAAAGGTTTGTTATGCACGGTTATTTCAAATTAAGGTCAATTTCTCCTAAGTATCCATGTTTATTCGCAACTTTAATTTTGTTATAATGTTACAAAATTCCATTAACAAAGAGAATCTTTTTATGATAACAAATAAATTGAGTCCTAGGTCATGAGTGATGGTGGATGAGGGCGGCAGCGGCGCAAGAGAAAGTAGTGGGCTCGATCGCGTGCGATTGTGAGATAGCGGAACGTCATGGTGGTGGGGCAGCGAGCGGCGCCATAGAGAGGAAGTAGGGTCGCCAGTGGTGGTGTTGATACCATGTGTGTAGCAGGAGGATTATTGTTAGGGTGGTTACGGTGAGGATGAAGAAGAAAATGGGGAAGAGAAAAGCAAACCTATTTTAACAAACTTACATAATAGATCTGATGAACCGGTTTAGATCCATCCTAACCATAAATAGACCTGATGGACCCCTTTATTAAGATATGTAGACAAAAACGTGATTGTAATTTTGATATCCTGAATTCTAGGGGACGACATTTTAGTAGGTAAATTAAGACCTCAGTTGGTACAAGACTTCTCCCCAGAAGATAGTCCCGTAGGCGTAGTATTTGGCACTCATATAGCCACTTTAAGAATAATTTGTTTAAAATTAGCTAGAGGTGGAAGGGGTCGGATGATTGATGTGAGAGATACGTTCAAATCCAGAAAGAGAATCCAAATTCTATATCTTTGTTGCCCCCTCATTGCTTTTAGTTTTAATTTTAAGAAAACAAACATATACCTTTTGATGGAGGAACAACATAATTGATTGTATTGGTGTTAACCGCGAAGTAAGATTTGTCCCTATTTTGTACTCTAAAAGCGTTTCCATTCCTACTCTTACCTTTTGTTTTATGGTAGTAATAATTATAAATAAGGGTAATTTTCACCTCAATACCCTAACTATTAATTTTTTTTCACCTCAATACCCTAACTATTTTTAGTGGCACCTCAATACCCTAGAATGCATTTTTTTTCACTTTGATACATGCCGTCAATTTGTCATCCATTTTTGGATGAAAACACTTAATAAGTCCATAATACCACTCATTAACAATCAAAATTTTAAAAGCATGTCATTGGTTTTCAAAATTTTTTTTAAAAAAATCAGTTTTTAATATCACAAAAATGCATTCTAAGGTAGTGAGGTGCCACAAAAAATGCATTTTAGGGTAGTGAGGTGTCACAAAAATGCATTCTATGGTAGCGAGGTGCCACAAAAAATAGTTAGGGTATTGAGGTGAAAAAAAATGGCATTCTAGGGTATTGAGGTGAAAATTACCCTATAAATAATTATCCAGATGATCACTGTGAATTGTATTCCAGTCCCCGTGAGGAAACCAAAAGGAGCCTCAAATCCTAAAAACACATAGTTTAATGATCTAATATCGACAAATTAATACTAGAGAGTGATTAATATTAGAGTTTTTTTTAAACGGGAAAGAGGTTGTATTACGATCTCATCATGCTTACAAGGAGGGACCTAACAGTCCCGGACACCAGCTTTTGTGCCGATCAACCGTGGCCCATCGGGCGCACATGGTTCCATACATATAGTCTGCTTTTTTTCGCAGATCCGAACTCAAGAGTTCCTCGATCCAACGTTTCGAAAAGCATGTAAATAACAGAATAGAAACTGTCTAGCCAAAACATTATTCGCCCTAAACCAAATAAACTGAAATGAAAGATAGCCTTGGTTGCGGATTCCCCGAGACTTCCCAGCTTTAGACGTCCAGGGTCTGTGGGTATAGTCCCCTGACGGTCCTTCCCACCCCCTCCCTAGGGGATCATTCATCCCCCGGAGGATTGTAGTCCCCCGGGCTGACTTCCCGTTCCTGCACTTGCTCGGTGTTGGTTGGCAGCATCTTGGACTCTGGCTTATGACACGTCTTAATCACCTTGGTTCTTGGTCCAACAGCAGTGGTGAATCGCAGGATCCCTCGGCGGGCCAAGGTGCAGTCCTTCAGGGCTCCCAATCTCGGATCAGGTTTCTTCCACTTTGCCCCGATCTTCAGGTGTGATTTTGGGCTTGGGACTTCCTATCCATGACGTTTGGCTATCGTTGGAGTCGGGACCAGAACCCTAACGCTAGTACTCTGATTACCATGGTGTGCATGTCCCCTACTGGTCGCAAACCTCGGGTTTGCATGTCCCGTGGAGCGAGGAGCCATTCTAGGGTGTAACTCGATTCCCGAGTTAGCATACCCTGGCTGGTAAGCCGATGACCAGGAGAAGCAGTGCACCGGATCCCATTGGTAGGGCGGAATCACGGTGTGCGCCGGTGAGGGGACGGGGGCCAGGCCCTAATTCAAGGACTCTTGTCGCCGGATTCCCTGGTCCCAATCCGGTAGGGGTCGGCGATTGCAGTGACTGGCGGCGAGAGGCCGGGTGTGCTCCGGTATGGGTCGACTCCAGGGAGACGGGTGCAACCACGTCGGATCGTGGATCGCACCATGCATGGACCACCCCCGGCTATGCAAAATCAATGTCGGGTTGGGGTGGTCGATCATGAAGGGACGAGAGTGGTTTGTCGTGAAGGGGCGAGGGTGGGGGGGAAGGTCCGGCAACCATGGTGCCCTAGGGGGGGACCATCGTACTGACGGCGTGAGATAGGTAGAACCATAGTGTTGGTACGAAAAGGAGAAGCGACGAGGAAGGAGAGGCTGCAAATCGGTGAGGGACAGGCGGTGACTGGCGGTGGAGCGGCGACGGCGACGATGACTGCTACTGTAAACCCTAAGTAGGGTAGAGAGAACCTCTCCTGAAGGTGTGTGGAAAGCTTGTGGTGGCAATATTAGAGTTACACATAGTTCACTGATTGTTTAATATCCAAATAATTAAAGATCTTCATCACATGGTTCGACTATATAGTTAATAGTTCAGAGGGTAATTTCCTAATTATCCACTAATCATGACAATCACCCACTAACTGGCTGCTGCCATACCCACCAAAACGCTACATCTAAAGAGTACGATTCTATCTTCAGTTGTGCTCCAACCTATTTTAACAAACTTACAAGGTAATAGGAATGGGTGCAACAACATGGACGGAGAAAAAATTCCAAACTCTCCCTCGCGAAAAAAGCCAAATCTAACTTTTCAAACCGCCGCCCCTTTTCACCTTAGCCTTCGCCGGTGATGGTTGTGGGTTGCGGCTGCGCCGTTGCCGGCATTGGCAGTCCCCCCTCTTTCCCTCTTTGAACCTCCCTACCTTTCCTTCGTCTACCACCGACTTCTCTCATCCCCCTCCCCCCTTTTTCCTCCCTTCATCCTACCTTTGGTTACAGATCTACCTTTTCTGTTTGGTTCGCCGGCCTTTCTACCTCGCCGGATAACTAATCGTCCCGGAATCTTCGCCCACCTTCTGGTTTCAGGTCATGTGGTTCCTATTTGTGGCTTTTCGGCTCCAGGAACATTTTCGACTCAGCTTCTCTCCGTCCGGTTTGTTTTGTTGTCTCCGGAGCAATATACTTTAGTTTCGGGTTTGATTTTTTCTGGAGTTGCTAGGCTTCGTACTTCGATTTCAGATCTGTGGACATCCGACACTTTTACCGGCGGCTGCTCTGATTCCGTGGCGGTTGCTCTCCGGCTGGTCTTGAACTTTTCCGCTCGTTTGGTCATATTTGGACGGGAGTGGTTGGTGTTTCGGGTCCTCCACGACCTTGATTCGTCCCCGGCAGATTCTTGGCTTGAGTTTCGGGTTCAGATCTGTGACCTTTGGCCTTTTTGCTCCTTGTTTTCCGACTGCTACACTGTTTCCGCTCGTTAGGCCTGCACTGGACGGGAGTGTTAGATGTTTCGGGATCTCCACGACCTCGTTTCGTCCCCGACAAGTTCTAGGTTTTGATTTGGTCTCAGCTTCCTCTTCGTGGAAGATATTGTTGACATGTACCCGTCTCAGCTCCTTCGTGCCACCTCGTCTCCGACATGTTTGTGCCCTTGTCGCCGGAGCTCTATTTCGTTTGGTTGGTTGCTGTTTTTGGGTCACAGTTTGCTGGTATTTTCTTTAGGCCTTTACTGGTTTGGGTGTGCTTTAGTTTTTACCCCTTAACGGTTTTATTGGTGAGTCACGTGCTCATCCTTAGTATTGATCTGTACAGTCCTCTCCGTTTCCCTACTTTGAGAATATGGGCTCGCCGGTGTGTAGGTGTTGGCCTTCGACGAGTTTTATGGGTCTTTGGATTTGTGTTTGAAGATTGTCGGATCGATGGTAGGGATTTGAGTTCTTAGCAGTTTTAACTGCTGATCCATCTTTGTCGGGTCCGGTGTTGGCCGGCAGCGTGTTGGAGGTCATTAACTCTCTGAGTTGATGGCCCTGATAAGATGGGGTGATCCTCACTAGTTTGGCCTGTTTGAGGGTGCTTGTGGTACATGACGTTTCTTGAGGTACTGTTGTTGGGAGCGGTGGGTTGTTGGAGGGCTATTGTTGGAGCTTCTTGTTTAGTTATTCGTAGGCTTTATACCTGTTAGTTTGGTAGTTACTGTTTCTACTGTTTTGTTGTTTTCTGTTTCTAGCCCTTGTTGGCTTATTTCGTTTACTGGTTTTATCTGATTATAAGATCTAGTGTTGTTGTTTCCCATTGTTGGGACTGTTTGAGACTGCGTTCTCATGGTTGTAGTTTGTTGCTTACCGCACAAGTTTGATGCACTAGGTGCTCTTAATTGAGTATCCTTTGTTTGTAAGCTTGAAGGGTTTACCCTTTGCCTTGTCCTTTTTTCTAAAAGGCTTGGTATTTATAAAAAAAAAACTATCGATCAAAAAAAAAAAACTAACAAGGTAATAGTTCATACTAACATGAATTCTGATACGATGGCATAGAAGATCACAACTTAGTACTTACAAAAGTTAAGAGTGTGACATAAGGATAAGAGAATATGGAGAAGTTAAGAGTAACATAAGTAAAAGAAATGGTTATTATCATACGAGTACCCTAAAAATACTTGGTTTTCATCCGAGTACCCTAAAAATATTTTGTGACAGATAAGTACCCAAACGAAATATTGTGTTTCAAATCAGTACCCGCCGTTAGTTTTTGTCTATTTTCCATCCATTTTTCAATCCAAACACTTAAAAAGTCCAAAATACCACTCACTAACAGTCAAATTTTCAAACACATGCCATTGAATTGCAAAAATCTGTTTTCTATTTTAAAATTTTGTTTTCTATTTCAAAAAATCAGATAATATTTTATAAAAATCAGTTTTATTTTTATAAAAATATTTTTTTTTCTTTTAAAAAATCATTGTTTTATTTTAAAAAATCAATTTTATTTTAAAAAATCAAATTTTATTTTCAAAAAATCAATTTTTATTTAAAAACTCTGTTTTTATTTTAAAAAAACAGTTTTTATTCAAAAAATCATTTTTTTTTATTTTAAAAAAACAGTTTCATTTTATAAAAATTGGTTTTTCTTTTAAAAATCAGTGTTTTAATTTTAAAAATAAATTTTATCTCTCTAATATATTTCTAAAAATTCAGTTTTTTTTATCTAAAAATCTGATTTTTTATTTATTTAAAAATCAGTTTTATCTCTAATATATTTTTTATTTTTCCTTTAATTTCTCAATTCCTATCTTTCCTCTGTTCATATTCAGAGACAAACCAAACTTGCATCAAACAATTTTTGATGCAACCAAACTTACAACAATGTTTCTCAACACATAACTTTAATCTGAGAGTAAAGCACTCAAATATGGGAACAAATATAAGGTTACTAAGAACCATTTGATACTGAAATTAGGGTTCATACACCAAAAACCCAAGAGCTACTGATTCCTTTGCCATCTCAGATTAATAACACAGATGAACAAAAAATGATCAGTTTTTATGTTCTTCTCTAACATCCAAGAAAATAATACAGTAAAAAAGCACCATAAACATGAGATCCCAGCTTGCAAATTTGATTTCAAATTTTCATTTGTCTCATGAACCAAACATGCCCATAAACCAAGAAGGGTGTTCGGCCTGGCCATGGCGGACCAGACCATGGACGGCGAACGACGAAGAGCCGTGGACCTTTTCGTCAAGCTCGCAGACCTCGCTCGTCCTTAACCTCGCCGCCATCGCTGTCGCCGTCCTGAACCTCGCCGAGATTGTAGATCTGCGATGGAGGCTCCTCAACGCTGTTACAGTAGATGAAATCAAAATCAGATTTGAGTGTGTTGCTCGGTGAATTGATAGAGTAGAAGGTGAAGTGAAGGGAAAGTGTGTTTGATTTGAAGAGAAGAAAGGAAAGGGGAGTGGCGGCACCGTGTAGAGAAAGAGAATGGAAGGATAAGGTTCGGGGGGAATTGTGCTGAGAGTCTTAATAGAAGATGGAATTTGAGGGGTAGTTTCCGTAAATTACTATTCTGGGTTTTGGCATTTGTTTTTTATTTTTTTAATAGAAAAGCTATGAAAAGACCAAATAATCATTCCTACTTTACTAAAATTTTCCCTCTAACCCCGACCCCATCTCTTCATCTTCTTCCTCCTTACCCGATTCTCGGCATTCCAACACAAGCAAAAACCGTCAACTGTCGAGTCCGTCTTCTTCGTCTTCATCCAACCACTAGGTCTCTGCAAATATCGACGACGGCGGCTCCAACTCAGTCTCGAGGGTCCATTCAACGCTCACCTACTCGTTTCAGGTAAAAATTTTGGGTTTGTTTAGGTAGATGGTAGAGTTTGGTTCATCGCCGGTAAATGTGGGAAATCGCCGGCGATGATGCCCATTGCCGGGAAATGGCCAAAGCCCCGCCGAGTTACTTTAATTCGGCGGCGGATTGAACCCCTAGGGGCACCTATTTGACTGGCCGAGCAAAACCTAATTATGGCCGAACATTGGCCGATTGATGTGTCAATCATCCAAACTCTGGCCGAGGATATGTCAATCCTCCAATGAAGTAAACACTGAGGGAATGGATGGGTCAATCCTCCTAAATTTGGCCGAGGATTTGTCAATCATCGGCGGGTCAATCCTCCAAAATTTGGCCGAGGAATTGTCAATCCTCCAGTGTAGTCAACACTGAGGAAATGGGTCAATCCTCCAAAATTTGGCCGAGGATGTGTCAATCCTCCAATTGGCCGAGTTGGTCAATCATCCTAAGTCTGGCCGAGGATTTGTCAATCCTCCAAGTCAACACTGAGGGGTTGTCAATCCTCGGCCGAGTGGGTCAATCCTCCGCCGAATAGGGGAGGTGTCCAAAACACATGCTCTCTGGAATTTCCGATCGGCGAGGATATTCGCCAATCGGCCAATGACACAAATTTGAGTCATTGTCAGATTTTCATGTTTTGCTTCTGGTTCACTCATAATTGAATTATGCAATTGGTATTGGAATTGAACAATTATTTATTTGAGCTTGTTTTATATTGTTATTGGAATTGCAATAGCCTCGGTAAATGGCATCAGAAGTGCAAGGTATTGAACAAAGCGATGACAGTGTCACCCGGTCAGTTTCCAATGCAACCCCATCTGAGCACCCGAATAGGGTTCGTCGACTTGGAACTAAACTCCAAGAACATGAGTTGTTCGAATGTCAGATAACCATGAGTTGTGGGTATGAAAAGTGGATAAAGGACGTGAAGGAGTTAAGGGCTGGTAATGAGAACATAGTTGCAGCTATTGAGCAGGGTCCATTCGGTAAGTTCCTGAACTTATCGACGAAGTTTAACCAATCAAACAACATTGCGTGGGCCCTTGTCGTGAGGAGCGCAGATGTTTGTCCATGGTCTGATGTGTGGTTCGTCGTGAAAGGGACACCAATTAGGTTGTCCATCAAGGAGTATGCGATGATCACCGGGTTATGCTGCTCAGCTCCAGATTTGGAAGACCCAAGGTTGATAGAGCAAATGCAGTCGATAGCATTCAAGCAAAGACATTTCCAAGATCACGATCATGGAGTGTTGGTGTTAGACCTTGAGACGAAGTTAAAAGAACTAAAGAACACCTTGTTGACCTCAGGCCACCGAAGAATCGCGGAAGAGCAAGAAATTTGCAAGGTTATTAACTTGATCTTCGTTGGGGATTGTTTGGTACCCCATTCAAAAAAACACAAAGCGATCGATGCCAAGTGGTTGGGGCTAGTGGACAACATAGAAATGTTTGAGAGGTTCCCCTGGGGATATGTGTCCTTCAAACGTCTGAGGGATGAGTGCTTTCGAGACTTGAGAGCTAAGTCTCAGGGCTTGGGAGCAGATAGAAGGGGTGCGACATACACCTTCTCTTGTTTTATCCCGGCGTTAATGGTAAGTAACATCAGTCCAATTATTTATTAATACTTTTATCATTTTCTAAATCATAGTATCGCTGATAAATTAACTTATGTACGTAATAGATATTGGCATTGGAGTGTATTTTGAAACTTGCCGAAGCATTTGTGAAGGAGAACGAGGGATACACTGAGGAGTTGCCACGAATGTTCAAATGGAACATGCCGTGGGTAAAGGCACCGGCGGCGGAAGCAGTTACTGCAGAACTTGCAAAAGCGGAGGTAATACAATTTAATTCAATTGCATGTATATATTAACGTACTTCTGAAGGACATCGGGAATATGAAATTCATGTAAATGTAATTTGTGTGCAGGTGCAGGTGGCGCAGAGTATCCTCATACCTACGGAAGCAGAGATGCAACGTCCGTGGATGCAGAATATCGCAGAAATACCAGCAGCAGAGAGGAATCCAAGAACGGACAGGATTTCTGAAATTTTAGAGAGGGGCGGGACAATTGAATGGGAGGATGAGGAAGGGAACCCGGTTGTGGATGAGGAGAGGGGTGACGAGGCAGCCAGAACAATGGAAATTGGCCAGTCGTCTCGTCAGGCTGAGGCGCAGGCAGATAGGGCCGGTGAGGGAGCCAGAGAAGATCGACACAGTGAAGAAGACCCCGTACACACTGCTCAGGAGGAAGGGGGTGGGCTGGTGCTCAGTCGGCAGTCCCGGCTGATATCCAGGCTGTCCGGATGATATTCGAACGGTCTGGGACGAGATCCGAGGTGTCGACGGTAGATTACGAGCGGTTGAGGGTCAACTAACTGAGATCCTCAACCTACTTCACACCCAGGCCGGTGCCCATGACGTGCCTCGGCGCCTGCCATCCGAGTCGCATCCACCCCCCCCCCCTCCCAGCGAGGTGAGTCGGGTCCCCGTCCATCTGGTTCCCGCCACCATTCTGATGGCCCTCCGGCGAGCCTCTTGCTGGCCCTGTGGAGGTTGTTGATTGTCAGTCTCAGGCTCATTCTGCTGCTCATCCATCAGGTACCTCGGTTGGAGGAGCGCATCAGGTGGCAGTGTCTGAGCCTCTCCCTCTAACTGTGAGGGTTGTTACATCTCAGCCACAAGCATCATGTGCAGTAGTTGAAGGGGTGGGGGAGTCGGAGGATCAGCATCATTCGGAGCAGGTGGCTGCAGTTGAGCCTGCTGAGGGTGCGTTTCAGACTGTGACTTCTTGGCTTAAGGACAACTGAGAAGAAGCTGCAGATGAGGGGGCAGAAGGCACTGGGGAGGTTCAGTCTATGGCCCAACATGGTAGTCCTGTTGTCAGGGGATCTTTATTTGATATCCTCGGCAGTCCCCCGCCTCCCAGTTCACGGAAGCGGAAGAGATCCTGAGTGGTTAGTACGATACTAGGGACTGAGGTGACAGAATGGAATCCTACAAAGACGATACCTACTCAGCTGGCCGTGGTTTCGAAGGCCGTCGACGACAGGCGTTTCCCCACGGATGCCCCGAGGAATAGCACTTATTTCGACGCCCTCGCAAAAAGCAATAGATGGGTCTGGGAAGAGGTAGGTTTTAATTAGTTTTAAATTATTTACTTTTTTCATTCTTTAATTTTGTAATGCTTATAAACAGTACTACGTTTAAACCGTATTGTGGATTTCTGCAGCAAATGGATGATGCGTTGATTGGCGTACGGTTGAGGCAACTTCGTTATCCTAGCGTTTTCAAAGTTTCGGGGCAAATAGTACTGGATGTCCCGTTCCATAAACTATTGGAGGAACAATTTGAAGCCCGAGTTGAACCAGACCTCCGTTTGATGGAATATGCTCGGGGGAAGTTGCCGGTGAACCATATTAAGTCGTGGACGTATGCTCAGCACATTTATTTTCCAGTGAGATTGGTGATGGGCCACTGGCTATTGCTGGTCGTTGACGTACAGGCCCGTAGGATCAAAGTGTACGACAGATCTACAAAAGATCTATCCGCCAACAAGTTAGTGACTACAATGCAACCTTATGTGCATATGATCCCTAAGATGCTCCATCGTGTTTTACCCGGAACAGCCGAGACGTTGATGCCTTATAGCAGGACTTCCCGTTCGAGAGGGTGGCCCATCTACCTCAAGTTACAAAGTATGTCACAAGTCCTTTAATAATTTATTCAATTATTTTAATTAATTCCACAACTTCAACATAATATATTGTGCTACGTTTGTAGGACGGGCGATTCTGGGATCTATGCACTTAAGTTCATCGAACTTGAGTTGGCGAGAATAGATATCGAGCCTAACGTGAGAACCAGTCTAATTCGCCAGTTCCGCAAGAAGTATTGTGTTCATATGCTGACGGATCACCAACATCTTTTGTAGTCTTCTGTACTCTGTATAAACTGAAACCCTAAACGAATGACTGTTGCAGTATCTGCTTTTTATTTTTGCATATATATGTGTTTGTTGACTCATAATGTTATGCCACATCAAAAACCTGAATGTTTGCATTCATAGAAATCCAATTAAATACCCAACTACATCTCACCACCCACTTCAATTCACATTGATTGATCCTCACCTTTTTCACTACACCACGCCTATAAATAATTGGACCTCTTCTCTTCCCATTTCACTCATATCCCAAATAACATACTATTTGGCCATCAGGTATTCGTAACATTGTGATTTCGTATATAGGTATGTTATTTTCGAACTTGTAAAAATTTATATGTTTATGTCAGGATGGAACCGATACCCGGTCGAGTAATAGTCCGCCCTGCACATGAACCAGCGTGGTTGTAGGAATATTACCAATTAATAGAGGAGCATCTTCAACGCTTGGCCAACATGGTACGGCATATGCGCGAGATAAATATACCGTTGAGTCAACACCAATTACTAGAGGAAGCAAAAACACGGTTCGAACAAGGTCATCCTTGATCATACCAGTTTCAGGCTGACCGTCAATCTGTTGCGGAGCCTGCGTGGTTCAAGAGTTTTGTAGAATGGATGGCAGGGAACAAAGCTATCTTAATGCGTATTGTGAACGGTCTTTTACTTTGAGTTCTTCAACCTTCAATGTTGTATTTCTGCTCTTTAAGATGAGTTGTTCAACAGTCAATGTTGTTTTTTTGTTTTCCAGCAGAATGAAAGTTTATGATTTCGAACATAATATTATCGCAAAATATTATAATCCGTTCTAGCGGATTGGCCGAATGATGTTAATCATCGACCGATTGGATCCCAAACCTCCGCCGATGATAGTCAATCCGCCGCCGACGATGTAACCACTCCCTGTACAAAATCTGCACTTCACTGTACACAATCTGTCAACCAATCCCTATTCACTCACTACATCCAACAAACTCTGCATAATAATGTCTCCCATTAATATATCTCACCACCCAAGACATATTAATGGATACACACCCACTCATCCACCCACTCCAACCCTCTGTACTCGCACCGGGCCTATAAATGGGGCGTACAAGGGCCATTATCTGTACTCCAACAATCGTCACTACCAGCCTATCAATTATTTGTCAAGTTTTATCGGAATAGGTATTCGATGAATGTTCTTGCATTTTTTTTGTAGATGTGTTTGTTGTTGTAGTAGTGTAACCTTGATGTTTTTTGTATTTGTTTCTGACAGAATGGATCCCAACGATGTGAATCGTGAGGAGGAGCGTCGATGGATAAGACGAGCTAGCCAGAGAATATGTCACAATGTTGGCCGACGGGAGAATAGTCAGAATGCCTGAACGACTGTATCAAGCACCGGAACCAGCATGGTCGGTATAGTACTACCGGTTACTTGAAGAAGCAAAGCAGCGCCTGGACCAACTAGAGGCCCTCATGCGCGAGAAAATTTTACCATGTCCTCCACTCCCTCCTGGTGACAATCCATTTATTCAGCCGCGGATGAACGACGATGACCTTCTTCATTCTCGGGAGGAGCCTGCTTGGTTCCGGGAGTACAGACAGTGGATGGTTCGAAACCAAGAAATTTCACAGAGGCTCATTAACATTCTGCTAGCTGCGTAGTGTAGTGTATTTTGGATTTGAACTGTATTACTTATGGTACTTGGATGAATAAAGTGTTTTTTATGGGAACCAAAGACCTCCATTTTCCAGGGTTGACTTGTAGTGACATTATGTCAATCCTCGGCCGAATCTGGTACCAATCCCCCGCCGATTATGTCAATCCCCCGGCCGAGCATTTCACTCCCCGGCCGAACATTTCACTCCTAGGCCGAGTGATTCAATCCTCGGCTGACTACTTCAATCCCCCGCTAATTGAAGTTTCTGTTTTCGCAATTAAATGCAATGAAATGCATTGCATTTAATTGCTTTTGATGGATACATCTCCTACACATATTTTCCATGTCCCTATGCACGCACTACATTCAATACAGTCAACATATTAATGTCTCCAATGAATTCTATGCACGCACTACATTCAAGACAGTCAACATATTAATGTCTCAAATTTATTATGACACACACACCAACCTATTCATGTCTCACCACGCCTATAAATTGGGCTAAGGAGACCCATTCTATGCACTCCAACGCTCTTATCTGTCATTCTGTCAAACACAATAATTTCATAGGTACTATTTTTGCATTATAAATTCATACAACCTATCATTTTCATTTTAATTCGACTCGTACATATGTTTATGACAAGATGGCATCCAACAACGATCCTCGTCTTGAGCGTAGGTGGAGGCGTCGGGAGAACGCCGGAACTGAAGTATTTGTGGCGCCACCACCGTGGTTGGTTCAGTACGACCGCATACTCGCTGAGTCACATCAGCGGGTGGACCGAATTGAGGAAGTCCTGCAACAAAAGAATCTACGGTGTCCTCTACCCTTTGATGGTGAACACCCATTTCAATTCCCTACTTTTGACGGAATGGATCGTGACCTTCGGAGGCCTTCTTACGAAGAGCCTCGATGGTTTCATGCTTTCGTACAATGGATGGACGAATGTAGAGAAGCTGAGGAGAGGCTCCTTAATAGTCTGCTAGATGAGTAATGTTGTTTGGTTTTGAACTTCCATAACTATGCTATTTGGATGAAATAAAATTAATTTAGCTTATGTTTTGTAATATACCGTTGATTCTGGTCCCAATCCCCCGCCGAATCCGTACAACCAATCCCCCGCCTACTGATGTCAATCATCCGAAGAATGCTGTCAATCCTCCGCCGACCACGTCAATCCGCCGCCGAGTAGGACAAACCCCAAAATCTCAAACCCTAAACCCTAATCCCTAAACCCAATCCTCAAACCCTAAACCCTAAACCCTTAAAACCAACCTTAATAACTCAACTCTAAACCCTAAAACCCTAACCCTACAACACTAACCCTACAACTCAACCTTACACTCTAACCCTCAAATTCTAACCCTACATCTCTAACCCTAAAAGTGTAACCCTAAAAGTCTAACCCATAAACCCAAAACCCTAAGAAACCAAACCTAATAAGTACACTTGAAGCCTAAAACTCTAACACTAAAACTCTAACCCTACAACTATAACCCTAAACCCTAAACCTAATACGTACAGTCTAACCCTACTACTCTATCCCTAAAAGTCTGCTAGATGAGTAATGTTGTTTGGTTTTGAACTTCCATAAGTATGCTATTTGGATGAAATAAAATTAAATTAGCTTATGTTTTGTAATATACTGTTGATTCTGGTCCCAATCCCCCACCGAATGAAGTCAATCCTCCGAGGATTGACGTCAATCCTCCGCCGAACATTTAAATCCTCCGCCGAGTATGTCAATCCTCGGCCGAGAAGGTCAATCCCCCGCCGAGTAAGCCAAACCCTAATCCCTAAACCCTAAAACCCTAATCCGTACAACCAATACCCCGCCTATTGATGTCAATCCTCCGAAGAATGTTGTCAATCCTCCGCCGACCACGTCAATCCGTCACCAAGTAGGACAAACCCCAAAATCTCTAACCCTAAAACTCTAACCACCAATGAAGTCTTCCCAACCACCAACAACCCCATATTAATGGAACCCACCACCCAACTTACATTAATGGAACTCACCACGCCTATAAAACCCACTCTTCACTCCAACCCTCATCACTTCACTCATCACTAATCTTTCACTCACTTCATCAAAAATGGTTGAACCTTTAAGAGACATCATCACTACACAACGTGTTCAACTTTAACACCAGGAGAGGTTGGATAAGCTGCAGAAGATCAGGATAAGTCTTCTCCGGGTCCAAGTGAAGGCTGATCAATTGATGGACGAGCTGAGACTAGCCGATAGACATGGATGGACAGATGCAGACGAGAATAATGCGCGTATCGTGTTGGAGCAGCTCGAAGGACTTCGACACTTCGTCTTGTCCTTCACTCACCAAGACGAGATCACTACCCGTAGGTAAAAGTTTGTATCGGAAACAAAGACCTCAATTTTTCAACTCCTTATGATAGTCTTTGTTGTAATGTTTAATTATGCTACTTAGATGAATGAAAGAAGTTTATGTTTTTCAATATACCGTTGATGTGGTATCAATCGTCCGCAGAGTGTGCCAAACCTCGACCGATTTTTACCCAATCCTCGACCGACTATCTCATTCCTCCGCCGACTATCTCATTCCTCCGCCGAATATCTCATTCCCCCGCCGACTATCTCATTCCAGAGAGCATTGATGTTCTGAACAAGGCCCAATCCTCGGCCGAATATCTCAATCCTCCGCCGAAGATCTCATTCCTCCGCCGAATATCTCATTCCCCCGCCGAATACCTCATTCCTCCGCCGAATATCCCTTTCCTCCGCCGATTGGGCCTTGTTCAGAACATCAATGCTCTCTGGAATGTCCGATCGGCTGACTGCCTTGTGTAATTGGCCGATCGGCCAAATGCACTTACATACAAACATTTCCATGTGCAAACAAAGAGAGGATACATTCAACACATCTAACGACTACATGGTACCCTTAAACATAGATTCCAGTTACAAATAGTAGCATAATCGAAAACAAATACATAGTCCGTGAAACAAACATAAAAGTATCCTACACATTAGATGTAGAAGCAATCAAAGGACATGTTCGTTTGTTGTGACCAACAGTCGAACAAATTCCACATTTTCGTGGACGCTTTGGAGCCGCTTCAGTCGCTCTAGGGTCCTCACCTGGTGAAGGAATTCTTCTCTCAACTCTTCTACCGAGTTCAACTACAAACTTTGGTGGCTCAACATCAATAAGGCCACGAAGTTCATCAACATTCCACTCCGTTTCTCGTAACACTGGATAAATGGTTCCATGATAAGCGAGCGCCCATGCTTCTACCGAATAGTAGTCGTCGCATAGCTCGTACATATCCATTTCAACATCCTCACAACACGCTAAGGCATGAGTACAAGGAATTCTATCGATGTCAAACTTCCGACAACCGCATGTCCTCTTAACCAAATCAACCAAGACGTCATCGAAAGGACCGGTAACCCGATACTGGCCAAGTCTGTTCAGTGGTGTTATTCGCATTTCCTTCGCTTTGAAGATCCTCTTAGCAATGATACTCTCTACCTTCGGAACCACAACTAGGCGATCCGGTAATTTGGCCATCACATCTCGACGTAGCATGAACCATTCACTAACCTTTTTCCTGTATGGCGTTGAACAGCGCAATAATGGGCCAGTCTCTCTATTTTCGTAATGCGTTGTTGATGGATTCACAACTGTTCGTTGTCATGATATTGTACCGAGCGGCCTCGAAGAAAGCTCTCGCCCATTGAGGACGTTCTATGTTCGTTGTCTCCAAATATCTCGCAGCCTCGGGGTACAATTCTTGGAACTGTTCCCACCTAGCATTGAACATTTCTGGTGTGTACGCCTCAGCAACTTTTTGGAATAACTGACAAAGACTGTCTCTGTCCCTTCCCCCATGACGAGATTTGACATTTCGACTCAAATGCCACCTACAATGGCCATATTTAGCCTTTGGGTAGTGTTCCATCACTGCCTTCCTGATACTTCCATGTCTATCGGAAAGGATAACCAAGTCATCCTCGTTTGGGATCTCCGGCCTCAACTTTTGGAAGAACCAATTCCATGAAGCGTCTGTCTCCCTGTCAACCACAGCCCAAGCTATAGGATATTGGTGACGGTTACCATCTTCCCCGGTTGCAAGTAGCAATACCCCTTTATACTTTTTTTTCAACCACGTACCATCTACTAAGATCACCTTTCTCAAGGCAAGTTTAAATTCATCAATGCATGGTCGAAATGCTATAAAAATATAGTGAAATCTACCATGCTCATCCACCTTCAAATGAGTTACTGCCCCTTCATTCATCTTCCGAACCTGAAACAAATATGCAGGGATTAATCCATAACTTAAATCAGGATCCCCTATAAGTTTAATCATCGCCAACAACCGAGCCCTCCAACACTTCCAGTATTTATATTCACCAAGTTCGTCACTCTTGAAATCGTCTTGAAGCATCCTTGGACAAGGAATATGTTTCTGACCAGCATATTTTTTAGTCACCCTATAGGCCAGTGCTTCTGAACTCAGTTGACCTCTTCGGGTGCTGCGATCACGGGCCAAACAAGTATGGAAAGGCTCGTAGGTTCTAATGGAGAATTCATCAGATCCCCGATCGTTGGCTCCACGCACTCTCCATCTACAATCAACACCATGACATTTTGCAATGTATAGCGTTTTTGAAGATCTATCTCGGTCTATCCAAAATTTACCCTTCTTTGCAACCTCTCTCAGATACGTAATAAATGCTTCCTTGTTACGAAACTTTTTACCAACTACTAAATCTGACCGATCACTGAAACCGATATTGGTTTGTTTTGGATCCACGCTATCTAACGGAAACTGATGGTCTCTAGAATAATACTCCACCATTTGACCGTTCTCTTCGATACCATCCAAACTTTCTGGCACTGGCGTAGGAGCTGGTATACTATCAAAACTTACCATCACTGGCGTAGAAGCTGGTATACTATCCAAACTTACAATCACTGGCGTTGGAGCTGATGCTTCTGCCTCAGTATCAACCTCTGTACGTCGACGCCGAATAACTAGGTTCTCAGCGTTCTCTACACGACTACAAATATCCAAGTCAAAATGACCATCGTACCCACCATTCTCATTTCCATCATCGTGGACCCTCTCTTCAACTTCCGCACCACTGTTATCTTTTTTTTTTATCAGCTCTACACGTAACATGGTTCTACGACATTCTTTCATGTTTTCAGCTACTACATACCGAACACCCATATCCGTTACAATCCAAACTGGAGAGATAATTTCTGTGTAATTTGGCAAATAAGGTTGGTAACTAAGTTTCAATTATGTATCACTTTCATTCACCCCAATTTCGGAATACAACAGGTCCTTTAATGTTTTCAATGTTGCATTGGCACCATCAGCAATAGCAAGACCAATAATTTTATTGTTTGTTGATGATATCCATTTATAGTTCTCATCCTCCTCTACCTTATATTCCCCACCGTAAGTAGCATGGATCACTGCAACTTCACTCATTTCCTGTACAATTAAAACCTACTTCATTTAGGACATTACATTAACCATACACAGACCCATAATACTAACAATACTAAAAATGTAGGCTAGTATAGGAATATGCATCCGGCCGATCGGCCAGATGTGGCCGAATGGAGTCACTGGCCGATGGGCGACTATGGCCGATTGTCTGGGTAGGAGACTCTGGCCGATTGACTCCGATCGGCGCCTCAGGTCAATTGACTCCGATCGGCGACCTTCTCCTACCAAATGCATTCCTCTGGTTTGTTTCCCTAAACCGCATCTACTCTACTCCAACCTTTTCCAATCTACTCCGAACTTTTCCAATCTATTCCAATCTTTGTGTGTATAGCCTTTTTTCTCAAAACCCTATAACTCAAATTAAAGCTTCAGATTAAGATTTCTGGTTTACTTACTTGGGCTCACTGCCTAGGAGGAAGACACGGTCGGGACGGTGGTGGACGGTGCTCGGGACGGTGCTGGCCGACGATCTGGACGGCGGTGAACGTCCGACAGAGAAGAATTGTTGAAGCAGCTCGTGTCGGGTCAAATTGTGGGGATATATTTGGAATTGGGTTTGTTTTGCAAATATAGAAATTGGGTATTTGGGGTGTGTTTTGTAAATATAGAAACTTGGGTTCTCTTTTTGCAATTAAAGACAAGGGTAGAAGAGGGATGATGAAACTTTCATTAACTTGAAGGTTTTTTTCAAATTCCATCTTTACTTGATGTTTTTTTCAAATTCCATCTTCTATTAAGGCTAAAAACAAAATTCACCCTAAGGTTTGTGTTTGATTTGAAGAGAAGAAAGGAAAGGGGAGTGGCGGTTCTGTGTAGAGAAAGAGAATGAAAGGGTAAGGCTTAGAAATAGGTTTTGTTTTAATAAAAGAGTGGTTTGGGTATTTAAAAAAAAATTGGGATCATGTGCTATGCACATGACCATTTTCCATCCAAAATGGATGGGAAACTAACGGCGGGTACTAAGTTGACAGAAAATGTTTCGTTTGGGTATTGATGTGTCACAAAGTTTGGTTATGGTATTCGGATGAAAACCAAGTATTTTTAAGATACTCGAATGATAATAACCTTAGAAGAAAATATGGAGAAGTTACACATAGTAATTGTATGTGGTTAACACAAATGCAAAACAAAGTATAGGATTCTAAAGTGACAGAAGAACAATGATGCCTACATGTATTGAGCGAGATAGATGAATGTAAATAACACAAATTTTACTTTTAGGTTGAAATAACAAATGATATCAATCATATTTTCATAAAATAGCTTTTATGGTTAATGTAGCATCCCTCTTTTGAAGCATACTTAATCACTGAAGGTATCATTTTCATGTACGTAATGCATTAATTTTACAGTAATATGCATGTGAGGATTAGTCCTTGCTAAGATTCTACAAAACATTACACATTGAGCTTGGAACAAACATGATGCTATGCCAATTCAAGTTACTCTACGCTCAGCAAAATCTCAGCCTGTACCTCTTTTGTTGGTGCGCCGGCGGGTACCGAGAGGAGGGGACACCCCTGAATTCGCTTCCCCAGCGGCATAGCCATTCTTCACCCCTCTTCTCTCTTGGATTTAATTTGGGGGAAGAGGGTTTCAGTCATTTATTCATTGTAACCCTAATTCGTAACTTGCACAATTTTCTTTTATTTCATTTTACCGATGATATTTTAAAACAACAACAATATGAATAATGACATTGTTGCACAAATACACACTTGTTATGCTTGGATTATTTTAAGGGAATACTACAAATGCATAGCTGAGGTTGACATGTTTAACCAATGATTATTCTGAAATTCAAAAACTACTCATGTATACCTTGACGTTACAACTTGTAACCAGAAACCCCTCTGCCAGCTAAAATGACGAAAATACCCTCAACTACACTTCAATAATAATTTTTTAAAAAATTATTTAAAATCACTTTTGTTATATATATACTTATTAAATGACTTCATTTTTATTTAAAAAATCACTTCAGTTTTATTTTTAAAAAATCACTGAGGGTATTTTCGTCATTTTAGTTGACGGAAGGGGTTTCTAGTTACAAGTTGTAACTTCAGGGTATGCATCAGTAGTTTTTGAACTTCAGGGTAATCATCGGTTAAAAGTGCCAACTTCAAGGTACGCATTTGTAGTTTACCCTAATTTTAAATATAATTTACGATATTTATAGGTAACTATATTTATTTTTAAAAAAAAAACATATTGCTTTTCGGAATTTGTTTATAAGAACATCCACATCCCATTATTGGTAGAACACTCCTCCATTTTTGTTGTAGGTGTCGATAGTATGGTGTTGTGGCTGTGGGTAGTAGCGAGAGTCTGATGTTATAAAGCAGTAACGGTATATTTTCTGGTAGCGACAACATATTTTTTTATTGTCTTAATAATCCTAATATTGTTTAATGAAACATATATATTTCAAAAATGGGATATACGGTGACTATCATTGAATATTAGTCTTTAGGATGAAAAAAAACTCTCCTCGCTTCTGTCGAGACCTCTAAACCCTAACCCTAATGTGTTCCCGGATTTTTGCGTTTTTCACTGACCAGGTCGCGCGCTCCGCCTCCCCACCGGCGCCTCTCCTCTCGTCCCCTCCCATGTCCACACCATTGTGAAGACCACCTCGGTAAAATTATTTAAAATATTAATTTTATTTGTTTGGAACGTCGAGGTTGAAAACAGGTCTTTTTTGGAGCAAACACAATCGAAAAAGAAAAGAAAAGAAATTCAAAAAAAAGGAAGGAAAAGAAGTTGTTAGGCCAGGCTGACTGTGCCAGCCAGTTGGGCCAAGCCCAGAACACGCGCAAGCCCACCAGCATTGTGCCAGGCCCAAGCCCAACTCGCGTTCTCTCTAAACCCTAGGCATTGTATCTCTTCCTCCTTAGTCGAGCACGCATCCCGAGGCCTCCATATTCGTTCTCTCTCGTCTCTCTCGCTTCCTTATTCTCTCAACGACGTCGCCGTCTCTCTTTCCCAGTCTAGATCAAGCCTGCGCCGGTACGAGACCAACCTCGAAACACGGTAGTCACCATCGCCGCGGGAAGTCTCGGCCTGGTTCTTCTCTTCCTAGCAATCGCGCCGGAGACGGAAGGAATCGCTAGGATTCGTGCCTCCGCCGTCTCTTTCGAGCACCTCCGACCACGGCCAGCCAGAAACCTCACGGGGACGTGGGTTTGGGTTCAGGTTCGCCGGAACGACGCCGACGAAACCCTCACCTCGCCAGATCTGGGACACGAAATGTTGGTCGGCGCGTTGGACATCGTTTCTTCTCCCTGGCGCCATTCTCAACGCCGGCCGTCCCTTCTCCGGGCTTCCCTGCCACCACGCCGCCCTGGCAAGGCCGGAGTCTTCTCGAGCCAGGATGAGTCCTGACTCGTCTGAACCGGGCTTTGGGTCGGGATGTGTTGGGCTGAGAGGTGGGCCTTGGGGCCAGACAGAACTCGGGCCTTGGGCCTAGTTGGACTTCAGACCGGATCTGGATTCGGGCCAGGCCCAGGTTCTTGGACCGGGTCTGGACTTGGGTCCGAACCTGGGTTAGAGCCGGGTCTGGGTCGGGTCTGGAGCCGGGTCTGGGTCGGTTCTGGGTCAGGTCCGGGTCATGGTCGGATCCAGGTCGGATTCGGGTCTGGTTCCCGGATCCGGGTCGGATTCAGGTCAGGCCAGTTTAATTATTTTAATTATTTAATTAATTGGTTTAAATCCGATAATTTCAAGGACCTCGTACTTTCTAAAGGACTTAGATCAGATAAATTTGAGGACTGTTACGGACTGGACCGGGACTGATTACCGTCCTTTTGTTAAACCCAGGCTTGGACTACGCCCGAGAAGACCGGAGTTAGGCCAGGTCGTCAGCAGCTAGGAAACGCAATTGTTGTGATCGCCTTGAGGTAGGGAAAGTAACGAATACCAGTTTAATTACGGAAAGTTACTAGTATGCATGCTAGGTAATAATAATACTGGAACAAACGTTTATATTATATAATAATCGGACGGGTCTTGGTAACATCTAGGATGTGATTCACTAGTGTAGCCGCTTTCAATACTTGGGAAATTGTCGTGCTGGTAGAATGGCCATGTCGAGCCGTAGGTTGTGTGCTGACTGAATTTCCTGATATTGCTTGAGTTGCGTGATGTGTGACCTAGTGTCGATAAGTTTAAGAGACAAGATTTAGTATATCCGGTGAGCATGTTGTTGCTATGTGTGGGTGAGTGTGTCGTGTTTGATGAATTGTGAATCCCTGATTGTGATATGGTCGGGTGAGTGATAGACCGACGTGTCGTGTAATTGTGGTAAGATTGTTGGGCTTGTTGAGCCGTGCTTGATCTGTGGCATTGCGATGCGTGTTATTATCTTGATGTGTATTCCAAGAGGGTTGTATTCCGGTACGGTACCCACACCGAGGGGGTGTGCCGGTGTGGGGTGGTACCTAGGCCGTTGATGTGGTCCCACGTATGCACGGTCCCCCGGTGTGATATTCCGGTACGATGCCTACATCAAGGGGGTATGCTGGTGTAGGGCATCTAGGCCGACGGTTGTGATTGGGCCGACGGGCCATATTGTGATTGGGGCCTACGGGTCGTGTTGGGCCTACGGGTCGGAGCCGACGGGCCATATCTTATTGGGCCTACGGGTCATGTTGGGCCTATGGGTCGTGATGGGCACTAGGTGCCGTGTTTCAGCCTCGATGATCTATGGTCTTTTGGGGACGTTTCTAAGAGCCCCGACGATATGTGTCCCTATAGGGATGTTTTCGGCAGCCTCGACGTTATACGTCTCCTCTGACGTTATGCGTCTCCTCTGGACCGAGAGGTAGTCCGTTTTGATACTTTGACTTACCGGTTGATATGATGGAGTCGGGCTGTGTACAGCCGGCGGAGTTTGGGGACTGCGGTACGGGACGGGTGTTGGTTGCTTTTGTGTACGATGTGTGCGCTGTTACAGTTCGGTTAATGGTTTATTGTGTGAAAGCCGTCGTTGAGTGTGTTGTAAGTTCGGCTATGAACCCCGGTTGACAGTTAGTTGTGTTGTACTATATGCCTTAATTGGACGGTTACTCGTGGTGGTGAGCCGATGTTCATCACCTTAACTACTTTTCCTACTTGGCGAAAGCTCACCCCTTACTTTGTGGTGTTTCAGGTGTTGAGCGGGATTTGTACTAGCAGGACACAACTGAGCTTGGGAGCTGGCGCGGGTCTTGTCTAGTAGGTCTACAGACGCGCTGTTGTTTTTGAACTAAACATTGTGTACTGGTTTTCGTGAGCTGTTAACTCCTTAGTTTGAATTATTTTCACTTTTTTGGAGATCTATTTATTGTAATTTACCGCTTTTATTTATTGTTTTAAGTTCACGTCTCGAGTCCGGTCAAAACCGGATTTGGGGGTGACAATTCCTCCCAGTCTGCCTCTGCGAAGGTTCTTGCCTTGGACCCTGTTCCATCATCCAGTGGTGTGGATGCAGGAACGGGGGTTGTCCCTCCCCCTTGCCCTTCGCACGATGTGGCGCGGACTCGGCGAAAGAAGAAGGTGTCGGCGCCGCCATCGACTCCCTCCGTGGACCTAAACCACCTGGTGCATGCCCCGTCCTCGGACCCTCCTTCGATGTTCCCATTGATAGAGAATACGACGGGGGAGCATTCTCCGTTGTCCAAACCACTGCATGCGCACCGAGGACGTCCCCAAAACTGACGAACATGGTGCCACCACCCCAGCTTTCGGCTAGGATTTTGGAGGGGCACCGACTACAGATGGCGGAAGGGTTGGAGGCGGCGAATGGGGAAACTCACGTTTTTCCTTTGGCTGATCATACCCTCCCCCCCCCCCCCCCCCCCCCCCCCGTCCAGAAGGGGCAGCCCTTGATGACAGAATTGGAGGGGGCCCACTCGCAGCCTTCCCGCTCTCGTACCACGCCTCCATCAGTAGATCCTGATATTCTCATACAGGCTCTTCAACACAGTTTCTCTGGCTGCTCCCTGGGGTTCGAGGAACCCTTGGAAGTTACGATTGTGAACGGGGTGCTTGACCCGGCTGCATTTTCCTGCCAACAATATGGGATAGTCGGTCATCTCCTTACGGTGGTCAAACCTCGTCGGGATACCCTCTTCCATATGCTTACCAGTGCATGGGGCAAAACGGTTGTTGGTTTGGTCATAAAGGACGCCACCCCTGGTGTCTTTGGGTTCTATTTTTCCAAAAAGGAGGATATGGATTGAGTTCGACTAAACGAGCCATGGTGCTTTGATGGCGAACCACTGATGCTGGCGGAGACGGATCCGTTCGTCCAAGACCTTCCGCCCATGGACAAGATGCAACTTTGGGTTCATGCCCATGGTATCCCCCAGATAGTTAGCACTAAGATTACAGGCACTATAATTGGGGAGGCGTTAGGTGGGACGATGGACGTCCCTTGTGACGAATTCAGCCAATGTTAGGGGGCGGTGAAGGTCCGCTAGTGGAACTCCCTTGACCGACCCCTGTGTCGCAATATGCGCCTTCGGTTCCCTGAATTCAAGGACCCGATCACATGTTCTCTTACATATGTTAAGCTGCCAAGTTTCTGTGGTAATTGTAGGTGTATAGGTCATTCGCCCACGGCCTGCGACAAGGAGATCCCGGGCATCCATACTTTTGATAAGTCACTGAAGCATTTTCCCAAGACCCGGAAGGATAAAAGGGTATGCCACGACTTGGGCACAGACAGCTAGGGTGCCGCCGGGGTTTGCTCCATTGTTACGTGGGTCAACCCTTCACTGCCTGGCCCTCGAGAAGTGATAGGGAAGGCACCTTGGGGAATCGGGGGTGGGTCGGCAGCGGGAGGGCCATCAGGGACCTCGTGGGCCAGAATTCTTGAGGAACCTACAGCGGCTCCAGGAATGAAGAGGGGTTCGGTGGGAGAACCTCGGGAAGATCAGGCGAGGGCCAAGAAACAGCCCCGCCAGGAGCCATGAGACGTACATTGGGGCTCGGGGGAGTTTGGGTATTCCCGCCGAGGCCACCCTGTCCTCAACCCGGTACTAGTGGTCCTATGCTCGGTTTTATAGCGAACGAAGAGTGTCGCCTTTGGGTGACCCAGCGGTCTGTAAACCCTACCTTGAGTAGTGGCCGCCAGTACTTTCATAGTTTTATGGTTTTATATTTTCAGTTATACTTAGTTTGTTCCTGTTTTACTTAGTTTTTTTGGCTCCTTCAATGTGTTCTGGACGCAAAAATTATTACAGGGTTTTTGTGTTTGCCCCGTCAGGACAGTCAAACATGTACTGACCCTTTTAATAGAATGAAATATTAATTACTCAAAAGAAAAGTCTTTAAGATATTTTTCTTTTCTTTTTATAATATATCATATTAAAAATTTTGAACTTAGGATTCATAAAGCTGTTTTTTTTTTCAAGATTCAAAAATATAATAATTTACTTATAGAAAAATATGATATTTCTAAGATCAAAATAAACAAATATTCTTAAAAAATGAAAAGTTCCTTTTAGATTGTAAACTTTATAAAAAAAAAATTGTGATTCAATTATATATCTTTGGATTTTTGAAATAAATTATTGTTTTTTTCCAGTACATTTGATTAAAAAAAACTACTAAAATGCATATTTTTTATATTACATTTTATTTTAAAATTGAAAAAGACAATAGTCTCATAAAAAATGTAGGGTTAAATATCGAAACTTACTCTTACATATTGGTCATGAACACTATACTACCCACGTTTTCAAAATGAACACTACACTACCCTTAAGTATTGGTCACACGATTTTGTTAGTAAAAATGGACGGAATTTTCCATTCCGTTAGTCATATGACCACAAGTGTCATATAATGGATGGTAAAATGGCGTTTTTATCCCTTAAGTATTTGACCTCTATACATTTTATAAGGAACAATAACGAGGGTACAATGGTAATGTTCCTTATAAAATATTTAGAGGTCATATAATTAAGGGGAAACGTCATTTCACCATCCATTATATGACACTTGAGATCATATGACTAACGGAATGGAAAATTCCGTCCATTTTTACTAACAAAATCGTGTGACCAATACGTAAGGGTAGTGTAGTGTTCATTTTGATAACGTGGATAGTGTAGTGTTCGTGACCAATACTTAAGAGTAAGTTTCGATATTTAACCCAAAAATGTATCGTACATAATCAATCTTTAAACTTTTTTCATTTTTAAAATTACAGAACTAAGAAATCTAATATATTTTAATTTTAAGGGTTATAAAATTTGAATTCTCTTTAAATTTTAATTACTTTTCTTTTAGTTCAATTTCATGTACTTTCGTATTTTAAAATAAATTTGTATTTATTTTTACACTACTTTTGATTTTAAAAATAAAATACAAAATAATGTATTAAAATATTACTAAAATACAAAGTTTAGCTTTATCTAAGCACTGCTCCATTGTAGACAAAAACTTAAGCAACGCTTAAAAGTATACTCTCTTTCCTGTCGGGTGTGTCTTCTCTCTCCTCTAGTATTACCTTACTATGAAATTGGCGATGTCAGGGATGTGGATGCTCTAATTCAGATGGCTCTATTTTCTATACAAAAAACATACTTTTAAAAAATGGATCAATCAAAAAAGCTCTCAAAACTCTCACAGGGATGCCTTTTCTTCTTCCGCAATCCTTCAACTATTTCTTTTACATTCTTTCTCTCGACAATATCTCACCACCCCGTATTGAGTCTCGTCGCTTAGACTCCCGATTTAAAGTAGGTTGAGTCGTTTTTTTGCGCGGCAACAGAATGCCATGAACTGTTGTGGGCTTGTTCCGTGACGAGCTACAAACACCATAGGTGGTTTTGGGTGGCAAGACGGATGCCCGTGCGGTGTGTTTCCACGTTTTCTACGTAACATTCACCCCGGCTCTACAAGACGAATCAATACCAAATAACCCGCGCGAGATCTGCTCAATAGTCTTGTTGGGTCCAATGATTCACCAACGGGGGAGCGGGACCTATGTGAGCTGGAACGTTCCGTTCCCTCGGATATTGACCTTGACCAATCCTACTCCTCTACCACACTACGAGAAAATCCTTAAATAATTGTCGCACCCCTTTCAAGTCCCCATGAGTCCTCTTAGAATATCCTAAACGCATAGTTGAAAACACAGGTTAGCCCGAATCGAATCGTGGACGATTGATTATAGGTCTCCATTTGTTATCACGATTAAGTTCCTTTGTAATTCAAACATGCGACTTCCACAACCAAGTATTTCCTCCAAGTCAGAGAGTTGGGCTTGTCCATACCATAATCTAATTCTTTATATACGTATGTTTTCTATGGAAGTTCAATAAAATTCAGCTTTCCTTCAACAAAAATATAATACTTCGAATGATGGAAGGCACGACTGGTGCACGGAAACAACAATTTGATGAATCCGGGGCTTACGGCTCAACCCCACCCACTTGTTCTCCATACGATGATGACAATACTACACCTCTCGGTGGTGAGTCCCAACCGGATTGGGTATTTACCGATCCGACCAAGGGAGCTAATAACCGAAGTGTCCTTCCACGCAAAGAACGAGCGTTGGGAAAGAAGTACACGACGAGGAAGGGGAAAGGTGTCTAAGAGCAAGTCGAAGTAGTGGCGACCATAGATCAAGCAAGGGCAGAAGCGGCTCGAGCACAATCAGAGATGGACCGAGAAAAGTTCGAAAAGGCGGACAAAGTGCTCACACTTACCAAAAAGTGGCATAAACTCTTCAACCAATACATACGTAGGCATTTGACCTATTGGTGCTCTATGCATCCATATTAAAAACATAAATCTGAAAGTTGGTAAGACTGAAATCGGATTAGGGTTGTATTCTTGTGGCCCGGGACATACGACGCATAGGTGTGGCCAAATCCTTCCAGAATCGGATCCTCAGTGTGCGTCCTCATGCCGTTTTGGCCTCGTCAGTCCGGACGTCCACACATCCTCCTAGAGTTTCCCCAATTGACAACCCGTTTTTGTTGTAAGACCGTCCCATGGTAGATCAGATGCCAACACCCATAATTAGATCCATGAGAAAGGTAGAGCAGTTGGGTTGACCCGTGGTTGGAGGTCTTCCGATATGAGCGGAGCTTGCTTGAATGAACATCCATGTCTGATTATATCTTTCTCCGCTTGGGAGGTAAAATAGAACCCCGAAATACTTCACCCAAGGTTCTTGATGACCAGGCATTCGTGGTGCCAAATCATATTCATGACTAATTCCATGATTACTTGATCATAGTAGTGCGTGGTGAAGAGTCTTCCGATCAGGCTAAAAGTTGTGTGAGCTCGGATGCAGCCGCCTGTGGATTCTCTAGGGCGTTGATGATAGCGTCTTCCTCTTCGTCCATCTGGAGGGCATCAAAACTATCGTGGAGTTCCAAGAGGGGGTTCAAAGGAGGACGGTCCATCCCTTGGGTTCCCTGTACAGGTCATAGGAGTGGCTTGGTGGGGTTGATCACCGGGTTGACCCGTGGCCCATGGATGTCGTTGTTGTCATCCCTCCGTATATGTGATGGCATTGGAAGTCTATCATCATGATGATCCACTACAGCAATTCCTGGTGGTAGATCCACCGGGATGAGAAGCATGGAGGCGTCATCGGTCCCTACGGAGGGCTGGGGATTTTGGGTAGCAACGCTAGTGCCGTAGTTCCCAGCTGGATTTTCGTCGTGGAAACGACGAGGCCCGTGGATGGTATCATTCGTTCCATGATCGTGGGAGAAACAAGGACGCTGAGCAAATTTTCCCTGAATGGTGGTCGCGGGACGTAGTCAGAGGCGAGACAACACGCGGTCGGGGGGGGGGGGGGTGACCGAAACTTTACGCTTGGCCTTCTTCTAGTAGTGCAGAGGCTTTATATTCTCATTGCTCGACACCGGTGGCATTTAGCGAGGCATTTCCTTTGATATAGGTGCATAGGAGACAACCTCAGGGTCCACACGAGGTTTTACATGGTTGATGGGCGGTTGGTTTGGTTCTTCGAGACACAATAACGGTGTGGGGCAGTGGCGGATCTAGCTTTTTCATTGAGGGGGCACCGAATTTTTTTTCGGGTGACTTAAAATTTTCATATACAATTTTCGTATAAAAATTATATTTCTCGATGTATACAATAATCATTGGCCTCCTACTCGATTTGTTCTTGTTCTTATCAAATATCGTAGAGTCGGATCTTTTTTTTTTTTGAAATATTTCTCAATTGTTATAGTAATTTTTTATATAACTAAATTTAAATTGACAATGGTTAAAACCTCAAACAATAGCTAACCTCAAAGTTTAAAGTAATAATAGTCTTAAATTTTAAAACAATGTCAATTAAAATTTTACACAAATTTCAAAACTTATTAAATATAAAATAATTACATAATAAAAAAGAGAAAATAAGAAATCTAATCAAATAAAATTAATACTTTTAAGTAATTATAATAAAAAATACAATTTCATAAAATAACTATACGATACGGTTGGAACAAGAAAATCGAAATACTGAAAATAAAATCGAATTGTAGAAAACCGCTCAAGATAGTGCCTAAACGTTACTTGATCTTATGGAGAACTCTCTTCGTTATAAGAAGTACGATCGAACTAGAATTCTACAGTCGATAAAGATGGATAGGTATAATTCAAGGTCCCCCGATAAAAATCTTTTAATCGCTGTTTACTGTAATGATTACTTCTTTATCACTATATTATACCATACTTATTAAATATTAATACAAAATCAGTATACATTCGAAAAATTATGTGTTTTCTGGGTTTTGTGCTTCCTTTTTCTACGAACTCAGTAGCTCGCCTTTCCCGTTTGCCTTCTTAGATACGTACAACTTACCCCATCAATCCGTCTTCTTCTATGCCCCCACACCAAAGGCGGATTTAGTAGGGACCCAGGGGGGCACGTGCCCCCCTCAAATTTTGGAAAAAAAAATACTATTACATGTATATTTATAATTTCTTTCCATAAAAAACTATTTTTTGATCAAAAGTGCCCCCCTCAAATATTTAAAAAAAAATCCTTAACTATGATTCTTTACTCTCTATACTGATTTTCGTTTGATTATTAATATGTACAACTTTCGCACACAAAAATATATTAAATTTTAGTGTGGATGATTTAAAAAAAAAGTATTATTTACTTAATTAATACAATAATATCTTATTTTGGACATCTCAAGTAAGGCATCGTATCACTGCAAACCTTAAAAACGTAACATCGCATCTTCTAGAACACGTAACCCAGAACGAAGTATTCTAAGAGCACCTCCAGTGGGTCGTATCAGCGGGTCGTTGCAGGCGTTGGCACGACGAGCTGGCACGGCTGGTTGTGCCAAAGGGTCGTGTCAGGGGGGCGTGTCAGCTGGTCGTTGCAGAATCCTGCAACGACGCGTCGTGTCGTCTCAGCCTCAACGGGTAGTCGACGACCCAGTGGGAAGCCTACATGTGTCGGCGCCGATTAAAAAAACCCTACACTTTTCTATAAACTCATATGCACCCCAAGTAAAAATTCACTTCCTCACTAGTTTCAATCTCCCTTTCTTCTATTCCTCTCCAAATTCTCTCGTTTTTTTTCCTAGTTGTGTATTTTTTCCGATGACGAATTCTCCAACGCTAGAGGAATTGAAGCACTTGTTTAGCATCAATTTGTGAAGGATTGTTTTTAGGGTAAACTTCATCCCACTACCCTAAAAAAAACTTAAATTTCAACCCACTACCCTAATCAAACTTTGTGACACCTCACTACCCTAACAAAACATTTAGTGTCAGTTTGATACCTACCGTCAACTTGACATCCATTTTTGGATGGAAAATGATTAAAAGTCTAAAATACCCCTTATTAACACTTAAATTTACAAGAGCATGCCACTGGTTTTCAAAATTTTATTTTATTTTATATAAATCATTTTTTATTTTATAAAAATTAAAATTTATTTTAAAAAATCAGAAATTATTTTTTAAATCAGTTTTTGTTTTATAAATTAATATTTTATTTAAAAAAATCATAATTTACCTTAAAAAAAATCAGTTTTTAATTTTTAGGATATACAAAAATCAGATTTAAAATTTTAAAAATATATAAAAATCAGATTTAAAATTTTAAAAATATATAAAAATCATATTTAAAGTTTAAAAAATATATAAAAATCAATTTTTACATTTAAAATAAAAATAAATTTTTATAAATTATTTTTATTATTAATAATTATTTTTCCAAAATTATTCCTGTAAAATTATTTGTTGTTTTTTTTTTCTTACTGTTTTTTCATTTTTTTATAAAATTAAATATTACAAAAAAATCAAACATCTTAATGTTGGAGTTCATCATCTCAGTGTTCTTTCTTCTCAATCCTCTAGGCATAATCTATACCCAAATCAAACACCAACACACCCACAGCCGGACCAAATCATTTCAATCTTATTCTCATTTAAGTCTTATTCATTCAACCAACAAATTAGGAACCAAATCATTCAAATCTGAAACAAATCAAAAAACATGGATCTCCCTAGAATTACTACTACAACAAATAACTGTTGCTACTGAATCAAGAAAAAATAAAAAAATCAAAACATGGATATCTGGTTATCATTTAAAACCAAATCCCATATCTGGTTTTGCCATCGACCTCGCAGCACCATCGACCTCGCTGGGTTTTTGCAGATCTGGAGTCGGCGACCTTGCGAGCTCTCAGATCTGCCGCGAACAACCCCTTGAGGATCCCAGGCCTCGAAATCCCCTTGCACAGAGACGAAGAAGCTTCACCATAGTCGTGACAAACACTAGCAGGCTTCGAAGACTGGAGCTTCACCACCACCACAACCACCGGAGCTTTTCCCAGCCTCCATCAAATCAGTTTACGGCTCAATATCGACAGAGAGAATTGCTAGGGATGATTGGGATTGAGATTGAGAATCAAAACATGAAGATGAAGGGAAATTGCAATAAGAATCAGAATTATATTGGTCGGAGTTCATGGCGGATCGTGAGAGAGGGAGGGTTTCGACTGGAGGTGAGAGAGAGTGTTGAGAGAGATGGTGAGATGGTGAAGCTCGGCACGTTCACATGGGAGAGATCTGGAATTTTTTGAAAGCAAAAGGAGAGAAGAACAACAAGAGAAAAAGGCATTAGGGTTTTAAGGGAGCCAAGGGTAATATGGTCAATTTCTGAAAAAGTAGGGTCATGTGCCAGGCACATGACCATTTTCCATCCAAAATGGATGGAAAACTAACGGTAGGTATCAAATTGACACTAAAAGTTCCGTTAGGATAGTGAGGTGTCACAAAATTTGATTAGGGTAGTGGGTTGAAATTAAGATTTTTTAAGGGTAGTGGGATGGAGTTTACCTTTGTTTTTATTCATGAAGACAGTCATTACATTACATTACATACAATACAATCATCAGCTCCAGAAACAAGAAACATGGACAATCACACTTTCCAGAATTGTGTTGTGCTGCGTTAACATTTGACGGAATGATTGGGTTTTCTGAAACGGCAAGATTCAGACACAGCTCCTCTAAGTTTCCTCATCGTATTCAGTTTCTTCGTTCCAGTGACCAGTCCATATATACATACGGTAATGCTGCTTGTAAATATATCATACAAACTTGGATCCCAAAGAGCCCATGCCTTGTCTGCATAAAATCGATCACCACTTAGCCAATATCTATTCTCCAAGTTAAGCTTATAATAACTGCTATGTATTTATGTATAGCCTATTATAAAACATAAGTCATTGTCATACCATTACCAACAATATTCTATTTCTTTGACATGATGATAAGTGTTCTCATGTCGGCAAGCCCGTCACAACAATTGCTGGCTGCTATTAATCAGGGTTATATATGAAAAATCAACTCCCCTCTCGTTTACTTTCTAATATTAAAACGTATATAAGACCTAATTAAAGTACAACGAATCCCAAAATAAATATATTCATATTGCCACAATACAATAAGAGGTTGGATGTGTCTCCCACACCGAATGTGTATGGATCAACGATATACATCTTGATGTTTTCATCAATTCGCTTGAGTTTTTGGGTTGGAATAGACTTTGACATAATATCAGATCTGGTTTGGGCCTGTGTTAATGAACTTCTCCTCGATATCCAAATGTGTGTGAATGAGTTGACTTCTTGATGTATATATTGATGCTTCCACCTATCAGTTTGAGTTTTTGAAAAAATAATATATCAGTAAAATAGGTAAATGCAAAAGTGTAATTACTAGAGCTTAACTGATATATCAAAGAGCTAAATTTTCAATACATTAAGTTCCCCTGCTTATACATAGGTTTTGCATATTACAATAGGAGCATATATATGTACGCATATATCGGATCAACACGATGAATCTGCAAGAAAATCAAATGTAGATGATGATGAACAATAATAAAGAGAGAGAGAGAAGAGTGGGGTGACAGATAGAGAGTAAGCACGCAAGGCTTCAAGCATGAACCATAACCATGCAAGAAAACACCATGTGTGCTCACTCTCTTCTGTCACCTCCTTTTACCCTTTCATCAACCCTAGCTACCTTCCTCAACCCGCCATTAACTTAGTAATCACCAAGCTTATATATATAAAGAGAGATATAAGATATGATACTAAGCTCTTGTATGTACTCTTCCAATATTATTAGATAGAGAAGATTACAGAAGAGAGGAACAAAGAGGATCATAAATCAAATCATCAAGAAAATAATAGAAGAGAGAAGAGAAGTGGAGGGCTTGATTTGAAATGTACTGCAGCTTGTGGGTCTTTATATAGAGGGAAAATGGAGAAAGAGAAAGGTTGCATCACGTATGGAATAAGTGTAGCCTCTGTGGGTTTATCTCTTATTGGTCATTCTACAATATTTTAATCTATCCATACCTATTCTCATTTCTCAACAAGATAAAGTGTCATGTCTTTGTCTTTTGATCCCTCTCTCTCCCCACCACAAACCCTAAACCTAACCATTTCCAACCCTCATTTATTCACATTTCCATTACCAATGCATCTTGTAATTCTAAATGTTTCACCCTCCTATCCTTCCACTCCCCCCCTTATCTCTTCCCAGATCCCATATTCAATGGTCCTTATCTTCATTTCAATTTTAATTCCAACAACAAAAACAATAACTTACTTCTTATTGAATCTCACTCTATATTTACATTCATTTGAGTTAATAGCATGTGCTTCTAATTACAAAAAAATGATACAAAATGAATATTGTAAGATAACTTGTTATGGGTCGATTTTGTCCTATTGATTCAGCCAGAAAATGACTAAAAATGACAAAATTCTCTCTCCCTCGTTGATTCTTTCTGGACCGTTGGATAATTTTTCGACGCACAGATTTGACGAAATTCTTCTCTTCTTCCTCTTTTTTCTGTCTCTTCCCGTCTCTCACTTTTTCTGTTCGGACAGCTAGAAATTCTTGTCAAAATCGACCGGCCGACGTCGAACTCCACGTCGACACAACCTAGATTCGACCACAACAGGTGCTCTAAGAATTAAATACTATTCTTTTAAACATATATATATATATATATATTATGTGAAATATACAAAATATAGATCTTTGAGAGTGCAGAGGCAAGTTGTTGTACAAAACATCCTAAAACAAGAACTAACACAGTGTATAAGATCAAAATATAATGGATAATTGAAATGGTAACTTGCTAGATTTTATCAACTATTTGATAATATTGATTTTGATTTTTTGTAGATTATATTTTATTGATAATGCAGATTTTATTTTAATATAAAACTTTGTTGTTTGATATCATGAATCAAATTCATAATTTACTTTAGTGTGTCTTATAAGCATGATTTTTACATGAACTTGTGTAACAAATCAAGTGATTAGTGAACTCATCCCTTTGAATGTATAACAAATAAACATAATATCACGTCATATATGTACATTGTATGCGAGTGTTGAGTAACAATTGAGTAAATACTCATTTTTATGATATAAATTAAAAACCATCCTTTTCTTATTGAATGAAAAAACAAATTGTCAAAAATAAACATTTCATTAATATCATATATGTGATTTTACACAATTCTAAATTTATAATCATGAAATTTATTCAAAAGTTGAAAGCTGTTGATCGATAAACTTTGACAACTACAGCCGATCATTATTGATTTTCATGGTAAGAGTTTGTTGCTTTCTACAGAGAAATATAAGTTATTAATGTCAAATTACATACAATTTCTGTAAATATAAGTTAGATACAAAGAAAGAACAAAAAGGTTCAAGATCAAAAGTTAAGGTACAATAAGACCTTCTATAGTGGGGTCATATGTGCATCGAATAGGGACATCGAATCAGTAATTTTTTGAAAAAAAGTCTAAGAAATCAAGAATCGTGGGCTTCGACCACAAAGAAAGTTTAGGGATTCGTTGACCGTCTATTTAGATCTAATATCCGATTCTCCTATAAAGAATCGTCACATAACATATGTTAATTTAAAAATATTTTCGGCCCTATTGTATTGTATCCATTTTGGTTCCTTATTGTATTCTCTGTAGTTAGAGAACTTTGTCATTTCTTTTCAATCTTTGAAAGGGTAGAGATTTATAATATTGCTTTGCTGATAAAAAATATATATATTTTCGGCCTATCTTTTCTCACAAATCGGGCTCATCTTTTTTTTACTTTCCGTCTAAATAGATTAAGATTAGACTGGATCGGTCCAATCCCATTGTAAATGATCTAATTGTTCTACCTAGGCCTGTCGGGATATGACTTAAAAACAACTAAATTGGCAATACTTAACCTAGGGAAACAGACCCAATAGCTTTGGTATGTGATTTTTAAGGAGGATTCTCGTGGCAAATCAGTGATCAGTTGATTAAGTGAGTATGGTAATGACACAAGTAGCTTTTTCAGGGCTGATTTATTAATTTGCACTGCGGCATTGGATTGGGATGTACACATTCAAACATAAGGAATCTGCATGCCAACGTACTTCAAATAGTTTTCTATTCAGATAAATGCTCAGAGCATCTTTAATGTTGGTCGGCGAGTCGGCGTTAAGCTGTTAGCGAAAAAAAACGTCGGTATTTGATGGCATTTTATCATTGACGGTGATTGTCGACGCCGACTCAACCATCAACACCAGTTGTTGGCGCTAACGGCTAAAAAAATTAGATTGCCCAATTGTTGAGCCTTGAAAAAAAATTATCTACCAATTAATTTGAAATTATAAAAAATGTTAGGAAACTCCAAATTATCTATAAATTGATGTTTTTGCATCCAACAAAAACAACCTTCCATTATCTCCTCCTACATTTGAATACTTTGTGTCTCTTTTTTTTCATCGAAAGGGCGAACAATACGAGTTTGCTTTCAAGCGAATATTAGAGGAAGCATTCGAAGAATACATGCTCTGCGAGGTCGTTCAGAATTTGCTAGACGAATCTGTGGGTGCAGTACGGCCACGGAAGAGAAGCTACATCGCACGAGATCAGGAAGCTGCGAACGAACATTTAATGCACGACTACTTTGATTTGAACCCAGTGTATAAGGAGGTGCATTTTCGTCGCCACTTCTGAATGCCAAAGGATGTGTTCATCCGTATTCTCTGTGCATTGGAGGATAACGATGTATACTTTAGGCAACAAGGTGACATTGTGGGTAGAGCCGCTAGACAAGGTGACTTTAGGCAACAAACTCTGGACGAGTGAGTACCTGAAAATAGGCGAAACCACGACTTTGGACTGCGTGATCGAATTTTGCAAGGGAGTTGTCACTATCTTCGGCCCGACGTATTAACGTAAGCCAACACAGGCTGATAAGAACTACATTTTATCAGTGAATGAAGTGTGTGGATTTCCCGGGATGCTTGGCAGTCTTGATTTCATGCACTATGAGTGGAAGAATTGTCTAGCGGCTTTGAGGGGCTCACATTCAAGGAGGGACCACGGGAACAGACCAACCATGGTTTCGAGGCGGTTTCCATGCATGACTTATGAATTTGGCACTCGTTCTTTAGCATGGCAGAATCCAACAACGACTTAACTATGCTCAACCATTCTAGACTGTTCGTGAACGTCATCAATGGTTGGCAACCAAAAGTCCAATACACGGTAAATGTAACCAGTACACACTTTCATATGATCTTGATGATGGTATTTACCCTTCATGGCCGGTTTTTGTGAAAACAGTCTCATTGACTCAACGACCGAAACAAAAAAAAGTTTGTAGAAGTCCAAGAAGCTTGTCGGAAGGATGTGGAATGAGCATTTAGGATCCTCAATCTCGGTTCACATTATCACTCGACCGAATTGAAAGTGGATGCTGTCACGCCCCGAATTCGACAGGACCGAACCCGGAACGCGAACGGTGAAACAATAAAACATTTTTCAAACATTTTAATAAACCTCTGTAAAACAACACTTAAGTTAAACAAAAAAAGATAATTTTACAGCGGAAAATACGTTCAAAACGATGTACAAATGAGCTACAAGGTACGTCACTAACTACCCAGAGACCCGGACTTCCGCTCCCAGCTCTTCAAGCTTCGAGGGCTCTCCTAGTCCGTCTCACGACCAGTACCTGCAGGAAAAGTAGCAGGGGGTGAGCATTTCGCTCACCGCCACGGATACCGGGTTGACCACGGCATACCAGCAAAAATGCCGGGAACTCGACAACAACAATCCCGGGGGACTACTACCCCAAAAACACAATTTAGACTGACGGTCACGCAATACAACTGTTCAACTTTCCCAACCATCTCACACCCCGGACACGTAATGTAGACCCGACCCAGCAGTTACGACCTCAATCAAATACGCAAATAATAACCACGCAATGCCCAAGATCACAAAGGATCGCACACAACAATCAAGATCACAAAGGATCGCACAACAGCCACTCAGTTGCCGGTTGCTAACCGGCTGGGCTTGAGCCTGCCCCACGCAACTTTCCCCGACACGCAGTCGGGCCAGGCGGTCGACCTGTTAGCGACATATACATCAATACTTTTTTGATAGCTAGTCGGAAGGGGAGCCGCCCTTCATCACATAAAACTGCACACTTTACCGATGGTTAGTCGGAAGGCTAGCCAACCCTTACGCGCGCGACCCTGGGCACCCCTTTGTTGTTAGGCGGGCCCCAACCTCCATGCAATCACAGTCATCACACAAGGTTCAACAAATAGCGACAATAATATAACGACCAACTACCCCTCAGCAAGACAGTCAGCAACAATACAGGTTTAACACCCCACAGGTACACATGGCCACCCACGAAACACAAACAGTAACATACGGGTTCAACACCCCAAAGACACACATAGCCACAATCATAAACACAACAAGTTACTTAACCTACGGGCACAACTAAGTGCCCACATGCAATTCTACTAATAACTTTCCCTAGTCAAGGCCGATATCCGGCTACTTTTCCCTACCTCGTAACGCTTTCCAAATATCCACGCTCAAGCTCCGGCGTGCTCGCAGTCACCCGCTTAGCCTCCTCTTTCCGCGGTCGGCGGCACGATCTAACAAGATCACAAATTAAAACACTTTTTAAGTTCGCAAGCAAAGCTGAATTTTAATGAATTTGACGCCCAAACGCAACCCCGACAATGTCGATCACTCCCAAACTTCCCAATTACTCAACATTGTCAACAAAGGGCCCGGAAAAGCCCGATTCGCCCGGATCGGCGAATCTGCCCAGGATCGGAAAACGCCCTTCCGGGGCTCCGAAAATTTCCGTTTTCGTTTCTACGATCCTAAAATAATTCAAGTGTTCCAACGCAATCAACAGAATCAATTTTCCGACTTCCGAGCGATTTAATTCGCGTTTAAAGTTTCTAAACCCGAAATTTCCAATTTTCACAATTTAATCCCATAATTCGTTCCGGGTGTGAATTATCGATTCGGGGATCGTCCAAAACCACCCGAACACGAAAAACCCGGAGCCCGGGCAAGTGGGCCCCACACGGCCACAATGGAAAATTTCCTTTTCGCCCCAAAACGTTTCTAACGAACCCCAAACCTCAACCATTCGTCTTTAAACCAATTCTAACCAAAACCCAAGCATATTTGACTCGTTTAAACTCAAACCCTAATTTTCAAACGTACCAAAACGAGAAAAGAATGGGTTCTCACCGTAGGGAATGACGAGGGGAGTTCGAATCCGCGGTCATTGAGTCGATCGGTCGGTCAGATCGTCGGGAAATCAACAAAACTCCACACTTTCCCTTTTTCCTCCTTCTTCTTCTTCTCTCTTCTTTCTCTCTCCTCCTCTTTCCTTTTTTTCTAAAGTGGCAGATACTTCTCCTCTTAATTCCCTTTTATTTTGTTTAAAAAATCACCAACCACCTCCTATTTACAAAACTACCCCTCATTTCTTTTTCTTTATTTTAAAAACCAACCACCACCACCACTTGGGTGACATGTGTCATGTGGGTTCCAAGCTTTAGTAAAATATCTTGGTAGATATTTTTCAGTCCGATTCGTGAAATTCGGCCGTCTCGGGCCCCGTGCGGGCCCATTTTCCGAGAATTTATGAAACTTCGCGTTCTACAGGAAAACGGCCCAACTAAGACCGCTGTGACGACGACTAAGCTTTTTGGATCCAAATCAGGCCTCGAACGGACCAAAACGTCACTCGGTTGACTTTTTCGGCAAAAAGTCAACTTTTCCCGAATTGGTCAAAAGTTGCCCTGAGTCACCCAGAACTCACTTTGGTCGATATCGGGGTCAACTTAAGTCCGATATGACCCTCGGGGTCAATTTCAGGTTCATTTAGGTGTATGCCCAAAATTTTAAAAAAAATTCGTTTTTCTGCTGATTTGACCGGCGTTGACCGAGAGCGGTTCTTACAAATACCCTAGTCCCTCGGCTTAGTCATGAATGCATGTGTTATCATGCACAATATGATAGTCGAGGCGGAACGTCATACATACGATGGCTTCACTGCACCAATAGATGAAGGTGTGCCAAGAAAACCAACCTTCACACGAGGAAGATTCGTCTCGTCTTATGTCATAATTGGAAACACCCAAATGATGCAGAATAAGCGTGCTCATTATCAATTGTAGAATCGTCCCATCCTATATATTTTGAAAAATATATTACGATAATATTTATAGTTAAACTAAGGGTTAATATCATAAAGCACCACACAAGTATATACATTTTTCAAATAACACACTAAGTTATGATTTTTTTTCATGTGGCACACCTATGTATCAACGATTTTTTCATGTGGCACACCTATGTATCAAAAAACTTTGATAATTTGTTGGTACATAGGTGTGTCACATACATAACTGCAGTAGAAATATGAAAAAGACGAGGCATAGTATTGGTCAAGTCCGAAACAATCAAAACCAAAACGCTAGCCCCATAACTACGGTGCCCGGCTAATTCAAGTAACAAACTATGGGAGGTTCTACATTCGCTCGGTGAGATACGTAGAATATCCAAACTTCCTTTCTTGGCTCGAATTGGACAAATCTATGTTCTCTAGAAGACATGATGATCCCTCGTAGAAAACCCTTGGGTAGAGGTGAGGATGATGCTAGGTTGTCAATGAGGTCCATAGGAAAAAGGGGAGATTGGGGCGAACGGAGTCTGACCAGGAGGGATGGGATGTGGTTCCTCTAGAACACGTCATTGGCCCATAGTGACTTCATTGAACCCGACGAGACTGTTTGGCAGGCTTCGCCTTGTCCCTCCTCGAGGTATTTCTCTCTTGTGGGTGGATGGCTTGACATTCTCATTCTTTGGTCCGGGTGTTATCCACTATATTGCGCACCTGCAAAGAAAGATCGATTAAGGCCCAGACCTACAACACTTATATCCCGCCCGACTTGGGGGAGTGATCAAAACCCATAGTCCTCTAAGGGGTTCCCCATCGGCCAAAGTGGTCCATTGGTAGGGATCCCTACCTGTAATCTTGCCTCTCGACACATACATTAGAGCCGACCAAATGTCTATCTGGATACAGATCCAAAGGAGGAAACCCGACCTCAGGGGCCCGAACGGCTCCTAGACCAACAGTGTATATTTCGGGTGGTGAAATGGGCGCCATTTTTCTCAATCCGTGGAAAAATCCCTACGACCATGATGATCCTCGTGGTGCATGATTGAAGCCATGTTCCCTCCTAGTACGAGGTCCCCTGTTCCCTACGAGCGTTCCCGACCCAAGGGTTGGTCATGGTCTAAAGCCTACCATGTCGAGGATGAGATGCCTGAACGCCGATAAGGACCCATGGTTCTAATGGCGTTGATGAGAGATGGAAATGAAGAGTGGACGTGTCTCGAGTTCTTACCGTCACTAGTACAGAAGCATTAATTACCGACTCCTTTATTTAATTGGGTGGGGAATGAAACTTTATGGTGTAGTGCGTGTCAACCCATCCCGACTCGACTAGGTCGTCCATCTCATAGGGGCGAGTCCTCACCGCCCTCGACTCTCAGGGAGAGTCACCAGGCATCCAACCAGCACTCCGAGGCGTGTTAGGGGCATAAAAGTGGAGTCATGCCACGGAGGTGAATCCACGAGCCCTAGCATCGGTCAGGCCAAGACATGGCGGCAAGATAAACAATGAGCAAGAAGGACGGATTCCAAATAGAAGTGGCATTACCATGATGAGAGTCATAGGTGTTGAAGACAAAATGAGATCGTGAGAGGAAAACCCTAACCGATGATGATATCTTTTACTAATAACTAACCTGGAATATAATTGTGTAAACGTTATATATTAACACAATAATAATATAAGTTTGACGTGGACAATAATAATACAAGTTTGACGTGGACACAAAAAGTAATCAACTTATTACTAGTAAACTGATCATATAGTTACATGGATCCCACCTATACAGAACTAACGGATGATAGGAGATTAAGCTCTTAATTGGGGTTTTAAGGTTTGATGAAGTAACATTATGAATTGATGATGAGAGCAAGGACTATAGCAAATAGTGGAAACAATGGGATGGGTATTGGTGGTGGGGACAAGAAACCCCAAGAAAAAGGTTAGTTTTTATCAAATATTTCCCTTTGTGGAAGTGGGAATTTGTTGTACCCTCAATAGATTTTCCCTTTTGGGAGTGGGAATGAGCAATGAGGGGATGAAGTTCTCTATCTCGATACCCAACAACAACACATCTTTTCTATTCATATTTTATATTCCACACAAACAAACAAACAAATAATTAAAAAGCATACAGCACTTGCCAATATAAGCATAAGCATCAGCATCTCCTCCTCCATATCCCATTAAATATATATGACCCATGACTTGAGAGATGATGAGACACTTTCTTCTCTCCTTCTCTTTTGGTAACCCCTCATTAAAGATAATGAAGCATCATCATCATATCATGATATATATGTCTATGTTTCAGATCCAATGTTCTTGCACTTTCGGCAGCCGGAGAATGGGTGTCAAGTGGTGATGGGCAATTCAATAAATAAAGTGTCCCAACTCCCAAGTGGGCATGGTTGGCTCAACGTGGCGATCTAGGGTTTGCCAATCTGTTGGCTCAAACCCAACCAGAAGTTTCATGCCACCCTATTAATTAATTAAGAAGATTTCTTTTCTTTTCTCGTGGGCCAAACAGAATCCACGTGCTTTATCTGCAAATCGTATGGATCGTTTTTGTCCATATATTCTTTCTTGAGTCTTCTAGAGTTTAGCTTGCTTGATTCGGCTTATTTTTGTAATGTAAACATCAAATCATCACACAAAGAGGTTTTGATTAGACTCTATCTACCCTTAAATGGACTGGTCTTCAAAAGAATAATTTTATACACCCGGTACATATATTGGTATCAATTATCCAAAATTCTGAGCATATATGTGAAATATTATGGATGATAGAGCACAAGTCAATGTTCTTTCAAGAACGTTCAGGACCTTGTAGAAGATGAATTGAATATCTTTTTCCGTTGTAAGAAAAACAATATACATTTTTCTTTTGACTAAAATTGTAATTTTATTAATTAGACTTTAATCCGACGAAAAAAGTACATTAAGAAAACTCCTGATCATAACCGAAGAGCTATTACATGATATCGAGCTCTTAAGATCTGTCTACGCATAACTCTGTGACAAAAAAAATGATACAAACGGTTTGTTGGGGAGCCATAAAAGGCGAACAAAAAATAAATAACAATGAAACTGGTGTTTGCTGCTCAAAGTCTTGCTCAGCTGCTATATATTTTGTAAAATGCTACCGAAGGAGACCCCAACTTCCAAAGGAGACATAGCTCTTCCTAGGGACCCAGGACGCCTCCAAGGGCGAGTCTCTAGAGCACTATATCCTTTTCGTTCCTCCATTCAGGCCTGCTTCCCGGTCCGGTCTCGATCATCCCGGGGTTCCCCTGTAGAACTCTGTTTCACTCCGCAACCACCCGCTCCACAACTAGACTCACCTCCAGCTCCAAGTCTAGTTCTATCTCCGTGCACAGGAAAGCGTGGGGGTCAACTCTATTGCTCCCGACAGGTTGATCGATCATCAAGTTCTTCAAATCTGGGTCAGCCAGCCGGGGTTGAGAGACCCTCCGAGGGCTCACACCCTGATGTGTAGTAGCCGATGATACTATTAGGCCCCTGCCTCGAGACAAGGGACCATGAGGTGCAGAAGTCGAGGACACCGATCGGTGGGGAATCTGACAGTCCCAGTCCGTCGCGTACGTCTTCGGGTGGCGGTCCTTCTGATACTCTAGGATGGAGGAGTCCAATTTGGGCTAACCCACCAACTCCGATCACAGTCAGCCATCATCTGACCAATCATGCCATAGTTAAAGCAAAACACAGGGAGTTTGGTATATGTAAGAGTGACACAAACCGGCTCGGGAATTCTCGAAATCGGAGTAGAAGCTGGTGGTGAAGAGGACGTTCCACAAGGTGCCAAAGGCAGAATTTCACTACACCGCCCCAACAGATGCCCCATTGGTCACACGGGACCTCGACACACAATCCTAGTGTCGAGCCGATCGTATCTTCCGTGGTTTTGGTGCGCACCACCGAAGGGAGGCCATGGGCGTGCACCCATAGTTGTAGGCGGTCCAAGGTCGGAGGCTCCCTAACCATGGGGTCCTAATCAACCAACAGGAGGGGCTGACCGTCAAAGCACCATGGCTCATTCCGACGAACCCATGATCGAGCCCCCATTGTCTCGAAGTAAAATCCAAACACTCCAAGCCCGATGTCGTTTATGACCAAACCCTCGTCCGACTTCCCCTAAGACTGAGTGATTATCCGGAGAAGGGCCTCCTTGCGGGGTGACTTGGAGGTCCACAGTTTGCCCAGCATGGAAAACTGTTGCCGTGCGAGGACAGACGGGCTCACCGGAAGGTACGAGACTTCAACCACCTCCTCCAGCGAGCAGGCCGAGAGGCCATCTTGGAGATTGAGTATATTGGACTCCAACGACATTGGCAGTTCCGACATCTTCGAGGCGATCCCGGTGTCCTTAGGCTTGAAAGACCTACGATGGTGGACCATGCCCGGTGGAAGAGAGAGTAACGCCAGAATCACCGGCACCCGATCACTATTAGAGATGATGACCGCCTCACAGAGATCCTCCAGCTCATTCCGGCCAGGTTTCTCCTTCTCCGTATCGATCATAGGGGTCTTCCCCCGTGATGGTTCTAAACAATGGAGGCAACGGGATAGAGACAAGAACCTCCAAAACCCTAGCGTAATTTATGCCTGAAGATAGAGTTTTGGGCATAAAGGGGCGACTCACACCGAATCAGAGGATCCTGGGGAGAGGACTCCCTCCCTCGTGGTGGGGGGGTGGGGTCAGAAGGGATGACCGGCCCCAGCATCCCCGATTCCACCCTGCCTCGAAGAGGATTACAGACCAGAGTAGATGGCGGGGTCACCGTCAATTACGAATCAGATACATTGTTAAGAATACTCTTCATCCTATTTATCATTACCTTAGGGGCCACCTTATATAGAACATTGCACAACACTATCACCCTCAAGTCTCCCATTCTCCTTGGCCTTTTGACTTTCGGGATTAAAACCAAGTCACTATCATTAACCTCTGGCTCCGTTATTTTTGTCTGAAAAAAATCTCGCACATGACTGAACACCCAGGGTATAACTACATGCAGGGGGCTCTCCCTTTAAGCCAGTTAAGCCATGGCTTAAGGCCCCTCAATTAATTAGGCCCCAAAAAAATTAGTTATTAGCTTTAAAAAACTTGATGGATATTATTTCGTTATGAAAATTTAAGACTTTAAATCTAATAAGGCCTCTAAATATATGTTAGTAGCTAAAAAATAAAAATCTTTGATACGTGTTTCAATTTCACCTACATATAAATATCGTATAATTTGACCCGGCATTTTTTTTGTATTTAACTAAGAGGCCTCAATATCAATATTTAGTAAGAATAATTTTGAACATAAAAAAATAATTATAAGATATATCTATAAATTATTAAGACCTATTCATTATCTTCAAGTTCATCTACTTAATAGTTATGTCTAATTTTCTCTACAATTTATTTCTCTTATTCAGTTTGCAACTCTTAACTTAAGTTAATGTAAAGTTCTATAATTCAATTTGTTATCTATATTACTATCTTAATCTTTCATGTTTTTTCCTAATCTTGATCATTATTTTGTTCAATTTCTTAATTTTTCATAAAATTTATTTGAAAATACGACTAAATCCTTTATTTTATCAATAATTCCAGTTTATTTATATATTCACCTCCATCTCTAAACAAATAGTATGTTATAATTCGAATATTTTAACTTTGATTAGATAGTAATAGTATATATTAATGAAAATACAATTTAAATTTTAATATATTTTTATATAATATAAGTCCTTAACTGTTTAAGTTAAAACATAGTATTTATCATAACCAGTTAGAAAGTAGAAATAAAGTTACAAAAAATAAAATTAAAACATTAAAAGAATCGCTAAGGTAATTTTTCCAAAAAATAATCGCTCAATGGAAGTTTGAATAAGTTTATAAAATAATATTTTTATTAATACACTTAGATTGATTTATATGATAAAATTTATTATATATCTCATTGTATATCTTTATTTGTTAACAAACTTTTAGAATATCATCTAACTCTGAAAAAAAAAGTCCCGTAAAAAACCTTCGCTTAAGGCCCCGAAACTAATTGAGCCGGCCCTGACTACATGCTAGTAGCTCTGATAAAACCCCCAGTTAAACTCATCCGGTCCTGGCGCTCTCTCAACCCCCATACTAAAGATCAGCCGCTTAACCTCCTCCATCGTTACCTGTTTTAACAAAGCCGTATTATCCTCATCCTTTACTATCCCCGATATAAGAGGGCCAATTTCACCCTGTCCCTGTTTCCCCGAAGTAAACAACCAGTTTTAATTTAAAAAAACCAGTTTTAATTTAAAAAATCAGTTTATTATTAATAAAATCAGTTTTTTATATATAAAATATGGTTTTTTTAAAATTATTTAATTTTTGAAAATTATGTATAAAAATCAGATTTTTTTAAATTATGTATAAAAACAGTTTTTATTTAAAAATAATAATTTGTATGTCAAAAAAATAGTTTTTATTTAGAAAAATCAGATTTATTTAATAAAAAAATAATTATTATTCTTTTTTTGTTTTACCTTATTCTTTTTTTCTATTCCTCTTTTTACAAATCCACGCCTCATCTTTTTGTATTCTTTTTTTTTTCGTTTTACCTTTTTCTTTTCTTTTTCTATTCCTCTTTTTTTTTTTTACAAATCCACGCTTATCTCTCTCATCTCCCTCAAAACCAGATCTGCTCCTTCATCTCCCTCAAAACCAGTTTTCCTCCCTCATCTCCCTATCTACTTTCTAATATCAACCTTCACGAGGTCTCGTAAGCACACCGGCCACGGCCTCGACCACTACCCGCAACCATGCCACCATGTCGGGCACGACCTCGAACCAGATCTGCTCACTTCGTGGAGTTGCAGCGGCGGCGGCGGAGAAGGCGACGACGATGGTGAAGGCGACGGCGATGAATCTCAAGGTGTGTAGAGGTGTATCGGTGTAGACCTGAGGAGTTTGATGGTGAGGCTCGCGAGCAGATCTAGGGGCGATGTATATTGATTTTGGTCTTCTTCTCTTCTGTGTCGTACAAATTCAACTTTGGGGAAGAACATGGTTTAATAACTATAAAAAAAAATTGATATTAATTAGATGCAATGCTACTTTTGGGCTACGGGTACCAGGGAGATATGGAGAAATATGGTGTTGTTGTTCTATTTTAATTGGCTTGGGACAATGGTTTGGTGTATATTTTGGGAGAAAATGTTTCTGGTATTCTGTATGCTTTGTGTATATTTTGTTGCTGGTAAAAGTTTGGATGAAATGGATGGTTATGAGGTTGAAGAAATTGTTTTGAGTAACAAATTGAATAAAAAATGAATTAATAAAAAAAAGTTAAAAAATAATAATTTAAAAAAATGAGTGAATTAAAAAATAGTAAAAATTTAAAAATGATTATTTTATTTATTTTATACAAAAATGATTTTTTTTATAAATAAAACTGATTTTTATGTATTTTTAAAATTAAATCTGAATTTTTGAAAATAAAAACTGAATTTATAAAAATAAAAACAGAATTTTTGAAATTAAAACTAATTTTCATAAATAAAAACTGAATTTTAAAAAAATAACTGAATTTTTAAATAAAAAAACTAAATTTATATATAAAAAACTGACTTTATTAATAATAAACTGTTTTTTAGAAATAAAATCTGATTTTTGTAAAATATTTTTTTTTTGAAAACTTTAATTAATTTTGATTTAAAGAATATAAAAAATGAACAGGGTTAAGGGTATTTTGGGCATTTTTGAAAAAGAGAACAGTAAATTGACTGAGCTGACTGACGGAAGGGGGTCTGAGTTACATTTCGAAACTTCAAGGTATGTATTTGTTACGTTTAAAATTCAGAGTAAACATCGGTTAAATGGTCATGATTTGGGCTAGGTATCTATAGTTTTCACTTGATAATTTTAGTTTAGAATATGGTCACCAGCAAAGCACCAATTATTCTGAAAGAGAAGCAAAATCAGAGTGCATGTCTTCTCTCATCTTCGTCACATGTTCTTCTATATATATCTAACTTTATTCATGGCACCCCCTCTTATGAGGAGTCATACTGTATCACATCGATTCCAAAGTGTTGAAGTGTGAGTTCCACATCGAAAATGTGTGGATAAATTGACCTATTGATATACATCTTGATGCATCCACCCATCAGTTCGAGCTTTTGGGTTGAATAGGGCTTTAACATGGTATCAGAGCCTGGTTCGGCCTACGACTTGTTTGTCGCCTCCACCCTGTGGTCTCCGGCCCATATGCAGATGTCCAGTCCTGCTATGGCCCACGTGTAGATGTCCAGTCCTACACGTGAGGGGGAGTGTTGAAGTATGAGTCCTACATAGAAAATGCATGGATAAATTGACCTATTGATATACATCTTGATGCTTCCACCCATCAGTTCGAGCTTTGGGGTTGAATAGGGCTTTAACACAAACAATGATGATGAAACTATAATGTACTTCATCATTTATCTTTAAATTATTGGCATGAAATACCCTAAACCCATATGATACTTTCATGCAATCTTAGAGCATCTACAACCATACAGCCGGCTGTCGGCGGGGAGGATTAAAATAATATATTTTTTGTCTCCCTGCCAGCGGGAAACGCCAGCAGCCTACAATGGATGACTTTTTGCCGACGGGGAGCCGTTGGCGGTATGAATAAAATATTCTCAAAATAAGAAATTTTAAAAATAATTTATATAACAAAGTAATTTTAAAAAAGAATTTATTAAAAAGAATTTATATAAAAAAAATTAAGAAAAAGTTATATAACAAAAGAATTTTTAAAAAGAATGTATTAAAAAGAATTTATATAAGAAAGAATTTAAATAAAAAATTAAGAAAAAGTTATATAACAAAAGAATTTTAAAAAATAATGTATTAAAAAGAATTTATATAAGAAAGAATTTAAATAAAAAATTAAGAAAAAGTTATATAACAAAAGAATTTTTAAAAAGAATGTATTAAAAAGAATTTATGTAAAAAGATATTTAAAATAGAATGAATAAAAAAGAATTAAAAAAACAAAAGGTACAAAAACTCTTAACGCTGGCGTTGAGCGCTGACTATAAGCTCCTTGCCAACTCTCCCCGCCGTGAATTTTTTATTATTTTCTCTCTCTTACTTTATGGGTTCTCTCTCTTCCTTTTATCTCCCGGCCAGCTCCCTGCCCATGGACTGTGGATGCTCTTATATCAGATATTGGGATAATATATTTTATCTATCAATTTTAATAATTTTTTTAACGGAATGGTAATATTATTAATTAAAAGAAAACTGGTGTTCGCCTGACGACAAACACCATAAAAACCAAGAAACTAGCATAAAACAGAACATAAAACTGAAAGACAAATGTTGAGTAGTAAATGTTGCTCATGGGCATAGAGGCGGTCGGAGGGATGAAACTGCGGTAGCATCCAAGGATACCGATACAGTATGCTCCAACCATAAGTCGCTGGTCGAGCAGACCAGGTGAAAACTTAATAGTGGTGGACCGATAACTCCCCCGGTAAGTAAGCGTGCGTGCGTCGTCCTCCCTTGAATGATAGTTGTAGGGCTCCTGAACGCGGGATTGCTGACCCCGAAGTGGCAGGGAAACATCTTGTCGACTGTTGCTAGAACTATTGCTACCAATCTGCCAGGGAGAAGGTACAGTTGACCAACCCCTCCCTGGACCCCCAGGCACTCATTCTTGGAGGCTGGGGTGCTTAAAGCCCCCCGCCGCTACATGTGATGCCCCATCGGGTGTCGTCGATCCCGTATCACCCACCCGCTCCCCAAAGATGCGAGAGTTCGTCGAGCGTTGGATTAGGGCCGAACCATAAACTTCCCCGAGACCTGTACCCGACCCGATCGGATCCACCCGGAAAGAGTGAACTCCGTCTCCCCTTGTGTCTGCAGCCCCACTATCCAAGGGGATCTGATGAACCCGCTCCGACTCTTTGATAGCCGAAAAAGTGAACTCCGTCTCCCATTGTTTATGCAGATCACCTGTATAGACCACTCCGGTTAAAATTACAAATGTTTAAAATTGTTTGTTGAAACGTCGAGGTTGGAAAAACGAGTTGAAAAGTGGATCGATTGCAAAAAAAAAAAGGGAATAAGAGTTGGGCTGGACTAGGCTGACCAGGCCCGGTCATAGACCAAGCCCAAGCCAAACTTGATCCATTTTCGCGTCAGGCCCAATCCCACTTCAAAACCCTAAGCTCGCGTCTTCTTCCTCACGTACGTGCACAACTCCCAAGAACGGCCGCCTCGCTTCTCTTCTCTCTCTGGATCTCGCTCTTCTCTCCCTTCAGACACCCTCTCTTCTCTCCCGATCTCGAAACGGAGCAACCCTCACCGTCCTTCTCTCCCGGTCACGATTTGAACCGCGCCGGTATGAAATCGACGTCGAGGCATCGTAGCCTCATCCCATGTCAGAAACCGAACCAGTCGCCGGAGATTCTCGGCCTGGTTCCCTAGCCCGAGCGCGAATCGCGCCGGCGACGGGAGAAATCGCACGGTCGTGCCTCCCTCGTCGTTGGTTCCTTGTTCCCCGACCTAAACCATATGTTTTTCTTCCCCTCGCGAAGCTTTCCCGCTCTTCGTCTCTGGTGTGCCGCCGTGGAACTCCGTCCGAGCTTGAGTGAGCTCTGGGAGGACGTGAGCCTTCGAGGTGCAAGGGTCGCCGGAGAGCCTCGACGGAGCTACAAGGGAAATCACTTCCCGAGCTCCACATCCCTCCTCCAGTTTCCCTGACGCCACAGACGACGGCTGGAGATGAACCCTAGCCGCCCTTTGCCGTCTCCAACTCAGACCGAGCGAGGCTGGGCTTTGGGCCTTGGCCAGGACTCGGGCCAGTTTGACTTGGGCCAGAAGACGACCTTGGGCCAGGCCCAGGTCTAGAGTCTGGGTCTGGGTCAAGTCTGGAGCCGAGTCCAGATCGGGTCTGGGTCCGGTCGGACCCGGGTCTGGTTTTCGGATCCGGGTCGGATCTGGGTCGGGCAGTTTAATTAAATAATTAATATAATTTAGATGTTTAAAAATGGATAATTAAAGGCCTAAATGGACAAATCAGAGGACTTTTGGACAATACCGGAACTGATTGGACGTTTTACCTGTTAAACCTAGACTTGAACTTCGCCCGAGAACTTGGACTTCGCCCGAGAAGACCGGAGTTAGGCCCGGACGTCAGCAGCTAGGAGACGTAGCCGTTGGTTCTTCTTGAGGTAGGGAAAAGCCGTAAACTCCACTCCTAAATTAAGAATGCTAATAGTATGCCTATAGGATAATTAATAACGGGAAAGGTCATAGTTTGCATATAGGATGTGATTCACTAGAATAACCGCTTTTCAATTGTAATAATAACCGGATGAGTCTTTGCATGCCTATAGGATGTGATTCACTAGTTAACCGCTTTCAATATCTTGGGAATTTGCCGTGCTAGTAGAATGGCCATGTCGAGCCTTAGGATTGCTTGTTGATTGTATTTACTGATGTTTGTTCGTTTTAAGGTCGATGCATGCTCCGTCTTTAGGTTAATTTAAGAGTCATACTAAACTAGATGAATTAAGTTGATTATAATATGAATGATTGATCCGTGTTATGATTGGTTGAATGAATGAAATGAATGCGATGTGATTGGTTGAATGAATGAAATGAATGCGATGCGATTGGTTGAATGAATGAAATGAATGCGATGCGATTGGTTGAATGGTTGTTTGAATGTGAATTGGTTGTGCTTAAGGATATGATCGGGTGAGTGATAGACCGATGATACGTGGTTGGTAAGTTATGCCGGTAAGCTTGGTTGATCGTATGAGTTTGTTGTGTTGTGCCTTGTCGAGAATTTGCGTGCCTTTGTTGTTTACTTGCCGATGGTGTTTCTGGACTGATATCCTACCGAGGGGGTAATCCGGTCTGGTACGTTTACATTGTTGTTTCACCCCGATGCTACGTGTTCCGGGAAAACCTAGACCGAGGGATGTTTCGGTATGGTATTGTTGTCTCATCCGATGCTACGTGTTCCGGAAAGACGTGTTCCACCCCGATGCTACGTGTTCCGGAAAGACGTGTTCCACCCCGATGCTACGTGTTTTGGGAAGACCTAGACCGAGGGATATTCCAGTTGGGTATATCATAGTCTTATCCGATGCTACGTGTTCCGGAAAGACTGGTTCCACCCCGATGCTACGTGTTCCGGGAAGATCGAGGCCGAGGGATGTTCCGACACGGTACTTTATTGTGTCATTCCGATGCTACGTGTTCCGGAGAGACTCACTTTATCCCGATGATCTATGGTCCTTTGGGGACATTTTAAGGGACTTCCGAGAACGTGCGTTCCTGGGGAACTTTTCCGGAAATCCCGATGATAGTGTTTCCCTCCAGATCGAGGGCATTCTGATATGACGTACTAGTCAGTGTACGGATCAGAGTCATGGAATTTAATATTAAACATTCAGTATTGTGTACTCATTAATAAAGTCCTTTAATAAATTCGTTCTCTTTCCTTTGTTATCCTTGAGTTTTATCTTCACTAAAGTATTACTTTCATTATTCTCTGTTAATTTCCTTGAGTGTTACCTTCTTAAAGGCAGTGGCACTTATATTGATCTATATTTACAACACCTTTCGACTAATCGTTCTAATTTTAAGCTTTGATTACTTGTACTAACTGATTTTATGCTTTCACGGGGTTTTTACTTTATTGCTTTTTCCTATTGAGCGTAAGCTCACCCCCTTCGTGTTTACTGTTGTTTTACAAGTTTCCTTGCTGAGTAGGTTGTAGGATGTCTCAGGGCTCGGGAGCTCACTGAGGGATCGGGTGTTGCTATTAGAGACGTACCATCTTATTCTTGTATTAAACTTGTTGTCTTTATTACGTTTTGAGTTTTCGACTCGTTGGTTGGATTTGGATTACGCTCTTTTCGGAATTTCTTTATTTAAGTTTACTTAAATTATTGTTACTTATCTTTCCATCAAGTTCACGTCTCGAGTCCGGTCAAAACCGGATTTGGGGCGTGACATCATCGCCCATCGCTGTCGGAGATCCAAGGGATCGAGAGCATATACGAAAATGCGAGGTCGAAGATGGAGGGAATAGACTTGCTGCCCTCGTTCCTGTGCCGGCGCCGCTCGTTGCATGGAGACAGTCGGAGTCAATGGTATAACACCGTTCTCCCGCCTCCATGAAATCGCAAAGCCCTAGTTTCGATTTCAAAAAAGAAACGAGAAAGGAAGGGCTGCGGGAGTAGATGATGGTGGTGTGGTGACCAATCACCATGGATAATGGTAGCAGCGGTTCCGCTGTGCGTCCCAAACATTTGTTTTGAGATTCAGAAAAAAACGAATGAACTGGATGGAGAGGGTAGGCAAGTGAAGCCTCTGCAAGGGAGAGAGGGTCAAGGAGGACCTGCAACCGCTCCTCGCTACGCTGGCCAGAGCATGTTTCTGCATGGGAGAAAGGAGTAGGGAGGTCGCGCAGCCGCTCCTGGCCAAAACCCTAGACGCCATCCTCCCCGAAAAATCAGTGTATTAGAACCATGATAAATTAAGTGTGTTTCTTGACCAAGAATTGTGAGCTTAATTTTTACCTTAGAATCAGACTCTTAATATTTTTGGGTTGTTCATCACTCGGACACTGATGATAAAAATTTATTATTCAAGTATTAAAATTTTATTTGTCATGTTTCAAAAAAAAATTATTTGTCAAAATCCATCATTGAAATATTAAAGCAGTGAAATGCTTAACGAACAAGCTTTCACTTGGGCTCGCTAGGCCCAGCTTACGGGCCTACGAAAGACTTGATGCATCCTTGTACTGTATTGGTCAGCTGGCCCAGCCCAAACGGGGATGTGGAGTAAATTGTAGGAGAGGGTAGGGGCAAAAGAGGAAAATAAGTTTATGAAGCACCAAAGCACTCCCTCACAATTGCCTTCCAACTCACTCACAGTCCACATCCTCACTTTGTTCCTCAACTCCTCGAAGCAGAGACTGAGATCCGGGGAGTTTGGGAAACCCTAACCCTAAATCACTCAAATCAACCGTTTTTCACTTCCTCCAACTCTCGGCACCGGTACGATCTTCTCTCGCCATGTCTTCGTTACTCGTCTGGGTTGTTTTGTTCTGATTCACGATCTGATTCATTTTCAATTTTTGCATTTTTTGTGTGTGTGTTTTGATGTGCTTTCTGAATGAACATTTTCTGGGTTGCATTTAGTTTCTGTGGAAAAGTAGGGGGTGTGATAGCTTAGATGGTTCACTCAAATTTGTAGGCTAGTGGAACTGTTACTATGCCTTTTTATGTTAAGCAAACAGAGGCAATTCAGTGAAGCCTGCATATTTCATTTCTCTTCGTTTCCTTCTGTTCATTTTCCAGGAATGCAATCACATTGATTTGGAGATATCTTATTTGATCTGTCTATTTCTTTTACAAGCCGCCTTAAATTTTTCCGAAGATTCCTTTTCATTACCTGGATTCAGTGCCTTGTTTAAAAAGATCCTGATTATTTGATCTTATTTTTTTTATTGATTCACTTGCCACAATTTTGTTCGGGTGAAGACTCCTCATTGTCTCCGGCATTGATAATCAGACCAAAATGAAATGAAATTTGATCGCTAAATTGTTGCTTCTAAGATGAAAGACCTTCCTTCACGTTAAAAGCCTGTATTGAAGAACACACCTATATATCCTTCGAAACGGTATATTATATAGTTGATAGATGTTTAAAACATCTTATTCTTATGATAATGACCTTTTATTATTTTATTTTTTATGATAATGGTTAGGTTTTTTGTTTAATACCATATGTTCTAATGCTTGTTTAAAGAGAATGCATGCTCCATAGGGCTCTAACACCTTGTATCACTTCGGGTCTATAGGGGATAATGTGTATATCTATCATGAATGATAAGTAACTGGTTCTGGGATATGATGGTTTTTAGGCTTTCATCATCATTTGTTACTGAATGAGGTTTCAGTGGGATGCACTTGCTATGTTTCCCCCCTTGCAATAGTTTATAAACAAGTCAATGGTGGTGATTTCTTGTATGTTGTCTATTTTATATCTTGCTTTTATGAGATATCGGCTGATTGGTTCTCAAGAATATATTATTTTTACTGTTCATGTGTGACATTTCACGAGAATCTGATTGATTTTAAGATTTATGTTTTGTAAATCTTTGAGTGTCTCCACACTAATTTTTATGAATAAGCTGTTTTATCAGAAGGTAGAATTTCGATGTAATATGTAATTATATTTATACTTGCAGTCATGGCTGGCTTGGCACCTGAAGGATCTCAATTTGATGCTCGTCAGTATGATGCCAAAATGAATGAGCTGTAAGTTTTCCTGTCCTTGTTTACGTGCATGAGTTGTGGTTTTTTAATTCATTTTGTTGGATATGATGTGCTATTTTGTCTTGCTGATGAACTAATACTGATGCTTTCTCTGGTTCATTGGTTGGATGGAACAGGCTTGGAGTCGAGGAGCAAGAGTTTTTCACTGCATACGATGAAGTTTGTGAAAGTTTTGATGCTATGGGATTGCAAGAGAACCTCTTGAGGGGCATTTATGCATATGGTACTCAAAATTAGATGATGATATAGATTTTGGCTTATTAAGTTCAGTCAGCAAATTGCATAATTATCTTATTTATTTCAGATCAGATAATTCTTGTTCTCTAATTTATTTATTTTATATAGCATCTTTTGAGTGGTCATATTTTTGTTAACTTTTTATTTGCTTTATACCTGTTCTTGATTATAAACAACTAAAAACTTGTCTTGGGTTTAGACCATATCCTTGCATCTACCCAACAGTTGTGGACTCAACTGAATGTATTTTCATAGTAGTGTCTAACATCAAGTTTCATTGTTGTTAGCCCTTGTAGAAAAGTGGGTAATTGATATATGGATCATAATTTCTTTTAAGGTTTTGAGAAGCCTTCTGCAATTCAGCAAAGAGGTATTGTTCCCTTCTGCAAGGGACTTGATGTAATTCAACAAGCTCAGTCAGGAACTGGAAAGACTGCAACTTTCTGCTCAGGGGTTCTGCAGCAGCTTGATTATGGTGTGGTTGAATGTCAGGCACTGGTTCTTGCACCTACTCGTGAACTTGCACAACAGATTGAGAAGGTTATGCGAGCACTAGGTGACTATCTTGGTGTCAAAGTTCATGCTTGTGTTGGAGGAACCAGTGTTCGAGAAGATCAACGCATTCTTGCAAGTGGTGTCCATGTTGTTGTTGGAACTCCGGGGCGTGTGTTTGACATGCTGCGTAGACAGTCACTTCGCCCTGATTACATCAAGATGTTTGTGTTGGATGAAGCTGATGAGATGCTTTCTCGTGGTTTCAAGGATCAGGTGCTTCTCTTAGATATGAGTTATGTCGAGTGCTTTTTAGATAGGGTGTGAGGATCTTATTTTATTTATAATGTTGAGGATATACTCTTCAGCACTATTTATTTCATTGAATCGTGGTTGTCGTTAATATTATACTTGTATTCCTAATCATGAGAGTTCATATTGTGCAGATCTATGATATTTTCCAGTTATTGCCATCAAAGATTCAGGTTGGGGTTTTCTCTGCCACAATGCCACCCGAGGCTCTTGAGATCACAAGGAAGTTTATGAATAAACCTGTGAGGATTCTGGTGAAACGTGACGAGCTCACCCTCGAGGGTATTAAGCAATTTCATGTCAATGTTGACAAGGAGGAGTGGAAGCTTGAGACCCTATGTGATCTCTATGAGACTTTGGCCATTACCCAAAGTGTTATCTTTGTGAACACCAGGAGGAAGGTGGACTGGCTTACAGACAAGATGCGCAGTCGTGATCATACAGTTTCTGCAACTCATGGTGACATGGACCAGAACACTAGAGATATCATTATGCGTGAGTTTAGGTCTGGCTCCTCTCGTGTGCTCATCACCACTGATCTCTTGGCTCGTGGCATTGATGTCCAGCAAGTCTCCCTGGTTATAAATTACGATTTGCCCACCCAACCTGAGAACTACCTCCATCGTATTGGTCGTAGTGGACGGTTTGGGAGGAAAGGTGTTGCTATCAATTTTGTGACCAAGGAAGATGAGAAGATGCTTTTTGACATCCAGAAGTTTTACAATGTTGTAATCGAGGAGCTTCCTGCAAATGTTGCTGATCTCCTTTGATTTGATTTTGGTTCACTGAGGTAAATGACTTATTATCCGGGAATCATGGTTATTATTATAATATTGTTATCATCATTTCTTTCTGTAGGTCTTGGGGTTTAGTTTAGCTTGGATTGGACTTGCCCCACAACTAGGGGATATTGAGATGGCCTCCTATTCCTGCATTGGTTGTAGAGGAGTCCACTCAATTTTTGTTTTGTTTTCATATTCAGTCAAAATTTGCAGAACTGGTTGTAGCTTGAATTAAACTGAATTTCTTCTAATCTATATTATTATATTAAATTTTTGTAATCCCTTGTGCATGAGATTATTGTAGTTTGTTTGAATAGTGGGGCTAGAAAATTCAAGGATGATAAAAGTTGAGTGCGTAAGTGGACTGGATGAAAAAAATTGATACTTTGGGTGTTATTTGATTAGTTTAAAATATACAATTCAGGAGGACACTCACTTCTTTAATAGGGTGAGGGAATACAAAGGTAAACTGTAACTCTAAAGGCCTTTCATGGAAGCACAAGTATAGCATCCTTCTTACAAGTAAAATTGAATTTTGATCAAATTAGGCCACACAAGCAGCTCTTGCTCTTGCATGATCTTTTGGTTTGAGAGAAGCAATTCCTCTTACAACTTGAGATTTGTCTGCTTCAAACTGCTCATCCTCTTTAGCGGGTTTGATATCGGCAAACAAGCGTAGGAGCTTGCTTTTATTTGCCACAAGTATGCCAATGATTTCGGCAGGTTTATTTTGATTTGCAGCAAATAGCTTGAACACATGAAAGGCTTCTATTTGGATGCTCCTGCTTGATTCTCTGAGAAGATTCATAAGAATCCTCAAGTTGTCTCTTGAGCTCACATATCGTGTCATCACTGCTGAATTCGACCGATCCAACAACATGTCGCCCAACAGCTTGATAGCTTGTCTCCTGGTAATGTAATTGGTGGATTCAAGTAGTTTCGAATTGTAGTCCGCAAAAAACCAATCATAGTTCTGTGAAAGGAACTCAGCCACTGTAGATTTATGTCTTGTTAGGAGTTCCTTAAAAGTTGCAGCGGCATCCGAAGCGATCTCGAAATTTGGGAGCTGTATGAACTCAAAGAACTTCTTCATGTGCTGTGATTCCAAAACATTCCTTGCAACAGTCTGGTGGCGTATGCAATCCCTCAGCATTGCCCCATAATGCAGTGCCATGTCCGATTTCTCGTAGCCAGAAATCAAAACGTCCATGAGATCCATGTTCCGCTCCAAGTAATCAGAGGCGATCAATCGCGATTGGACTTTCTGCCTCTGTAAATTGGCAACAACTTGTGTAGCGTCTCTACGGGCCTCTAGGTTCAACTTTGGAAGGCAAGTTATCAAGAGCCTTAAGGTGTTGTCTCTAAAGAACTCCTGAGTCAATTGGGCACAGGCTTGTGAAACTGGCTCAGACTCAGTGCTACCGTAGAGAATAGTCTTCATCTCCCTTAAATTTTTGGACAGTTGATCCATCTTTTCTTGGGGCTTGCTCTTGTGAGCATCGAGACTGCGGGCAAAGAGGATGAGAAGATCGCGTGTCTGCCGGACGATGTCGACCGGAGTTCGGGGCTTGGACTTGAACAGTCCCTTCATCTCTCTATTGATGATTTTACTTTTCAATAATATAATGAGAGAGCAACCCTTTATATATAAGTATTAATTCCATATTAAATATGAAATACTAATACTACTCAATATAGGAAACTAAAGTAGATTAGGAAAAGAAAATACTTGAGACTTGGAACAATTGTGGTAAAAACAAATAGGAAAGTAGTATTTGAATATTACGTGGCATGTGAGATGGTCAATGTTGGATAAGCCATACACACATGTATGGGGGTTGTTTGGTGGGAAACATATGGGCTTTGCTTTTATCTGATGATTGATAAGTGCATGCACCCAACCAAATTGCATGTGGTTTTTAGTAGAAGAAAGAGGTGTCACAGCCATAACGATAACTGACCAAAGGGATGTTTTGGTATCTATACTAATGGCAAACTTGTCTTGTCTCCCATTGATCACGGTCTAAAATAGAAGAGCAACAGTTTCGGGTGAGACGGTTAAATTGAACCAGCCCAGCTCAACCGACACCCGAATTGGATCTCATTAAGCCTTGAAAACGGACCAACTACTAACGAATTTTCAACTTCAAATTTTACTAAACGATAAGGAACAGTAAAATCCAAAGCGACGGCCGTTGAGCAGGTATAGAGTTTGTGTAAATTTTAGACAAGTCAAAGCAGAAATTAGGTAGAAACGAAATAATTGGTTGTGTTTGTGTGGTTTCGTGTACCCTACAAGTAATCGATAGAGGAAACAAGAGTGCAATAACAATTAACACGGCGTGTTACTCTTTTTTAATCTTTAACAATCAACAAGAGACAGCCAACCAGGCAGCCATTTTATTCCACTTTTCATTGTCCCCACAATTCCACTATTCATCTTCTGACCCATTAGAGATCAAAAGCAACAAGCTCCTCTGCTTTCTTCTCCTGCAAAATCCATGGGAGATCACAACAGATCAAAGATGGAGAGCTATGAATACGATGGTGGTGCAAGAACAAGAGCAGGTTCGTATGAGCTGAGGTGTTACAGTGCTTCCTATGCCCAAACCCAGATGGGATTGGGCAGAGAGTTTTATGTGCCGGAGAAGCTGAAGAAGGCCAAGAGCTCGTCTTCGAAAGCTTGGAAGTTGAGCGACCCAGAGATGCAGAGGAAGAGAAGGGTCGCTAGCTACAAGATGTATGGGATGGAGGGCAAGGTCAAAGGCTCCTTCCGGAGGAGCTTCCGCTGGCTCAAGAACAGGTACACTCAAGTTGTTTATGGCTGGTGGTGAATGGTGCTGTTTCTTCACTCCATCTGCAACAAATTTGAATTGTTTTGTTTGTTCTACACTTCATATGAGTTTGGATTTTACTTTTATCTTTGCCGTTTTATGGAACCTGATCTTGTAGATACTAATTTGATCCTCAAACATATTGGGGAGTTTACCTACTTCTGTTTCTTCCAATTTCAATATCTCATCAAGTGTTGGTTTGCCAAATGAGCTTGGTGTGGAATGGTTACTATCATATCAAATTCAAACATGCTTTCTCAAAGATATTTAAGAATGGTTACATGTGGAATGGTTTCTATCTAAGCTTTGAAAATGTTGTTTGTGCTTAGAATGAAATTTTACCCAAAACAACATAATATCATACTTACACCATAAAACTATATCTTAACCATTTTGAAATGTTGTTTTACAACATATACATAATGGCATCCATAGTGAAGCCCTTTTTTCACGGCCTTCATTTCCATCATCTTAATCGGCAATCAGCCTCCATCTATTATTGGAAACCGACCTTCGCTATCCTTGACCCAACTCAGTGCAATCGACCTGACGTGTGTCTTGATTGTTTAAACAGAAAAGACTATTGGTTTTGCCAACAATCGAATTTCGTATATACATATATATAAAAGGGTAATGATAACTTCCAAAAATTAATATAAAAAATCTGTTTCCCCATAAATACGTCACACCTTCCGGTTCTCCTTACATGCCCAATCTTCTCTCTCTCTCCCAAATCCTCTTCTAACAAATCACATCTAGAAATCTAAGTAGTTTTAGCCGACTATTTCGTATTCATGATTATCCTCTCTTCGATAAAGATGATTTGAAAGTGTTTTTGGTTTCATCTTGAGTTCAAGAGAAAATGACTCAAGTGTCTGATTCCCGCCATACAATAGTTCAAACGTGCCTACTTTTATCGATCCACCCCCACAATCGTCATCTGTTTTAGTACACTCAACCGTACAAGTGAGTGGACATGTTACTCGATAAATCACGGAAGAAGACTTGCAATTAGTTTCTTGTTGGTTTTATCACTAAATCAACTTCTACAAAGAAAAATAGAAGACTAGAGACGGGTTTTGGAAGATTGTTGAGCATGAGTACTACACAAATCAAGTCATTGGTCCAAGATAATGACAAGGTCAAAAAATCTAATGATTACTTTATGTAGTGTCAAAGCATATACACCAGTAGTCAGTTCAATTACTAACTATACGACAAGACCTTCAAGATGTACATAATGAAGTATACATAAAAACACTTCATTTAGAGGCATTAATAGGAAGCGGTCCCGAAGGAGCCCGAATAAATTCGGGATTATGGAAGTCGAGGCGAAAAAAAAATAAGGTTGAATGGTTATGGTTCATATAGCTCGTCCCAACAATTGCATGAGTCGGATCTTACGTGTCCATGAATCCATATGAAATAGAGCTCTATCCTCATCGCCCAAAGTGTGTCCACAAGGCCAGAAGGTAGAAAAAAAGAAGAAGAAAAAATGTCTGACAAAAAGAGACTAATAACATTCACAGTGGATATAGAGAATGTCATGCAACGAGACAAGGAACTCGAGCAACATAACATTTAACTCGACTTATGAGACATGATACCCGAGTAAAGGAACAAATTACTCAATATTCTTACCGAATTGAATAACAAAGTCTAATCTGAAATGACGACAAACAAGTTAGATCATCATCCAACTAAAATAAAACGGTATGGAACCTTAGTACGACGTACTTATGACTAGTAGTTTTTGTTGGAATATGTAATGTTTATATAATTTCTAAGTTTTTTTTGACTAAAAGTTTCATTTATTATTAATAATAAAAATAAAAGAGGGTCATTACAATATGTAGGGCTCCAAAGGTCCCTTAACAAATAACTCTCGAACATGATGACCGTTTAGAACGGTTTGGAAAGAGACATATAGGCAAACAAAAATAACACTACTAAATTGGCGAAATTGATGAAGATTGCTCAAGGTGTGACCTAAGCGCTGCTTGATCACATGGAAATGACTCGTTTCGTCTGGTTAAAAACCGAACCTAACGTAAGGAGGAATGACTTTTACTAGGGACCCCTTCCATGTTGAGTCCTTGTAGCCATGGTATCCACTCATCCATACGAGAGAATATACGTGAATCAGGGTTTCCTCCTGGTAAAAGTCTCTGAATCTCTGTTCACTAGACATTAACCCTATAAAATAGAAAACAAATAAAGTAAAACAGACTCAATCGATTAGCCTGATCCAGAATCGAGAGAGGCCGAGGAGGGTGCATCAATAGAGGCCAACGAGATGGACGCGCCGATGGCGGCTTCATAGACGGCGGGGGTTGATCATGGACTAGTGATGGCGAAGGCGGAGAGGGCGCCGAAGATGGTGATTGACGATCGGGCGGGGGGGGGGGGGGGGGATAAAGGACAGAGAGGCAACATTCAGGAGCATTCGGGAGAAGGATCGTCACCATTGAGACGGAACGAGGGGACCGAACCTGTACCGAGAGAATCGACTCCATCTGTAAAGAGCGGCCGCCTGTACTAGCAGTTTGGAGGAAACCCTAACAGAGCTTAGAAATATGTTTTTTAAAGGAAATTGTTTATTAACTTTTATATAATTTCTAAGTTAGTTGCAATGCAATTATAGTTGTAATTAATAAATTAATCTGATGTATTATCTCAATAAGAATCGCATTTGATTAATTAAATACACATATTCAGGTAAATAACAAAACTAACAGATAATAGCAACCTCAGGAGCAGCCTCCCTGCTATGGGCAGCCTGGCCTTCTCAGGCTTTTCTCTCCTGTCCTAACAGAATTAACAAATAGGAGCAGTCTCAAGAGAAGCCTTCTTTATATATGCTCTAGTCTAGCAAATTGCAGCCTATTTAAGAACCCTAAAGCAAACATTTTTACGCCGTAAAGAAGTTGCGCTATGGAGATAAGACATTTAAGAAGCAGCTACAAGAATTACTTCAAAAAATACAACCAGCAATGTTTGATTTTCAAATGATCTCCTATGCCTCAAAATTTCAGTTAAAGCTGTTCAAGTCATGTTTTTTTATCTCCTGTCCTAACAGAATTAACGAATAGGAGCAGTCTCAAGAGAATCCTTCTTTATGCTCCAACCTAGCAAATTGCAGCCTATTTAAGAACCCTAAAGCAAACATTTTTATGCCGTAAAGAAGTTGCGGTATGGAGATGAGACATTTAAGAAGCAGTTACAAGAATTACTTCAAAAAATACAACCAGCAATGTTTGATTTTCAAATGATCTCCTATGCCTCAAAATTTCAGTTAAAGCTGTTCAAGTCATGTTTTTATCTATCATATTTCACCCTCCAAACAAACATGTATAGATTATGGGAAAGTAACATGGATGATATTATTAAAATCAAATCTAAAGGTCAACATAAGTACATGACCATGTGGCCACCTCTTAATAGATTCTAGTACACAATACATCTTTGTAAAAATGATGAATCGTATTGTGAAACAATGTAAGAGAGGGCATACCACCCAAAACCATTTCATTTGGCATGTTGTTGGTTTGGGCATTCCCCAAGTTGCTCCATTTGCCAGCTCTCATGAGGCGCTACATGTTCGTTGAAAGGAGTGTATTCCTGCAAAGGCTACTTTAAATACTCCAACTTTGTTTTCACTAAGAAAGAAATGAGAAATAAAAAGCTACCAGGCCAGGATGTTGATTCACATGATTTTACACAACAAGAACAAAACAACTAAAAGGGAAGGGTGATTTGTGTTTAAAGAGGACAACTTTAGACCAAATGGCAGTAAATTTTCTTTGATAACTAAAATAGAACTTATTTCCCCAAAAGAATTGAAATAAGAAATCAAATGCTTATTTATAGTTATACCTCCATCTTGTCCAAAAGTTCTTTAGCTGTAGGAGCAGAGATGATTATCTCCCGAGCACCTGGCTTGATAAACCCTTCTTTTACACCATTGTCAAATAATGCCAGCAAAGGATCATAGTATCCATCTACATTTAGGAGACCCACCTGTACAACATTAACTTCAGTTCTGCTATCATATTTAGTAGGCGATTTTATGACTGTCAAGAATGAAGAATTGAAGATTGATAGGATACCGGCTTTTTGTGAATTCCAAGTTGGGCCCATGTTATCATCTCCAACAGCTCTTCCATGGTACCATATCCTCCTAAACCAACAATAGTAGTCACATACATGCTAACCCAAATGCTCAAACAGAACAATATGTTAGAAAAACAATGAAGAGATTACTTTGACAGTGATTGATACATAACAATAATCGTTTGTTCTAATCAAAATTACTGATGAAGATTTTCTGCTTAGTTACCAGGAAGAGCAATAAAGGCATCAGATTCTCTTGCCATTTCAGCTTTACGCACATGCATGTCTGAGACACTTCTCACTTCTCCGACAGGTTCACCCGATATCTGTGAAAAGTATCAGACAACAATATACTAACATAGGTTTCTCAGACGACCAATATACATAGATATAAAGTAGACAATCCATTATTCTTGGTAGGGTGCCTCCACCTCCAATATCATTCCCGATAAAAATCAAATGCTAAAGCAAGATACCGTCAATGTGCACAAGATAGAGTAAATGGGATTGCAATAACCATCAGAGGTGACAGAAACATGTAAATCTGGGTAGTTTAAAAGAAAACAGAATCTTAACAGTCTCATCTCCTTCCTTAAGCAATGTCCGATATTCATGTCTTAAGCAATTGCCTATAGGAAAATCTATTGAAACTGAAATGTTCTGAACAAGGAGGAGAATACCTCAAGAGGCATCAGAGCTTTTGGAATGATCCTGGATGTGGAGAACAAAGAAGGTTAGGCAAGAAAGCTTAACTAGTTCACAACAATTTTGCAATTCAAGTATGTTACTCAGTTACCCTAGAACATGGCAACCTCCTTGATGAACTTTCTGAGAAATTAGTCCCATCAATCCAACACTACCGCCTCCATATACCAGGTCTATCTTCCTCTTCACCTGCAATTATCACCAGTAAAAAAACAAACAGCTCACAAAAATAATCCTTCAAATGCAACTAACCAAGCAATAAGCAATTAAGCATGAGCCACCATCCATTTGATAAGATAAAATACACACCAACCCAGAAATACTAGTACCCATTCATGGCTCGTTAGTACAAGTTTACAAAGTAATGAGATTGAAACCCACAACCCATAAAGGCCTCATTGCCAACAAGCTACATGCAATAAGATTTTTATCCAGAAACACTAAACTAGTTGAATGCTTCTAACATTCAACCCCCACCACACAAAATGGTAGTATAGAAAAGCCATCAAACAAGTCGAGCATCTGATTCGATGAGTAAAACAAAAAGCGGACCCATAGTTTTGATCAAAAAGGGTATTGAGGAAGAGAATTAACGAACCAGTTCATTGCCCAAGTCAATAGAAGCAGTGCTGAAGACTTGTCTGTGACCAGATTTGCTGCCGCAGTATACACAGACCCTCTTGAACTTGCTTCCTGTTGCCATATTCAAAACCTGCTATGAATCTTGGGGGAAAATACACAGCTTTCACAAATAGCTAGAAGTATTATCACGGAAGAGATCGAAGGGAAGCCGAAGTTTCCAACTTGATAAAATATAACAAATCGGGACTGATCTGAGATTTGACGAATAAACTACAAGAAGCCAACGGCCCATTTGTCCCAACTCCCAAACACGCCTCCTTTGACAATCATTAAGAACTGCACGATTTAATTAAGAGATTCGCTCCCTAATTAATCGTTTTTTATATTAATGGTGCATGTTCTGTTTTATTTTCTTCTACAAATACTTTGCTTACTTCTTAGAGCATTAACAACAGAAAAGTCTTTGGTGAGGTCCTGGGTCTAAGGTTATTGGTCAAAAGTGAGGTCCTGAGCTGCAGAATAGTGGGTGTTTTACAATGGAGAGACCCTCTGAGGTCTTAGGAGTGAGGCCCTGTGCTGACTGGATGCTGACTGATTATTAATTGATATTTTGTTGTTTTATTTAATTCTTTATCAGAAACCGTTTAAATTATTTATAATTTTAAAAATTTTGGAAAAAATAATTGATGACAATAAAAAAAATAATAAATAAATTTAACACGAATAAAAATTAACTTTTAATTTTATTCAACCCCTTTTAATACAACCCACAAAAAAATACATGCTCAAGAATCATCCCCTGTTGGGTCAACATTCGGTGGTGGTTGTTGTCGTCGGAGATCGTTAAGTTCACCTTCAAGGGCATCCAAGACTCTTCGCGTTCGGGCCTTCAATGCCTTGTGCTCTTCCAAATGTTCTTCGGTGAAGTTGGAGGTATCAGTATTATACAAAGTCATGTAGAAGGCCATGCTTGCTTCCCACTTTTCGGTTATCTTGTGTAGCATGCGGGTCCTTTTCCTTGTGGGTTCATTCCAAAACGGTTGGGGGACGACTACGTCTGGTAGTGTGTACCCGGGGTAGTTGTAGAATTGGGGTGGCATCTGGAACCCTTTTCCTTGTGGGTTCATTCCAAAACGGTGGCGTCTGGAACCCTTGTGGGTGCATACCAAATTGTGGTAGCATCTGGAACCCTAGCGTCATTTGAAATTGTTGGGGACGAAATTTCCCTAAACAATAAATTAATACAATAAATTAATTAAAAAATTATAATAAGTACATTAATTAAACAAATACAATGAAGTAATTACAGAAATTCATTAAATAAATTAACTACATACAATCAATTAATTAAAAAAAATTACATTACATAAATAATAAGTTTGCACTTACCTGAGCTCGATCCCGGTTGCGAGTATGGGGAGAAAGCGGAGTTGTCCCGATTGTCCACTAGAATGTCTTGCAAATCCCGTGCCAGTTCGTCGGGGGTGAATCCGACTTTGTCACTAGTTGACTGTGCACGGGACCCAGCGTCGTCGGACATTTTTCACGAGAATAATTGAAATGAGAGAGGAGAATTTGGGAAGGGGAGAGTGAAGTTGGAGAGTGAAAGTAGAGATTGGTGTAGAAAAAATGAGAAGGGGGATGGGTATTTATAGGGTTTGATTTTGCTGATTTTTAATTAAAAAAAATGTAGCCGTTTGTGACCGTTGTCAAATGGTCGGCTCGGTTGGCCACGTGGCGGCACGGGAGAGGGCCAACAAAGCGAGGGAGCGAGGAGCGCGGAGCGCGCGCCCGGCCAGCAACCGAGGGGCGAGGAGCGCGGAGCGCACCCGGGAGCGCGTGTTTCAGGGCTGCGGACCGCGTTTTTTCGCTCCCACAACGGGTCGGTCCGAGGTCTGCAGACCGCGCGCGCGGGGGTCGGGGGCAAGGGGCATTCCGTTGTTCATGCTCTTAGACCATGTTTGAAATTTTAGTGGGTTTAGAACATCTTCGGTGATGAACCATTAGTTAGGTTAAAGAACTAAGTTTGGAGGTGGATAGGCTCATCTGTCGTTGTATCCGACTATGTTTTTCGGGTTATATGGAGTCGACATACATTGAACTCCAATATGAACACATGTCGGGGTATTGTGGGAGATGTGGGCGACTCCATCACCGTATTCGATCCTGTCATGTTCGAATTCCGGGAGTAGGATGGGACGAAGTCCACTTCACTGATATGATTCCCTTAGGGTCTCGATGGAACTGGATACGAAAAGACTACTCCGTACAGAATGGTTGGTACCTCGGGAGGGTATGATATGAAAGCGAAAATGAAAATTATTAGAGGACCAACTCAACTAAAAGCTCAAGTTGATAGTTGAAGGCCCAATTATAGTTATATTCTAACACGCGCCCACACGGACAAGTCCGTTTACGGGTTTGGAGATGAATTATTTAGAACAGGAGATGAGCCCATTAATAAGAATGATAAGGGCTGACCTATTTTGGGCAAATTGATAAATAGAGAAGAAATAGAATTTTTGTAGAGAGTGGGGTTTGAACCCTGGTCCGTGAGGTGCCAAGCTCTGATACCATATTAGAGAACCAATTCAACTAAAAGCTCAAGCTGATAGTTGAAGACCCAATTTTAGTTATATTCTAACACACACTCTCATGGACAAGCCCGTTTACGGGTTTGGAGGTGAATTATTGAGAAGAATGATAAGAGCGGACCCATTTTTTTTGGCAAATTTGATAAAGAAAGAAGAAATAGAATTTTTGTAGAGAGTGGGGTTTGAACCCGAGTCCGTGAAGTGTCAAGCTCTGATACCATATTAGAGAACCAACTCAATTAAAAGCTCAAGCTGATAGTTGAAGGCCCAATTATAGTTATATTCTAACAAAAATAAGTGGCTTAGTGAAATCAAATGTGAACATTTGGAATTATTTTTACATAACAATAAAAAGACGTAGAAGAATTAAAACCCCATAGTCTAATAGACTAATATATGAGCTATATATGGTTAGATTTGGGAACGTCGAAAGAGTTTCCTCCTCCAATCTCAGTATTCGGATGCATCACTACGCCAAATACGCTTCTCCCTATACTATCTCGTGGTCGTTGTGCTCTTCTACTGCCGATTGGGCGGATTGTCGATGATGAAGTTCATGGCATGGAGTTCCATGAGTTGGGGGTAGATAAGAATCTCCAGCAACTAAAGGATCTAATCGAAAACCATAGGACGGACGTGGCCTTTCTCGCCAAAAACTATCACTCGGACACCCGTACGAGCCACTTGAAGAAGACATTGAAGCAATCAAGTTAGTGGGTTTGTGATCCAGGGGTGGTACAGTAAGATGTTGTATTGTTCCACAACACCCCTGATTCCAACGAATCATGACAACAAGTCGACAATAAAAGGACTCCCCACCAAGAAAGCTATGAGTTTAAAAAGAACTGGCATTGTAAGTCCCCTGATTTTTGTGTGTTTTTGTTTTATTCATTTATACGATATAAAGTAGATTTTTTTCTATAGGTCCAAGAGCGCTGGTGCACTTACTGGAGTCCCAAAATATAATTTGGAACCTATAAATTTATTGTATGTTACGAGCAGTTAAATGAAACAAAAACCTTATGTTAACGTTTCAAAAAAAATGTAACATTAGGCTTTTCCTCATTTTTTCCTCCTGAAAATTAAATAAAATCAAATGTGAAAGGATACAAAACGAGTGGCTTAATGAAATAGGAATGCAAGGCTTGCTGCAATGGAAAAGAAATTTAGGGAAGAGGATAAAATAGAGGTTTCAAAAGATCAAATAAGTGGTAAGTTTTTTTTAGTATAGAAGTGGAATTTCATTAATGTTGTTAAATTGAATACAAGATAGAAGTAGAATTGAAAAGATATAAAATGGCATGACATAGTCTCGAACGATATGTCGTTCGAGACGCGAGCCCTACAACTAATATATATGGCTAATCCAGGTGATAATTGAGGGGGTAGATCCGCTTCACAGTGGGTGCACGATTGTTGCTCACTTTATGTTTTTCCTAACTCGACCTGAAGATGCTCGTGGTGTTTGAGAAACACATTGGCCTCTCGGTGGAGACCTTCTCGGGGCATCAGGGGAGTACTAGGCATCTAGAGAGAACACAAGGAAAATGGAGATGTTGTGGGTCGAGATGGCTCAGACCCTAGCAGCGTGGGGTGTGCGTCCCCCACACACCTCGTTGCTCAATCTCGCACTCATTGTCCATGGTGAGGTTGCTTGGCAAACCTCGGTGTTGTATCTTCCAAGAGATCTAACTCCATTGCCGGGGGGTGGTTGTGCCCACCCTTGCATCAAGGACACAAAATTTCTCTGTGCTCATATCCTATGGCTAGGAATTGATCTGCCGAGGCATGCAAATTCCTTGAGCTAAACAAGAATACGACCTGGTTAGGCAGGAGTTCCTGTGTTGCCCAAGCCTCGACGGCCAAGCTCCCGTGGAAGCTAGGGGTGTTGGGTCAACCGGAGTAGGCACGTGCCTTCGGCTCCACGTGTGTGCCAGAGCATAGGCAGTACGTCTTGCACTGAGATAGGTCGACACGGGGGTAATGTTAGTTGTTGAGACTTAAAATCCGACGGGGGGCCACGACGGGCTGGGATTTGGGGTTGGACGGGGTCCGACCAGTCTCTTCATATCCCATGTCATAGTTTGGGAAGCTCATGTGCCTTAAAAGACGGTTCAAACTGGGTGGTGTATTGGGAGGACAAGTTCCTCATCCGGGGGCATTCCCTTTCAAGATGGGTAATACAACCACAATGGAAGAAGAAGTCTGAGAGCCTATCATATTGCAGGCGTACCCTGATTGGTGTCTCGTGCCCCAGAATCAGTAGTTAGGCCAAACGACGGATTGGTGTAGCTTGTAACGCCCCAAATCTGGTATTGACCGGACTCGAGACGTGAACCGGAAATTATAGAGAATACAATTTAAAGTGCATAATTAAATCCATAACTGTAGATAAACATGATAATAATCAATGTCTGAAAATATGAGATCTACGCTTAGTCAAATACAATAGTCGAAAATGACAGTACGTCTCTAAGAAACATAAAATAAACCCGGGCCTCCGCTAGCTCCCAAGCTCTGCGTAACCCCCTAATCCAAAACGTGCCCGAAACTTGAGAAGACAAGAAGAGGGGTGAGCTTGACGCTCAGTAGGAAAATATACTAACACTTGCCCCAATAAAGTAGTATTAACACGTTTTCAACTAAGTTTTAACAATTCAAAAGAGAAAGACAACAACGAGACATGTAACCCAAATTAAGCAACCTTCACTTTACTCTACCACAAACTATCCCGTAAATCCCCGTCCAGAACACTTTCACGACCGTCTCACGGATAACCCAAAAACGACACTTTCAACTACACGGGAAACCACACACATGAAACTCATCATCAAACAATCACAATCAAGTCAATCGCAGTCACACACAACTCGTAACAATTGCACGGTCTCGGGAGCAACTCGCTCGGCCCGGCGTAGCCGCACGCAACTTCCCCAACACATAGTCGGGATAGGCGGTCGACCTCATCGCGGAACACATCGTTTTACCGATACACGGAAGGCAGGGAAATCGCCTATTCGCGGAACAACCTCATCGTAGACACATCGTTTTACCGATACACGGAAGGCAGGGAAATCGCCTCTTCGCGGCACAACCTCATCACGGAACAACACAACGTTTTACCGAGTGCTAGTCGGAAGGTAGGGAAACCACCTCTTCGCGGGACACAGCGTTTACCGACTCTAGGTCGGAAGGTAGGGAAACCACCTTTCTCATGTAACCAAAGCACCCACAATCACAATCACACTCACAATCATACTCACGCAACCATCTCGTACTTACCATCACTTACTGACACCACACTCAACGTGGTAACCCCACCGGCTCAGCCGGTATCCATTCCCCAATGCCCACATTTCAACAGGTCATATAAACAGAAACAAACCAATCAAGTCATTCATAGGCATCACTAAGTTCACCTCGACTCGTTTTCATGTTTGATATTTATTAACCGTTTAAACAACACAGAGCACACAATCAAACACAATCAACAAACAATCCTATAGGCGCGACACAGGCTGATTCTACCAGCACGACATACCAACACCTACGGCACGACATGGCTCGTAGGTGGTTCACAGTTTATAAGGCTACGCTAGTTAATCACATCCTATATGCGAGCTAGTTACTTATCCGGTTATTAGGTTTCCCTATATGCATTCTAATACAACCATAAAATAGTAGGTATCGAGGTATTTCCCTACCTCTCAATCTCTATCTGGATCTCCTAGCTGTTGACGTCCGGGCCTACCTCCGGTCTTCTCCACGATCGAGGTCAAAGCCTGATTTTAACAAATAAGGACGGTAATCAGTCCCGGTTCAGTCCGTAATCAGTCCTCTAATTCATCAATTAAGTCCTTTGAATTTGTTCCACTTTAAATCCTTTAAAATCTTTAAATTAAATCATATAAATTAATTCAATTATTAAATAATTCGTCTGACCCGACCCCGACCCGGATCCGACCCGAATCCGGAAACCGGATCCAAATCTGACCCGGATCCGAGTCCAGACCCGAACCTGACCCGAGCCCGACCCAGACCCGGCCCCATACCCGAGCCAGACCCAGGTCCAAACCCGAGGCCCAACTGGCCTGGAGGCCCAAGTCCGTGTCTCGGTTCTGGCCCAAGCCTGGTCCGTGTCTCGTTCCTGGCCCAAGCATGTCCGTGTCTCGGTCCTGGCCTAAGCATGTCCTTGTCTCGTCCTGCTCTGAGCTGGGAACGGAGACGGGGAGAGGCTAGGCTTCCAGCGAGCTGAGGACGGGGAAGAGGCGGCTATGGTTGGTTCTTCGACGATGGAGGCGGCGTCAGGGGGGCTCGGAGGGGCGAGGGGTGGCCGTTGGTGCAAGTCCAGGGTCCCTCCGTCCAGATCTGAATCAAGCCGGATTCCCAAGAAGAACCGACGAAGATGGTGAATCAAGCCGGAAATATGGCTCACCTTCACTAGTTTCTTCTATTACATGCGCGACGTGGCTCGAACGGGAACGGGGCGACGGCGGTGGCGATGAAAAAGGGATTGATGCCGGCGAGGTCCGATCTTCGACACGGGGCGTGGCGACGGGGTTTCCATAACGGTCTGGTGTTGTGGTGGTTCGATTTGGGACCGGGAGAAGGGTCGCCGTCGCTGAGATGACGAGAGGGAGAGAGAGGAAGCGAGAGAGCTCGAGAGGAAGGAGAGCGAGAGGGAGACGAAGAGTCTCGGGAAGCGCACGGCGAAGTGAGGCTGAGACTCACTGTAGCTAGGGTTAGAGGAAAAGGGTTGGGCCTGGCGAACTGGGCTCAGTGAGCTGGGCCGCGCGGTTTTGGGCTCAGCGAGCTGGGCCTGATCTTTAGCTGGGCCTGGCCTGATTCCCTTTTTTTTTCTCTTTTCTTTTCATTTTTATTTTGAATTTGATCCAAAATTCAACCCGTTCCCAACCAATGACGTTCCAATTTAAAAAAATTAAATAATAATTCTTTTAACCGGGGCGATCTTTACATAGCTAGATCCTTCCGTAAGCGTACCTTCAAGATCTCTCCTTAGGCTAGTCATGTCGAGTCTATTCGGGCTTCTACGAAGCCTCCTAGTGCCCCCCCCCCCCCACATGAAACCCTATATCTTCGATGAGGTCGTTTAGAAGGAGGTCTGAGACTCAGTCCTACATCTGGATGCGGGAGAAAGGCAGGGTTCCAGATTGATTTGTGGTTGGATGTCCTCCAACATCTAGGGTGCCTGTTTGAAGGACCATGGATCCTCGTAGTGGATCTGGTATTTTTCCTCCTAAGAGGTGAAATAGAAGCCCGAGATCCCTTAGTCGAGGTCCTTGATGATGAGGCCCTCGTGATGCCAAACTTTGATCATCAAGACTCTCCCAAGGTATGGACCGGCCAGTGGTAGGGCTTCGATAATAATGGCTCCTATCCCGGACCAAGCGGTGGGTAAGACCGGCATCGAGACGGGCAAGGTACGGGCCCCTGAGGGTGCCATAGGACGGACGACTACATCGTCGGTAGAGGATATCTAGGTCGGCAGCATCCCACGGTGGGGGAACGGGGCAGAGGTAGAGGAGGGAAGCCCTGACCGAGGAGCGCAAGAGGTTGGTCGAGAGGAACCCGTGGTAGTAGTTGACCGAGGGTTACCCACAACATCAGTTGAAGGTGGCCCTACTTGAGACCCAACTAGAGCGACCGAGACCATCACCGGTAGTGGATGGAGGGGGGATGGGAGGGTCGTATTTCATTTTTCCTCGGGTGCATCGGCTTGACAAAGCCCGTCGATAGGACTGGGGGCATGGTCCGGATTAGTTCAGACAATAGGTCCGCGTGGGGGACAACAGGTGGGTGGGAGCATGCCATCACGTGGTTGGGGACAGGTTTGTCAACAACCTTGGTTTGAGTGGCGAGAGTCATAGCAAGCACAAGAAAGGAAGATGGACGTTGTGGAGAAGACGACAAAGAACCCTAAAGACCGAAGAGTAGTTAAAAATAATAAGTGGTAAGGGTTGAAAGAAGGAAAATGAAAAAAAGAAAATTCCATTAATTATTAATTAATAATAATAATGTTTAAGAATTAAGACATATAGCATGTGTGTATAAAATATTTTTATTAGGCTTGACCTATTATCAAATGGTATTGATAAACAACCATTAATCTTGGGGTTAGTCTTGAATGAAATGAGTTGATCGGGGAAATGATCCTTTGTAATCATATTAGTTTACTAAACAAAATACATCATAATCCTCTTCGACTCGCCGCTTCTCTCATTCTTCTTTTCCAATTCGTCGCTTCTGTTTCTCTCGTGTACTTCGTCACTGTACTTCTGTTGTGTGCATCATTTCCTTGTTCAAAAATCGTGAAGCCACTTGCTAGTGGTTCTTGGCTCGGCTCGAAATCTGAGTTCTTACGTTTCTCTTCTCTGCGTCTCTTCCGTATTTGGGTTCTGTTGCCATGCACCAATTCATGTTGTCTCTCTATCTCTTCAACCTATGTCTTATACACAGTTAAAAATCAAACACTTGTTTTTGGATTACCCGTCTCACGAAACAAGTATTTATTTTAAGGAGGACCCATGAAACATTTTAGAATTAGCAAGTAAAAGTTGGATGGACATTTGGAATGAAAATGTTACTAAAAATAAGACCCCAAGATTTGACAAATCCCAAATCCAACATTGTTCCAACCACATCAATCTCTCTCTCCAATTTCTCTCCATGGGGAGGGCAATTCCCCTGGACCACCGCCATGCAATCCATCCACTCCTCGCCGGCTCCCTCCTCGCCGCCCTCAGCATGGCCGCCACCATCGCCATCATGTCCGCCCTCTGCGCCGGCTTCTTCTCCAAAAAACCACCGCCAGAGCCAGAGGAATCTAAAGAGCCTCCTCGCGACAAAACTCAGGAGAAGGAGCCGCCCAAGCCGGAGGAAGAGAAAGGCCAGGCGGAACCGATCCTTCCCCCACCGCCAGGGGGCTTGAACAAAACGTACTCGCTGAGCGAGCCTAAGAAGAAGAAGAAGAAAAAGAAGAGGCACAAGCACAAAGCGAAGATCAAGGGGAAGGTGAACAAGTTGAAGGATATCAAAAAGGACGTGAAGGAGGATCTCAAGCACATCAAGAAGAAGAAGCACAAAGACGAAGATAAAGATACGTTGTGGAGGAAACGCGTCATCAAGGGTGAGAAAAACAGAAACCCCAACAGCTACGGCGGCGACGACGACTTCGATTATGGCCCCGACAGTCCCGATTCTTCCCCTTCTTCGCCACCTAAAGAAGATGAGGCCTCGTCGTCAGCATCTTCGTCCAGCGGAGAAAGTGACGAGGAGGAAGAAGAGGAAGAAGAAGATGAGAAATAGGCTTTCTTGACATACACGTAATGTCTAAGGAGGAAATTTGAATTGATCTTTGTAAGGTTTGATCCTAATCGGAAATTCTATGAGGATGAGAGAATTAGTTCCATAATTTTGTATGATTTTGAATAGAATCACGGTGAGATCGGAGAGACACAAATCAGGTTATGTTTTGTAGTCAAAGTTGCTTATAGAATTTGGAGAGTAGAAACAATGTTCTGGTATGTTGTAAAGATTGAAAATTGCTGATAAATTTTGATGTTTTTACCATAAGAAATGTAAATTATGAATCATTTTGTTGGAAGATAATGAGGTTTCAAATTTTAATTGTGGATTTATATTAATGTTTATTATGTCATATCATGTAGCTATGGGTTATCATATATCGGAACCGAAGTATCATCGACCGATATTGTCATAATCGATAAAAGGATCGCCGACCATTAATCCCGTTCGATACCTAATTTCTAGTGACTATCAGGTTGTAGGTAAATTGTGAATAATCGTCCATGAAACGGATCAACCAGTATCGTCTTCATATCATATATGTTACGGTTTGAAAAACTGTTCCGAAAACAACAGGATGAAGAAATATGAGTTCTGAAAATAGGAGATAAAAAGAGAAGATGAGAAGAAAGTGAAGAGAAACTAAAGAGAATATTTTGATATTTGGGTTGGAGTCTCTCTTTGAACACCACAAACACGAAATTTAGGCGACATTTAGTTTTGTCTTAGGTTACATTATTAGTTTAGGTTCATACGTAACATTATTAAATGCTAAACAATGGAGGTTCGGAAAGCACTTTCATGTGGTCCGGGTCGTATTTGTCATTGCAAGCTCAGCCTTCCCTCTCATGAAAAAAAACCTAACCTAAAGTTAACTCGTCGCCGCCCCCCATGTCCTCCATCGGCGATGGTCGGCCACTCTGACCACGACTCTCGCCGATAGAGCGTTTCTTTTACCCTCCTCTCCCACCCTTCCTCTCATTTCTTCTGTTCAACTTCTCTTCTTCGTTTTCCTTTTCAAATCTGCAGATCTGGATCCTTTGATCGCAGCTCACTGGAAGCCCTTGTCGTACCGGAAGGTGCTTGTGAGGTTCTTTTTGCTGCTGCTCATGTTTCTTCGCGGAACGATGGTTGTTGGAACTCTTTGCTGCTGCAGGAAAGTATTGTTGGTCGTCTCGTCGTCGGTGACGTTGCCCCATGGCTTCCTGACCTGCTCAAGCCTCAAGCGTCTTGCCGGAGCTTGGAGTAGGCAAATCTGCAAACTTCATTCTCGTCGGAGTCTTCTCACCGTTCTCGATCTGAAGGTTGGGTCGGGATCGGGGTCGGCTTGGCTAGGTTTGGGCTGCTGCTACAAGTACGGGTATGAGTCTACTGGTTCGAGTACAAGTCGGCCTAGCTGGGTTTGGGCTGTGTCACGCTCCAAATCCGGTTTTGACCGGACTCGAGACGCAAACTAGTTGTAATAAATAAAAAAAGAAATTTAATAAAGCAATCTCTGAGTAAAATAATATTCAAATCCGAAGTTAAGAGTCAACCGCTCGTTCCAACAGAGTATGTCACGCCCCAAATCCGGATTTGACCGGACTCGAGACGTGACCTGAGTTAAAATAAATAAAAATCATAAACAATTAATAAAACCTTAAAATTCTCATAAACGCTCCACCAAAAAGATATATATATAAACAAGTAGTTCAAATCCTCGCGAGTCATAGCTCAACGTAAATAGTAAGATAAAGGATGTTCAATACACAAGACCAACATAACTCTACTAAAAACCCCAAGAAGTCCAAAAGCTCCCGAGCCTCGAACTCACTAGACATCCGGCACACCTGTAACACAATTGGAAACCAAAGGGGATGAGCTTACGCTCAGTAGGAAAAACCTTAATAACTCAACCCTTAAGTCAAATAGTAAACTGTTTACAAGGGTAGCTCAATAAAATTGAAGAAATACGGTTGAAGATGAAATAATAGGCAACAAAATAGAATAAGATAAGTACGATGAAATGATGTCTAAACAACTAAGATAGAATAAGATAAATACGATGAAATGATATAAAGAACTAAGGTAGAATAAGATAAATACGATGGAATGATATAAAGAACTAAGATAGAATAAGATAAATACGGTGAAATGATATAAAGGACTAAGATAGAATAAGATAACTGCCATACTTTTAAAGATAACTTTAACTTGAAAGATTCCATAAAAGAATGAATATAAAGTATCATAAATATTAAACGGGAACAATTTATAATACGCCAACCACTCGCTTTCTCAAGCCTCCGATCGATGGATAAGTTCTGGGATCACTTCGGTTTCCATGTTCCAATCCACCAGAGTATCCATGTCATGTCAGATTTTCCCTCGGTCCATAGGAGGTACATGCATCGGGGCACCGAAAACCATTCAGAAATGCCTCCATAGGACCATCAATCATAGGGAGCCAAGTAGTGCTCCCGTGGGACACACCACTTGGGTGAAACCTTAGTAACCAATAATCAATGAATATCCCGTAGGATCTGCCGAGCTCTCAGACTCCTATAGTCAATCAATATCCCGTACGATCTGCCGAGCTCTCAGGCTCTAATAATCAATCAATATCCCGTAGGATCTGCCGAGCTCTCAGGCTCCAATAATCAATCAATATCCCGTAGGATCTACCGAGCTCTCAGGCTCCAATAATCAATCAATATCCCGTAGGATCTGCCGAGCTCTCAGGCTCCTCGCATCACTCATTATCCCCCTATATCTATCTAACTCCAACCATCATAACGACACCGGATTACCCCCCCCCCCCGGTGTAGTACCGAACCAAGCAAACAAACAGACAACCCAACAAAAGAGCATACATTACAAGAATAAGAATAAAGAGAACAAGCATTAACATTCAAGAATAAAAATAAGGGAACAAGCATTATCATTCAAGAACAAGGATAAAGGAAACATACAATAACGCGTCCATCAACCAACACTCATCGAATCACACTTTCACCACAATACACCCAAGACATTCACTTAATCCTCAATCTTAGAAGTACACACGTTCATCACAAAGAAGGCATCCAATATCATCCCACACTTACTGTATACTTACCTGTCACGAACCCACGGTACATCGATCACCTGATTGTACCGCTCGGCACAACCAGTCATACTCGATCATCCGTTCAATCAACAATTAATCATCACTCAAGTAAACAATGAACATTCAAGCATTCAAGTAAAACTAAGAACAATCAGGCATGCATTCGATCTAGTTCCATTAGACTCTTGAATATCCTAATACTAGCAACCAAGCATGTGAACCTAGCACACAACTAATCCGAGAGCTTTTCACAGCCTCTCTACCAGTAAATCAATTCCCAAGTATTGAAAGCAAGCTTCACTAATAGTCATCATCCTAAACATGCATACTAGACTCATCCATTTATTAGTAATTGAAAAGCGATTATTCTAGTTATTCGCATCCTATAGGCAATTCTAGGACCTTTCCATTTTTATTAACCTACCATGCATACTAAGAGTTATTTAAATGATAAGTTAAGATTTTCCCTACCTCGTGGTCTTCCTCTCAATACTCTGTTGTCACAAGCGATGGTCACCACACCGTCCTTCACACGGGTACCGACAAGGTCTACTTTCTTCAAGGTCTTCGTTCTTCAAGGTCTTGTGGTCTTTGATCACAAAACAAAACTCTAATTAGACTCCACTTGACCGTAACAAAAGGTTCCCCAAAACCCCTCCAAAGTTCAGCTCCTAACCAAGATCAAAACGGGGAAAAAAACCCTCAAAAACCCCTCTGAACTGGTCGGTCACGGACACGGTCACGGAGCCGTGACACCGACCCTCACGGAAGACGTCACGGAGCCGTGACGTGTGCTGTCACGGTTTCCCTCACGGAGCCGTGACGTCACCCGTCACGGGATCCGTCACGGATCCGTGACGCTCCAGGGCAGTTCCGCCCTTCTTCAACTTCCAGCTCATTTTCTCCGAAAATCCACCACCAAACTCCATTTTTAACCATTTCCAGCTCCCAAAACCATCAAATACCATCAACAAACAAACAAGTTTCCAATGATTCTCCAAATCACAATCAAATCAAAAGTTCCAAAATGTTCATCAAACTTCAACAAAAGTAACAACTCAACATCCTACTTCACTACTCCTTCTCCAATAGACAAACATAAGGCTAGTTCATCACTTTCAAGCCAAAACCCACAAAACCCAAGAATTGAGAGTAGATGAAATGAAGAGTTGAGAACATCCATACCTTTAGGATGATGAAGGAGATGGAAGCAAAATGGAGTCAAAAGGATGAAGAACTAGCTCCAAAATCCAAACTTTCTTCACTCTCTTCTTCCTCAAGAAATGAGTTTCTCTCTTGCTCTCTCCCTTAGTGATTTTCGGCTGCAACACTAAGGTGTGAGCTGATTTTGTGTCATCTAATACTTTAAAAAGACCTAGAGGTGTAAAAGACCAAAAACCCTTTAGTTCTTATCCCTTTTGTGGACAACTAGTGAGGGCAGAGATGACTTTTGAGCCCCTTTCTTTCCCTCCAAGCCATTAGTGACACTTGGCATAGTGGGGACCACTCTCTTCCATTTAAAATCCAGCAGTCCAACTTAAATGTAAAGACTCGATAAAAAAGCTCGATTTTGACCAAATTTGACTTCCTTCGATATTATACTTAAATGAATGGAAACGGCCCAATTAAGCCAACCGTGATGACGGCTAAGCTTTTTGGGCCCCAGAAAAGCCCTGAGTGACTTCCCGAGTCCTCAGTTGACTTTTCCTATAGAAAGTCAACCTTGTCTTAAAAGTCACCGGTTCGACCGGGATCGACTGGGAGCGGTTCTTACAGAGTAACATGAAATATAGTTTGATACAAAAGGCAGTACGTCTCTAAAATATAAAATCTCCCGAAACCTCAAGGAGCTCCCGAGCCCTGAGACCACCTCTAGGTCTACTCATCAATGAAACTTGTAAAAACAGTAAACACGAAGGGGGTGAGCTTACGCTCAGTAGGAAAAGTAGTAAAGTAAAAAGAACCCCCGCTTAAAAGAACAAAAATCCTGATTAGTACGATTATCCAAAAAAACACCATAGTTAGAGATCAACTAGAATTGCAACACTTAATAAAATAGTAACTCAAGGGAGACTAACGGAGAAACAGTTTATTCACCAATAGAACCACTACAGAACACACGAGTACTGAAGTATAGATAATTGAAAACACTAGATTCCAATCCACACACAAACCAACACATCGTACCGGAATGCCCCTCGGTCACGATGGGACACATATCATCAGGGCTCCCGGAGACGTCCCCACAAGTAACACATATCATTAGGGCTCCCGGAAATGTTTCAAAGGAACACAGATCATCGGGGTGAAACAAGGTATCCTCCCGGAAACATCCCCGAAGGGACACATATCATCGGGGTGAAACAAGTCTCTCCAGAATACATAGCATCGGAATGAGACAACCATATACCATGCCAGAATATCCCTCGGCCTAGGTCCTCCCGGAAAACACATCGGGGTAAACACATAATACAATATACTGGAATGCACATCGGTCTTCCCAGAACACACATCAGGGTAAACACATAATACAATATACCAGAATGCACATCGGTCTTCTCGGAACACACATCGGGGTAAACACTATACCGTCGGCCTAGGTACTACCCTACACCGGCATACCTCCTCGGTGTAGGTACCATGCCGGAATACAACACCTCTTGGAACACACATCAAGAGAATAACACGCATCATAATGTCATAGTTCAGCCACGGCTTACCAAGCTCAACAATCTTACCACAACACGCCACATATAACTCATATTATCAAACGAGCTTACTGACATACTTACCAAACATGTCCCATCGGTCTATCACTCACCCGATCATACCACAAGGCACAATCACACAATCACATTCAAACATTCACTCAATCAATCATATCATGGATCAACCATTCGCGTTACAATCATCACAATTCATCTAGTTTAGTATGACTCTTGTATTATCCAAAGAATGAAACATGCATTGGCATTTGATACCATCGATCACAATTCAACACAAACACAATCAATCCTAAGGCTCGTCATGGCCATTCTACCAGCACGTCAATTTCCCAATAATTGAAAGTGATTAAACTAGTGAATCACATCCTATATGCATACTAAGACTCTTCCGGTTATTAACATCCTATAGGTATACTATTAGAATTCTTTAAATTAAAAGTGGAGTTTACTACTCTTCCCTACCTTGAATTCTCCAACGCTTAAATACTCCTAGCAGCTGACGACTTGGCTAGCTTCCTCCTCGTCCTCTCACGCGGTCCCAAAGGCCTCCTCCTCCGTCGAGCTCGGGTCCAAGGTCTAAGGTTACAAGCAATACATGAATTAATGCTAATTCAAGTGTTGATTAAAGAGGGAAATACCCAAACTAATCCCAATTGCTCAACTTGGCAAAATGGGCCCGAAAGGCCCATTTTGCCCGGAATCGGGAAAACGTCCCTCGGTACTCCGAAAATTTCCCTTTTCATTTCTAACAATCCTAATTAGGTTTACTTGTTCCAACGCACTTGACGGAAACCAAATTCGGGGTCCGAGCCTTCCCAATTTCTCAATTAAAGTTTCTAATCGCTTTTTCCGAAAATTCAAGAATCACGTCCATAATTCGTTCCGGGTGTGAAAACATCGTCCCTGGGGTCATCCACGACCGTCCCATTTACAAAACCACCAAAATCCGGCCATGTGGCCCCATGGCCACACGGCCGCGTGTGGCCAAACCGGGCCGGTCGGTCACGGTTCAAGGTGGCCGGACCATGGCCGGTCCTTTCCAAGGATGGCCGAGCCATGGCCGGTCCTTTCCCTCTCCGGTGGCCGGATTCCGGTGACCGGTCGGAGCTTCGGCGAGCCTCCGGTTTCCGGAAAATATCCAATTTCTCCAACAAGCTCCTAACTAGTTCTAGGTTCTCCAAATCACCATTTTAAGCTTTAAAACTTCAATTTTCACCTCAAATCAACCGAAGTTTCAAGACTCAAGTGGGTTTCATCAAAAAATACTCAAACCAAGTTAATTCCATCATCCAACTCCACCTCTTCTTCACAAATCAACATTTAAACCTTCCAACACCCAAAACCCACTAGTTTAAGTTATCTATACTCAAACCCACAACATCAATTTCATCAAAAGAGGAAATAAAGCATACCAACCTCCAGGAAATGAAGAGATGAAGAAGATGAAGTAAATTTGAGAAGATTTGGTGTAGAAATGGCCAAAAAGGAGCTTTCTTTCTCTTTCTTCTTCTTCAAGCTTCAAGGAGCTTCAATGGAGCAACAATAGAGTTTTTTTTGCACTCTTTCTCTCTCTAGCTAGGATGGTGGTCGGACAAAGGGGTAGAAAATGCTGAAAATTTGCCCCATGTGCTCTTATCCTCAAAGTGGAAATGTCCCTTTCGTCCTTTAGCCTCTCTCTCTCTCCTTTGTCCTTATGTGGGGACCATTTGGTCTTTTAACCCACCTTTCTTCCCCTCCAAGCTAATATGGACATGGGTCCATGTGGGGACCACTCCTACCCCAAAATATCTCAGCTCTTATTATTTTATTCATTAATAATCCAAAATCGACGTAGTTTGACCCGGGTTTGACATTTTCACAAATACAGTCATTTGAAAGGAAACGGCTCAATTAAGCTAACCGTAACGACGACTAAGATTTTTGGGCTCCGTAAAGGTCCCGAATGACTCCCGGAGTCATCGGTTGACTTTTCCAGTTAAAAGTCAACTTTCGCCGAAAACCTCCGGTTCGACCGGGATCGACCGGGAGCGGTTCTTACAGGCTGGGACCGTGTCTGGTCCGGGTCTAGGTCTGGGCTAGATTTGAGTCTCAGTCGTTCGGATCCGGGTGTTGTCCTTAGTTCATCCGCGAGGTGGGATACTTGTGGAGCGTCTTGGTGGAGTGGTTGTATTTTGACGCTGAGTTGGCTTTGATCTCCGTTTTTGGTGTTGGCCATCAGGATAGCTACTCTTTCGTGTCACTTGCAGGGCCTGATAATGATAGATCTAGCATTTTTAGCGAGGGGGCACCAATTTTTTTCGCAGTAATAATTCAAATAAGAATAACATGTAATAACATTAAAATATTGATATCGTATAAAAAATAATAATTAATATTTATTACAAAACATGATGCCAAAAATTCGTATTTTGAAAATGTTAACACAATAAAATTATTTCATTTGATGTATACGATAGTTATTGGTTTTTTAACTCGATTTTTTCTTATTCTTATCAAATATTTGTAGTAATTTTGTAGATAACTAAATTTAAATTTATAATAATCTCAAACCTTCAATGATAACTAAGTCAAAACTTAAATTAATAACAATATGGAATTATAAAACAATAACTCAAATTAAACTTTAATCAAATTAAGAAACTTAAGTAATATAAAATATAAAAAATTCTGAAAATAAAAACTAAAAAGTTAATATAATAAAAAGTAAAAAAAGGATTGAAAATGGAAAGAATGTTTTTTCTTAATTCCAGGGGGCACTTTTAATAAAATATATGTTTTTTTTATGGAAAGAAATGAAAAATAGTAAGTAAATAGTATGTTTTCCAAAATTTGAGAAGGGCACGTGGTCCCCGACTCCTTCGTACGTCCGCCAGTGGGCCTTGGGTCAGATCTGTCGTGCAACGCGTTTCTCCATCATCCTGGTGGTTGACCGTTGTAAATCTGGTTCGGTCTTGTTGGATGGCTCGATATGGTGTCTGGTTCGTCACTTCTCGTTGCTCCTGATCGGTCATCGCTTGCTTCAAATCTGATCGTGGGACGTGTTTCTTCATTCTCCCGAGTGTTGATCGTCGTGGATCTGGTCCTCCGTCATGCTGATGGGTGTTATGTTGCACTTGTGGATGTGAGGCTTTTCATGTGGCATTGCGCTTGTACACTGGCTTTGGTGGCAAGTTGGTCTGGTTTGGGATTGGCTCGTGCTCGGTATAACTATAGGCCTTCCCCTTCAGGTCCTCGCTAGGTGTTGGCCGGCGAGGGGTTATCGGTTTTGGTTTTAGAATCCTCAGCTTGAGTTTCCAGTCTCCGATCCCCGGATCATATTGCCTTGCTGCTGCTTGTTTGGAGGTTTGAGCTCGTTCTCGGTAGAAATACCGGTCCTCTCCTTTTGGGCCTTTTCTTGGTGTTGGCCGGAATTGGTTTTCGGAGGAAAGAGTTCGAGCTCCAATTTGTGCGGGAAGTTCTCTTTTGAACCAAGTCCATCTCTCGGGTCTTTAGATGTGTCTAGTTTCAGCTTTGGTCGCGGGACACACTTCTTCATCCTACAGGGTGTGGATTGTTGCAGAGCTGCTCTACCTGCTTCTGGTGGTCCATTTGGTTCCTCGTGTGCTTAATGGTTGGAAAATTCGGGTTTCAGACCCTTTTTGTGCGCTTCATGGTAGCAAAATTCGGATGTTAGACCTTCTCCTTTTATTCTTTTTGCTTTTCATGTTTGTAATATCTGGTTATTTAGACCTTCTTTGTATGGTTTTCTCCCATGTTGGGATGTCGAGGTTCCTTGTATAGGAACGCTCTTTCATGTATCGGGTTACTCTCCTTGTTGGGACTCTCATGAGGCTGAGCTGACAGGCCAACGCTCGATTCACTCAAAGGTCTGTAGCTAGGCCTTATCATGTACTCCTTTTCTACCTCTAAAGAATTTAAATTTAAATTTTCATTCGCTGATTAAAAAATAAATAATGGAGGTTCGAACTCTTTCTATCAAGATAAACTTTAGGTGTAAGTAGAAGTTATTTTTATTATTTTATCTAATTTTTTCGGGACGAGAAACGTGTGCTGATGAGTAGCATATGTTTACATGATTTCCTTATTTCTAGATTCTACTTATAAGAGCAACTACATCGAGCTAATCAGGCCGTGAACGAAGATTTCGCGAGCCGTGAGTCGGCACGGCCCAGTCACAGCGTGGCACGTGGCATGACAACGGTAAAAAAAGTCGGACTGTAGACAACGATTCGAATTTTACAACGGTTATTATTTTTCTTTTTTAATTAAATTCAATACAAAAAAAATATTTTTTCTACCTATAAATACCCCTTCCCCCATTAATCCAACCTACACCATTTCTCTCCATATTCTCTCAACTTCACTCTAAAATTATCCACTTCCACTTTACAAAATCCGATAAAAAGTATTCGACGATTCGACTCAACCGCCGACCTCACCGAAGCAACTAGCATACTCGCCAGATGAACACAATCCGACTCTTGAGGTCAACATACCTCTAGGAGGGAGCTACCAACAAATTTTGAACGAGCATACTTTCAACCAATTTGTGTTACAATATTGGAACACCGGTATTTTGAACTTCTTGTTTTTAATTTTTTTATTACAAATGTCGTTAAATGCATTTAGTTTCATCAATTAATTTTTTAGTTATAAATATCGTTAAATGCATTCAGTTTCATTAATTATTTTTTATTTATTATGTATGTTAATTAATTCATTTGATCATAAGTCTAATCCAACAACCGTTCAATTTCGGCCAACGACTTTCAACCCCCCGCTGTACAACCCCGTCATCAACTATTACGGGTACCCCGGTAATAGTGAGTACCACCACCAACACGTTGGTGGCAGCAGTGGGAACCGTATGTCCTCCATGTCATCCTCTATTTCCCCCTTAGGTGGACAACAGAAGAAGCCGATCGCAGACAGACACAACAAATGGCACCCCGAGGTGGAAAAGCTCCTTATCGAAGCGTGGCTCCACTCAACCAAAGACCGCGTCAAGGGAAACTCCCAAGCCGCCACCACGTTCTGGGGCACTATGACTAAAATATTTGTTAAAGATGGGAAATTCAAGCCCGAAGAGTGGACTTGGCAATCCGTCAAGAGCCATTGTTACCAAACTGCTCCTAGAGTGCGGAGGTGGATCACCCTTATGAGGAAGGAGAAGGAGGAGGACCATAGCGGCTGAGACGGAATAATGTACATGGAGCGGGTAGCCGGAATCTTTCGACTCGGGTGCCGGCCCAACGAACCGAAGAAATTCAACCTCTTCCATTGGATCGAGCTGTTGGAAAACGATGAGAAGTTCAGGGCAGTGGAAGGCACGGTCGGGGCTCAAAGACGACGATTGAACGAGGCTGGTAGTTATAGCACAACCCCACCCCATTCAATTCCCACATATGATGACAATGTTACAGCTCTCGATGGTGAGTCCGAAGTTGGTGGGGGATCCAACGATCCGATCGAGGACTCAAGTGCCCCAATTGGCCCTAGTGCACCAATTACCCCAATTTCCACTTCGCGTGAACAAGAGCGCCCAATTGGCAATAAGGTCGCGAAGAGGAAGGAGAAGGGTGTCATAGACCGAGCAGCTGCCATCACCCAAATAGAAAATGCAAAGTGTGAGAAGGCCAAACTTGTGTGCGCTCTCGACGAGAAAATTTGGACATACTTAAATAAAATTGAAGAAATGGAGAGCGTGGACGTGGAGGAGTTAACTGACGAGCAACAAGTCATGCACGCAAAAAGGTTGTCTGTATACAACGCACAAATTGACGACCTCCAAAATTGAAATTGTAAATACTTTTTATTATGAATGAATGTATTATTTAGTTTTTATTGATTTTTTTTATTAATTACAAGTCCAAGTGTAATGCTCATTTTAGTTAATTTATTTATTTATTAATTTTATCAATTTTATTTAGTATTTATTATTTTATATATGAATTTAATAAATTCAATTTTTTTTATTAATTATCCAGTCAACATCCACTCAACACTTCTACAGATCACGATCCTCATACATGATCCCCTTGATGTGGTGTTCTCTCAATTTTAGGGGTTCGCATCACAATTTATCCTAGTCACCACATGAATCTCGAATCCTGATCCCCTATATGTGAGTCCCTTGATGTACATGCTCTAAGTTTTTTTTGTCCATTTTAATGTACTTTTCATTTCATTTTATCTCTCAACTCTTTTCATGTTGCTCGTAATGTTTTGTAGGCTCCCGGATCGAAAAAAATTAAAGTTGGAGCAAAAAGTCCGAAAGACACGTGGCCTGACACCTGTCGTGCATAAGGCCATGGATAGTGGTCAGAATCGAAGCACACGGTCTGGTGTACGTCGTGTACAAGGTTGGTTCTAAATAAACAACCTAGCACACGAGTGTGCAACACACACAACTTGATACATGTCATTCATAGAATCATGTAAAATAGACAGTGGGTAGCATCAGAGACCTACAACCAAACACACACCATGCATATGGATGTGCAAGTAGGGTACATAACCTGATAAGCGTTGTTTAAAGGTCGAGTCATTTATCGAATTCAAAATTGTGCATTCTACACAAACTGATGTACAACGTGATGCAGACTTTTGAAATATTGATCCGTCCATAGAGCCTACCATAAGATGCAGGTGGTTTTCCACAATTCCAGACTTGTTTTATTTGTGCGAATTTTCCAATTTATCCTTTTGAGCTTGAACATTATGAATGTGATCTTAAGGATGTGCGAAAGAGAATTGATTTTGGTTGAGAGAGTTTAGACAAAAATACTTTTAAATCTTATAGAGAAAATATGTACATTGAAGAATGTTTGAAGTTCTGTTATCAAATTGGTATTATGTATCTTATTCTTTACCTTTCCATGTTTAGATCTCCATATTTCTTCATGATTTATTCTCCCATTGTGATGAGTAACTAAATACTCATAATCTAATACACGGGTATGTAATTTGATTAATTGCGATGTTGATATTTAAATTAATCTTGACATATGAATATTAGATATGTGACTATATACTCTTGGTCTAAATGTTTTACCTCTTTAATGGCCTTGGTAATTTTAGTGTTTTGACTTCAACAACTGAGAAATAAGAATGTTAGATTGTTAGAAAGGTTACATAACTCGGGTTTAAATCTAAGTTAGAAATAGTTAAGTTAACACAAGTGCAATAGACATAGGTCCATAAATTGAAAGGTAGACGGTTTCACATATTGTAATGCATTACGTCTTTTTACACCTAGATTAGAGATACTTAGGTGGTTAGGTTTTAATAGGTTCATAATCGATCGAGAGATGTTTAGGTCTAGTTTGATAGAAACCTCATTGCTCCTAATCTGGTCATAATTACAAGAATAAAACGAATTCTCGAATTCACAATTGTCATACTATAACCCTGTTAACATTTTAGATAGTGAGTAATGGTAAATTTTCCCGATAGGGTATAATAATCTGACCTAAAATCGTTATACTATTTCATGACCGATGCCTCAACCATACCTAATTTTTACGTAAACCTACATGCGCCAATGGGTTTCAAAGGGATCCTAGAAATGCATCAAATGGTTCTGATGCTTTCTCTTATGCAGTAGGCAATGGTGATTGGAGCCAATGGTTTACATGGTCAAGCAAGAATGGTCTGCTATCCAGATCAAAACCATTAGAGGACCAATCAATGGCACCGGTCTCCGACCTGTCATTAACTTGACACCCTACGGTGTTAACACAAAAAAAGACACGGAAAGCGAACTGATCGTCAAGTAGTTTAGGAGTTAAGTCCAAGTTATCATACCACAATGAGCATAATACAAACAACTTCTATTTGAAGACGTTATTAAGTCGTTTCGTTCAAAATATGGTTTTGGTTTAATATCATGCAAGATAAAAACTAACTAAAAAGCAATTCAAGTAAACGAGCGAATAAGGTGAGTTATGTAAATCATAGAAAAATTAATCCAGGGTATGAGTTCATAGAGACCATTTCAACATATTGAACACCGATAATTATTGTGAAGTTGTCTATTTTAGGGGAAATGAACTATCTCTAATCTAGTCCTAATTTCGGTCGATAGTTTAGGACCCTAATAAAATCTAACCCACTAGTTCACCCTAATCTAGATGTAGAAAGACCTAAAGCACTAAGTTCCCTGATAATTTTTAGGTTTCGATGTGAAACCTACGTCCATTGCAATTGTGTTAACCTATCTGTCCGTAGTCTAGATTTAAAACCAACTTAGTGTTGATTTTAGTCTAATTAAGATCCCCATTCATATCATCTATCAAGCCTACAAGGGAGATAGAGCATTCAAAGCGATAAACTCTAAGCTAGATTCAACATTCACAACATTATGACATTTAATACATGGAAATTCAAGTCTCTAATTTCCCATAACCTTAGAATATGGGGTGTAGTTATTCATGGAGAAGGAAGAAGAATACCCATAGAAGCATGCACACAATGATTCACTATATTGATAAAGTGTAGAGATACAATTACCAATTTAAACATATAATGGATGTTGTTGAAGTTTCGATCCTCAAATCTCCTAGCTCTTAACTCTCCTACTCTCTTAGACTATGCCCAATATCTGTTATCTCTCAAAAAGACATAAATTTGGATTTAAATAGGAGAAAAACTGAAGCTAAAACAAAATACTGTAGGAAATTACTGTCTACGTGCGTCTTAGGCTCTTCCCATGTTTTTTGCTTCTTTGGAAAGGATATATTCACGGTATCGTGAACGTTTTCAGGCCAAACCTCTTGCCGGCTTTGGCTATGACTCCAGGTTGGTCCAAATTTGGGCTTCTTTTCCCATTTCCACTGCTTCGATCCAATGCTCTTCCATGTACCGTTAAGTGGTCCGTGAACCACCAATCATGTTGGACTTTTTCTCCAATCTGCGCTCTTTTTAGCTTCAGACCCTGTCATCCAACAACAACGTGAAACACCCATAAAATATAAGAGATTGATACCAAAAACGGGGTTAAAAGTATAATAAAAACCGATGAAATTTGTCACTTTTAGTGCTAACATGCGCAACTCAATTAGAAGCTTAAGATGACAATTGAAGAACCAAATGTAGTTTTGTATTCTAATATGTGTTGTCACAGACAAATCCGTTTGCAGGTTTGGATATGACATATTTAGAAGAAGAGATGGTCTCATTGATAGGAGAGGAAAGGACTTTAAAGATAAGATTTTAATAAAGAGTCGTTAAGGGTCAATGAGATATATGGAGAAGTAGTTACATATTTTGAAGAGAGTTGGGTTTGAAACCGTGTTCATGAAGTACCAAGCTCTGATACCATATTAAAATATCAACTCAACTAAAAAACTAAACTGATAGTTGAAGGTTCAATTATAGTTTTAAATTCTAACAGACACTAACACAATTGTTTGACCATACGAATTGCGGTTCCATCTTTATTTTCGGAAAACAAGCAATGTCATGTCAGGTTAACAAGTCGCTCTAAAGAACAAAACACATAACCTGAAATGTGTGTGGATCAACTCACCTTCAACTATGAGCTTGGAGCATACACATCGAGGGGCAAGAGCAAGGAGCATGGGGTTCGAGGTTCGGGGTTCCACCGATGCGGGGCGGATTGGGCGTGGACCTCGGGGTATGAGCAGTTGCCTCGCGAGGGGGGCAGGAGACCGAAGCAGATATCTGCTCCGTGCCTCACGAGTTCACGCCTCGCCGGGGATGTCTCCCTGTGTGACGCGTGGCCTGCAATATATATATATATATATAAGTTTTAAATTAGTTTTTTTATATCGGTTTTTAAATCAATTTTTTTATATTTATTAATCAGTTTTTTTAAATTAGTTTTTAATTTACAAAATCAGTTTTTAATTTAAAAAAAATCAGTTTCTAATTGAAAAAATCAGTTTCTATAACAAACAATGACGACGAGTTGTAAAGAAATTTCAGGTTTTATTATCCATTTTAGTTATTTAGTTTTATTTATTAATTAGTTTTTCATTTTAGTTAATTTATTAGTATTTCATTTCAATTTTATTTAGTAGTTGTTAGAGTTTAGTTTATTTCCAGTTTACAAGTATCTCCTATTCTAGTTAAGTTAGGTTTCCTATGTTGTTTAGTATTAGTATTTCCTATTTCGCATAGAGTTAAACCCTATATAAATGGGTACTCTTATTGTATTGAAACACCAAGAATATCAATCATCACCAATAATATTTCAGAGTTTTTACATGGTATCAGAGCCAGGTTGATCCTAGGTTATATTTTCGTGGGTTATGGCTTTGCCCACTCGTTAATATATAATTTAGCGGGTGGGCAAGGCATTGTTCTTCGGAATTTCTATTTTTCATCCGCGAGACTGTTCATCCGTGACACTGTTTACGTTGTTCACTGTTCACGGAATCACTGTTCACCGACACTATTCACCGGGGTACTGTCCACCGACACTGTTCACCCGGTTACTGTTTACCAGGTGCTGTTCACCAAAACTGTTCATCCGGTTACTGTTCACAAGCTGAAAATTCAGCTGAGCAGTTCCTTTCCATCTCCATTCTTCTGATTTTAGGGTTTTGGTGATTTTCCGAAAAAAAATCACATATATTTGGGCGTTCGTAAAATCAGCATAGTTTGCACCATCGTTGTGCTTACTTGAAGATGTTTCGCACCGTCGTTACACGACATAGTTGCTCAAATTTGTTTCGCATCATCGGCGTAGCTGCTTGAAGTTGTTTCGCACCGTCGACGTAGTTGCTTGAAGTTCTTTCGCACCGTCCTTATGAGGCGTAGTTGCTTGAAATTTTTTGCACCGTCATGTGACGTAATTGCTTAAAGTTGTTTCGCATTGTCGTTATGCGACTTGCATGAAGATGTTTTGCCCCCACGTGGTGTAATTTCTTGAAGCTAAATCGTGCGTCCGTAAAATTAGGGTATGAGCCAATGGCTCCAGATCGTCTTAGGCTTTAAAAAGTCGTTATTGGGTATAGTCCAGTTTGTCACCTCCACCCTGTGGTCTCCGGTACATATGCAGATGTCCATACCTGCTATGGCCCACGTGTAGAAGATCATACCTACACGTGAGGGGGAGTGTTGAAAAAAAATCTTAGTCTTCGGCAACAACATGATAGTGGTGAAGCAACAACATGAAGAAATTTGAAATTTATTCTTCGTCCATGTGCAAGACTCGTTATCTGATTTGCACGTGAGGGGGAGTGTTAGAGTTTAGTTTATTTCCAGTTTACAAGTATTTCCTATTCTAGTTAAGTTAGGTTTCTTATGTTGTTTAGTATTAGTATTTTCTATTTCGCATAGAGTTAAACCCTATATAAAGGGGTGCTCTTATTGTATTGAAACACCAAGAATATCAAGCATCACCAATAATATTTCAGAGTTTTTACAGTAGTAAGTGTTTTAAATATGGATTTAATAAATTCGGCAACACCATAATTAAATATCCAATCAGCACTTTCTCAAAGCATGATCTCATCACTCTAGACGCCAAAATCGATAAATATATGCAAGAAATTAAACAGATGCAGGCCGTGGACGTGGATGAATTGACCGAGGAACAACAGGTGAATCACGCGAAAATGTTGTCTGTATATTTCGCACAAGTTGAGATGCTTCAGAGAAAAATTGACGATATTGTTAAATAATTTTATGTATTTTATTTAGTTCAAGTTTAATTTGTCTTTTACTTAATTTATTTTATTTATTTATTAATTAATTAATTTTTTTTCAATTTTATATATTTTATTTCAATTTTATTTAGTATTTTGTTAATTAAATATGAATTTAACAGATTCAGCAAAAGCATAATTAATTATCCAGTCAACACTTCTGCAAAGCATGATTGTCATGCCCCAATTTCAGCGAACCGAACTCGGGACGCGAACGTTTAAAAAGTTACAACGCTTGAAACCTGTTTTCATTAAATCACTTTAAAAGCCAGTTTAGTTCCACAAAATAATATTATTTACATCTCAAAAAAAATAAGTCCCACACTTGGACAAAACGAGGCACACGTCTCAAGACTCAAAACACCCAGCAACCCGCTTCAAGCTCTTCAAGCTTCAGAAGCTCACCTAGTCCAGGCTGCGAACGGTACTTGTAGGAAAAGCAGCCAGGGGTGAGCGTTCGCTCACCACCACAGATAACAGACTGACTACGACATAATTAGCAGACAAGGCCGGTGACACCAACAACGACTCAAAAGACACACACACGACCAAAACCTTTCTCAACTGACTCAACACTCGGACACGTGATGTAGACCCCACACTATGATCGACGACCTCCTCCAAAGACACGACTGACAACCACACAATACCAAACAAGATCACAAAGGATCTCAAACTGGCCGCTCAGTAACCAAACTCTGTATCTTTCCCTTTCCGATCCCAGTCGGTACAGGCGGTCGACCTGTCGCGCAACTTCTCCCGATCCCAGTCGGGAGGCTAACCCACAACCTCTCCGCTTAACCCGATCCCAGTCGGGTGGTTAGCCACACCCGCGCGTCCTTCCCCCGATCCCAGTCGGGGAGCTAGCCCACAACCCCTCCGCTTCTCCCGATCCCAGTCCTGAGGCTAGCTACACCACACAACCTCCACCAGTATCAAGTAACCAATCACAATCACAAACAAGTTCAAACAGACAGTAATGACACCGGTGACAACTCCACAGGCACTCAAGGCCAAAAAGACACCAACGGTAAAGTACGGGTTCACAACCCCACGGGCACTCACGGCCACCCAAAACACCGAAATGACAACACGGGCTCTCATGGCCACCCAAGACTCAGCAATAAATAACACGGGCTCTCAAGGCTACCCAAGACTTAGCAATAAATAACACGGGCTCTCAAGGCCACCCAAACTCAACAATAAAAAACACGGGCTCTCAAGGCCACCCAAACTTAACAATAAATAAGACGGGCTCTCAAGGCCACCCAAACTCAACAGTAAATAACACACAACAACCTCCGGCATAATCGATGCCTCCAACAGTCCTAAGATCACTAGTTTCACAAACAACCTCCGGGCATGGTCATATGCCTCCAGCAGTCCTACTATCAACAGTTTCACAATCAACCTCCGGGCATGGTCATATGCCTCCAGTAATTCTAATAACGCTAAGTACTCTACTCCTACGACACTACTAAGTGTCACATGCATTTCCGATATTCGCTACGTTCCCGTATCATGCATTTCTAATATTCGATAACCTACTTAACCCACGACACCCCGGTGTCACATGCAATTCTACTGTTAACTTTCCCTAGTCAGGGCCGAGATCCGGCTACTTTTCCCTACCTCAACCGAAGAACACCCGCTACGTTTCCTAGCTGCTGACGTTCTGGCTCGCTACCTCCGGGCTCTACTTCGATCGAAGCCGGACGCTAAAGAAAACACGAAAGCCATAATTAGAGGCGATTCCCAGGTTAATTCAGAGGTCATGATTAGTCCAGTTTAAAACCGATAGTTGTCCTTTAACTCGAGCGGGATAAAAGTGGGATTACGACGGATCGGGTTCGAGCACCCGCGCACCGAACTCAGATTGATCCAAAACCCAGTTATAAACCACTTTTATCTTAAAACCGTCTTTGAAACTCCTTTGCTTTATCTAATTCCGACTTTGATTTTAAAACGAAACGATTTCCTTCTGCTCTTTTCCAAACTCGAGATTTTGGTCCAAAACCCTTCTAAAGCCGATCTGATTTCGTTTTCCCCTTTTCGATTTAACTTAACTCAAGTTTAATTTTAATAATAGAATTTCGTTTTAAAACCCTTTTTAATTTAACCCGATCTAGTTTTATGATTTTTTTTTTCTTAAGAACTCAAACCGAATTCCTTTTCCCCCTTTTCCCTTAGACAAATGTTTTTCGTTTCAAATAACATTCCTCTTTAATTAACTCTGATTTTTTCCCGTTTTTAAACGATTTCTTTTCTCATTTAACGGATTCGAGTCGTTTTTTAATCACTTTCCCTTTTAATCGATATTTCTTTTCATTAGATTTGCTTCACCAAAACTGTGCCCAAGTTGTCCAGATCCAAGTAGAACACAGATCAAAACCGATCAGATTAAGGTAAATACGGGACAGAAGTAAACGGTAAGACGTTAATGAACACGAAACCGGCCACCGGAGAAGCCATCGCCGGCGACCAAACTCCGTGGGTGAGATCTCTCACCGTAGGGAAATAGAGGACGGTGGCGGGTGGTGGAGAGTGGCGGTGGGAGCGGCGCTGTTAGCGGAGCTCCTCGTAACGGATCTGAACGGCGCTTCTTTCCGTCTCAGATCCGGCGAGGATGGGACGAACGGAGAAGGAGGCTCGGGTAAGAGGAAGGCGGTGGCGAGTTAGGGCTCGGGACGGGGAGGTCGGAGGCCGGAAGAGGGCCGGTGGCGTGAGGTCGGCCGGAACTTATGGTGGACGGACGGGGTTCGGCGAGGAAGATGAGGGAGAGAGAGGGGACTGTGACGGCGTGTGCTGACCGGAGGAGTAACGGGGTCGGGATGAAGGAGAAGAGGATGGGAGCGAGGGTGGTGAGGGAGGTGGCGGCCGGAAACGCCGTGGCCGGTGAGCTCGCGATGAACCAGAGAGGGAGAGAGAAAACGGAATCGGGAGAGAAGAGAGGATGGGAGGGGTTCGGCTGCGTGCAAAAGTGACGCTGAAACCCTAGGGTTTCAGCTTATAAGGGGCGTGGGTTTGGGCCGGCCACTTCGGGCCTCAGAAGCCAACCGGGCTCAAGGCTGGCTGGGCTAGGTTGGGCCTGCGCGCCTGGCCTGGTCCAGACCTGCTCCTTTTTTTTTACCACAATTTTCAAAGACCTACCCTAAGGTTTTCGGATTGCAATTTAATACCCTTTTGAAAGCGAAGTGGGTTTTACAATGATCCCCATACCTGCTCCCCTTGATGTTGGACACTTAGCTTTAGGGGGCAGGAGCACAGTCCATCCCAATCAACACATGAATCCGCTCCCTGCTCTTTGTTTTCTACTCTCCTTAATGTACGTGCTCTTAAAACCTTAACATTTTTAGTTGGGGTGATGGTCTCTCGGAAGCTCCTTAAAATCAAGAAGTCAAGATATTAATTTTTGTTAGAATATAAAGTTATAATTGGGCCTTCAACTATCAGTTTGAACCTTTAGTTTTTTTTATCAGAGAGAAAGAAATGCATTAAAAAGGAAGTGTGGGTCTTGGGATAGAAACTACACCCACCATAACAAAGTCCAACAAAAACCGGCCCAAAGGGAAAAAAGCAACAAATAAAACAAGAGAAAACAACCACCCCGGTCCACGTCAACAACCACAATCCTAACAGACGGGTGAACAGTGCCTCAGGAGATCGCTCGGCCAACCTTGATCAGACTAGTGAACAGTACCACAAGAGACCGCACGGGTGAATCCTCTGGCCTCAAGAAGGCTAAGTAATCCATGCTCCTCCACCCGAAAACTGGCAGATCGGCCCCAAAACGCGACCCCAGAACAAGTACTCACCGGACTCCACCAAGATAAAGCAACCCCAAGACGACTACTGAACAAGCACTCACCAGACCCGGTGAGAGAACCCACCGAAGAGGACCGGGGGACAAGGTGCTAAGCTCCTCAAACATGGAACATAAATCCTCACACACTTCTAGTCAGCGCAACAGCCGGAGACTCGATCCACTTTAGTTGAGTTGGTCTTTTAATATGATATCAGATATGGAACCTCATGAATAGGGATTCGAACTCCACTCTCTTCAAAAATTCTATTATTTCTCTATTTGTCTGAATTTCTTATAATGTGCCTTATTATGTCTTTTCTCTAAAAATCTTCTTAATGAGTTCTCATATATTTTCTAATGGGCACCTTATCTATCTAACATCGACTATTTTTTAATCTTTTTTCAATGTGTTCTCTACCTACCTTTTAATAGGTTATCTTCATATCTTGTCCTTAGGTTCTCCGTCTACCTCTTAATGAACTATCTCTATATTTGGGATTTCAATTATCAATGTTATCTTTTAGTTAAATTGATCCTCTAATATGGTATCAGAGTAAGGTTTTTCACGGACACGGGTTCGAACACCACCATCTAAAAAAAATACTAATTTCTTTTATATTTATCTAATTTGTCCATGATGGGCCAACCCTAATAGGATCATATCTTTTGAATACCACTATCTAAAACAAAAATCATTATATATCGGTTTTCGCTAATGTGCCTTAACCATTATCTCTCTTTTCAATAAGATCATCTCTTCTTCTAAATATTTTAGATCTATATCTGTAAAAGGGTTGATTTTGTGAAGACACGTGTTAGAATATAAAAATATAATTGAACATCCGATTAATATTTTAATATTTTAGTTGGGTTGATCTTCTATTAGCGTCATTATCATGGGGGAATCAAAATAAGACTAGTTGGTGATGGAGTAAGATAACAACCAAGCCATGGGAAACCAGTTTGATGGAGAAATCCCAAGCCCTTTGAGAAGATCGGTAGGCCAATCATTTGTATAGAGTTTTCATGAGTTATCGAGTTAGTGGTCATACAAGGAATGTAATCAGCAACAATTGACTGAAGAGGACGATAAAAGTGACTTTTTTTATTGAGTACATACATAGAGAATGACTTAACCTTCCGGCTCTCTTTATGACTTTGATCTTCACACTATGCTTGAAATTAAGAATTATGCCATATTACGGTTCAAATGAAATCAGGGTTTGCTTCTCTCTAGAAACCTTCTCTCTAGAAACCTATCGACGCACACTTCCCAACCTCGCCTTCCTGCTTCTTCTTCGGCGGTGGCCACCGTGGCTTCGGCCATAGGAGCCACCGTCGATCTCTTTCTCTTTTGCCTGCTTCTCTCTTCTCCCCTTATCCACCGGCTTTTCTCCTCCCCTTGTACTGTTTCTCGTCGTCTCTCTTCGGGAATCCTTCAGATCTACTCCTTCTGGACTTAGATCGTCCCTCACATGAAGCTCCGGTGAACTCTGGTTCATGGGCCACCGTGGGGAGTTGCTCGAGGAGCCCCGACATCGTTTCTGTGCCGGCTGGTTCAGATCTGGTCCCTCCGACTCAGATCTGGCCACCTTTTCCCTCTGGTGGTGTTGGACTCAGATTGGTTCTCCACGGTGGCCTCGGGAGTGGAGTGGGAGTCGATCTCTATTTGCGGTGAGGAGAGGTGTGGAGGAGTGCCAGATCTGGCGACTCTCTCCCTTCCTACCGGCGCGTGGACTCATCGTCAGTTTGCGACCAGTTTCGGGTCATGATTTCCAGCAGCTCGTCTGATATTTGCTTCCCCTGGTGCGCCCCGACACAGTTTCGAGGTGGGACAACTCTTCATCCTTCAGGGATGATGGTAGCGGTTCTGCTTCTTGGGTCGTAGTCCGGGCTTCAGTGGCTGGATCTCTCCCACCTCCAAGCCGCTCACTTGGGCAGCCGTGGGTTTCGACTTCGGCGGTTCATCTCTTCAGTTTTCTCGGTCCTGGCCGCTGAAGAGTTCGAGGGCTCCTCCTCCGTCAATCAAGTAACTCTCCCTCTCTCTCTGTCTCGTGTTGACTCGTATTCTTCCCTTCCTCAACCACAGGTGGTGGTTGAGGCCTCACGACTTGGTGTTGGCCGCCGTGAGGAGTTTGGCGGTGAGCCCAGTTTGAAGAAAACAGTCGATCTCGAGCAAGGGATTGAAGGAGCTCTGATAGTTCGGGGGTTGGGGGTGGGTACTTTGCTGGCTGCGTTCTCTGGCTGTGGGGGTTTTGCTAGTTTGGGCTTGTGGAGGTTGGTTGCTGGTGGTGTTCTCTTTTTGTCTTTGTTTTTTAAGTTAATGTTGCTGTTATTTAAGTTTCTGTTGTCCCTGTTTGGGCTTTAGTTGTTCTTCAAGGTAGCAATTCTGGGTTTGTTTAGACTTTGTACTGTATGTTTTCTTCATGTTTCTGAATCTGGGTTTTAAGACCTATACACCCATTTGTTGGGGTTGTTTGGTTGTGAGGTACCAGTGTGGTATACTGTCACGCCCCAATTTCAGTAAACCGAACTCGGGACGCGAACATTTAAAATAATAAACACTTTGAAACCTTTTCCATTAAAACACTTTAAAATACCAGTTTAGTTCAACAAAATAATAATTACAACTCAAAATAAAACGTCCCACAAGCGGACAAAAAGCGAGGTATCCGTCGCTAGACTAAAAAGTAACCCGGACTCCCGCTTCAAGCTCTTCAAGCTTCGGAAGCTCACCTAGTCCGACCTGCGACAAGTACCTGTAGGAAAAGCAGCTAGGGGTGAGCGTTCGCTCACCACCACGGATAACAGACTGACTACGGCATAATTAGTAGACAAAGCCGGTAACACCCCAACCGACCCAAAACCGGGAAATACAAACCCCAAACTCAAGTAACTCAACTGACACACCACCCGTTACTTTCCTCAACAGACTCAACGCTCGATAACGCAGTGTAAACCCGACACAAGTATCGACGGCCTCCTCCAAGGACACGACAGAACGACTAAGCAACGCCAAACAAGATCACAAAGGATCGCACACCAAACAAGATCACAAAGGATCGCATTCCTGTTGCTCGGTAACCTCCCTCACGCCCTTTTACCAATCTCAATCAGGTCAGGCGGTCGACCTATCGCAATTCCTCGACACAAAGTCGGATCAGGTTGTCGACCTATCGCAATTCATCGACACCAAGTCGGATCAGGCTGTCGACCTATCGCAATTCATCGACACCAAGTCGGATCAGGTTGTCGACCTATCACACTCACAACCCCAAACCAAGCGGGCCCCCAACCTCAGGTAACCACAATCACAAACACAACCAAAGCTCAACAAACAGTAACAACACCAGTCCAACACTCCACGACACTCAAGGCCACCCAAGACGCCTCAACAGTCAAGACTCGGGTTCAACAACCCCACGGGCACCCACGACCACCCAAACACCAACGGTAAGACACGGGTTCAACAACCCCCACGGGCACTCATGGCCACTCTAGACACACTAACGGTCAAGACTCGGGTTCAACAACCCCACGGACACTCATGGCCACCCAAAACACCAACAGTCAAACACGGGCTCCCACGGCCACCTAAGACACCAACAATAATAACACGGGCTCTCATGGCCACCCAAAACACCAACAATAATAGCACGGGCTCTCATGGCCACCCAAGACACCAACAATAATAACACGGGCTCTCATGGCCACCCAAGACACCAACAATAATAACACAGTCTCTCATGGCCACCCAAGACATCGATAATAAAATAGGGCTCTCATGGCCACCCAAGACATCGATAATAAAATACGGGCTCTCATGGCCACCCAAGACATAATTTAAACAATCAACCTCCGGGCATGGTCATATGCCTCCAGTAATTCTAATATCGCTAAGTTCTCTGCTCCTACGACACTACTAAGTGTCACATGCAATTCCACTATTTGCTACGATCCCGTAACATGCTTTTCTAATATTTAAATAAACCTACTCAACCCACGACACCCCAGTGTCACATATAATTCTACTGTTAACTTTCCCCAGTCAGGGCCGAGATCCGGCTACTTTTCCCTACCTCGAGTAATTCTCCAAAAGCCAACCATTGAGCTCCGGTGTGACCTCAGTCACTCACCCAGCTTTCCCTTGCCTCGGTCCGCGGTACGATTTAAAAGAACACAGTTTTTAACGTACTTTAAACTCGCAGGAATAAACTGAAATTTAATAAACTTAACGCCCAAATGTAACCCCGAAAATGTCGATCACTCCCAAACTTCCCAATTACTCGACATTGTCGATAAAGGACTCGTAAAGGCCCGATTCGCCCGACATGGAGAATCTTCCCGGGTTTTGTAAATGCCCTTCCGGGGCTCCAAAAATTCCCGTTTTCGTTTCTACGGTCTTAGAATAAATCAAGGGTTCCTATGCACTCGACGGAATCGAATTCCGACTTCCGAGTCAATTAATTAACGTTTAAAGTTTCTAAAACCCGCTAATTACAACTTTTCCAATTTAATTCCAAATTTCGATTCGGTTAAGGATAAATGGTCCGGGGAACATTTTAAGCCACCCGAACACTAAACCCGAGCACCCGGGCACGTGGGACCCACCCGGCCCACCTTGGCCGTGGGCCCTAGGGTCTTTTAGGGATCGGCCCACCTTGGTGGTGGCTAGCCCTAGCTCCGACCAGCCACCCCAAGGTCCGGCCAGCTCTGGCCAGCACCGGCCAGGTCCGGCCAGGTCCGGCCAGCCTCTACAAGGCACGGCCAGCCACCTCACACGACCGGCCGGGGTTTGTTTAGACCTTGTACTGTATGTTTTCTTCATGTTTCTGAATCTGGGTTTTAAGACTCGTACACCCATTTGTTGGGGTTGTTTGGTTGTGAGGTACCGGTGTGGTATACTCTGGTTGTAATGGAGGGTTTATTCCCTTGGGTTTGTTTTCATTTTGAAAACTTTCTCTATCAATAATACATTTGCTGATCAAAAAAAAAGAATTATGCCATATTAAAGTTCCAAAGGATCTTCCATATTAGAAGAATGGTGAAACACATATCTCTTGTATAAAAGAACTAGTTAAAGCTTTAGTTTTTGCAGTGAAATTTTTGGCCAATGCATGTACGATGCCATATTCCAAATGTAATGAAGGTGTATGGATGCCTCAACTTCTCTTCTTCACCCTTCGGATCAAAACTTTCTTGCTTGAACTTATCTGGCTCCGAGAAGTTCTTTGGATCTTTTGCAAGAACTCTTAGCGCTAATCAAACCCAAGTTCCTTATTCCATCACAACCAATTTAACAAAGTACACAAGAAAAAGAAATATGTATATATAAGATACATACCTTAGGAAGAAGGTAACCTCTACTTGTCTTGACGTTTCTATTGTAACCAATGGAGACACAATGTAAAACCTCATTGCCTCTTTGACTACCTGAATTTTTCAAAACCATAAGGATACATTGGTTGGTAATATCACATTTTTTTTTTCAGTTTTCAACCTTAAAATATCTTATAGAGAGCTTGTCTGATCTAGACAGGGGAACTTTACTTGAATATCTTGTGCGGTAGGCGCCTTGTCATGAGGCCCAAATGCGTCAATCTTAGCAAGTACCTTCTCTTTGACTGCCACATGTCCGACAACTAAATAGACAACATAAGACAACAGAAGACAATGTAAATGATGTTGTTGTTGTTGACCCAGCAAGTATGTGCTCGTAAGTAATTGCACTAACATAATGATCTATGAAGACATTCTTTGTTGTTGATTCTGACTCCCTCACACTCAATACGAGTTATAAGAAATTCTTTGCACTCATATCTTTGTCTTTTTTTTCGTTAATTGGAAAATGCCCAAAGCTTATTTGTGGTCACTTAAGTCCAAATGGTGACGTTAGGGTTCTAGTCATATGTAGCTACTTGAAATCAGATTGAGATGTATGAGGATCCACCATTCTTGTGTGAGAGAGAAGAAAAAAGAGAAGAGGCATAATTTATGTTCGTCCAGCCAATTTCCAGGGCCTGATCGGAGGTTCATCCAAGGTCAAATGAAGTTGATTTTTGGAGTGAACGTTATCCACATATAGGTTTTCAAAGTGAAAGGTGGAATTTGGATTTCGACGGGGTTTTTTCAAATACACGAGCTGCAAGTTGTGCCACCAAGTTGGTGAGATTTCTCTTCTTCTTGTTGTACTTTGTTGCTTGTTTCAACACTAGTTTGTGTTGAGATAATGTGTATGCCTCTAGTTCGTCTAAAGAGAAATTCTACCCGTAATTGTTGATAGTGGATGATTAAGAGTCCTAGAGGGTCTTGTGGGTTATACTTGTCTTGAGGAGGTTTTCCACGCTAAAATATTGTGTGTATTGTGTTGCTTGATTTGCTCTATTTGTTGGTTTCAAGTCGATTTGCACATGTGGGAGAAAATTGATTCCGTTATTCACCATTTATCTGGTATTATTTATCATTTCTCCCTATTAGAGTTGTATCAGAGCCTGGTTGGCTTGTTGAGTTTCTGTGTTAAACGATGGAAGCTAATACAAGTAGAATGATTAATTTTAACGGTTCAAATAGTGAAGACCTACTCGGTGAAAATATTTAATTTATTTAAAATTTAATCGTTCGGACCGTCGAGGTTGGAAAACGGTTGTCTTTTTTTGAACGACTGCAAAAGAGAAAAGAAAAAAAAAAGAGAAGCCAGGTCCGGACCAGGCCTGGCGAGCAGACCCAGCCGCCCAGCTCTCCTTTTGGGCCGCACAGCCCATCATCGCCAGAGGCCCACGCCAGTTGAGGGATTGGGTATAAAACTCGAAATTAGGGGTTGAAACCCTAATTTCGCAGCCTCACTCGAGCTCCCCCTTCTTCATCTTCCTCCTCGTCTTCGCGCAGCCCCGACCCTCACTTCCCTCTCGCTCGGCTCCGACCTTCTGGTCTCCTTCCTCTCACCTTCTCTCCATCGCCGAACCACCGCCTCCCTCTCTCCCAAATCTCTCTCCATCTCCCCTTTCACCGTCTCCGTCCAAACCCAGCCAGCCGCCGGCCACGCCATCGAGTTGTTCCTTCCTCTTCGAGTCGTCCCTCCGGCGAGAGCTTCCCGAGCTCCTCGTCGTCCCAGACCGCGAGAACCCCTCCGACCCTCGCTCCTCTCCGTCCCGTTCAACCCACCGGCTTCGAGTCCGGCCGCCACCGTCCCTTTGGTCGTGTCAAGCTGTACCGTCATGTACTGCTCCGGAATCAACGCGTCAACGCCGTCCCGACGCTGATTCGTCTCTACCGTTACCGTCACCATCTCCCCGCCGTCTTTTTCCCCGTGGTGAGCTACGCTAACCCTTGAGACTGTGGTCGCCGGCGGTGTCTTCGCCGGTGGCCGGTCGGTTTGAAAACCGAGCTCCTTCCTCCTCTACCCTTGTTTTGTTTGCCCAACTTTCAGATCTGGTCAAGTTTGACGCCGGAACTACTGAAACTGTTGAGAAAAGGAAAGAAAGTGATTTTTTTAAGACAAAACAGAATTATTTGAAAAAGAGGTTAAAATCAGTTTTGAGTTAAATCAGATTTTGGGACTGAAAACGTTGGATTTGTTGGTTTGGAAACCAAAGTTAAGGTTTTAACAGAAAAGGTTTGAAAACAACAAGGGAAACAGAAATCATTTTTGGATCTGGTTTGGATGGAATCAAAATCAAAGAATTTGAAAAGGAACGAGCTTTGGAAACGAAAACCAATCGTTGTTTGATAAAAAGAAATTTAAGTGGAAAGAAATCAAAACAAAACCAATTTTGATTTAATACGGTATTTAGGAACCTCGTAGTTTTAAATCGAAATGTGAAATTGGACTTGGAACGGTATTAAAAACGGGACGTCGAATCAAACACCTCGAGAATCGTGCCCAAAACTCATGCCTCGAGATCTGTGCATTAAGAACCGTGCATCGGGTTCTGTGTTCGGAGCTCGAGTGCTCGAACCCGATTTGTCGTATAATCCCGCTTTTATCCCGCTCGAGTTTAAAGGACAATTGTCGGTTTTAAACTGGAATAATCGTGACCTTTAATTTAACCGGGGAACCGCCTCTAATTATGGCTTTCGTGTTATCTTTAGCGTCCGGCTTCGATCGAAGTGAAGCCCGGAGGTAGCGAGCCAGAACGTCAGCAGCTAGGAAGCGTAGCGGGTGTTCTTCGGTTGAGGTAGGGAAAAGTAGCCGGATCTCGGCCTTGACTAGGGAAAGTTAACTGTAGAATTGCATGTGACACCGGGGTGTCGTGGGTTATTTAGGTTATCGAATATTAGAAAAGCATGTTACGGGAACTTAGTAATTATTGGAAAGGTATGTGATACTTAGTAGTGTCGTAGGTACAGAGAACTTAGCGATAATTGAATTACTGGAGGCATATGACCATGCCCGGAGGTTGATTGTGAAACTGGTAATATTAGAACTGTTGGAGGCATTGGTTATGCTGGAGGTTGTTGTGCGTTATTTGTTGTTGAGTTTGGGTGGCCTTGAGAGCCCGTGTTATTTATTGTTGAGTTGGGTGGCCTTGAGAGCCCGTGTTATTTATTGTCGAGTTTGGGTGGCCTTGAGAACCCGTGTTATTTATTGCTGAGTCTTGGGTGGCCATGAGAGCCCGTGTTGTCGTTTCGGTGTTTTGGGTGGCCGTGAGTGCCCGTGGGGTTGTGAACCCGTACTTTACCGTTGGTGTCTTGGGTGGCCAAGTGGGCCCGTAGGGTTGTTGAAACTGTGTTTGGTTGTTGGTGTCTTGTTGGCCTTGAGTGCCTGTGGAGTTGTCACCGGCGTCATTACTGTCTGTTTGAACTTGTTTGTGATTGTGATTGGTTACTTGATACTGGTGGAGGTTGTGTGGTGTAGCTAGCCTCCCGACTGGGATCGGGAGAAGCAGAGAGGTTGTGGGATAGCTCCCCGACTGGGATCGGGGGAAGGACGCGCGGGTGTGGCTAACCACCCGATTGGGATCGGGTGAAGTGGAGAGGTTGTGGGTTAGCCTCCCGACTGGGATTGGGAGAAGTTGCGCGACAGGTCGACCGCCTGTACTGACTGGGATCGGAAAGGGTGAGATACATAGATTGGTTACTGAGCAGCTGGTTTGCGATCCTTTGTGATCTTGTTTGGTATTGTGTGGTTGTCAGTCGTGTCTTGGAGGAGGTCGTCAATCGTAGTGTGGGGTCTACATCACGTGTCCGAGTGTTGAGTCAGTTGAGGAAAGTATTGGTCGCGTGCGTGTCTTTTGAGTCGTTGTTGGTGTCACCGGCTTTGTTTGCTAAGTATGTCGTAGTCAGTCTGTTATCTGTGGTGGTGAGTGAATGCTCACCCCTAGCTGCTTTTCCTACAGGTACCGTTCGCAGTCTGGACTAGGTGAGCTTCTGAAGCTTGAAGAGCTTGAAGCGGGTTTCTGGGTGTTTTGAGTCTAGTGACGTGTACCTCGTTTTGTCCAAGTGTTGGGACTATATTTTGTGATGTAAAATATTATTTTTTGTTGAACTAAACTGGCTTTTAAAATGATTTAATGAAAACAGGCTTCAAGTTTTGTAACTTTTTAAACGTTCGCGTCCCTAGTTCGGTTCGCTGAAATTGGGGCGTGACACAAATTATCATGTTTGGAGAGGAAAATAGAGGATCTTATTTATGTGAAAATTATTATCAATCGGTATTCAATGAAGAAAAGTCTGAGGGTAAATCTGATGGTGAGTGGAAATTATTTCATCGCCAAGTATGTAGTTACATCAGGCAATGGGTTGATGATAATGTTTTGAATCATGTTAGTGGAGAGACAGATGCACGGACTTTATGGAGCAAGCTTGATCAATTGTATGCTCGAAAGACTCGGAATAACAATTGTTTTTGATTAAGCATATAATGAGTTTGAAGTATCAGGATGATAGTCTGGTCTTTAATCTGTGAGAGATTGGTGAACCCACATGGGAAATAGATCACGCAAGCTCGCCCTGCTCAATCTGCTCAAGCCGCTCATTCAAAGGCTTTTGATAATCTGAATTTGACTTCGAAAGGTGAAGAGTGGGTTACTGATAGGGGTTGACGTCATTAGTGCTCGCTTTTTAATTTCTTGTGTTGGTTGTATTTATTCGGGTTTTGTTCCCGCAACTCCTCTTGAGAGCTCCCTTATAATGGTTTCCTTCTGATTCGATCCTTCTTGGATCTTACTTTTTTCTAATGAAACTTTCGAGCTTATCCAAAAAAAGGATGAGAGTCCTATGACAGATCATTTGAATGTTTTTAGGGTATTATTAATCAACTTGCAGGAATGGATATCCAATTTGAAGATGAGGTTCAAGGTTTGTGGATTCTGGGTATATTGCTGGACTCTTGGGAGTCGTTCAGAATGTCATTGTCTAACTTGACTCCAGATGGTGTTATTAACATGGATATGGATAAGGGGTGTATTCTAAATGAAGAGACGAGAAAAAAGTCACAGTTTTCCTCTTCACACAGAGATTTCGATTACTACACAAAGAGGAATGAGTAAGAGTAAAGATCCGAAAGGTAGAGATAGAAGTAAAAGTAAGAACCATTTTGTTAATGTTGAATACTATCATTGTAGTCTAAAAGGGCATATGAAGAAGAATTTCCATAAATTTAAAAGAGACATCAAAAATGACAAAGAAAAGGGAAATGAGCACAATAACAGTGGTGATGATAATAATGTTGTTGTTGTTACAGAGGAGTTCCTTGTTCTATGTGAAGATGAAGAAAGTGTCAATTTGTCTTGTCAAGAGAGTAGTTAGATAGGAGATAGTGGTGCTAGCATACATGCTACATCTAGGAGTGATTTCTTTTCATCTTATACATCTGGTGATTATGGGAGTGTTAAGATGGGAAACATAAACACGTCAAAGGCTATTGGTGTTGGAGATGTGTCCCTGGAGACGGAAAATGATACACTTTTGGTTCTTAAAAATGTTAAGCATGTTCCCGACGTTCGCTTAAACTTGATATTTGTGGGTAGGCTAGATGATGAAGGTTTTCATCATCACTTTGGTGATGACAAGTGGAAACTCACCAAAGGTTCTATGGTTGTGGCTAGAGGGAGCAAGTGTGCTTCATTGTACATTACTCGAGCTAGAGTTTGTGATGGCATTGTTAATGTAGTTGAAAGTGAAGGTGCAACTGAATTATGACACAATCGGCTTAGTCACATAAGTGAGAAGGGATTGATGATTCTGAACAAGAAGAATTTTATGCCGGGGATGAGTTTCACACCATTTAAGTGTGAACATTGCTTGGCCGTTAAGGAAAACAAGAATTGATTTTAAATCATCTCCTTCTTCTGATGAATATGGTCTTATGAAGCGTATATTCTGATGTGTATGGTCATTTGAAGAGAAGGATATTAGGCGGTGCACTTTACTTTGTGACTTTTATTGATGATCATTCAAGAAAGGTATGGGCTTACACCTTGAAGACGAAAGATCAAGCGCTTGGAGTTTTCAAGCAGTTTCATGCCCTAGTTGGGGACAGGTTAGGAATAAGTTGAAGTGCATCAGGAAAGATAATGGAGGTGACTACTGTGGTCCTTTTGATGAATATTTCATGGATCAAGGTATTCGAACCAAAAGAAACCTCCGAAGGCACCTCATTTGAATGAGTTAGATGAGAGGATGAACAAGACACTTGTTGAGAGGGTGAGATGTTTGCTTTCACAAATAAGATTACCGAGATCTTTCTGAGGTGAAGCTTTGAGTACAATAGTACATGTGTTAAATCTCACACCTAGTGTTCCTCTAGGGTTTGATGTTCCACATATAGTTTGGAAAGGTAAGGACGTCTCCTACGATCATCTGAGAGTTTTTGGGTGCAAGGCATTTGTGCACGTACCAAAGGATGAAAGGTTTAAGCTTGATGTGAAGATAAGATAGTTCATATTCATTTGTTATGGCTTGGATGACTTTGGATACATGCTTGATGATCGTGTACAGAAGAAACTAGTTAGAAGCCGCAATGTGGTTTTTGTGGAGAACCAGAATATTAAAGATCTAGAGAAAGGTGAAGATCTTCATCCATACAATGCTGACTTGATTGACTTTGATATAGTTCCTTCTACAGGTTTACAAAGACAAGTTGAAGACGAAGTTCATGATGATCAACAAGATACAGGCAATGTTGATATTCCAACAGAGGTTGAGACGGATAATGAAATACATGAGCAGTGTCCAGTACTAGACGTTCCACTAGTTGTTCCATTTAGGAGATCTTCTAGAGATCGTCATCCTTCTTCAAAGTATTCTATTAATGAGTATGTGTTACTAACTAACAGGGGAGAGCCTTAAAGAAGATTCGTTCTACATAGAAGGAGATGGAAGGCATGGAGAGAGTTCCATATGCCTCAGTAGTAGGAAGCTTGATGTATGTTATGATATGTACTAGACACGACATTGCTCATGTAGTTGGAGTTGTTAGTCATTTTCTGTCTAATCCAGGTAAAGTACATTGGGATGCATTCAAATTGATTATGAGATATTTCGGAGATACTTCTAGTATTAGACTTACTTTTGGAAGTAGAGAACCTATGTTAGTTGGGTACTCAAACTTAGACACAGGCATCACAAGAGATGTTGATAGTAGAAAGTTCACCTCTGGTTACTTGATGGTATTTACAGGTGGATCAGTTTCATGACAATTAAGGTTTCAAAAGTGTGTTGCACTTTCTGCGACAAAGGCTGAGTATATTGCAACAATTGAAGCATGTAAAGAGTTGTTGTGGATAAAGAGATTCATACAAGAGCTTGGTTTCAAGAAAAAGAGGTATGTAAGTTATTGTGATAACCAAAGTGAAATCCACTTGAGCAATAGTTCAATATTTCATGCAAAGTCGAAACATATTGATGTGAGGTTTCATTGACTTAAAGATGCTCTTGAGGAGAAGTTGTTTCAGCTTAAGAAAGTTCACACAGATGAGAATGGATCTGATATGTGCACTAAGACACTACGCGGGAGTAGCTTGAGGTGTTGCGCGATTACCGAAATGGTGATGCCTTCTTTTTATTGAAACTGAAGAGATTTGGTGGGCTTATTTTTCATTAAATGGAAAAAGCCCAAAACCCATTTGTGGTCAATTAAGACCAAATGGAGATATTATGGTTTTTAGTCTTATGTAGGTACTTGAAATCAGATTAAGAAGCGTGTGGGGGATCCATGATTCTTGTGAAAGAGAGAAGAAAAAAGAGAAGTAGAAGGTGCATACTTTTTCTACTTAATGTATGTCCGTCTAGCCACTTTTAAGAGCCCGATCGGAGGTTCATCCTAGGTCAGATGAAGCTGATTTTTGGAGTGAATGTTCTCCACATATATGTCTTCAAAGTGAATGATAGAATGTGGATTTCGATGGTTTATTTTTTAGATACACGAGCTAAAAGTTGTCACCAAGTTGGTGATATTCTTCTTCTTTGATTTGCTCTATTTGTTGGTTTCAAGTTGGTTTGTACAGATGAGGAAGAATTGATTATGTTGTTTACCATTTATCTGGTATTATTTAATATTTCTCCATATCATGTCTTTCATCCTCTCAGTTATATCATTACTGGGGTTTTCAGCTATATCATTACCTTTGAGAGATGCCAAGACCTCCAAAGCATGTTTCTTTCTCTTCATTTTGTTCGTATTTGCTACTGAGTTATGATACGTACTGTAACATTCTATCTCTGAATGTTGCAATCAAGGGTATATCCGATAAGAAAGGAAGGTTGGGATCTGTTCTTCGCCTATCTACAACTAAGAAGGATCGTGTTGGTGTTTCGGCTTCGATGTCAGTTGTGGCAGTTAATGTTTGCGCTAGGGATTGGGTTGCTTGTTCACCTACACGAAAGGAAGGCGTATGTGGTGGATCTTCAAGGACCGTCAGAGACATTGCGTGTGTTTCAGGAGGTGGGGAACTCGCTTAAAAGAGACGTAAGCCTTCACAACCGTTAGGAGGATCAGTTGGGAAGAAGTTGTCTGCATCAAATGTATTTATTTCAAATTTACCTTTTGAATTTTCAAAATCTTAGGTTAAGAATGTATTCAGTTGCTTCGGTACCATTACATCAATCTCGGTTCTTAAGCGTCCAAATCGAAGGAGAAGATTTTTCGAATTTTTCAAGTATTAAACGTCAAAGGAAGCGCATCTTACGATAACTTCCCTGTACGGATTCAAGCTTAATGGTCATATTCTGTTCGTCGCCTTGGCTTGGTCGGAGAAGAAGCCTGAGTCGACTCTGATTGTTGAGGTCCCTTCGTTGCGATCCCTAGACTCGGAGCCTTTGGTTGGGTGTCCCTGTTATAGGTCTAATGACAACCTTGATTTATCGATTTGGTTAGAGAAGAGTAGTGGAGTAGATGTGGAGTTGTCGTACGATCAGTGGCCGACAAAGGTCTGATCACCAATTTTCGGTTATCACTTTAGGGACATCGAGAAGTGATTTCAAAGTTTCAATTTTGATTTCGAATTCTCTGTTTGATTTTGAGATGATCATTAGTAATTTGGTTGTAACTGATGTGTTTCAGTTGATTAGGAGCTTGGTGTTCATGAATCATGTGGAGAAGACCTTGTGCTTCAAATCCTTGGATCTGCGACTGAAAGGGTTGTTACGATCCCTACGATTGCAGATAATACGCGTGAGGTTGATGCATGTTCTGTTCGTGGACAAACTGGGTCAGGTCCAGCCCAAAGAAGTTCATGGTCCTACTAATCCACATTATAGCCTGCATATTGACCAGGCTGCAAGCCTATCTGTGGTTATAATCGAGCAGCAGTTTAATGTGGTTAGTGTGTCCGAGGTGGTTGAACTAGTAATACCTGATCGGGCCTATAAAGACTTCAGAAAAAGTTTTTAGAGCAGGGTGGTCCTTTGGGGGATCAGGGTAGTCTGTGGACGGATTCCCTTCTCAAACCCCCGAAACGTTAGAGTCGGCCTCCCAAGCATTTGGCGGATTATTATATTGCTAAATCCAAAACAATAGTTCGTTTTTAGCGTGAGAGAGTTGCTAATGATGTTGACGTTTACAAGCAGGTTGCACAAGCTCGAAATGCTTAATTAGCTCAGTCTATTCAAGCGAAGGCTTTCGATGATCCAAACTTGACATCAGAAGGTGAAGAGTGGGTCACTAATGAGGGTTAATTTCGTTTCATTTGTGTTCGCTTGTTTTGGACTTGCAGTCCTCCTCTTTTGGGCTTTGGCCCTTTAGTTATGTTTTCAGGTTTTGTACTCGTAACTCCTTTTAAGAACTTCTTTGTTATAGTTTGTTTCGAATAGATCCTCTTTAGATCTAATCTTTTTTGATAAAAAAAATTGAGCTTATAAAAAACATTGTCTTCCATCCTCTTTACCACAATCTCATCAATCCGTCCGCTGATTTTTTGATTGGTGCACTCAACCTTCAGTGCATAGCGCTGGGCATTCTCTTTGGTATGTGCCTAAATTGCTCTTGGAGTGGTGGACCCAATATGATAGAAAAAGAGACTGACAAGTACATCTTAAGTTGTGATCTGGAATAGATGTGTCGATTGATAATGTTACGCTCCAAATCCGGTTTGACCGGATCCGAGACGCGAACTAAAAAAAACAGTAAATAATAAAAGGACAAAGTAAGATAGGTAAAACTCAAATATAATAATAAATCAAAACGGAAGGGTCAATAGCTCATTAAAACCGATACATAAGGTTTAGTTCAAAAATAGCTACACGTCTCTAGACCTACTAGACAAGACCCTCGCCAGCTCCCAAGCTCAACTGTGTCCTGCTAGTACCAATCCCGCTCAACACCTGAAAAAAAACAAGGTAAGGGGTGAGCTTTCGCTCAGTAGAGAAAGTAGTTAAGGTAATGAACATCGGCTCACCACCACGAGTAACCGTCCAATTAGGGCATACTAGTACAACACAACTAATTGCCAAACCGGGGTTCATAGCCAAACTTACAACACACTCAAATGACTGATTCCACACAATAACACATTAACCAAACCGCAAACGTATCGACACAAAAGCAACCAGCACACGTCCCGTACCGCAATTCTTGAACTCCAACATATCATACCAGAAAGTCATCGTATCATCTCGTATCGCCCCTCGGTCCAGAGGAGACACATGCGTCGGGGTTACCGGAAACGTTCCCTAGGAACGCATCTCATCGGACATCCCGGAAATGTCCCCAAAGGACCATAGATCATCGGGGTAGAACACGACCCGTAGGCCCAACACGACCCATAGGTCCAACACGAAACTTAGTACAACCATTTCCAACGTCTCCGGCTATCACATCCCGTTCCATTTATGTCATACCGGATCACGAAGCCTCGGTCCCGACATCTTCTTGTCACGTAGAATCAGGGCCTCACGCGTACTGGACGGGCACATACCTTGGTCGTACGTCTTCCTGTCACGGAGAATCGGGGTATGAATGACGCCATCCTTGGCCTCGATACACTAGACCGGAACTATCCCTCAGTGTGAGTACCACTTCGGTTACGCCTTTTTCTTGGAACACACATCAAGAGTATAACACGCATCACAAAAACATAGTTCGACCCCGGTACACCAACCAAGCCAAACTCACCAGAACACACAAACCGGTCTATCACTCACCCGGTCATATCACAATCAAGGATTCACAATTCATCAAACACGACACACTTGCCCACACATAGCAACAACATGTTACATCGAAAACACCATGACTAGACTCTTAAACACACTCACAACTGTCCCGCACTTACCATCACTTACCGACACCACCCTTAACGTGGTAACCCCACCGGCTTAACCGGTATCCATTTCCCAACATCCCCACGTTTCACCAAGTCATGCTCACAGAATCCAACCAATCAATTCACCACTATGCATCACTAAGTTCACTTCTACTCATTTTCATGCTTGTTATTTGTTAACCGATTAGACAACGCAGAGCACACAAGCAGACAATCAGCAACCAATCCTAGGGCTCGACATGGCCATTCTACCAGCACGACAATTTCCCAGAATATTGAAAGCGGCTAACACTAGTGAATCAAATCCTACATGTTACTAAGACTCGTCCGGTTATTATATAATATTAAACTATCGTTCCAGTTTTATTATTACCTAGCCTGCACACTAGTAACTTTTCGTAATTAAAGCGGTATGCGCTACTTTCCCTACCAAAAGAAGAACTAACAGCTGCGTCTCCTAGCTGCTGACGTCCGAGCCTACCTCCGGACTTCTCCACGATCGAGGTCCAAGCCTGGGTTTAACAAAAGGACGGTAATCAGTCCCGGTCCAGTCCGCAACAGTCCTCTGATTTTATCAGTTCAGTCCTTTCAATTAACTACTTTAAGTCCAATTAGTCCTTCGATTTAAATCCGTTTGAATTCTCCCAATTAAATTAATTAAAATTTATTAAAAACATTAATTAATTCTGCCTGACCCAGATCCGACCCGAGTCCGAAACCTGGACCCGAATCCGACCCGGTCCAGACCCAGACCCAACCAGACCCGACCCGGATCCGACCCCAAACCCGACCCAGACCCGGCTTCGACCCAGGTCCGGGCCCGAGTCCAGACCCGGTCCAGGAACCTGGGCCTGACCCGAGGTCAATCCTAGGCCCAAGGCTCGAGTCTCGCCCGATCTGATCCAAGGCCCATTCCAACTCGTCCAGGTCTGGCCCAAAGCCCACTCTCTTTGTCTGGCCCAAGGTCGTCCTGGTCTGAGTGTTCGAGCACGGGAGAGAGAGGGAGAGCTAGGGTTTTGTTCCGGCGGAGAAGCTCGAAAGCAGGCGGCGGTGCTCGGCAATCGATCTTCCTCGATGCCCCAGTGAGAGTTCTCCGGCGACCAGTGTCCTTTGAGGGTTAACGCTTCTCTCAGGACCCGTCGAGCTCGGACTGAGCTTCCCTCCCTGCGAATCTACGGCGGCGCACCAGGAAGAGAGAGAGAGAGAGGGAGAGAAGGGCTTTGGGATGGTGGATCTGGGTCGGTCTCTCCAGCGCGTCGCTTACCGGTGCAGAGACCTCCGTCACAGGCACGACGCGACCTGGAACGGAAGCGGAGGTACACGTCGAGGCGAGGCGAGGCTTCGTTCAATGCTTCTGGTTCTTCTGTGAGCGGCGAAGACGACGGTCTCGAGTCGGTGCAGCGAGAGGAAGGGAACGCTCACCTCGGTACACGTGCGTGAAAGTGAAGACGAAGCAGGATCAGAGTAGGGTTTTGAGTGAGCCCGAGTTGGGCTTGGGCCTGTCTCGCGTACCATACGTTGTAGCGGCTTGGGTCCGGTTCGATTGGTTGAGCCCAATCTGATCCGGCCCAATCTGCTTCCAAATATTTTTTTTTGTTTTTCTTTTCCCCCTTTTTGTTTTGCAAAAGTTCCAAAATTCAATCCGCTTTTCAACCTCGACGTTCCAATTGAACAAAAATAATAATTTAAATTCTCGTAAACCGGGGCGGTCTTTACAGTCCACCCCCTTAAAAGAATTTCGTCCTCGAAATTTAAAACGAACGCGCTCCACTTGACCATATCTCAGGGAACGTCCAATTAAACTCCCGGTCCACTATTCCTCATGCACACAGAAACACTTAATCCAGTTAATCGATACCGGAAATTCCCGTCGGTTGAGACGTCACACCGACACACGCAGCTTGGTCGAGATACCCTATACCGGAACCTTCTGTCGGTATAGGTATCATACCGGAACAATCCTTACATCGCACTTAAAACGAATCCAACACACAGACACTTCTCCTCAACTACTCGCTTTACTTATTTATGTCTCGCGCAACGACATACAAGTAGGTAAGCCCACGTCCAACCACTCACGATAAAGCAAGGAGCCCAACACGAAGTCCAAACACTTGACGTTGGATCTCACACTTACTGCACGGTTCGGAGCGATAGTACATCTTATCAACATCTTGTCGGAAAGCGTGAGCACCTCGAAACACTCAACACAACCGTCGTTACTATGACGACATTCCACAAGAGGTAACACACAGTCAGATCCATCATCGAATGGACCCCACCAGTGATATCGCGCTTACCATCGATACACGCTCACAAACTACCAATCGAACCAATTTACAAGTTGTTCCACCAAAGTACCAAAAAACTGAAGATACTACAAATACCAATTCCTCATGGACCTAACGGGTTTGTATACCTCGTGCATAACTCATCCTCGTGCTTCCGCGTCAACTCTGTGCGGTTCTCAATCGTCTACGATCACGCGACCTTTCAGTCTCTTCTCGAGCAACTCGAGACCACACTGGTCAGTGGTCACTATTAAACGTCAAATGTGCCCTACTTGGGAAAATGACCCGACCTACCATCCAACGCTTCGTACGGTGCCATAATGTTACTGGCCTGAAGGCGCTGTGGTAGTCGTACTCGGCGATTTGTTTCCGGATACCTCATGAGGTACTCTCACTTCTACCACATTGCACACACTCGTCAAACCAAAACGTACTTTGTCGGGGTGTCAAGATGCTAGGACCGCATCAAGGTTCTACTCTTAGATCCCCACGTCTCATCAAATATAAAGAAAATAGAAGAATGTGATGCATGTGGGTTATGGGCCCACCGCGCTTCCGCTGCGCCACTCTGATCTCATCGTCACTCGGCCATCTCACCTGGCCGTTCTGGCTGCGTACTGACATTTCTACAGTCCTCTGCCGCACCCCGACTAGCGTGACAAGGTAAACAGTTCTAAAATTCCATCCCAACATTCGTACTTGGCCGAACTTGGGCGCGAACTACGAGGTAACAGATTAGCGACTTAAACGATGCAAACGTTCAACAGTTGTTCCAACAACTAACAATAATAAACCAAAACGAGTCAAATACAGTCTTAAAATAGGAAGTACGTCTCTAAAGTCCAAACAAGAAAAACTCCCGGACACTCGCTAGTTCCGTGATCCGCCATGTCCTCTAATCCAAAACGTACTTGAAACCAAGAGCGATCCTATGATCGAAACCCTGTCTCTCCACCCGTGACTCGGTGATAGCATACACCCGACCCTGCCGTGTCGGGGGTCCGTCTCTTGGAGGGAGTGGAAGTGTCACCTGCTGCGCTGCTCGCTGCCTCGGCGTGGGCGCACTCGCTGCCTGTCTCAGAGCTCTCTGCGTCGGAGTCTGACGTTGCTGAAACTGCGGTGACTGCCCAATCTGCGACTGCTGTGTTCGCAAGGCCGACACCTCCAAAAGTCGATCGGGGCACCTGGAGATGAAGTGTCATGTCCGACCACACCGGTGACAAAGTGGTGGCCCGACACTCGACCTCTCATCAGGTTTGTCCGGCAGACGGTCTACGGGTCCGCTGACCCCCAGACAGTCCCGAGCCATGTGACCCGACTTTCCACAACGGTAGCACGTGCGCCCTCTCATGGAAGGTCCGATAGAAGTCACCGATCCGACCTGTCGCGATCCTCTCAGCTGGGTCTGAGGCTGAAACAACCCCGAGGTCCTCTGCCTCTTCGGATCTCGAAACACGGACGGCCTCAGTGAGTTACTCGGCCTAGGCCTGACCTCCCAAGTCTTCGCTGTCTCGCGTAATCGTCGCTCCACGGTTAAGGCCTTCTCCACCAGATCAAAAAACACCCTGGTCTTAAAAACAGCAACCCGCTCCGCGATCTCAGGGCGAAGCCCTTCCTCGAAACGTCGGCAGCGAAGAGCCTCCGTCTGAACCACGTCCTAAGCAAAACGAGTCAGGGAGGTGAACCTCGCCTCGTACTCAGACACCGATAGTCCCTCCTGTCATAGATCCAGGAACTGCTGACGCTTGTCGTCCATCACCGACTAGGAAAAAATATTGCTCTAGGAAACGTCGTCCGAACAACACAAAGTCATCACCCACTCGCGCCTGCTCGCGCCGCCACCAGTGGTAGGCCTCTCTCTGGCAAAGGATGCTACCAATCCCTGAACAGTGCGGGTCAGCTCCTCCAGAGCTGCCGTCTGGGCTGTCTCAGCCCTCTCGTGCCCCTCAGCGGGCGCACCCTAGGCACTAGTCGCCCCTGCCAACCCAGCGGTCGATGATCGTCCTCGGCCTCTAGCATGCCGTCTCCTGGTAACTCGCGGATCGTAACAACGGGCCATGTCGTAAATCCTCAGCACGGATAACGTACATGCTCAGTTTCCCAATTCGAAAAGAACGACGCACTTAGAATAAATAACGCCACACACGGTCCACAACAACGTTACTTATAGTAATAGTATACTCAGTAAAGTATAGTCACACAATAGCACACATCAGATAAGTTCGCATACTAGTGTGTCACACAATATCATATATACAAGCAGCGGTTACACACAATCTCACACTCAGTAGCATATTCACACCCAAGTCACACAAGTCACCGCTCACACCACACCGCAATTCTATAAAGTACAACATACACTTAGTTTCGATTTCTTAACACGTCCTCTTTCTAACATAACATTCGTGTTGATCTCTCGTCGTTACAACCCGATTCAGGCGTCCCCGAATTACGTTGTAACCGCTCGACATCCCTCCATTCACGTCCAGCTACAGTCGCCCCTGTAGCTGAATCGTGATGGTACATACACTTCAGTTTCTGTAGGAAATCGGGCATGACCCATTCGTAAATTAAGCTAGCCATCCGTTTAAGCGGGACTTCCAATAAACAACCACACCAGCACACATTTCATAAACTAATCACCTAAGCATTCAGCATATATTACACAAGTACACAACTCGGGTCTAGGTAATTACTCGATTACCACCCGGCCACGTCAACATTCCAATCCACCCAATCATGCACTCAATGGCCGACCAAGGCGGCAATTCAATCACGATCAGTTCACCAATACACACATGTCATAACCAGCTGGAGCATCGCTCGTTAACTAACCTCGATCTCAACCGATCGGCATCATGGATCCATTAAGGTGTACAACAAACAACGGAATAAAGTACAAATCAAGTAAGGTAAAACTTAAACAACGCACTTTAACAATCGAGACTCTTGTCGTTTCGACTCTACGCACATGATATTTCTGACTCGTGTCACTAAGCACTACGACTTGACCCACCTAACTCTACCCACCTAATTGACGTACGGTCCGAGGTTTTGAAAAATCATTTCAAAATGAAATCAGGCTCTGATACCAAATTGTCACGCCCCAAATCCGGTTTGACCGGATCTGAGACGCGAACTAAAAAAAACATTAAATAATAAAAGGACAAAGTAAGATAGGTAAAACAAAAATATAATAATAAATCAAAACGGAAGAGTCAACAGCTCATTAAAACCGATACATAAGGTTTAGTTCAAAAATAGTTGCACGTCTCTAGACCTACTAGACAAGACCCTCGCCAGCTCCCAAGCTCAATTGTGTCTTGCTAGTACCAATCCAGCTCAACACCTGAAAAACAACAAGGTAAGGGGTGAGCTTTCGCTCAGTAGAGAAAATAGTTAAGGTAATGAACATCGGCTCACCACCACGAGTAACCGTCCAATTAGGGCATACTAGTACAACACAACTAATTGCCAAACCGGGGTTCATAGCCAAACTTACAACACACTCAAACGACTGCCTCCACAAAATAACACATTAACCAAACCGCAAACGTATCACACACAAAAGCAACCAGCACACGTCCCGTACCGCAATTCTCGAACTCCAACATATCATACCAGAAAGTCATCGTATCATCTCGTATCGCCCCTCGGTCCAGAGGAGACACATGCGTCGGGGCTACCGAAAACGTTCCCTAGGAACGCATCTCATCGGACATCCCGAAAATGTCCCCAAAGGACCATAGATCATCGGGGTAGAACACGACCCGTAGGCCCAACCACGACCCGTAGGCCCAACACGACCTGTAGGCCCAACACGACCCGTAGGCCCAACACGAAACTTAGTACAACCATTTCCAACGTCTCTGGCTATCACATCCTATTCCATTTATGTCATACCGGATCACGAAGCCTCGGTCCCGACATCTTCCCGTCACGTAGAATCGGGGTAACATCCCAGACCAGAAATCCCTTAGTCGGACGTCTTCTTGTCACGTAGAATTAGGGCCTCACGCGTACTAGACGGGCACATACCTCGGTCGTACGTCTTCCTGTCACGGAGAATCGGGGTATGAATCACGCCATCCTTGGCCTCGATACACTAGACCAGAACTATCACTCAGTGTAAGTACCACTTCGGTTACGCCTTTTTCTTGGAACACACATCAAGAGTATAACACGCATCACAAAAACATAGTTCGACCCCGGTACACCAACCAAGCCAAACTCACCAGAACACACAAACCGGTCTATCACTCACCCGGTCATATCACAATCAAGGATTCACAATTCATCAAACACGGCACACTTGCCCACACATAGCAACAACATGTTACATCGAAAACACCATGACTAGACTCTTAAACACACTCACAACTGTCCCGCACTTACCATCACTTACCGACACCACCCTCAATGTGGTAACCCCACCGGCTTAACCGGTATCCATTTCCCAACATCTCCACGTTTCACCAAGTCATGCTTATAGAATCCAACCAATCAATTCACCACTATGCATCACTAAGTTCACTTCTACTCATTTTCATGCTTGTTATTTGTTAACCGATTAGACAACGCAGAGCACACAAGCAGACAATCATCAATCAATCCTAGGGCTCGACATGACCATTCTACCAGCACGACAATTTCCCAGAATATTGAAAGCGGCTAACACTAGTGAATCACATCCTACATGTTACTAAGACTCGTCCGGTTATTATATAATATTAAACTATCGTTCCAGTTTTATTATTACCTAGCCTGCACACTAGTAACTTTCCGTAATTAAAGCGGTATGCGCTACTTTCCCTACCTGAAGAAGAACCAACAGCTGCGTCTCCTAGCTGCTGACGTCCTGGCCTACCTCGGTCCTCTCCACGATCGAGGTCCAAGCCTGGGTTTAACAAAAGGACGGTAATCAGTTCCGTTCTAGTCCGTAATAGTCCTCTGATTTTAATAGTTCAGTCCTTTCAATTAACTACTTTAAGTCCAATTAGTCCTTCGATTTAAATCCGTTTAAATTCTCCCAATTAAATTAATTAAAATTTATTTAAAAAAACATTAATTAATTCTGCCTGACCTGGATCCGACCCAAGTACGAAACCCGGACCCGAATCCGACCCGGTCCAGACCCTGACCCGACCAAACCTGTATCTGGCCCTAGACCCGACCCGGCTCCGACCCAGGTCCGGACCCGAGTCTAGACCCGGTCCAGGAACCTGATCCTGACCCGAGGTCTATCTTAGGCCCAAGGCCCGAGTCTCGCCCGATATGATCCAAGGCTCGTTTAAACTCGTCCAGGTCTGGCCCAAGGCCCACTCTCTCTGTCAGGCTCAAGGTCGTCCTAGTCTGAGTGTTAGAGCACGGGAGATAGAGGGAGAGCTAGGGTTTTGCTTCGGCGGAGTCGTCGTCTTCTCGTGGTGGTGGGCGGCGGTGGAGAAGCTCGAAGGGAGGCGGCGGTGCTCGGGAATCGATCCCCCTCGATGCCCCGGTGAGAGTTCTCCGGCGACCATCATCCTTCGAGGGTTCACGCTTCTCTCAGGACCCCGTCGAGCTCGGACTGAGCTTCCCGCCCCGCGAATCTACGATGACACACCAGGAAGAGAGAGAGAGAGAGGGAGAGAAGGGCTTCGGGATGGTGGATCTGGGTCGGTCTCTCCGGCGCGTCGCTTACCGGTGCAGAGACCTCCGTCACAGGCACGACGCGACCTGGAACGGAAGCGGAGGTACACGGCGAGGCGAGGCGAGGCTTCGTTCGATGCTTCTGGTTCTTCTGCGAGCGGCGACGACGGCGGTCTCGAGTGGGTGCGACCAGAGGAAGGGAACGCTGTCCTCGGGACGCGTGCGTGAAAATGAAGACGAAGCAGGATCAGAGTAGGGTTTTGAGTGAGCCCGAGTTGGGCTTGGGCCTGTCTCGCGTACCACACGTGGTAGGGGCTTGGGTCCGGTTCGATTGGCTGAGCCCAATCTGATCCGGCCCAATCTGCTTCCAAATCTTTTTTTTGTTTTTCTTTTCCCCCTCTTGTTTTTTTGCAAAAGTTCCAAAATTCAACCCGCTTTTAACCTCAACGTTCCAATTGAACAAAAATAATAATTTAAATTCTCTTAAACTGGGGCGGTCTTTACAATAAAGTTTGAGAATTGCTTATTCTTGTTAACATCATCACAAGATGGTGGCTTGGAGAGGCCAAAGACAGCTTGTCTTATAGCATCAGTGGCTAGCTTGAGAGAGAGGTTGTAGAAATCTATGTCTTGTTCTTGGGAGGCTTCGAGATTCTGAATAGCAGAGTCAATGAATTGCAGCATGGTGGGAACGAAACATGCAAGATAAGATGACCAATACACTGATAAGATTGTGTTCCTCGTGGTGGACCATCTTGTGTCCATGCATTGCATGGAGAAAGAGAAAACATTTATTGAAATGGGTTTGAGCTGAAATGAGAAACGGATTGAGAGTACCCACTTGGTGAAGAAGAGACCCTTTTGATGATGAGGGAAAGCTGAGATGGGAGAGAGAATGCTTTTGGTGGGTATGCCTTTGAACTTCTTGATCTCAACTTCTTTGTAAAGCTCTGGATCAACTATTATTATCAGTGGCTGTCTCCCCATATGAAACCTATAATATGCCAACCAAAATCAAACACTTAAACCATAAAGAAGCTTAAATCCAACAAATTTGTAGTGCAGAATTGAAACAAAAGGAAAATGTAAGAACCCAGATAAGTCCTAACCTGAAAATAGGTCTATAGCGTTGGGAGAGAACATAAAAAACAACAGGACCATGCTTGGCAAGCAATGGAAGGTGACCTAGGAGGGGGATGAGAGGTGGGCTCGCAAGGTTCTTGACCCCCCAGTAGGGTCCATACATGCAGGGCCGGCTCAATAATTATTGGGGCCTAAAGCGAGAGTTTGATCGATGCCTTTTTTTCCTTATGAAAGAATATAATAGAAAAATAAGTAAAATTGTTCATATAGAAATATTATACTATATGATATTCAAAAAATGAGCTTCAACATCTACTTATAATACTGAAAATCCAAAATGGATGGTAGAGATTAATTTCTAACAAGACTATCTCCATGGATAAGATTTACCGTCTAAATATCTATACAAGAATTCGTAAGTTTAAGGATTCACATTTATCTATAAATAAGATACATTCATGCCAAGTTCAAATATGATAGGTTCAAGATAATTCTATATAGTTACACCAAATTATGTTAGCTTATAGATTACGTCGTGTATGACTAGCTTTATCATCAAGTTCTAGAAATTTTCACATTTAAAATATTTTTAAATACCAAATATAAGTTCAAACTAGGATCAATAAAATATATACGAAAATAAGAAAATTCATAACCGACACTAACGATGCAAGATAATAGATATTTGAGATTTTTCAAGAACCAACGACATTCAGTATCGAAACTCACCGATTAACCGATAAAACAAGATAGGACAAGTCCAACACATTCTTTAGATTATCTTAGGATATGTGGCCAAGTTCATTTAACTCTTATTTCTTTCTAAATGTTAAAGAAGTTTATAAACAAACTCAGAACTAAGGAATTATAAACAAATAATCATTCATGTTCATGACCTCTGGTCTTTCCTCTTCGTTGAGCATTTCTATTTCATATGAATGAATCATTTCCCAAGAGTTTGGACAATACACCTATATGTGATAGGTATATAAATCCAACTTTATTTATTGTCTGGTTTGATCATGAAATCAAATTTTCGCAATACCTCTTCTTATTGCAATATTTTTGGTATATGATCTCTTTCTTTTGACTTGTATTTTGGTCAAATTACTCTTGGTTTCTTACAATACTTTCATAGTTTATATTGTATAATAGTACTTCTAAATTTCAATATTTTCGAACTCTACGAGACTCATGCTTCTAGTCCATGAACTTCATGGATTATTCTTCGATAAATGATCTTGTTTTTTCAATAAACATTTTAGTACAAAACCAAAAGATTCTAGAACCGGATGTTAATACATGTCATGTTTCCCTTCCAATTAGACAATAGTGATATTATTCAATATTCGTCTTTAGATGCATAGTTTTTATATTTGAATGTCTAATAAATTGGTTTACAAAATATTAAGGGAAGTAGGGAATATCAAATCAACACTTATGGATTTCTCACATGATTGAATCAAATTTTTTTCCTGCTATGATCAAACGTCTATTATCAATATCGGATTTTGTTTTCAATTTTGACGGCTCAGTTTTTCCAAACTATTTTTTGCGCATTTCCGTAATGAAGTTGATAAATGATTGTCATTCCTCAAAAAATACTAGTGTATTTATATATAAATATCCAAGTTTTTTTCTTTGGTTTGATCCATTGTTTTGTATCCATGTTTTTAATTCACTGATCAATGGTAAATTGAACCCGCATGTTTTGTTTCGTTAACGATAGTTTTTCATTGCGAAATAACGATCTACAGAGTTCTTAGAATGTTCAACCATCAAGAAAAATTGTCTTCCATTTGGATGAAAATTGTTTTATCTGGAAAAAAAAGTTGAATAAAGATCAAAATTGGGCCCAACATGTATTAAAATTTGATTTCAAAATTAAAAGTGTAGTACTTTCGCTTGATTAGGTTTCATCAAATAGTAACAAGTTTTTAATTTTATAGGGCATTTTTTCATCTGACACCTTAAACGACTTCTTATTTAATTTTATGAGGCCTTTTCTGATCCGAGGCCTTCAACGATTGATTAACTCGCTTAAAGCTTGAGTCGACCCTGCATTGCCAGAGCTGTACAAATACTAATTGTTGACACAACACAAAATGAAGAGATCATAACCAATCTCTCAATGGTCTCACCAATACAATCCAACAAATCCATGGTTTTTGAGTCTTAGAGGAGAAGCAGCAAGAGACAGAGGTTTCTTGCTACTGCTATGGAGTTGCTGAAGAGTGATGAGCTCAACCTTGTTGTTAGCGATAATCTTTATCCTAGAGTTTTGAATACAATCAAACTCTAGGATAACATTGTTTGAACATATTTGTAGAGTTTGAACTTACTTAGCCTATCTGTAACTGTTGATAAATACGATGTTTAATCAATAAACAAGGAAAGCATTTTAACTCCAGTATGGTCTGAGAGCCAATTTAATCTAATTTTCGTCGTTTTTTTGCTTCCGCTTCTCTGCATTTCTCCTTCCCAGGTCTCCGTTCCCAGCATCAATATTGGCTGCGTTTTCTCTGTGATCCCAACTTCAATATTTGCTGCATTCTGCTTTATCGCAAGCTGCCATTCTGCGATTCTGTCTTCTTCTCAAGACCATCGCAGGTTTCCGGTTCTGCATCCTGTGATTCCCCTTCTGATCGCTAAAGCCCGTGAAGCCCGACCCGTGAATTGTTACTTTCACGCAGCACAATCCTCTCCAGTTCGCACGCCAGTGAAGCCCAGATCAAATCCCAGGCCCGTGGATTGCTATTTCACGTAGCAAACTCGTCTCCAGTTCGCACGGATCGCGCGCCTGCACCAGTTTGCGTACCTGCACCTTCCAGCGTCTCCAATCACCTTCTGCAACTTCGGATCCTTTATGCCTTCCACCATGGCTGATCCGCGTATCTATCCCGACTTGGCTATTTTTGCTCCTGCGCAGGATGCCACACCTGATTCGCAGGTCTCTGAGGATTCGGAATCCGATCCTTCCTACACAGTTACAGCAACTCCTCATGTGCCTCCTGTCACTGAACATGACGTCCGGCTGATTTATGGGATCGTCTTGATGTTACGGTCCTTCAATGGATCTATGGTACAATTTCGAATGACCTTCTCCGGACTATTATCACCCCTAATTGCACTGTTGCACAAGCCTGGAAATCGCTTCAGCTGATTTTTCAGGACAATAGGCATTCTCGTACTGTTTACCTTGAGCATCAATTTTCTGCTGTTAAATTATATGATTATAACAATGTCTCGAGCTATTGTCAAGATTTGAAAAATATTGTTGATCAATTATCGGGTTTGGGGCGCCTGTATCTAATAATCGATTAGAACTTCAATTGGTTACGGGTTTTTCAGAAACTTATGATAATGTTGCTACTATTATACAACAAAGCGACCCTCTCCCATTGTTTTATGAGGCATGATCGAGACTTGTTTTGGAGGAGACTAGGAAAATGAAACAATCTATGGCTTCATCCAATTCTCCTAGTTCGGCCATGTATGTTCAGTCTAATGGACATGTAGCTAAGGCGGTTCTAAGAGAGGTTCCTCTCGAGCTCGTGGGACATCCCGGGGTCGTTCTTAGTCACGTGGACGAAGCCAGCCGAACCATAAAAATTGACGCCCTACGGGTTTAAGCGCAAACTTGAGCACGACAAGTGCACCGGCCGTCAAGTAGTAATCGGATTTGAAGTACGGAATATCGAGCCCAAAGGAGAAAAAAACAAACACTCACTATTTAAAGCTTGTAGCTAAGCTATATCTATAAAAAGTTGGTTTTTATGCTTCAAAAATAAACTAACAATTAATGCAAATCAAGTAGAGCACTCGTAGCACGAAACCGAGAATTCTTAACTTCTTGAATCAAATGATGAAATTTCTAGGATATCGGGTTCATAGAGTTCATTCCATAAAGTCAAATATACTCGATTGTTGTGATGAAGACTTGATTTAGAGGCAACGAGTCATCTCAATTCTAGTCCTAACTTCTTTCGAACGATTCGAACCGTAATGGAATCTAACCACCGAGTTCTTTCGAATCACGATGTAGGAAGACCCAAAGCGTTTAGTTCTATGACAACTTCTAACTTTCGACCAAGCAAGTCTATAGCTATTGCAATTGTATTAACCCCGCTAGTTCAAGCTAGGGTTTAAATCCAATTTACGATCGACTTTGGACTAATTAGAATTCTCCTCTTTCAAGCGTTAAATTCTAATTCAAATCAATTACCAAGCCTACCCGGGAGATAAAGCGTGAAGCACAAATCGATCATAAACACTAAAACAATTCAACAATCACAACAATTTAAAGCATTCAAAACATGGAAATCCCTACTCTAATCACCCAAAACCCTAGAAATTTGGGGGTTTAGTTGTTCATGATAATCAATGACATAGAGATGAACCAATAAGTAAATGATTTCATAATAAGATTTAGAGAGAAAGTTTAGATACAATCACCACAATGAATTGACAAAAATGGTTGCTCTTCCCCTTCCTCCAAACCCTAGCTTTGATCCTCTTGTGTTGGCAACAAATCCAAGAGTAGAAGCACAAAGAAGCTCTCCTAAAGATGAATTTTCTTCAAGAACAATGACACCCTTGGCTCAAATCCCTCTCCAATCAATGAAACTCCACCTTGTGTTCCCACAAATCTCTCAAAGAAATTCAGAAAATAAACACTCTTTGTAAAAAAACTCCTTTCAAATTAACTATATAGAATGTATATATCCTTGTATGTGTAGAGAGAAAAAGAAAAAAAATAAAAATAAATGCTCTAGGCTTCTCTGATTCTCTGGTTCGGCACTCCTTCGCCTCCCTTCTGTTCTGTGTCAAAAAATGGTCTCCCCCCTTCTCAAAAATGTTGTGCGGCTGCTTTTGTCAATCCGGAGTAGGGTTGCACTGGTGTGGACAGATGTCACGGAGAGAGAGGAGAGCTGAGTGGGACACGTGGCAGGCAGAGAGAGGGGAGCCGAGTGGGACAGGTGTCGTGCGTAGGAGGAAAGGCGGCGCCAGTGCGCCACGTGTCGCGCCCGGGAGCTCTGGCGGCTGGGCTGGTCGGCGCCACGTGTCTGCTTCTGATGGACTCTTCCCTTTTTGTTCCTTTTTCGCTATTTTGCTCGCTTCGGCTTCGTTTGAGCTCCGATTGATCTCGTTATTGCGCCAAAAAATTCCTCTGTTCAAGACCTACAAAACAAGACCAGTCATGAGTATATTTCGAAGCAACCAAAATCGACCCTCTTGAAGGTCCACAAGCACAAAACACCCAAAATACGCCGAAAATCCATCAAAACACCTAACATATCGATAAAATCAATTACTCATACTAAAATTATATATATGATAAGAAAATTGGGACTGAAAGTCTTTATAACTCGATAAATTGTGGCCCTTTTATGTGTTAAAATGCACCCGCATCACCCCGCCAGGGTGCTCGTTACAACCAGAATCGTGCTCCATCTTCTGGTTCGACCCAACAACAGTCGCAGGCCTGGAATGGGTCATCTGGGCCTCCTCCTTCTTGGTATGGACAACAACCCGTGTGGAATGGGACGTCGGTATGGGCCCAACAGCAGCATTGAGGCGGGCAGCCTCATCCTTGGGCCGGTTATTATCAGTTGCCCCCATGTCCCTATCCCACAGCTCCAGGCCAGTAGGCCCGTGCACCCGCACCTCAGCAAGGCCAGCAGGGCCTTTTGGGCTCCCGGCCCAATGCCTCTTCTCAGGCCCATGTAGCAGTCCCTACTGACATCTCCTCCGCAATGGCCAACCTCTCTATTCAGCAACCTCCAGATGGCCAGTGGTACATGGATTCGGGTGCTTCCTCACATATGACATCGAATTCAGGTACATTGCGTTCTTATGTTAATTCAAACGTTGATTGTTCTGTTATTGTTGGTGACGGGAATAACATCCCTATTTATGGTTATGGTCAAGCATCATTATTTCCCACCCATCCCCAATATACCTTTCCAAACATCGATGACTTCTACTTATGCGCCTTTTGATATTGTGTATGCTGCTTTATGGACATCTCATGTTTTAAGCACTTCTGGTCATAAATATTATCTTCTATTACTCGATGATTTCACTAACTTTGTCTGGACATTTCCTCTAGGCAAGAAATCTGACGTTTTTAATATATTTCGTTCGTTTAGTGCTTATGTTTCTACACAGTTTGGTTTACCCATAAAAAGCTTTCAGTGTGACAATGGCAAGGAGTTTGACAATTCTCCATTTTGTACCTTCGGCGACTCATCTGGATTGGTGTTCCGCTTCTCGTGTCCTCATACTTCTTCTCAGAATGGACGTGCTGAACGTAAAATCCGGAGCATCAACAACATGGTTCGTACTTTACTTATTCTTGCGTCTATTCTTCCTTCTTACTGGTCATACGCTCTTTCGATGTCCACATATTTGTCAAATGTTCTCCCGTCTAAATTGCTTAATTTTTCTTCTCCAACTTTTGCTCTCTATCGTCGTGTTCCGTCTTATTCTCACCTGCGTGTTTTCGGTTGTTTATGTTTTCCTCTTTTTCCCTCTACCACAATTAACAAACTGCAGGCTCGGTCCACTCCATGTTTTTCGTCGGATTTCCTTCAAATCATAGAGGGTACATTTGTTTTGATTTAAAAGCAAATAAATTCATTATTTCGAGACATGTATTGTTTGATGAATTTGTGTTCCATTTTGCATCCTCTTTTACTCCCACTACAACTAGCTATACTTTCCTTTCTGATCCTATTTCACCAACCACGCGAGCTCAGTTGTTTTTTGGTCCAGATCCACCGGCTCAACCCAACCCTACACCTGCTGACCCGCGCACCTGTTCGTCACCCGCTAGCCCGCGTGTCGACCTGCTACCCACTGATGCCTCTCTTCGGTCTCAGCCTCCCAACAGGCCTGGCCCAACAGCTCTCCACAGCCCACCTCCCCAGGCCCAGCCTTCGCCTTCGGTAGTTGATCCGGATCATGTCCCTTCTGCACCAGCTCATCAGATGGTCACACGGAACAGGTCCGGTATCTCTAAACCCAAGGTGATTTTTGACCTTACCACTTCCACATCTATTTCACCACTTCCCTGAAATCTTAAAGATACTATGCTTGATCCTAATTGAAAACTTGTAATGATAGATGATTTTAATGCTTTGATTAATAATAAGACATGTGCTCTGGTTCCACGTCCTTTGGGTGTGAATGTTATTCGTTCCATGTGGATATTTCAGCATAAAACTCGTTCTGACGGTTCCTTTGAGCGGTTTAAGGCTCGTCTTGTTGGTGATGGAAGGTCGCAACAGGTTGGAGTGGACTGTGATGAGACATTCAGCCCATTGGTCAAACCCTCGACGATTCGTACGGTTTTGAGCCTTGCTGTTTCCCGATCTTGGTTTATTCATCAGCTCGACGTTAAGAATGCTTGCCTTCACGACAATCTTAATGATACAGTCTACATGTATCAACCGCTTGGATTTCGGAGCTCCACTCATCCCGACCATGTCTGTTTGTTGAACCAATACCTATACGGTCTCAAACAGGCTCCTCGGGCTTGGTATCAGCGGTAACTGATTTTGTCTCATCCATTGGTTTTTGTCACAGTAGGTCCGATCATTCCTTATTTATATTCCAGCAAGGGTCAGACACGGCATACATCTTATTATATGTGGGTGACATCATCCTTGTCTCCTCTAGCGATGCGCTTCGTATGTCTATTATGTCACACCTTAGCTCCGAGTTTTGCGATGAAGGACCTTGGACCACTTTCCTATTTTCTAGGGATTGATGTGACTCGTCACTCTGGAGGAATGTTTCTGTCTCAACAGAAATACATTGATGATATTATAGCTCGTGCTGGCATGACTTCCTGCTCCCCGTCCGCCACGCCTGTTGACACTCAAGGCAAGCTCAGCTCCTCTGATAGTCCAGTTTTTTAGGATCCCACTCTTTACCGTAGTCTTGTGGGGGCGCTTAAGTATCTCACTTTTACTCGTCCATACATCTCTTATGCAGTAAAAATATGTCTTCATATGCATGATCCTCGTGTTCGTCATATGGAAGCACTTAAGCGTATCATTCGCTATCTTCAGGGTACACGACACCTCGGACTTCACATCTAATCTTCTTCTGGGTCTGCTCTGATTGCCTATACTGATGCTGATTGGGCTGGTTATCCTGACACTCGTCGCTACCTCTGGTTCCTGCATGTTTTTGGGTGACAACCTGGTCTCGTGGTCCTCCAAGCGCCAACCAACTCTGCCCCGTTCCAGCACTGAGGCCGAGTACTGCGGTGTGGCCAATGTGGTGTCCGAATCCTGTTGGCTTCGTAATCTTCTCCTTAAGCTTCACTGTCCTCTTTCCCGAGCTACTCTGGTCTACTGTGACAATGTCAGTGCTATTTATTTGTTTGGTAACCCGGTGCAACATCAACGCACCAAACATATTGAGCTCGACATACACTTTGTTCGGTAAAAGGTTGCCAAAGGTCAGGTTCGAGTACTACACGTCCCATCTCGCTCTCAGATCGCCGATGTCTGATAGGGAGAATACCAAATAACAACAAATAAAAGCAACAAAGCGGAATCAATTCTCCCACACTAGGCCTCTTAATCATCCACTATCAACTTCAATTGGTACAATATCTCTCTAATCAAATTAGAGGTATACACAATATCTCAACACAACTGTCACGCCCCAATTTCAGTAAACCGAACTCGGAACGCGAACGTTTAAAATAAGAAAACACTTTGAAAACATTTCCATATAAACACTTTACAATACCAGTTTAGTTTAACAAAAGGATAATTACAATTTAAAACACGTTCCAACAAGTGGACAAAAGTAGGCATCCGTCACTAGACTCAAAACAACCCGGACTCCGCTCCTAGCTCCACAAGCTTCGAGAGCTCGCCTAGTCCGTCCTGTGATCAGTACCTGTAGGAAAAGCAGCTAGGGGTGAGCGTTCACTCACCACCACGGATAACAGACTGACTACGGCATAAATAGCAGACAATGCCGGTAACACCAATAATAAAGTCAACACCGGGGGACACTGTCCCCAACCCAAGGACTCTGACTGATCATACACCCACTGTTACCTTCCTTGACCAAATCAACACCTTGACTCGTAAAGTAGACCCGACACAACGATCACGACCTCTCCCAAGGACTCGAAAGAAACGACGCAACACCAAACAAGATCACAAAGGATCGCAAACCAAATAAGATCACAAAGGATCGCAAACCAGCTGCTCAGTAACCTCCCTCACTCAGGTCCAGGATCGACCTATCGCAATTCCTCGACACTAAGTCAGATCAGGCTGTCGACCTTTGCAGTTCATCGACACTAAGTCGGATCAGGCTGTCGACCTATCACACTCACAACCACCGAACCACACACGCGCGGCCAGGACCCCTTTACTGACGGGCGCGCCCCCTACCCCGTCTGAACGTGCAGACGCGTGTGATCGAGGACCCCCGTTTAATGAAGCGGGCCCACAACCTCAGGTAACCACAATCACAATCACAAGCACAATTCAACAGACATCAACAACACAAGTTCAGCACTCCACAGGCACTCATGGCCACCCAAGACACCAACCCTAAAACACGGACTCAACAACCCCACAGGCACTCACGGCCTCCCAGGGTACACCAACAGTAACTCACGGCTCAACGACCCCACGGGCACTCACGGCCACTCAAAACCACCAATAGTAACGACGCGGGTTCACAACCCCACGGGCACTCACGGCCACCCAAAGCACCAAAACGACAACACGGGCTCTCATGGCTACCCAAGACTCAGCAATAGTAACACGGGCTCTCAAGGCCACCCAACTCGACGACAATTAACACACAACAACCTCCGACATAATCGATGCCTCCAACAGTCCTAAGATCACTAGTTTCACAAACAACCTCCGGGCATGGTCATATGCCTCCAGTAAAACAATTATCGCTAAGTTCTCTGATCCTACGACACTACTAAGTGTCACATGCTTTTCCAATAATTACCAAGTTCCCGTAGCATGCTTTTCTAATAAACGCTACAATCCCGTATCATGCTTTTCCAACATTTAAATAAACCTATTCAACCCACGACACCCCGGTGTCACATGTAATTCTACTGTTAACTTTCCCTAGTCAGGGCCGAGATCCGGCTACTTTTCCCTACCTCAACTGAAGAGCAACCGCTATGTTTCGTAGCTGCTGACGTTCTGTCTCGCTACCTCCGGGCTTCACTTCGATCGAAGCCAGACGCTAGAGATAACACGAAAGCCATAATTAGCGGCGGTTCTCAGGTTAATTTAAAGGTCACGATTAATCCAATTTACAACCGACAGTTGTCCTTTAAACTCGAGCGGGATAAAAGCGGGGTCACGGCGAATCGGGTTTGAGTACCCGAGCACCGAAACCGGTGCATGCGAGGCACGGTCCCAATGCACGAGGTCCGATTCAGCGGTCCGCTTTTGTTCCTTTCTAAACATAATTAGCAGTCCATTTTAACTAGAGTTCCAGATTCGTTCAACTGCTCAAATTCCGTTTTAAATCCGTTTAACGTCTAGTTTAAGCATTCAGGTTCCCAATCTCAATCCAGTTTCGATCTAATAAACTTAATAAGAAAACCTTTTGCCCGACTCCGGTTTCGTTTTCCTTTTTGATTAAAACCGTTTTATTTCCAAAGTTGATCCTCGTTTTTAAACCCCTTTTTCTTTGAACTGATAGATTAAACCTTCGTTTCGGTTTGCTTCTAAACCAATTTCTTTTCAATCCAAAACCCTTGATTTTGATCCAACCAAAATCCGATCCAAAGGTTTTCTGTTTCAAATCAGTCCAGATCGCTAACCATTTTTTGTCCGAAATACAAACATCGAATTTTTAATTCAAAACTCGTTTTATTACTTTCACTGAAATTACCATACAATTTGTCGTTTCAAAACAAAAACACAAATCCAGCAGAAACCAAATAAAAGGGACGACGGTACGGAAAAATGAACCGGCCGCCGGCGAATTTGTCGCCGGCGACTAAACCCCCAAGCACGAACCCCACGTGGAGGGAAGGACGCCTGGGCGGTGCACGGTGGCAGTGCACGGCGGCGGTGCACGGCGGCGGTGCACGGCTCTTCCCCGCCTTAGATCTGAACGGCGCGACGAGAGCTCGACCGGAGAGAGGACCAGTGATGGAGGCTCGGGACGAGGGAGGCGAGAGGAGCTCGGGCGGCGGCGATGGCTACGGCACCGTGAGGGAGGAGGAAGCGCCGGCGCCGATTCGCACGGCGTGCTCGCCGGTGGCGATGGAGAAGGGAGAACGGGCTCAGGGCGAGGTCTCGGCGACGGATGGTGAGGAGAGAGGGTCGAGAACGGCGTAGAGACGAGGGTGAGAGGGAGCTGTGGCCGGAATCGGGAGCTGTGGCGTCGTGACTGGACGGAGATGAGGGAGGGAGGCCGGCTTGGTGAGGAAGGGAGGTGAGAGGTGGTCGGAGACGCCGTTTCCGGCGAGATGAGAGGGAGACGGGATCGGTGGTGAGAAGCCGAGAACGAAGAGAGAGAGAAGAGGGGTGGGTGAGGCCGGCTGCGTGAGGAGAGAAGAGGGGCAGCACAATTTTGGGGTGAAAACCCTAAAATTTGGGTATTTATACCCAGGGTTTTTGGGCCAGCTGGTTGGGCCAGGCCCAAAGAACGAACCAGCCCATTTTTTTTTACACAAAACAAACTCGTTCCCAACCTCGACGTTATTATTTAATAATTTAAACGTTAAATTTTTCTCGGTCTTTACAGTCTACCCCCCTTAAAGGAATTTCGTCCCCGAAATTTAAAAACAACGTACTTCAGGAGTCGAACCGGTCGGGGTACTTCGCGCGGACCTCGTCCTCGCGTTCCCAAGTCGACTCGGCCTCGTGGTGTCGCCACAACACCAGCTCTAAGCCGATAACCTTTCCGCGCAGGACCTGCTCTCGTGGATCCCTTTCCCACATCAGATTCTCCTTACACGGGCATCACCCGTTACTTCGACATCTGCCCACTCAAAGACGTACTCAAAACCTCGAAAGGCCCGATCCACCGCGGGGCTAACCCGCCTCCGCCGTGGTTGAAACGCATTAGTCCGCCTTTCGTACTCAACTCCAGGGATACGTGACCACTGATTTCTGACTCGAGAGGTCGGCGTCGTCAGTCTGCATAACTCCTGCTGACTCTGCGCGGTCTTCAACCGCTCACGCTTTGGCACGACCGACTCAGCAGTCTCTCGGTCCAGTTCTAGACCCAGGAACCTCTTATTCCTCGCTTCTGCCCAGCACATGGCGATCGACCCGACCTACCATACCACGCTTCGAACGGTGCCATCATGATATTGGCCTGAAAGCTGTTGTTGTGGGAAAATTCGGCTAATCGCTCACGAAACCCATCGTGACGTGCCCCCATTGCTACTGTGCAACCCGTAGTGGCTGCAATAATCCAGCGGGACGCTGTTGTTCGGCTCTCACCTGCCGACGGGTGAGGCATCGCGATACTAACTCCGCGACCGCTCTCCGCATCCCGCTCCACTAGACATGCCACCTGATGTCGCGCTCCTCTCGGTACTACCACATGCACTGTCAGGCGTGATTACTGCGACTCTCGCAGCTCGTCGCCAATAACGGTCGGTATTGGCTCGGCACTTCGCCAGTCAATCCATTCCCAAGACTACGTTAAAGATTGTCATTTCGTAAGTGTCCTTCCCACGGACACACTTACCAACTTATCCGCTGTCGAACTTCACGGAACCTTGCGGTCTCTCTAAGACCTCGCTCCTCCACAGTTATCGTGTTTAACAACTCTGAACGTACCCGAATCCGCAGGGTGAGGACTCGATCCAGTATCAGGGCTCTTGAGACCTCTTTCGAATCTCCAGTAACAGCTCGATTCTCTAACTCCGCAGGCGCGACAACCCTAGTTAACACCACCCTACCACCAATCGGCGTGTCCCGACGTAGGGGTGGACTCAACGGCTCTAAACTCAGCCCCAACCTCTCAGCACAACTCGACGAACAAACGAGTGTGATATCCCGGCATCCAAAGAAACTGACGCCAAAACTCGTAAGACGAACACCCACTCCATTAGTCACCCTGGTAAGGTCTAGTGTAACCCACACACGGTCCTCTAGGCATTTACTTGTAACTTTCCGCAACCAAACCAGTGTTCGCTACTCGTCCCTTGCGGGAAAAGTAGTAAAGGGGATGAGTGTTATGCTCACCTCCACGGACACCCGTTCGATTATGGCATACTAGTAACGCACTAAAGACTTACCGATCTAGCCAGGGAAACCAATACCTCAAAACCGGATGCCAAACGTCACACTGCTCATGCCAACACCTCAAGTACTCGCTTACGTAAGATTAACCTCGACACGGGAAGCACTCCCTCACTTCAGTAATCATTATTGTTCACAACCTCAATACCCCAGACACCCAATCACGTAGAGAAATTCCAATGGGGATCCTACTTTCATCTCAGCAACCCACTATTGCTCACACCCTTGATACCCTAGTTACTCAATCATATAGGGAACCTCAACAACCCAATCACGTGAAGGAAAACTACAACCATCCGTCCACGCAAGGGAAAACCTCGAATAACCCGTTCACAGGGAAACTAGTTCGTACGGCGCCGCAGCGCACCAACCCTAACCTCTACCCGGCGAGACTCTCACACCGAGACGCTGTATTACTACCGTAGGTCATCAATGAGTCTCGAACTCAAGACCTCATCTCTTAACACCGAGCTTTCGGCCCCTACAACCCACAACTGTGGACACAACTACGCCAAACCAGCACTCAAACTGTACGAACACGAACCAATTCACGCAACCACCACGCTAACCTGCGTAATCAAGACGGTGTAAAAGACAGGGGTCACGGACCCGTGACAGGCCCCGTCACGGTTGGGATCATGGTGCCGTGACAAAAAAACCTTAAAAAAATTCGCCAAAACGCTCTGGTCCGTCACGGATCCGTGACGCTTGCGCAGACTTGTTTTCCAAACTCGGTTCCAAATCGAATCTTAACCCGTTTTAACACTAAAATTTGCCTTAAACGACATACACGCTGGACCACCAAAACAGCAAACACACGCGTCACGACTCACAGACAAATCAAGTTATTCAACCTCAACCAAAACACAAGCCGACACGGCCAAACAACACTGAACCACGCCCACCGGGCCAACCAAAATCAAAACCCGCCCACAGGGCCAATCAAAATTTTAAAAACTTTCTCCACTTCATTAAAAACCTCATTTCTTGACATCAGGTAGTTACAACCCGGTCCAGGCGTCCCCGAACTACATTGTACCCACTTGACATCAACACCGTCACGCTCGACTACAGGGCGCCCCTGAGTCGAGTCGCGATAGTTTAAAAACATTTCAAGCAAAATCAATCAATCAACAGCCAGCAATAAAAACACTGCACATAAACACAAACTCAACCAGGACTCATAACACTACGGGTCTACACTGACTCGACCCTCCCCACCTAATTGACGGACAGTCCGAGGTGTGAAACCTCGAGCTCTGATACCAAGCTGTCACGCCCCAATTTCAGTAAACCGAACTCGGGACGCGAACGTTTAAAATAAGAAAACACTTTGAAAACATTTCCATTAAAACACTTTACAATACCAGTTTAGTTCAACAAAAGGATAATTATGTTAGTCTTAGTGCCCGTAGTTCAATCCTAAATGTCCAAATGTACATATCATCGTTAGCAATAAAATTAAAGAGGCTTTATATTACTTATGTGTTGGAGTAATATATCGATGTGTGCTCTGATCTATGCCCACCATGCGAATAGAACCATAGATCGAGATAGATCACACTCGATGGGTCCCTATTCAACAAAGCTTCACTAGAAGCGACTAGTTTGAAAGATGGCTCTTTATGGCTTACGTTCTGTTAGTCATTGGAATGGGATTCTGGAGTCTGATCATAGATATCATGTGGGACATGATATTGGACGACCCGCCCTGAATATGTGCCATAGATTAAGTCATGAACATATTCAGTGTTGTAGCTTGTCATATATCCTTAGACCAAAGAGTCTTTGTGATCGCTATGTAGTCAACAACTGAGTTTGACCTGAGCCTAACGTTGTCCTTAACAGGGCTTCCATAACGGCCAGGATTGGCTTGGGGACGGGCTACATGAGTGACACGAAAGACGGCTAAGGGATTTATCCCTCATACTAAGGTATGGGAAAGATATCGGTTCTCGGCCGCTTGATCGAGAGTGACTGGAAGAATAGCATGGCCATGCACATGATACTGGGTATCATATCTTCAGTCATCTCACATATCAAGGAACGGTGATTGAGAATAATAAGGATGACGGCTCTATGCCTTATCTCAATCAGGATATCGGAGATAAAAGGATAATGACAGGGACGACGGAAAGGTTAGAATCGACAGGGTCGATTCGTTATGTAGTGTCAGGCAATACTAAAGTCTCGTTAGTTGACACTTAAATAGGATCAAGTAAAATGGGATTTTACGTTGATCTATTGACATGCATAAACCTAAGGGTCACACCGGAGGATGAAACTCATTGACACATTTATGGAGAATGGCCAAAAGGGAGTTGTCTCGGGACATGACCAAAACTGGGTTTTGGGTCATGTGCCCGTAAGTGAATAGGACTTTACGGATCGAGACAAGGCTTGGAGTCTTGGGATTGATCGCGTCGGATAATGTTGGACATTTCCGGTATGGAAGGCATGGAGGCGATGAGCGAATCACGGGAACTCGTTGGAAATGGCCACGAGCCATGTTCCAAGAGGCCCATGAAAGGCCCATGCAACCAAGGCCCATGGAACTAATTAATCAAGTCTTGATTAATTAGTACTAAGTAAGCAAGACAAGGATTAAGGTGTTGGTGATTCACCACCTAACCCAATCTTGTCTTGCCATACTTTGTCCTATTTACACCTTACTTGACACCATACTTGTCCCATGCCTTTAGTTGGACAAGTATGGGTTTTGTTATGTTTAAGTCATCTTTTTTCAACATAACAAACACAAGACAAGAATAGGAAACACAACTTCTCTCCCCCTTCCCTTGCAATTTCGGGTTTGGCAAATTTCCACCTCCATTTTTGTGTTCTTGAGTCCTTAAAGAGAAGAACTACGTGGCTTTGATTCCCATGTGGATACGTAGGCGTCTTGGAGACACAAGCCAATCATTCGTTAACCGGTGTTCTAGTTTTGGTAAGAGATAGTGCTGAATTTTTCTCTTGTGAATCCATTCTTTGTTAGTTGTTTCATGGTTTTAATCGTCTCTTGGTTTTTATTGATTTTCCGCTGCGGGTTGGTTCATCTCCAACCCTACCTCGAGACCTAACAAATTAAAATTTAAAACACGTTCCAACAAGTGGACAAAAGTAGGCATCCGTCACTAGACTCAAAACAACCCGGACTCCGCTCCTAGCTCCACAAGCTTCGAGAGCTCGCCTAGTCCGTCCCGTGATCAGTACCTGTAGGAAAAGAAGCTAGGGGTGAGCGTTCGCTCACCACCACGGATAACAGACTGACTACGGCATAAATAGCAGACAATGCCGGTAACACCAATAATAAAGTCAACACCGGGGGACACTGTCCCCAACCCAAGGACTCTGACTGGTCATGCACCCACTGTTACCTTCCTTGACCAAATCAACACCTTGACTCGTAAAGTAGACCCGACACAACGATCACGACCTCTCCCAAGGACTCGAAAGAAACGACGCAACACCAAACAAGATCACAAAGGATCGCAAACCAAACAAGATCACAAAGGATTGCAAACCAGCTGCTCAGTAACCTCCCTCACTCAGGTCCAGGATCGACCTATCGCAATTCCTCGACACTAAGTCGGATCAGGCTGTCGACCTTTGCAGTTCATCGACACTAAGTCGGATCAGGCTGTCGACCTATCACACTCACAACCACCGAACCACACACGCGCGGACAGGACCCCTTTACTAACGGGCGGGCCCCCTACCCCGTCTGAACGTGCAGACGCGTGTGATCGAGGACCCCCGTTTAATGAAGCGGTCCCACAACCTCAGGTAACCACAATCACAAGCACAATTCAACAGACAGCAACAACACAAGTTCAGCACTCCACAGGCACTCATGGCCACCCAAGACACCAACCCTAAAACACGGACTCAACAGCCCCACAGGCACTCACGGCCTCCCAGGGTACACCAACAGTAACTCATGGCTCAACGACCCCACGGGCACTCACGGCCACTCAAAACCACCAATAGTAACGACGCGGGTTCACAACCCCACGGGCACTCACGGCCACCCAAAGCACCAAAACGACAACACGGGCTCTCATGGCTACCCAAGACTCAGCAATAGTAACACGGGCTCTCAAGGCCACCCAACTCGACGACAATTAACACACAACAACCTCCGACATAATCGATGCCTCCAACAGTCCTAAGATCACTAGTTTCACAAACAACCTCCGGGCATGGTCATATGCCTCCAGTAAAACAATTATCGCTAAGTTCTCTGATCCTACGACACTACTAAGTGTCACATGCTTTTCCAATAATTACCAAGTTCCCGTAGCATGCTTTTCTAATAAACGCTACAATCCCGTATCATGCTTTTCTAACATTTAAATAAACCTATTCAACCCACGACACCCCGGTGTCACATGTAATTCTACTGTTAACTTTCCCTAGTCAGGGCCGAGATCCGGCTACTTTTCCCTACCTCAACTGAAGAGCAACCGCTATGTTTCGTAGCTGCTGACGTTCTGTCTCGCTACCTCCGGGCTTCACTTCGATCGAAGCCAGACGCTAGAAATAACACGAAAGCCATAATTAGCGGCGGTTCTCAGGTTAATTTAAAGGTCACGATTAATCCAATTTAAAACCGACAGTTGTCCTTTAAACTCGAGCGGGATAAAAGCGGGGTCACGGCGAATCGGGTTTGAGTACCCGAGCACCGAAACCGGTGCATGCGAGGCACGGTCCCAATGCACGAGGTCCGATTCAGCGGTCCGCTTTTGTTCCTTTCTAAACCCAATTAGCAGTCCATTTTAACTAGAGTTCCAGATTCATTCAACTGCTCAAATTCCGTTTTAAATCCGTTTAACGTCTAGTTTAAACGTTCAGGTTCCCAATCTCAATCCAGTTTCGATCTAATAAACTTAATAAGAAAACCTTTTGCTCGACTCCGGTTTCGTTTTCCTTTTTGATTAAAACCGTTTTATTTCCAAAGTTGATCCTCATTTTTAAACCCCTTTTTCTTTGAACTGATAGATTAAACCTTCGTTTCGGTTTGCTTCTAAACCAATTTCTTTTCAATCCAAAACCCTTGATTTTGATCCAACCAAAATCTGATCCAAAGGTTTTCTGTTTCAAATCAGTCCAGATCGCTAACCATTTTTTGTCCGAAATATAAACATCGAATTTTTAATTCAAAACTCGTTTTATTACTTTCACTGAAATTACGATACAATTTGTCGTTTCAAAACAAAAACACAAATCCAGCAGAAACCAAATAAAAGGGACGACGGTACGGAAAAATGAACCGGCCGGCGGCGAATATGTCGCCGGCGACTAAACCCCCAGGCACGAACCTCACGTGGAGGGAAGGACGGCTGGGCGGTGCACGACGGTGCACGGCGGCGGTGCACGGCTCTTCCCCGCCTTAGATCTGAACGTCACGGCGAGAGCTCGACCGGAGAGAGGACCGGTGATGGAGGCTCGGGACGAGGGAGGCGAGAGGAGCTCGGGCAGCGGCGATGGCTACGGCACCGTGAGGGAGGAGGAAGCGCCGGCGCCGATTCGCACGGCGTGCTCGCCGGTGGCGATGGCGAAGGGAGAACGGGCTCAGGGCGAGGTCTCGGCGACGGACGGTGAGGAGAGAGGGTCGAGAACGGCGTAGAGACGAGGGTGAGAGGGAGCTGTGGCCGGAATCGGGAGCTGTGGCGCCGTGACTGGACGGAGATGAGGGAGGGAGGCCGGCTTGGTGAGGAAGGGAGGTGAGAGGTGGTCGGAGACGCCGTTTCCGGCGAGATGAGAGGGAGACGGGATCAGTGGTGAGAAGCCGAGAACGAAGAGAGAGAGAAGAGGGGTGGGTGAGGCCGGCTGCGTGAGGAGAGAAGAGGGGCAGCACAATTTTGGGGTGAAAACCCTAAAATTTGGGTATTTATACCCAGGGTTTTTGGGCCAGCTGGTTGGGCCAGGCCCAAAGAACGAACCAGCCCATTTTTTTTACACAAAACAAACTCGTTCCCAACCTCGACGTTATTATTTAATAATTTAAACGTTAAAATTTTCTCGGTCTTTACAACAACCTAGTGTTGGAACTTGGCACAAAACTCAAGAAACAAGAAGAGAAATCTCACCAACTTGGTGCCCCAAATTCCAGCTCGTGTATCTGAAGAAAGAACCGTCAAAACCCAAATTCCACCGTCCACTTTGAAGATCTATATGTGGAGAAAGCTAACTCCAAAAATCAGCATCATCGGACCTTGGATGAACCTCCGATTGTGCTCTTCAACGTGGCTGGTCGGACTGAAATTCTGCAGAAAACTCTGTTCTTCTTCTTCTCTCTTTTTGCTTCTCTCTCTCAACAATGGAGGCACTCACACTTCCTAATCTGATTTCTTTTTTTTTTTTGATAAGCTCGAAAATTTTATTAATAAGACCGAATCCAAAAAGGGAATCGGAATGCCCTGGTTCAAGAAGAAACAGGGTAAAAGAGGTCAAAAGACCAGTAATACACTTACAGAGGAGCTCTACTACGGGAGAGCTAAAGGAAAAACCTTATCCCCAAATAAAAAAAAATTCAAACAAGAAAACAAACTAGTGAGAGAGTTTCTGCCGAGCCTTATGAGCCCGTTCCTTGATGGCCCGTTCTCGGGTCAAGGAACGAGCTCTCGAACGGGTAACCACAGTAAAAGTAGAAGGTCTACTCTGACGAGGTTGAAGAAGAGCGTCCTTCCACAGTAAAAGCAGCACTAATCGGGTTCGAGATATCAAAAACCTGAGCAGTTTGGGCTGTTGAGAGGCCCAAATCTGTACCTTCCACTACATGATTCAAGCCCAATTTCGCCACACCAGTACCAGATTTGGAAGCTGCGTGATTCCTGCCTACTATCGCAGACGTGACCAGATCTTTGCGATCTTCACAACTGCGATCTCTGCCAACCGATCCTTCCAAAAACAACTCATCAGATACGGACCCAAACCGAGAATCACGAGACATCCGGAGAATCTGCGAACAAATTTCCTCAGTCACCCAATCGGCGATCAACGTCGATCTCCGGCCACCGTTGAGCAGAAGCTCAAGCACCTTCCCGTCCTCAATTTTGGCCTTCTGCACCGGTGAAGCTGCTAAATCCGAACCACCTCCTGCCATAACCTTATCTGGAGAAGCTTTAGAATTCATAACGAACATGCTCTGTTTTAGAGCAGAAAAGTTAATCGGAACTGGCTCCTGTTCCGGACGGGCTAATGCCACAAAGAGGATATAGACATTATACTTGAGACCCTTACACATCTCGATGGCCTTCTTGGCAGCCACCGGCGAGGAAAAATCCACGAATCCGAAACAGCGTCCCTTCTTGTTTGGACGCTTAATAGCAATGGCCGACTTAATGGCTCCAAATTTCCCGAAGAATTTCCGAATCCAAACATCAGTGGAACCAAATGGGATATTGTACACGAAAATTTTCGTACCTGAATCACCTTTGGTTGTGAGAGTTCTGGATTCAAGTGAACTATCCTTCTCACTTTGAGACGCAACAGAGCCATCCGGAACCAGTACTAAATCGCCAGCGCCTGGTTCAACATGTCCCTGTTCGACTGGGACACTGGCGTCGTCTACACCAGCATCCACGGTGGCGATACCCACTTTCCCGGAATCCTTTTGCACCGGCGCAGCTCGAGGCCGAAGATTCGAACGAGATCCACCAGTACCCAGTTTACTTCTCCGCTTTAAGCCATTACGCTTGCTAAACACTCGTTTACTCTGCGAAGACTTACTTGCAGCATCATGTCTTCTGGTCTGCTTACGTTGATTACTCTCAATATCAACATAGTCTCTGTACAAAGACAACAGAACCGTACAAAACGAAGAAAAGGAAAGTAATGGAGCTTGAGGTAGAGAGGGAAAATCTCGTGCCATTTTTAAATTCGTATTGCATTGCACCATTGCTTGTCCCTAATCTGATTTCTAGTGGTTATATAGAAACCCTATCTCCATTTGGGCTTAATTTGCCCCAAATGGGCTTTGGACCTTGTTCCAATTAATTGAAACAAACCCAACAAATCTCCCCCGTTTCAATAAATGGAGGGCATTGTCATTCCGGCAATCTTGCAACATACCTCAAGCTTCTCTCGCGGTAGTGCCTTAGTGCACATATCGGATCCATTCTCATCCGTGTGAACTTTCTCAAGCTCAAACAACTTCTCCTCAAGAGCATCTCTAAGCCAATGATACCTCACATCAATATGCTTCGACTTTGCATGAAGTGTCAAATTCTTGCTCAAGTGGATTGCACTTTGGTTATCACAATAAACCACATGCCGCTCCTGCTTTAAACCAAGCTCTTGGATGAATCTCTTCATCCACAACAACTCTTTACATGCTTCAGTTGTTGCAATATACTCAGCTTCTGTAGTAGAAAGTGTGACACACTTTTGAAGCCTTGATTACCATGAAACTGCTCCACCTGCAAATATCATCAAGTAACCAGAGGTGGACTTTCTGCTATCAACATCTCCTGCCATGTCTGAATCTGAGTACCCAACTAACATAGATTCTCCACTTCCGAAAGTAAGTATAAAACTAGAAGTACCTCGAAGATATCTCATAATCCATTTGACTGCATCCCAATGCACTTTACCTGGATTAGACAGAAAACGGCTAACAACTCCAACTGCATGAGCAATGTCGGGTCTAGTACATACCATAGCATACATCAAGCTTCCTACTGCCGAGGCATATGGAACTCTCTCCATGTCTTCCATCTCCTTCTCTGTAGAAGGGCTCTCCTTTGTGCTTAGCTTAAAGTGTGTAGCAAGAGGAGAGCTAACCACTTTAGCCTTGTCCATGTTGAACCTTTACAACACTTTCTCAATATATTTCTCTTGTGACATATACACCTTCTTCGCGCCTCTATCGCGAGAAATTCTGATACCAAGAATATTCTTCACAGGACCTAAGTCCTTCATAGCAAAAACCTGACATAGCTGCTGCTTCAACCTGTCAACTCTAGAAATATTCTTCCCAACAATCAGCATGTCATCAACATATAGCAATAATATGATAAAATCATCATCAGAGAATCGCTTCACAAACACACAGTGGTCACACTTAGTTTTCTGGTAGCCTTGCTCCCCAATAACTGATTCAAACTTATTGTACCACTGCCTTGGTGCCTGCTTCAAACCATAAAGGCTTTTCTGTAGCTTGCACACATAGTCCTCTTTCATCTTTGCTGCGAAACCCTCTGGCTGCTCTATATAAATCTCCTTGTTTAAGTCACCATGGAGAAATGCAGTCTTCACATCCATCTGCTCAATCTCCAAATCAAGACTAGCTGCTAAACCAAAAACAACACGAATAGATGACATCTTAACAACCGGAGAAAATATTTCATCAAAATCAATACCTTTCCTCTGGCTGAACCCCTTGACCACCAATCTAGCTTTGTATCTTGGGCGTGAGGAATTCTCTTCCTGCTTTACTCTGTACACCCACTTGTTCTTCAAAGCTCTCTTACCTTTCGGCAACTTAACCAACTCAAAAGTATGGTTCTCATGCAATGACTTCATCTCATCTTGCATGGCCTCAACCCACTCCTCTTTGTTCTCATCTTCAATGGCTTCTTCATAACTTTGAGGCTCTCCCCCGTCAGTTAGTAACATATACTCATCAACAGAATACCTTGAATAAGGATGATGATCTCTAGAAGATCTCCTGAGTGAAACAACTGGTGGATCAACATGTACTGGCAACTGCTCATGGATTTCATCATCCATCTCAACCTCTGTTGGAATGTCAACATTGCATGTATCTTGATGGTCATCATGAACTTCATCTTCAACCTGACTTTGTAAACCTGCAGAAGGAACTATATCAAAGTCAATCAAGTCATCACTATATGGAGGAAGATCTACAACCTTCTCCGTATCTTTAATGTTCTGGTCTTCCATAAAAGCTACATCGCGGCTTCTAACTAGCTTCTTCTGTACAGGATCATAAAACCTGTATCCAAACTCATCCAATCCATAACCGATGAATATGCACTGTCTTGTCTTCACATCAAGCTTAGACCTTTCATCCTTTGGTACGTGCACAAATTCCTTGCACCCAAAAACTCTCAGATGATCATAGGAGACGTCTTTACCTGTCCAAACTCTATTTGGAACATCAAACCCAAGAGGAACACTAGGTGTTGGATTTAACACATGTACCACTGTACTCAAAGCTTCACCCCAAAAGGATCTCGGTAGCCTTGCTTGTGAAAGCAAACATCTCACCCTCTCAACAAGTGTCCTATTCATCCTCTTAGCTAACCCATTCAACTGAGGTGTCTTCGGAGGTGTCTTTTGGTGTCGAATACCTTGATCCCTGCAATACTCATCAAAAGGACCACAATACTCACCTCCATTATCTGTACTGATGCACTTCAACTTCTTCCCAGTCTGTCTCTCAACTAGGGCATGAAACTGCTTGAAAACTCCAAGCACTTGATCTTTCGTCTTCAAGGTGTAAGCTCACACCTTCCTTGAATGATCATCAATAAAAGTCACAAAATAAAGTGTACCGCCCAATGTCCTTTTCTTCATAGGACCACATACATCAGAATACACTAAATCAAGTTTTCCTGGCTTTCTAGAAGGAGGAGATGATTTAAAAGAAATTCTTGTTTGCTTATCGGCCAAGCAATGTTCACACTTCTTCAATGGTGTGCAACTCATCCCCGGTAGAAGATTCTTCTTGCTCAACATCATCAATCCCTTCTCACTTATGTGACTAAGCCGACTGTGCCACAATTCAATTGTACCTTCACCTTCAACTGCATTAACAATGCCATTGGAAACTCTAGCTCGAGTAACGTACAACGAAGCACACTTGCTCCCTCTAGCCACAACCATAAAACCTTTGGTGATCTTCCACTTGCCATCACCAAAGTGATGATGAAAATCTTCATCATCGAGCCTTCCTACAGATATCAAGTTCAAGCGAATGTCAGGAATATGCTTAACATTTTTAAGAACCAAGAGTGTACCATTTTCCGTCTCCAAGCTCACATCTCCAACGCCAATAGCCTTTGACGTGTCTCTGTTTCCCATCTTAACACTCCCATAGTCACCGGTTGTATAAGATGAAAAGAAATCTCTCCTTGATGTAGCATGTATACTAGCACCACTATCTGCTATCCAACTGGTCTCTTGAGAAGCCAAATTGACAGATTCTTCATCATCACATAGAACAAGGAACTCCTCTGTAATCACATCAGCATTATCATCATCACCACCGCTATTGTGCTCCTTTCCCTTTCCTCTGTCATATTTGGTATCTCTTTTAAACTTCCGGCAATGCTTCTTCATATGCCCCTTTTGACCACAGTGATAGCACTCAACATCAGCAAACCGGTTCTTACTTTTACTTCTGCCGCTGCCTTTCGGATCTCTGCTCTTACTCCTCCCTCTTTGTGTAGTAACCAAGACCTTCGTGTGTGAAGAGGAACCCTGTGACTTTCTTCTCGTCTCTTCATTTAGAACACACCCCTTAGCCATATCCATGGTAATAACACCATCTGGAGCCGAGTTAGACAATGACGTTCTCAACGTCTCCCAAGAGTTCGACAAAGTACCCAGAAGCCACAAACCTTGAACCTCATCTTCAAACTTGATATCCATTCCTGCAAGTTGATTAATAATACCCTGAAAAGCGTTCAGATGATCTGTCATAGGACTCCCATCCTGATACTTCAAACTCATCATCTGCTTAATCAGAAACAACTTGTTATTCCTTGTCTTTCGAGCATACAACTGCTCAAGCTTGCTTCATAAAATGCGTGCATCTGTCTCTCCACTAACATGATTCAAGACATTATCATCAACCCATTGCCTGATGTAACCACACACTTGGCGATAAAATAATTTCCAAGCACCATCAGTTTTACCCTCAGGCATTTCTTCACTGAATACCGACAGATAATAATCCTTCACATAAAGAAGATCCTCCATCTTTCCCCTCCAAACGTGATAATTAGAACCATTCAGATTAACCATTCTACTTGTATTAGTTTTCATCGTTTAACACTGGAAAACCCCAATAAGCCAACCGGGCTCTGATACCACTCTGATAGGGAGAATACCAAATAACAAAAGATAAAAGCAACACAGCGGAATCAATTCTCCCACACTTGTGCAAACCAAGTAGGAAACCAACAAGCAGAGCAAATACGAAACACAATGCACACAAGATTTAGCGTGGAAAACCTTCTCAAGACGAGAAGTAAAAACCACGGGACCCTCTAGGCCTCTTAATCACCCACTATCAACTTCAATGGGTACAATATCTCTCTAATCAAATTAGAGGCATACACAATATCTCAACACAACCTAGTGTTGGAACTAGCAACAAAACTCAAGAAAGAAGAAGAGAAATCTCACCAACTTGGTGGCCCAACTTGCAGCTCGTGTATCTGAAGAACGAACCGTCAAAACCCAAATTCCACTGTCCAGTTTGAAGACCTATATGTGGAGAACATTCACTCAAAAAATCAGTATCATCGGACCTTGGATGAACCTCCGATCGTGCTCTTCAACGTGGCTGGTCGGACTGAAATTCTGCAGAAAACTCTGCTCTTCTTCTTCTCTCTTTTTGCTTCTCTCTCTCAACAATGGAAGCACTCACACTTCCAAATCTGATTTCTAGTGATTATATAGAAACTCTATCTCCATTTGGGCTTAAGTTGCCCCAAATGGGCTTTGGGCCTTGTTCCACTTAATTGAAACAAACCCAACAATGTCTTCACCAAAGGGCTCCCACGTGTCTTATTTCTCGATTTCAGATTCAGCCTGAATGTCCGTGATCCTCCCGCTCAGACTGCAGGGGCGTGTTAGCGATAATCTTTATCCTAGAGTTTTGAATACAATCAAACTATAGGATAACATTGTTTGAATATATTTATAGAGTTTGAACTTACTTTGCCTATTTGTAACTAGCGTATTTGCCTATTTGTAACTATCGATAAATACGCTGATTAATCAATAAACAAGGCAAGCACTTTAACTCCAATACTTATCATTTATATGTCTTGGGCATTTGTTTTTTGTGGGTACATACGCACATTTTGGTGAAGTGGGTTTTATTTTCATAGGGCGTAAAGTTGGTGTTTTCATCAAATTGGATGGTGGTGAAGAAATTATCGTGTTGACAAAAGCTACAGTTGATATCATGTATAATATATTCTCTTCTTTATCAGTGAATGGTGACAGCAATCAAGTATGAAGCCTTGCCCAAAACGTCCCTCAATCACCCTTTTGCAAGAAGGACACACTTTGCCTTATTTTCACCAACCAACACATGTGTTGATTCAACTCTAATCGTTTATAGTACAGGACACGAGTCGACAGAAATGCAATCCATTACAACATAATTTGTTTAGATCTTACATAGGGGACTATGGTTTCATATCCCTTCTTCAGAATCAGAACACTTGTTTTTGTTCATCTCATCAGATCAGTGGAGAAGATATGCCAAGTCTCTAGCCAAGAGATGAATCCGACATGGAACGCTCTCCTTGCCATACTTCACAACCTTGTTGTCCTGAAAAACACAGAGGGACAGCAGATCACAGACTAGGAACAAGTAAACTTAACAGTGTATAAAATAAGAAGCAAAGGCTAAGAAGTGGTAATAATTGAAACTGGATTCTCAAAGGATACAGAAACATAGTAACCCCTGTTGGCCCCTTGCAACTTCCACCACTCCCTGCTGTAAAAAAGAACCAACATACAGTTAGTTCACACAGCCAAGACATATTCAAAAGCACAACCAAATCAAAATCCTTAAACACACCAGTACAACAGGAATGGGGTTGCAGAGACCAATTCTAGACTCACAATGAGGTCATAACATCTTCAATCAGCCTGATCTTGTTGTGACTTTGATCCGAGATAACCTATTTGATCCACAAGGTCTTGCATGTCCTCACCCCAATCAGCAGACCCAGCAATCAAATCCTCCACATCCACATCATCTTCTGCCACCACTTCTTCTTCAAGAAGGTCTCCATTCAGTAGCTCAGCCCACATTGTGTCATCGACAGTACCCAAATCACCTCCCATTGCTGTGGATATTGAGCTTGCCATTGGGTCCTTGATACCACTGTTTGATTCATTGTCCAAGGCAGCCGAGAACAATGTATCTATTTCAGACTCTATAGCTGTCAGTTCCTCGGGTCGGCCTTGATTTCTAAGATCCACAACATCCACCACAGCTGATGCAGCTTCTTCTTGCAGATCCTCCACACTTGGGCTTGCAGTGAGCCTGCGCTTTCTCCCGATTCGGAGGCGTTGCCTTTCCCTTACATGAGCACTTGAGTGGGCAAACTGCTGGATGAATGATGGGTTGTTGAGAGCCTTTGCCAAGAATGTCATCATCTGCTGCTGTTTCTTCTCCGTGCTTTGAAGCCGACCCTCCATCAGAAGAACTTGGTTTCTTGAATTCTGTTGCTGCAGCCTCAGCTTCACAAGTTCTGACATCAGCACATTCCGGTCTCTCCTTAACCTCTCAAGCTCATCTTCCAGACCATATTGCCCCAACTCAACACAAGCTCCTCCGCCTTGATGCTGCATACTTTGAGAGACATGTCTCCTCCTCTTGATGGCTTTCAGGAGATGCTTCTGTCCTCCCAAGAACAATTCATTGGCAAATTCCCATCGGTCTGGATCAACCTTCCTGAAACCCTGCATTGATTAGCAACACCAAGTGAGCAAAACAAGCTTAAAAATATAATAACAAACCACTGAATTGTTGAGGATTAAGCAGTAGAGCACACTTAGCTATAGCTCATCACTTGTCACTAAAACAAAGAAGTACTTTATAACTGATCCAGTTAAAATAAACTGATTATAAGATTTCATCAACTAGTACAAAATTCAATTCCTAGAGAAATTAACAGGATCGTGTCAAGTTGATCAATTTCATTAGAGGGTCCATGAAATTTAAGACAGTAAAAGAACACCATGAACAAAAACTAGACCCAATCTACGTGTAGTGACAGAAAGGTTCAACAAATATTTAGTCTGAACCCACAAAACAAAAGCAAATGATATAGTCATCATCATAACATTAACATCAAAACTCATAATGATCCAAAAATCCAGCAAATGCTATCTTACACGCTTAATTCAAGGTACAGTATATAGTTGTAAAGATCAAGCGAACAGAAGAAATTCAAAGGGAAGTTCCACAATCAAGCCGAATTACATAATCATCAACCACCACCCAGATAGCATTGAACAAAAAACAACAAGTAATTGCAAAAAAGATGGGAGCTTGAGTACTACTTACATAAGTGTTGAGCTGGCGAATGAAGCTGGAGAAGTTATTGTGCTTGAAGTATCGGGGAAGAAGAGTGGAGGAGAACTTGTGACAGTCCCAGACGACGAAGCTGTTGCGAGCTCTGCTCCAGGACACAATGGCGTCTGTTGATGGGTCCTCCACCATTTCGAAAGTCTTGCTCAGAAATGGAGGAGGACCCGCGTCGTGAATCCCCTCCATGGGCTGCGGCGACGGGTTCGCCGTCGAAGACGAAGACGATCCTACACTCGCCATTACCACCGTTTCCTCTTGCTTGACCACCACTCCTTCCATTTCACCTACCCAAACCTTCCTGCTCAGCGCATTTACGGTGTGATCTGAAGCTGATCTTTGGTTCTGAGATTTAGATTTGCTGATTTTCTTCAAATTTGAGAAAGCTTTAAGCTGCTTAACCAGGATTACGGTTATATGGAAACATTTGGCAACGGATTGGAAAGTTCTAGAGACTCCAGATTTTTTTGTGCCCGAGTGGGATATTTATGTTATAGAAACTTCTGCCAGGTGTCACTTTGAATGTGGTGCTCCTGGGCAATGTCAAAAAGTTCTAGAAATTTCACAAAGGTTCGGTTGCGAAGGCCCAGTCTCTCACATAGGCCTGACGACTGGGCCTAGTTCTCTTTATCAGGACCGGCTAAGACCAAGAACTTGGTTCGTCCTGGTAGGCACTCTGGGCCTAGGCCCAGATTAGCAACTGTTAAGGAATAATGATCTGACGTAAACCCAGCTGCACATTAGTGACATGTGTCTGTACGTCACCCACGTGTCGTTCTGTGTTAACCAACGTTAACGACCCTCCCCGTATGCCTTGCCGTTTGCCATCACAGCATCTACGCCGACAGATCACCCAATACGAGGGGTTGTGTTAACGTGCGCCTGAAGGGACGATGCGCACTGTGATGAGGTGAATCTGAATGGATTGCTTTCTTCGTCTTTTGTCTTGTAGCGAAGCCCACTCAGTTTCTTTGGGCGTGTGTTCCCCAATCCAAGGTCATAGGCTTCCCCAAAACAGCTCACATATTCACACTTGTCATAATTTGGGCGAAGTCACAGGTCAAATCTTGCCATGGATCATATTTAGAGATGGGTAGGTGTACCCAGTGGCGGAATTAGCTTTTTCAGTGAGGGGGGCACCGAAATTTTTTGGTGTCAATACGTGACTGTAAAAAAATTGAGGAGGGGCACAACTACGAAATTAGAAAGAATTAAAGGGAATTTTTGAAAAAAAAAATCAAAAAACATACAAAAAAATTTCAATTTTTTTTTTGAGGGGGGGCACGTGCCCCCCCCAGGGCACCATGTAGCTCCGCCCCTGGGTGTACCGTTGGTTGATTGGCGTTTTAAATTTGTTATTTGGTTTTTAAACCTGTTTTTTTAACACTAAGTATGGTCCTTTTTAGTGAATATTCAAATCCAACGGTGATAAACACACCTAAAGTGAATGTGCAGAGAGGACAACCACAGTTTCGGTCGAAATCAAAACGTTAATCTTATAACTACTGTGTCCGGCCTATCCATATAATAGATTAAGGGAGGTTTCTTATTTCACTCGGCGAGGTGCATAAAATATTCAGAAAGTTTTTCGTGGCTCGATTTCGACGGACCTGTGTCATTTAAAGAACGCGTTGATCATGCACAAGAGAACCTTAAGTGAAAGTGAGCATGATGTTAAGCTATCAATGAGTTCTTCAGGGGAAGAAGGGAATTTGGGATCAGGTTGTGTTAGATCCTATCGAGATGGGACGTGTCTCCCCAACAGTGTCCCACTCTCCTGTTTGGTACTTATTGGACATGGGTAGCAGACCTCTCCTGGTTGTTTGGGTGAGCATGAGCTCCTAGTATTGATCCACGCTAATACAACGTCGGCTTCGATTTTTCACTGATTGTTGCAAACACTACCAGGCGCTGATTCCAATCTCCATGAACCAGATCAGGGGTTTCAATGTTCGGATCCAACAAGGGGGGCTGGAGCAGCCCTTCATAGAGGCACCGAGTGCTCGGGTGCACCACGACCTCATCTGTAAAACCCACTTCGTTTTAAAAGGGTTTTACTTTGCAAACTAAACTTGGGGGTACCTTTTTGCAATAAATCTTTTTTGGAAAAGAAAACTCAAAAAAAAGGGGGAACAGGCCGTTTGGGCCGAGCCTAGGTTTGGGCCAGCGCACGGCCCAATTAGCGAGCTGTGCGGCCCGTTTAGTAAGCCGGCCCAATTCGCTGAGGTGTCCAGCTTTAAAAAGGGGCAAACCCTAAGCTCGCTGGTACTGTTCATCGTCTGCCTTCTCGTCTTCTCCCTCTGCGAACCCGACCTCACCGATCTTCTCCCTCCGTTCTCTTTCCCTTCCCTTCGTCCGACATCACTCTTACCTTCCCCTACCTCTTCTCCACCTTCGGCTTCTACTCAACCACGACAAACCCCCTGAAGCCAGAGAGACCTTCGTCCCTTCCGGCCTCGATTCGAAACCCTAACCCTCTTCACCGTCGAATCGAGTCTCGCCGGAGTTACTACCGTGAGAATCAGCTACGGTGAGCTCTCCCACGGTCTTCTCTACCTTCCCCCTGTCTCTCCCTTGAGAATCGCAAGCCCTTGGGCTCTGTCGAGCTGGATCTGGCCGGAGAGGAGCGCCGGAGAGGAACGTCGCCAGATCTGACGTTCCCACGCCGGCGAGCCTCCACTCCGCCAGAATCACCGCTTCCTTTCCTCCCCTCGTCACCTGACACCTTGCTCCGCCTCTTCTTCCCCTTCTGAACCTCGCCTGACACCGCCAAGGGTGGCCGGAGTAGCGGGAGTTCGCCGGAGCTGAAATGAGCTCGGCTTCGAACTCGTTGGGCCTTGGGCCTAGGGAAGTACTGGACGGGAAGTCTTGGGCCGGTTGGTCCTGGACCAGAACTCGGGATCGGGCCAGAACCTGGGCCGGACGTGGGTCAGGCCCAAGTCTTCGGACTGGGTTCTGATCCGGGTCTGGACTGGGTCTGACTCGGGTCCGGGTCAGGCGTGGATCCGGGTCTGGATCCGGGTTTGGACCGGGTCTGGACACGGGTTGGGCCGGATCCGGGTCGGCAGTTTTAATTAAATAATTATTTAAGTAATTTGACTAAAATCTGGTTAAGTTAAAGACGTTTGGACCTTCCGAGAACCTTAAACTCGAGAACTGATTGGGATTTTATTTGTTTAAACCAGATTTGGATTTCGGGGACTTCGCCTTGGAAGACGGTGTTGGCCCGGTCGTCCGCAGCTAGAAGACGCCGCCTTGTCACAATCTCGAGGTAGGGAAAGTATCGAACCCCTCCTCAATTTTGGAATGTCGAACTAGTGTGCATGACTAGGGTTATCAACAACCGGAACGAACTAGTATGCATGACTAGGGTCATTAGTAACCGGAACGTCTTAGTGACACATAGGTAGAACTGTTACGTTATTAGTTTAATTGGACGAGTCTTGATAATACTTGGAACGAACATGTTTTGATATCCGTTTGACTTGCTTGTACTTTCTGGGAAATTGCTGTGCTGATAGACGGGCCATGTCTAGGTCCTAGAGTTGCGTGATGTATGTCTATTCGCTGTGTGGGAGTCTATTTAGCGTCATAATCGCTGTGTAAGAATCTAAATAATATTATAATCGTTGTGTAAATGTCTAAATAGAATTATCACCGATGTTGCATGATGCGTTTGTGTGGGCAAGTGTGTCATGTGTGACTATGTGAACCCTTGTTTGTGAAATGACCGGGTGAGTGATAGACCGGGTGTATGCTAAGATGGTTCGGCTGGTATACCGAGACCATCAATGAGTGTGCTGTGTGCGAAACCCTGTGTGCGTTTAAGAGACGGCGTAGCCGGATGGATAATCATATCGAGACCAAGGATGGCGTGTTCAGATGACTCATAATCCGGGATGGGATTGATCGATGGAGTTCCAGTTCGGTACATATGAGAGTAGCGCCCTTTATCTGTGTGAGGAGGAAGATGTCGTGACTGATGCTGTGTGTTCCAGTGCGATATAAGCGGCTGTGTGCAAATCGGTGGAGTTGACTTCCGCAATTTACTACATCTGTGTGCGTTTCGTCCGGACCCTTCCCCGTTGTTTGCTGTGTGCCGTCCTATGGACTCTATGTGTGTTCTGCTGTGTGCCTTTCTCTCTGGTTTGTCTGTGTGTATTACAAGGAGTTTTATACTGTGTGGTTGGGCTGGTAAGGGTTTTGCCTAGAGACAACTAGTTGGATCTTGTTCCTAGTTTACCCTGATTACCGATTTACCGTGAGGTTAAAAGGTGTGTTTGGAGTCCTTTTACGTTTCCTACTGAGCGTAAGCTCATCCCTCCTGTCGTTGTGGTGTTTCAGGTGTTGCGCGGGAGCAGTACTAGCCGGACTCTCGGAGCTTGGGAGCTGCTGAGGGTTTAGCTAGGTTTAGAGACGTACATCTTTTTGGTCTATGTTGGACTTTGAATTTTACTAATTGAGCTGTGACTCTTTTCGTTTGGAAGTTTTATATTCTTTTTGGAACTTATTTATCTTTATTTCTCTTGTTTTACTGTAAATCTTTAGTCGCGTCTCGAATTCGGTCAAAGACCGGATTTGGGGCGTGACATCATCGCCATAACATGGGTTAAGCCTCTGATGCTTAGATGACCGGGGGTGGGGTGGGGATATGGTACCTCAACAGATCCACCATAGATAAAGAAATAGGCTCGCGGAAGAGGAAGTTGGGGCGACGGCATGGGCGGCGACCGATTGATCATTGGAGGAGAAGAAGGAGGTGGTGGAGGTGGAACATAGGTGGGGAAGTGAAGCGTCGTCGGTTCTTCTATGCAGAACTTTATTAAAAATAACTAATAGAATAACGCAAAATGATTTTTTTATCCTTTTTTTGATTCAAATTAAGTTGTTTTATGAATTGGAAGATTATTTTACTCCTCTTCACCATTAGTTATTTTATAATTCATTTGTGTTTTTATAATTCTATGTAATATCACTAACTTCTTTAACTAAATCTTTTCTAATTTAGATTATCTAACAAAAGAACCTAGAATAAAATAAAAATTTATCCTTTAAGGCTCTACTCTATTCTCCACTATTGTCGTTCGCTTTCTCGTGTTGTCCCCATCATTCTTCTGCATCTTCTACCACCGGCCTCGTCGTTTTCACGTCTTCTCCATGGACACCAAACCAGTACAACCATCTGCTACCCAGTGATGACCGTCGGTTAGGTATGTCCTCTTAAGCCCAACTGTCCTACTCCTCAAGTACTGATCATGATCGGAGAACCTGGCTACATCCCTCTGGTACCATAAGAAAGCCAAACGACCGGTCCCACAACCCCTCCGACCTTTTCCCTTCCAGGTTTCAAACCCACCGCCCTTATAATTATCGAACCCATCGCATGATCATCGATCAGGGACGACCCCTGATGTTGTATTGGCGGTGATCAATGTTTGAGTACCACGACCATTGTCCTCGACCTCCTCGGTCCCCATGTCCACTAGCAGGAAACACTCCCCTAAACCCCCTCTCACTCACCGGGTGTGATGTTATCACCGGACACATCCATTCTCTCGGCCCTGATGGACCTTTTGCCAAGGGTACCCATGGACCCAATCAGGGTCATCCCTCGGCTGCACCCAAACGGGATAAGGTCCCGGGCTAAGGGAATTAACCCGACTGCTTGGATTAACAATACAAGCCCACCCGTCAAGAATACACTGGGAACTACTCTGCACCTTCATGCCCTGGCCATGTCCCTTATGGAGACTGTAAGAACCGCTCCCGGTCAACGCCAGTCAAATCGGCGAAAAATAGGAAAATTTAAAAAATTTGGACAGACACTTAAATGAACCTAAATTTGACCCCGAGGGTCATACCGGACTTAAGTTGACTCCGATATCGACCAAAGTGAGTTCCGGGGGACTCAGGGCAACTTTCTGACCAATTTGGGAAAGGTTGACTTTTAACTGGAAAAGTCAACCGAGCGACGTTTTGGTCCATTCGAGGCTCGTTTTGGATCCAAAAAGCTTAGCCGTCGTCACAGCGGTCTTAGTTGAGCCGTTTCCTTGTAGACCGTGAAGTTTCGTAATTTCTTGGAAAAAGTTCCCGTTCGGGGCCCGAGACGGCCGAATTTCGCGAATCTGACTGAAAAATATCTAGAATATATTTTCCAAAAGGTGTGGGACCCATTTGCCACATGTCACACAAGTAGTGGTGTTAGGTTTTTGGGACAAAACAAAAGAAGACTACATGAGGGGTAGTTTGTAATTAAGTGTTAGTTTTGTTTTTAAAACAAAATAAAGGGAAGTAAGACTTGTAAGTCTCAGCCACACTTAGAAAAAGGGAGTTTTAGTGAGGGAAAGTGGAGAGAGGAAAGAAGAGAGAAGAAGGAGAGAAAAAGAAAAGAGAAGTTTAAGGTTTTTCCATTTCTCGATCATCCGACCGTTGGATCGTCTCAACGATAGAAGAACCGAGTTCCCATCGTCATTCTCTACGGTGAGAAACTATCCGATTTTCGTTTTGTTAAGTTTGAAAGTTAGGGTTTGGGTTAAAACTAGTAGTTTATGGATGAGTTGAGGTGTGGGGTTCGTTGGAGACGTTTTGGAGCGAAAGATGAACGTTTTCCGGTGACCGGAGGCTTGGGGGAGCTCCGGCCACCGTGTATGGTGGCTGCCGGAGTTGGGGTGGTGGCTGGCCGGAGATAGGACCAGCCACCACCATGGTGAACCGGCCCAAAACTGGCCCAACCACCCTCGGGTCTTAAGGGCAGGGTGGGGCCCACATGCTCGGGTCTCGGGTTTTCGTGTTCCGGTGGTTTAGGACGATCCCCAAGTCGTTAATCCACACCAGGATCGAAATTTGGAATTAAATTGTGAAAGTTGTAATTGACGGGTTTAGAAACTTTAAACGCGAATTAAATTACTCGGAAGTCGCAAATTGATTCCGTCGAGTGCATAGGAACCCTTGAATTATTCTAAGACCGTAGAAATGAAAACGGAAATTTTCGGAGCCTCGGAAGGACATTTTCCAATTCCGGGCAGATTCGCCGGGTCGGGCGAAACGGGCCTTTCCGGGTCCATTATCGACAATGTCGAGTAATTGGGAAGTTTGGGAGTGATCGACATTGTCGGGGTTACTTTTGGGCGTCAAGTGTATTAAAATTCAGTTTATGCCTGCGAACTTAAAAGTGTTTTAAATTGTGTTCTTATTAGATCGTGCCACCGACAGAGGAAAGGGAAAGCTAGGCGAGTGATCGTGATCACGCCGGAGCTTGATTGTGAGCTTTTGGGGAAAGCATACGAGGTAGGGAAAAGTAACCGGATCTCGGCCTTGACTAGGGAAAGTTAACAGTAGAAATGCATGTGACACTTGGGTGTCGTGAGTTAAGTAAGTTTATCGAACAATAGAAAGGCAGGCGACACCGGGTGGTGTCGTATGATACGGGAACATATCGAACAATAGAAATGCATGTGACACTTAGTAGTGTCGTAGGAGCAGTGAACGTATTGATATTAGAATTACTGGAGGCATTTGGTTATGCCCGGAGGTTGATTGTTTAGTTTGTGTCTTGGGTGGCCATGAGTGCACGTGGGGTTGTTGAGCCCGTGTTTTACTGTTGGTGTATTGGGTGGCCATGAGTGCCCGTGGGGTTGTTGAACCTGTGTTTTACTGTTGGTGTCTTGGGTGGCCATGAGTGCCCGTGGGGTTGTTGAACCCGTGTTTTGCTGTTGGTGTCTTGGGTGGCCATGAGTGCCCGTGGGGTTGTTGAACCCGTGTTTTACTGTCGGTGTCTTGGGTGGCCATGAGTGCCCGTGGGGTTGTTGAACCCGTGTTTTACTGTTGGTGTCTTGGGTGGCTATGAGTGCCTGTGGAGTGTTGAACCTGTGTTGTTGCTGGTTGTTGAATTTTGTTTGTGATTGTGATTGCCTGAGGTTGGGGGCCCGACAGAGATCGGGGGAAGTTGCGTAGAGGTTGGCTGGCTTTCCGACAGAGATCGGTAAAGTTGAGCATTCTTTGGCTAGCCTTCCGACAGGGATCGGTAAGGTTGAGCATTCTTCGGCGATGGAGGGTTGCTCCCCTTCCGACTAGCTATCGGAAAAGTAGCTCGGTACATATCGCTAACAGGTCGACCGCCTGGCCTGACAGGGATCGGTAAAGTTACGTGGGGCAGGCTCGAGCCCAGCCGGTTAGCAACCGGCACTGAGCAGCTGGAGTGTGATCCTTTGTGATCTTGTTTGGTGTGCGATCCTTTGTGATCTTGGGTGTTGCGTGGTTGTCTTTCGTGTCTTTGGGGAAGTCGTAATCGTTGTGTCGGGTCTACATTACGTGTCCGAGTGTTGAGTCGGTTGAGGAAAGTAACAGTTTGTGTGTCAGCCGGGTTACTTGAGTTGGGGGATAGTAGTCCCCGGTGTTGGGTTTGTTGTTGGTGTTACCGGCATTGTCTGCTAGTATGCCGTAGTCAGTCTGTTATCTGTGGTGGTGAGCGAACGCTCACCCCTAGTTGCTTTTCCTACAAGTACTAGTCGCGGGACGGACTAGGTGAGCTCTCGAAGCTTGAAGAGCTAGGAGCGGGAGTCCGGGTTCCCTTTTTGAGTCTAGCGACGTACGCCTTGTATTTTGTCCGCTTGTTGGGACGTACTTTTGAGTTGTAAATTATTATTTTGATTAACTAAATGGTGGTTTTAAAGTGATTTATTTAAAAGGTTTGAAAATGGTTTTATTGTTTTACCGTTCGCGTTCCGGGTTCGGTTCTACTGAATTTGGGGCGTGACAGAGACCATTAGAGCATGTACAACGGGCCGGCCCTCGCCCCCGACCCGCGCGCGCGCGGTCCGCAGACCTTGGATCGACCCGTTGTGGGCTGGAAAAAACGTGGTCCGCGGCCCTTAAACACGCGGCCCTCGGTTCGCTCCTCGCCCCTCGCCCCTCGATCACGGTCCGGGCCCGCGCTCCCCGCTCCGCGGCCCTGCCTGGCGTCCCTCCTATCGCCAACCGACACGTGACAAGCCGACTGTTGTCAAACGGTCGGCAACGGCTATATTGTTTTTAAAATAAAATCGAAACAATTTAAACCCTATAAATACCCCAACCCCAACCTCATTTTTTTCACACCCATTCTACAATTTCACTCTTTCATTCTCACTTTGTACTCTCTAATTTCCAAAATGTCCGACGTTGAGGTTCCGACATACGAGGAGCTGGCTGCCCGAATGCCGATGTATGAGTAGATGTCAGCCCAACTGCCGACATATGAGGATATGGCAGCCCGAATGTGACTAATTGAGTGACGACTCCGGTAGAGGATTGAGAGGAGCATGCAGAGAGCAATGCCAAGGATCGAGAGGGCCATCCGTGGGGAACCAATGCGACGAGAGATTAACATAGGTCGTTTTGAAGCCCACAACCAATTGATGAGGAACTATTTTGTCGAGCAACCCGTATATGGTCTTGATATGTTTAGGCGTTGGTTACGTAGGTGCAGACCACTGTTTCAACGGATTATGGACGCGTTCAAGGCTCACGACAGGTACTTCGTTCAGAGGCCCGACGCGGCCTCACGGCCGGGCTTATCAACGGAACAGAAGTGCACCGCCGCGATACGGATGCTTGCGTATGGGTCCTCGGCCGATTCATTGGACGAAACTCTGCACATTGGGGTAAGCACCATACTTGAATGTTTACGTAAGTTTTGCAAGGCCGTCATTGAGGTATTCGAAGCCGAGTATGATCGTACACCCACACCGGCTGACATGCAATGCTTACTCCGAGAAGGGTACAGCCGAGGGTTTCCCAGAATGGCGGGGAGTCTTGACTGCATGCATTGGATGTGGAAGAACTGCCCAACCGAAGACCAGGGAGCCCATGGACGGGGAAGTCACCACGTGGACAAGAAGGTTATGCTTGAAGTTGTAGCGTCCCGTGATTTATGGATTTGGCATACGTTTTTCGGGATGGCTGGCTCGAACAACGACATCAATGTCCTCAACAACAGCCACCTATTCCAAGACGCTTACTACGGTCGTGAGCTAGCTGTGGAGTACGAGATCAACGACCATCGGTACGACCAGCCTTATTACTTGGTGTACGGAATTTACCCAACATGGGCACGGTTTGTGAAGACTATTCGGCATCCCTTCGAGCCCAAAGAGAAGTTGTTTGCTAAATGACAAGAAGGTTCTCGGAAAGATATTGAAAGGGATTTTGGAGTACTTCAAGCAAGGTGGAACATCATTTCCCGTTCCGCTCGTTCTTGGAGCTCATACCTTTTGGCTGATATCATGCACACTTGCATCATTCTACACAACATGATTATAGAGGATGAGCGCGACCGGTACGAGTATGGGGATGAGGATTTGTTGTACCAGCAACCTCCAGAAATGCTGAATTGGACACCACCGGAACGATGGCACCACGCAGGGCTATTGGAATACCAACAACGAGTTGCTTGTCAACAAAGTGTCATAAATCATGACACCCACCATCAACTACAAAATGATCTTATGGAGCACTTATGGGGTCTATATGGAGCTGGTTTCCATGACGACGAGTAGTAGTTTGTGCTCTTGGAGCTGGGGGTTTTTGGGTTGTATTACAAGGGGATCAATAAAAGTTCAACATGCTTTTTATTCGTGTTCAATTTTTTTATTGTCATTAATTATTATTTTTCCAATTTTTTTTAAATTATAAATAATTTAAACGGTTTCTGATAAAGAAATAAATAAAACAGCAAAATATCAATTAATAATCCAATCAGCATCTAGTCAGCACAAGGCAGCCCCAGGGCCTCTCCATTGCAAAACACCCACTATTCTGCAGCCCCAGTGCCTCACTTTTGTCCAGTCAGCACAAGGGCCTTAGACCCAGGGCCTCACTCAGGGCCTTTCTGTTGTACATGCTCTTATAGGTACTATAGGATAGCTTTGACATCCTCCAGATGGAGGAGGAGGAGGAGGATGTCAATATATTTATCCTAGAGAACCTTAAGACTGCTCGTATCCGGGCACAAACCAAGTTTGGGATGACAAAACGGATTTTTAACTTACAAGATCATGATCCAAATATTTTAGAATGAGTAATGAATAGAGCGTGGAACCAAACGGATTTTTACATACTAAGCAGAGAAGGATCGTAACCAAAGATCAGAACACTGGCCCTTCAAGAATATACCAATCATCTTTGAGGACCTTGTACCAAGAGTAAACCCAACGACCTTATCGTTCTCCAAGATTCAGGTATGGGATGTGATTTTAGACCTCCCATGAGACATCCTAAAAATTGAAACATGATGGAGATTGGAAACTCCCTATGGGTTGTCTAGATGTCCGTACGGACACATCAGGAATGGGAAGTGGAGGCGTACTCTAAATCCGCTTCTGGAAGGACCTGGCAACCCCTCTTAGGCGAAGGACTAGAGTCACCAAATATGATCAATAGATGCCAATCGTGGTCCGCATCCAATACGTCGGACATTAGGAAAGTGAATGCAGACAGAGAGACCCAATTCAGCCGATGGGAAGAGAAACTCCGCTCGTCCCATAGAAAGAAAACACCCAATTGGACAAGGGTGAGACGACCACCCATCTCATCCCATACGAGGCCCAAGTTACCCGTTAAACAAGGAAAGGGACCACCATGTTCAGTCTTACGGATGAAAGGATGATACCTATGGTACATGCCCCGAAGAAGAGAAACCTGGATGACCAAATAACGAACACAATGCACTCTACTCTAGAGTAGGATGCAGCGAGGTCTGCAAAGAAACCTTGCCAAAGTCAATGAATGACCCCCACTACATCTATTTGTGCATGTGGATGCATACTCCGCCTTGTTCTGCTCGGTATAATCCCGAGGCACTAATCCCCCCTTTCTTGGTGTTCTCCCCGAAATCTTGGGCAATCTACAACTTCCCCTCATCCAAGCCCACAGATGCCGGGTCGAGTCATGAAAGGTGACCAATTTCCATTTTATCAGCCCTATTCTAAGAACATGCCTCACTGTTTTAATCTCTGTTAAGGTTGTAAAAGGCGCTAGGAATTAGTCGGGCGGTGAGGACCCCTAGGCGTTAGGCGAGGAGTAGTCGAAGCTTAGGCGGGTTTTATTATTTTTTATTTATTATTAATAATAAATATATATTACACGTGTATAATCAAATATTCAAAATATAAATTATTTAAATTTATAATGTACAAGGAAATATAATCTAATTTAACATGGGTATTATTTCAATTTATCATAACTTTAATTTTAATAGAGAAAAAAAATCACAAATGTGCAAGAAAACGATAACTAATTTCAAATTATAGTCATCTTAACACCAAGATCTCATGTAATTAAGTTAACATAATTTTTAATTTGTTTTTTTTCTTTTTGAATATATATAATATGTAAATATTTTTTTTTGATAAGCGAAAAAATTGATTAGGCAATCGCTTTAAAAGAAAGTAAAACGATGCAAGAAAAACGATCCTAAAAAGGACCTTTCCCCCAAACCGAAACAATCATAATGCAAACTAAAAACAATACAAAACAGGTAAGCAAACTATAAAGAGCACCGCCCTCCTTGCCTACTTCCTATCCGGATTCAAGCAGAGAAATCGGTTAGAAACCGAAACAGGAGTTGCTTTTCCTGGAGTCGCTTCCGAAATAACCTCAATCTCGCTATCCTCGACGTCCTCCTCAACCTCAACCTGCTGTGGGAATTCAAGACCTGGGGAGTTGGCAACAACCTTTTTCACAAATCGTTTGCTAAAACTCCATGAACCATCTTTACTTTGTTTAGCAATATCAACAGTGAAGCTTCCCGCAGTACCCCCTTTAGCAACCGAAGTTTTGGCCCTTGTCTGGTAAAAAACAGTTGGAGGCGCTGTCTTTTTCGACTGTCCTTTTCTTGGACGACCACGTTTCCTTGGGGCCTCCTCTAAGGGGATACTTTTAGTACTCAGCAGGATGTCTTTCCACGGACTTCCGTCATGTTCTACGAGGTTTTCTCCGTCAACTACCACCACCGATGGATTAACCATGGGCCCAACCTTAGTCGAGCTTAAAACCTCAATCCCACTCGGATATAGGCCCTCTACTGGAGACAAATCAGTACCGATTCGTCTAAAAATGTCAAATAGACTCGGGTCGCTGACTGCTGGACCTGAGCCATCAAATGGCCCGTTAGTTACTGCTGGAGCAGGTCTAAATAAAACCGGGCCTGCTCCAGAGACCGGCCCATTTATTGCCAACCCACTCACCACGCCTTTTGTCTGAGCCACGCCAGAATCGCACAAGGTCCCGGATAAGCTCAACGAAGGTAACGCCCCTGCAATCTCGCCCGAAACCTGCGTCCCTTTCAAATCAGGAATCATCTTTCCATTTGAAGTCGTGATCCCTTGAATCACGGGATCGAGATCTGCAGCTGGAGACAACCCAGATCACGGACGAGGATACTTGCCGGACGCCGTTGCCGACAGCAAATCCTTAGTCGGCCGGTGATGTGTCGGAACAGAGGCTACAGCTTCACTACACACCGGCTGCACCCCCAGAGACTCTGACCCAGGGAGGACATCCTCGTCATTCCGTTCATCCTTGCTCTGCTTCACATCAACGCTCTGTTCTGCGAGCAAAAAATCGCGGGTAATGGCGACTGTAATAACCACTTCTGGTCAACGTCAGTCAAACCTGCGAAAAACAGGAAAATTTAAAATTTTTAAGACAGACACTTAACTTAACTTAAATTGACCCCGAGGGTCATGCCGGACTTAAGTTGACCCCGTTATCGACTAAAATGAGTTACGGGGGACTCAGGGCAACTTTCTGGTCAATTTGGGAAAGATTGATTCTTCGCTGGAAAAGTCACCCGAGCGACGTTTTGGTCCATTCGAGGACCGTTTGGGACTCGAAAGGCTTAGCCGTCGTCGTAGCGGTCTTAGTTGGGCCGTTTCCTTGAAGCCCGTCCAGTTTAAAAATTTCTTGGGAAAAGTGCCCGTTCGGGGCCCAAAACGTCTGTTTTTCGCGAATCTGATTGGAAAATATCAAGTAGATATTTTCCAAAAGGTGAGGGACCCACCTTGACACTTGTCAATTATATGGTGGTGTAATTTTTGGAGGGAAAATGGGTGGATGGGAATAGTTGGCCGAGTATGAGGTTTTAAAGGAGGAAAATTAGTTTTGTTGTTAGTTTAATTAAATTAGAAATTAGAAGAGAGGTTTTAGAGAGAGAAGGAGAAGGAGAAGAAGAGAGAAGAAGGGAGGTTGAGCTAGGGTTTGTGATCGAGCCCTTGGATCGAGTCAAAGCGAAGAGCAATCCCGTTCCCCTCATTCTCCTCTACGGTAATACCCGAACCGATTCTCGTTTTGATTATTTTCAAGAGCTAGGGTTTGGTTATAAACTAAGGCTTAGGGTTTTGTAGAGTGTAGGGAGGTGTTGGAGACGTTTTAGAGGTGTTTGGGGGTTTAATTTCACGTTTTCCGGTGACCGGAGGCTCGGGAGGAGCTCCGGCCACCGTGGGTGGTGGCTGGCCGGAGGTGGCAGCAGCCACCACTTGGTGGCCAAGCCCCTCCCTCAAACCCTAGGGTCTCGGCCAAGCCTCTTGGGTGGGGCCCACGTGCTCGGTTGCTCGGGTTTTAATGTTCGGGTGGTTTAAAACGTCCCCCGGACCACTTATTCCTAATCGAATCGAAATTTGGAATTAATTTGGAGAAGTTGTACTTAACGGGTTTTGGGAAACTTTAAACGTTAATTAATTGACTTAGAAGTCGGAATTCAATTCCGTCAAGTGCGTTGGGTTCCTTGAAATATTCTAAGACCGTAGAAACGAAAATGGGGGCTTTTGGAGCCCCGGAAGGCAATTAACCAAAACCGGGCAGATTCGCCATGTCGGGCGAATCTGGCCCTTACGGGTCCTTTTTCGGAAATATCGAATAATTGGGAAGTTTGGGAGTGACCGACATTGTCGGGGTTACGTTTGGGCGTTAAGTATGTAAATTTTTGGTTTATTCGTACTAGTTTAAAAGTACTTTAAATTTGTGTTCTTTTAGATCGTGCTACGGACCGAGGCAAGGGGAAGCTCGGCGAGTGACTGAGTGTGCTTCGGGTGTTGTTGGAGCGCTTTTGGGATTGTATACGAGGTAGGGAAAAGTAGCCGGATCTCGGCCCTGATTAGGGAAAGTTAATAGTAGAATTGCATGTGACACCGGGGTGTCGTGGGTTGAGTAGATTTATTTAATTATTAGAAAAGCATGTTACGGGAACTTAGTAATTATGAGAAAGGCATGTGACACTTAGTAGTGTCGTAGGAACAGAGAACTTAGCGATAATTGAATTACTGGAGGCATATGACCATGCCCGGAGGTTGTTTGTGAAACTAGTGATTTTAGGACCGTTGGAGGCATCGAGTATGCCGGAGGTTGTCGTGCGTTTTATTTAATTGTTGAGTTTGGGTGGCCTTGAGAGCCCGTATTTAATTGTTGAGTTTGGGTGGCCTTGAGAGCCCGTATTTAATTGTTGAGTTTGGGTGGCCTTGAGAGCCCGTATTTAATTGTTGAGTCGGGGTGGCCATGAGAGCCGTGTATTTAATTTGGTGTCTTGAGTGGCAGCGAGTGCCCGTGGGGTTGTTGAGCCCGAGTCTTGACTGTTGAGGTGTCTTGAGTGGCCTTGAGTGCCTGTGTGATTGAACTTGCCTGTGATTGTGATTGTGGTTACCTGGGGTGGTGAGTTCTAAAGGTCGACAGCCTGATCCGACTTAGTGTCGATGAATTGCGAGTTCTAAAGGTCGACAGCCTGATCCGACTTAGTGTCGATGAATTGCGAGTTTTAAAGGTCGACAGCCTGATCCGACTTAGTGTCGATGAATTGCGAGTTCTAAAGGTCGACAGCCTGATCCGACTTAGTGTCGATGAATTGCGAGTTTGAAAGGTCGACAGCCTGATCCGACTTCGTGTCGAGGAATTGCGATAGGTCGAACCCTGACCTGATTGAGATTGGTTACTGAGCAGCTGGTGTGCGATCCTTTGTGATCTTGTTTGGTGTTGTGTCGTTTCGTTCGAGTCCTTGAGGAGGTCGTCGATAGTTGTGTCGGGTCTACACTGTTTTTATCGAGTGTCGAGTCTGTTGAGGAAGGTGACGGGTTGTGGGTCAGTTGAGTACTTGAGTTGGGGACTGTAGTCCCGGCGTCGGGTTTGGTTTTAGTGTTACTGGCTTTTTCTGCTAATTATGCCATAGTCAGTCTGTTATCCGTGGAGGTGAGCGAACGCTCACCCCTAGCTGCTTTTCCTACAGGTACTGATCACCGGACGAACTAGGTTAGCTCTTGAAGTTCTTGGAGCTTGGAGCGGAGTCTGGTCTTTACTTTTGTTGAGTCTAGTGACGGATGTTGTACCTTGTCCACTTGTTGGGACGTTTTTGTATTGTAAATACTATTATTTTGAGAAGTAAATGGAAATGTCAAAGCTTTTATTGAAAACAGGTTTCAAGTGTTCATGTTTTTAAAAAGTTCGCGTCCCGAGTTCGGTTCGCTGAAATTGGGGCGTGACAGCTTGGTATCAGAGCTCGAGGTTTCAAACCTCGGACTGTCCGTCACTTAGGGGGGAGAGTCGAGTCAGTGTAGACCCGTCATGTCCTGAGTCTTGTTTGTGTTGTGCGTATGTTACAGTATTTTGTTGCTGGCATACTGATTGTGTGTGATTGCGTGAACTGTTTTTAACTGTCGCGGGTCGACTCAGGAGCGCTCCTGTAGTCGAACGTGACGGTGTTGATGTCAAGTCGGTACAACGTGGTTTGGGGACGCCTGAACCGGGTTGTAACTACGTGATGTCAAGGAACGAAGTTTTAAAATGAAAGGGTGAAGGTTTTAAAATTGTTGGCCCTGTTGGCATGTCTTGAACTTGATTGGCCCTATGGGCGTATGTTTGATTTTGATTGGCCCGGTGAACGGGGGTCGTCGTGTTGTGCGGGTTGGTTTGCCGCCGCTTGTTTGGTGCACGTCGGTGCGGTCTCGTTGAGGTCTCGTTTACTAATGCTAGTATATAAAGTACGTTTAGCTTGAGCGGTGTAGCGCTTTAGTGATAAGCACGTTAGTGTAAGCTTAAGCGGGTAGACGTTAGTGCTTTTGTACTGTCGTTTTTATTTAAGTTCGCAAACTGAACGTTTGCGTGTATCCGTGCAGAGGATACTGTTTATGGCTCGCGGTAAGCGGGGACGACCATCAGGAACACGGGGCCAGGCACCCACGCGAGGCCGGCGGAGACGGTCAGCAGGGGCACCAGGGAGGGTGCCGACCGTCGAGCCCGCCGACTATGCGGAGGCACAGGGTACTCCTGTCGGAGAAGACAGGAGGAGTGATGCGGGGCCGTCTGCAGGCACCCCCAGTGTTCCGCCAGTCGCGGACCCTCCAGTGATGACTGCCCTGGATGAGCTTACCAGGACCGTTCAGAGTTTGGTGGCGATCATCGCCAGCCGAGAGTCGGCTTCGCCAGCACCAGAGGCAGCCGTAGTCCCGGTGAGGGCCGCTCAGACAGAGGATCTTACCTCCCGAGCGCTACTAGATTTCCTGAAGCTCGGGATACCTGTTTTTGTCGGGGAGCTGAATCCCGACCTAGCCGAGCGATGGATAGAGCAGGTCACACGAGACTTGGACACATCGGGTGTCGAGGATGGCCGTCGGAGAGTGTCCTTCGCGGCCCATCAGCTGAGAGAGAGCGCCTACCACTGGTGGGGGCGGGTGAAGGACAAGGTCGGATACGACTACAGCGTATTCCAGGAGGTATTCATGGCACAGTACTTCCCCGAGTCGGCTCGGCTGGAGCGACATCGGCAGTTCTTAGACCTGGAGCAAGGGGGGATGACGGTAGGGGAGTACGAGGCCAGGTTCACAGCCTTGGCCAGATTCGCGCCTGAGATGGTGACAAGCGAGACGAACCGTTGCCTGCGGTTCCAGGACGGACTGAGGCTGGGCATCCGGAACCAGGTTCTCGCCTTGAGGATACGGAAGTATACCGACCTCGTGGACACCGCAGCTACAGTAGAGCAGGGCGCCAGGGATGCAGTCAGGAGCCGTGAGGTCCGACCTCGACCGATCAGTTGGGCAGGGCCGTCAGACTCACGAGACTCGCGGAGGCAGAGGACCGCGGGATCCTTCCGACCACCGCCTCATCAGAGTGGATCGAGACAGCAGGGGTCAGTGGCATCAGTGGGGCCAGTCGCCTCAGAGAGGAGGCCGTCATGCTATCACTGCGGGCAGCCAGACCACTTACAGCGAGACTGTCCGACGAGGGGAGGAACCGCGGCAGTACCAGCTACTAGCCGGACATGCCAGGGCTCGGGGTCGAGGGCTGACGAGATCAGCTGTTACCGATGCGGCCGAGCCGGTCACACTATGGCATGGTGCCGAGAGCAGTTGGGGGAGACATCAGTGCAGCGACCGCAGCAGTCGCGGACAGTACAGTCGCCCAGAGGTCGCCCTCGACAGGGTCAGCAGCCGAGATCATCACGGCCGTCTACGAGCGCACCGATTCCGAGACAGCAGCAGAGTCACGGGTATTCAGCGGCCGGTGCGCCGAGTCAGAGGCAGCAGGCCTCGCAGGGGAGAGTATATGCAGTCACCGACTCCAGAGCCCCAGGGCCTAGCACGTACCAGGAGACCATCCAGGGTACGTGTTTATTGTATCATCTATGGGTTTTATTCTTGTTTGATACCGGGGCATCGCACTCTTTTATTTCGTCGGGTTGTGCTGAGAGGTTGGGGTTGAGCTTAGAGCCGTTGAGTCCACCCCTATGCCTAGACACCCCAGTTGGGGGTGGTGCATCGTTGACTAGAGTATGTCGTGCCTGCGAGATTAGAGTCGCAGACTGTCCTTGCCCTGGTGATCTTCTCGTGTTGGGGGATGACTACCTTTGATGTGATCTTGGGTATGGATTGGCTGTCGAGGTACCGAGCCAACATCGATTGCTACAGACGACGAGTGACAGTGACAGTGGGTGGCACGAAGGTGACGTGTGTGCTGGGGAGTAAGAGTGGGGTCCTCCTGTCGGCGTTGTTCGCAGAGGAGGAAGTACCGGCTGTGCAGAGCCGAGAGTTACCGAGAGTGGTATGCGAGTTCCCCGAGGTCTTTCCTGAGGAGTTGAGCGGGCTGCCACCGATTCGTGAGGTGGAGTTTGGGATTGACCTAGTGCCGGGAACGGCGACGATATCGATGGCGCCTTATCGGTTTGCGCCGGCAGAGTTGACTGAGCTGAAGCGTCAGCTGGAGGAGCTTCAGCAGAAGGGGTTTATCCGTCCGAGTGCATCACCGTGGGGAGCACCAGCACTCTTCGTGAAGAAGAAGAGTGGAGAGCTGCGGATGTGTATAGATTACCGGAAGCTGAACCGGGTTACGGTGAAGAACCGGTACCCGATGCCGAGGATCGATGACTTATTCGACCAGTTGAGAGGGGCGACTCACTTCTCGAAGATCGATCTGTGATCCGGTTATTATCAGTTGCGAGTCCGTGAGGGGGACGTCGCAAAGACTGCATTCCGGAAACGCTATGGGCATTACGAGTTCCTGGTGATGCCATTCGGACTGACGAACGCGCCTGCAGCATTCATGGACCTGATGAACAGTATCTTCCGGCCGTACCTAGATCAGTTTGTGGTGGTGTTCGTGGACGACATTCTGATATATTCGCAGAACGAGGCGGCGCATACGGCACATCTGAGGGCTGTTCTGACACTACTGCGCAAGCATCAGCTATATGCCAACCGGGAGAAGTGCGAGTTCTGGCTCTCTGAGGTGAGGTTCCTTGGCCACATCGTATCCCGTGACGGTATCCTGGTCGATCCGTCGAAGATCGACGCGGTCTCGAAGTGGGCACGGCCCACGAGTGTTTTCGAGATCCGCAGCTTTCTGGGATTGGCAGGCTATTATAGGCGATTTGTCCAGGATTTTGCACGACTAGCCGCACCGATGACTCTGTTGATGCGCAAGGGTGTTGGGTTCGTGTGGACAGATGACTGTGAGCGTGTGTTCGCGGAATTGAAGACTCGACTGACTACAGGTCCAGTGTTAGTGGTGCCCGAGCGAGGGATTGGCTATGATGTTTACTGTGATGCGTCCGGAGAGGGATTGGGTTGCGTGCTGATGCAGTCGGGCAGAGTTGTGGCCTATGGCTCCAGGCAGTTGAAGATACACGAGCGCAACTATCCTACCCACGACTTGGAGCTAACAGCAGTCGTGTTTGCGCTAAAGAGCTGGCGATATTATCTGTACGGCGAGGGGTTTCAGGTGTTCTCGGATCACAAGAGCCTCAAGTACATATTTTCCCAGCGAGACCTGAACATGCGTCAGCGACGGTAGATGGAACTACTCGAGGAGTACGACTTCGAGCTACACTACCACCCAGGCAAGGCGAACGTTGTCGCCGACGCCTTGAGTAGGAAGTCGGCCCCGAGCCTCGCCAGCATATCTGTCCGAGAGTGGGGCATGATGGGGGAGCTGAGCGCATTCGGGCTTGAGCTAGAGGAGGTTACTGGCGGTGTTGTCATGTGCTCACTAGTGGCTCAGCCCTCACTGCTTGCCCAAGTGTTGGAGGCGCAGATGGGGGACGTCGAAGCATCAGAGATCCGCGAGAGAGTCGTCAGGGGTGACGAGGTGGTGGGCTGGCAGGACAGTACTGATTGGGGACTACGGTACCGCGGGGGACTGTTCGTGCCGGTTAACTGTAGAGACGCCGTGTTACGAGAGGCACACCATTCACGCCTCACAGTGCATCCGGGGGGCACCAAGATGTACCGTGACCTCAGACGGCACTATTGGTGGCGCGGCATGAGGAGAGCAGTTGCAGAGTTTGTGTCGAGATGCCTTGTCTGTCAGCAGGTGAAGGCAGAGCATCAGTGTCCCGCGGGATTGTTACAGCCACTACCGATTGCTCAGTGGAAATGGGAACACATTACGATGGACTTCGTGTGTGGACTACCGAGATCACCAAGGGGAAACGACGCCGTGTGAGTGGTGGTTGACCGGCTGACCAAGTCGGCCCATTTTCTGGCTATGAGGATGACAGACCCAGTCGACAAGTTGAGCAGTCTGTATATCCAGGAGATAGTGCGCCTCCACGGGGTCCCGGTGTCGATAGTGTCTGACAGGGATCCCCGTTTCACGTCCAGGTTCTGGCCGAGTCTGCAGAAGGCACTGGGGACAGAGGTCCTACTCAGCACAGCACATCATCCTCAGACAGACGGTCAGTCTGAGCGTACCATTCAGATCTTGGAGGACATGCTGCGAGCATGTGTGCTGGATTTCAGGGGATCTTGGGAGACCCACTTGCCATTGGCCGAGTTCGCCTACAACAACAGCTTCCAGGCCAGTATCGGGATGGCACCGTTCGAAGCATTGTATGGTAGGCCGTGTCGGTCACCAGTATGCTGGGCAGAGGTGGGGGACAAGAGTCTGCTGGGGCCAGATCTTGTCAGAGAGACGACGGAGAAGGTCGCATTGATCCGCGATCGGTTGAGGACCGCGCAGAGCCGGCAGAAGAGTTATGCAGACAAGCGACGTCGACCTCTTGAGTTTGCAGTCGGGGATCACGTGTTCCTGAAGGTGAGCCCGAGGAAGGGGCTGGTGCGGTTCAGGCGCAGCGGGGGAAAGTTGGCTCCGAGGTACATAGGCCCGTTCCAGATCTTAGACAGAGTGGGAGTCGTGGCTTATCGTCTGGCGTTGCCACCGCAGCTTGGGAGAGTACATAACGTCTTCCACGTATCCCAGGGTCGGCAGTACAACGCAGACCCCTCCCACGTCATCGAGTGGACTGATATCGAGGTGGCTGATGATGTCTCCTATGAGGAGCAGCCGGTTCGGATCATGGACACACGGCAGCAGATTCTGCGGGGAGGCAAGATTATCCGCTTGGTCCGAGTGCAGTGGAAGCATCACGGAGCTGAGTCGATGTGGGAACGCGAGGACGAGGTTCGCGCGAAGTATCCCGGCCTGTTCGACTCCCGAGGTACGTCTGTTTTAAATTTCGCGGACGAAATTCCTTTAAGGGGGGTAGACTGTAATAACCACTTCTGGTCAACGTCAGTCAAACCTGCGAAAAACAGGAAAATTTAAAACCCTAGGGTCTCGGCCAAGCCCCTCCCTCAAACCCTAGGGTCTCGGCCAAGCCTCTTGGGTGGGGCCCACGTGCTCGGTTGCTCGGGTTTTAATGTTCGGGTGGTTTAAAACGTCCCCCGGACCACTTATTCCTAATCGAATCGAAATTTGGAATTAATTTGGAGAAGTTGTACTTAACGGGTTTTGGGAAACTTTAAACGTTAATTAATTGACTTAGAAGTCGGAATTCAATTCCGTCAAGTGCGTTGGGTTCCTTGAAATATTCTAAGACCGTAGAAACGAAAATGGGGGCTTTTGGAGCCCCGGAAGGCAATTAACCAAAACCGGGCAGATTCGCCATGTCGGGCGAATCTGGCCCTTACGGGTCCTTTTTCGGCAATATCGAATAATTGGGAAGTTTGGGAGTGACCGACATTGTCGGGGTTACGTTTGAGCGTTAAGTATGTAAATTTTTGGTTTATTCGTACTAGTTTAAAAGTACTTTAAATTTGTGTTCTTTTAGATCGTGCTACGGACCGAGGCAAGGGGAAGCTCGGCGAGTGACTGAGTGTGCTTCGGGTGTTGTTGGAGCGCTTTTGGGATTGTATACGAGGTAGGGAAAAGTAGCCGGATCTCGGCCCTGATTAGGGAAAGTTAATAGTAGAATTGCATGTGACACCGGGGTGTCGTGGGTTGAGTAGATTTATTTAATTATTAGAAAAGCATGTTACGGGAACTTAGTAATTATGAGAAAGGCATGTGACACTTAGTAGTGTCGTAGGAACAGAGAACTTAGCGATAATTGAATTACTGGAGGCATATGACCATGCCCGGAGGTTGTTTGTGAAACTAGTGATTTTAGGACCGTTGGAGGCATCGAGTATGCCGGAGGTTGTCGTGCGTTTTATTTAATTGTTGAGTTTGGGTGGCCTTGAGAGCCCGTATTTAATTGTTGAGTTTGGGTGGCCTTGAGAGCCCGTATTTAATTGTTGAGTTTGGGTGGCCTTGAGAGCCCGTATTTAATTGTTGAGTCGGGGTGGCCATGAGAGCCGTGTATTTAATTTGGTGTCTTGAGTGGCAGCGAGTGCCCGTGGGGTTGTTGAGCCCGAGTCTTGACTGTTGAGGTGTCTTGAGTGGCCTTGAGTGCCTGTGTGATTGAACTTGCCTGTGATTGTGATTGTGGTTACCTGGGGTGGTGAGTTCTAAAGGTCGACAGCCTGATCCGACTTAGTGTCGATGAATTGCGAGTTCTAAAGGTCGACAGCCTGATCCGACTTAGTGTCGATGAATTGCGAGTTTTAAAGGTCGACAGCCTGATCCGACTTAGTGTCGATGAATTGCGAGTTCTAAAGGTCGACAGCCTGATCCGACTTAGTGTTGATGAATTGCGAGTTTGAAAGGTCGACAGCCTGATCCGACTTCGTGTCGAGGAATTGCGATAGGTCGAACCCTGACCTGATTGAGATTGGTTACTGAGCAGCTGGTGTGCGATCCTTTGTGATCTTGTTTGGTGTTGTGTCGTTTCGTTCGAGTCCTTGAGGAGGTCGTCGATAGTTGTGTCGGGTCTACACTGTTTTTATCGAGTGTCGAGTCTGTTGAGGAAGGTGACGGGTTGTGGGTCAGTTGAGTACTTGAGTTGGGGACTGTAGTCCCGGCGTCGGGTTTGGTTTTAGTGTTACTGGCTTTTTCTGCTAATTATGTCATAGTCAGTCTGTTATCCGTGGAGGTGAGCGAACGCTCACCCCTAGCTGCTTTTCCTACAGGTACTGATCACCGGACGGACTAGGTTAGCTCTTGAAGTTCTTGGAGCTTGGAGCGGAGTCTGGTCTTTACTTTTGTTGAGTCTAGTGACGGATGTTGTACCTTGTCCACTTTTTGGGACGTTTTTGTATTGTAAATACTATTATTTTGAGAAGTAAATGGAAATGTCAAAGCTTTTATTGAAAATAGGTTTCAAGTGTTCATGTTTTTAAAAAGTTCGCGTCCCGAGTTCGGTTCGCTGAAATTTGGGCGTGACAGCGACCTTCCTCACACCTGTACCTGGACGAGCTAGAGCGACAAAGAGAGAGTAACCATTATACTTGAAACCATTGTACGTTTCGACTACTTGACGAGCCGATGCCGGGAGCGCGAATTCTGCAAAACCAAAAACTCTTCCTTTGCGATTAGGCTTCTTAATCACGTTTACTGAAATCACCTCTCCGAACGGAAACAAAGTATTGCGAACCCTCTCATTAGTGATTCCCCATGGAAGGTTATACAGAAAAATAGAGCAGCCATCCCCGACCGTGTCAGCTACATCGAAAATTCCTAGGCTCTGTTTCTGCGCATTCTGACCGGCAACGGAAGGGACTCGACTTTTCTCCTTCTCCAAGACAGGGTCCGGATCTACCCATCTCCACCATCATTTGCAGCAGAAACTAGAAGAGAAACAGGGGCAGAAGGTATTACCTTACTCTGTTTCTACAAAGCATCGTGCTTCACCTTGGCCGGACGTTTTGTAGAGAGCTGCTCCTTTCCAGTTAGTGTACTCATCTTCCCCACCTTGCGCTTAGCAGTCTTGCTGGTAATAATGGATCGGTACTCCCTGTAAACAGCGAGCAACTCCGTACAAAAAGGGAAGAAGGGCAGCGAATCACCTTCAAGCTCGCCGGGAAAAAATTTCCGGCTAGCCGAGCGGTGAGAGCGTTTCATGGAGCGGTTGTGATAAATTATAATATGTAAATTATTACATGAATTTTGTTATCTAGAAACCATTTCCTCATCAGTGTGATAGTTAAGAATTAAAAATACAAAAACATGGGTCTCCTCGCCTAGGCCTCATATAGTCCCCATCCGACCCGCCTAGGACCGTCCACATAGGCTTCGCCAGGTGCGCCTAGGCGTCGCCCGACCCATCCAATCGGTCACACCGCCTCATCCCGCCCAATTCGGACGAGTCGTGGCGTTTTTCCATATTGGGCGCCTAGGCCGCCTTTTACAACACTGATCCTTGGTATAACCGGGTTTGTTGTTATAGGGTTGAGAGTTCCAAGCCTATAGGCTAGAACACATTCTCGCCCTTTTGTTTCTTTATATCATTGTTTTCAGATTGTCGTTGTATGGCTCTACTTGTAATTTGGATTTCTAGTATCTGTAAAAGTTTCTCCGATGTGCCTAATTTTTTTTCTTCCAATTTTCATCTATCCTTTTTTTATAAAAATCGAATATTCAATGTTTTTTCCTTTTGTCTTAAATAAAATATTTTTTATTATTAAGTTTTTTTTATAATTGAAAGAAAAAACATATTTTTTTATATTTTTTATAATCGAATATTCAAAGTTTAATTTGAATATTAATTTTTTTCTAACCTTTTCTAAATTTCTTACCAAAAATAATTGAAAAAAAAGGTAACCTGTTATGAATATATGTGATATTTGTTGGATGACTATTTCATTACATGGAAGATTCTAGATTGGAGTTACAAGACTTTTGCGTTTTGTAACTCCCTCATTTATGTATAGATTAATGTAAGTCATTAAGGTTATGTCTTCATATTATGAGCCTATAAGTAGAGGTTGTTGTAAAGTGTAAAATGATGATGAATACAATGATCTATTGTTCTCTCTAATTTTTTTCTTCCATTCTCTTATACTATCTCTAGTATTGTTCTTACTTTCACAACACGTTATCAGCACGACCGCTCAACTTTCGTAAGTATTTAAGCATACTTTATTAATTTTAAGTTTATTTATTATTATTTTGTGTTTATGTATATTCGATATGTGTAACCTGAAGTTTACACAAATCAAGATACTTAGAACATAAAGTTCTATAATCGTCAAGAAACGAGTCTCTTAAACCCGTCGTTCAAGTTGTGTTAAAATTGTGACATGAAGCTCACATAAAGACCTAAAGTTCTAAATTGATGATCCCTAAAGGATAAAATCAAAGAAACTATTTTCAAGCTTCATCATACTATTTATAATTGATAATTCTTTTCTCTACATTTCTTCCATCAATTATGCTCATGAAGTAGCATTTCCGAGAATACAAATTCATTTACAACTTCGATAAGTATGCTTTGTGATCGGCAATGAAACATTAGATCTTTCACATCAAAAATTTGATTTTTATTATATAGTTGTGCTTTATTGTTGATATTGAAATTTGAGGTTGTTGAAACCGAATCATTTGGACCTGAAGTTCCAAGATGCAAACAACATTGATAATGCACAGAAATGAATTTGATATACCATTTATTCACACATTTATAATATGAAATTGGTACAGTTTATATTCATCTTGTAGTTTTACAATGTCGAATCCATCCACCGGAAAAAAACGGGTCAGAGGTAAGCGATCTCGGAATCGATCACGGTTGGGCACTCATTCGGTTGAGACTGTAAAGCTTCCTCACGGTGGACGGAATGTTGGAAGCGAGGCTCAGAAGGTCGTCGACTCCGTTTCTAGTCCCCGAGTACTTGATGTTGCCCAGCACCCTGTTCTGGAAGTGACGCAAGTGTCGCCTCAGGTGCATTCCACTGGACCGATCATGATTCCAAAGACTGTTTCGGTTGATTCGGTTTCTTCGGTGACTGATGATACTCCTACAAGGTATGTGGGAACAAAGATTTTCGTATATAACATTCCCTTTGGATCCACAGATGTTTGGATTCGGAATTTCTTTGGGGTTTTTGGAGAAATCAACTCAGCCATTGCGATTAAGCGACCAAATAAGAAAGGTCGGTGTTTTGGCTTTGTGGATTTCTTATCGTCTTCTACTGCTCTGAAAGCCATCGAGGCTTATGACGGTTTCAAATACAAGGGCTACATTCTTTTTGTGGCTTTAGCTCGACCGGAAAAGGTCCCGTCTCCGGTTAAAAGGGTTGTAACACCAAAACAGAGCATGTTCAGTTCCAATTTTTCGGCTTCGGAAACTCGTGTACAGGGGAAGCTAAATCATGGGCGCACTCTTCCTGTTCTAAGACGTTCACTTCTCAATCGGAGCTGATCCCCTGTTGATGTTCAAAAACAGGGTGCGATTGGAGGAGCTTTGGACTCCTCGTTGCTACAGCTGAAGAGGGGAAAGTTGGAGGATGGGAAGCTGCTGCAGCTATTGCTGGCCGGTGATCGGAGGTCGACGATGGTGGTTGATTGGCTGACGGAGGAGATCCGCGCGCAGGTAGCACAATCCCTCTCGTTCCGTGATTCTCGACAGGTCTCATATCCTACTTGTGATTCTGGTGAGGTATTTTCGGCAGGATTGCCTGAGGTAAATCGCACAGAATCGCTTGAGGATTTGGTGGCTGTGGAATCACGTGTTGACCAAATACCGAATTCTGTTGTGAGACCGGAACCAGAGAAGCGTTTGGAAGATGGCGTTACAGTGTTGGGCTTAGTTGATGGTTATGTGGATCAGGTTGGGGGGGCTTTTGAAGCCCAACTTTGTAAGGTTGTTGATCCAATTGTGTCTGAAGGGTCATTTGCAGCCAAAAATTTGGGTGGTCCTGTCTTGTTAGGCCCAGTTGAGAAGGGTTCTAAGGAGGAGGTGATGACAGATTCGATAGCTGCGGTTATTGAAGGTTCGGAAGTTCCGGTGGAAGCAGAAGAGAAGGAGAGTAGTCCCTGGAAGGACGCCCTCCTTCAACCTCGGCAAAGCCGGCCTTCTATTTACACTGTTGTTACTCGTTCGAGAGCTCGTTCGTTGACTCGGGAACGTAATTTGAAGACATCGCCACCCGTTTCGACGCTGTGGAAGTCATCTCATAAGGCGCAACAGAAATCTGCTACCTAGTTGTGTTTGTTGTCTTTTTGTTCTGTTTTGTTTGGTTTGCTCTGTTTTTGGGTTAAGGTCTGTCCTTTTAGTTCCCCCATAGCAGAACTCCTTTGTAAGCGTGAACTTTTAACCCTGTTTCTTTTTGAACCAGGGCATTCCGTCTCTTTTTGGATTCGGTCTTATTAATAAACTTTTCGAGCTTATCAAAAAAAAAACAATGTCGAACCATTTTGAACCCGAAGTTCAAATATTAGCAAGAAAAAGTTTACGGAACCTGAAGTTTTGATTAAAAACCGTGGATCTTATAACTTATTGAAATTAGTGTGACCCGAAGTTCACATGTACCTAATGATGACAAAACCTGAAGTTTTGCTTCAAAGTATAAACTTGAAAGTTATTTTTATGACTAAATGACCGACCACAAGGCCGAAGCTTGTAACTTGTGTCACGCCCCGAATTCGGTAGGACCAAACCCGGAACGCGAACGGTGAAACAATAAAACAATTTTCAAACATTTTAATAAACCTCTTTAAATCAACACTTAAGTTAAACAAAATGATAATTTTACAGCGGAGAAATACGTTCAAAACGATGTACAAACGAGCTACAAGGTACGTCACTAACTACCCAGAGACCCGGACTTCCGCTCCCAGCTCTTCAAGCTTCGAGGGCTCTCCTAGTCCGTCTCACGACCAGTACCTGCAGGAAAAGTAGCAGGGGGTGAGCATTTCGCTCACCGCCACGGATACTGGGTTGACCACGGCATACCAGCAGAAATGCCGGGAACCCAACAACAACAACCCGGGGGACTACTACCCCAAAACCACAATTTAGACTGACGGTCACGCAATACAACTGTTCAACTTTCCCAACCATATCACAACCCGGACACGTAATGTAGACTCGACCCAGCAGTTACGACCTCAATCAAATACGCAAATAATAACCACGCAACACCCAAGATCACAAAGGATCGCACACAACAATCAAGATCACAAAGGATCGCACCCCAGCCACTCAGTTTCCGGTTGCTAACCGGCTGGGCTTGAGCCTGCCCCACGACCCTTTCCCTGACACGCAGTCGGGCCAGGCGGTCGATGTCACGCCCCAATTTCAGTAAACCGAACTCGGGACGCGAACATTTAAAAACATAAAACACTTGAAACCTGTTTTGAATAAATACTTTGAAATTGCCATTTAGTTATCAAAAATAATATTTACAATACAAAAACGTCCCAACAAATGGACAAGGTACAAGTATCCGTCACTAGACTCAACAACATAAAGACCAGACTCCGCTCCTAGCTCCATAAGCTTCAAGAGCTCACCTAGTCCGTCCGGTGATCAGTACCTGTAGGAAAAGCAGCTAGAGGTGAGCGTTCGCTCACCACCACGGATAACAGACTGACTATGGCATAATTAGTAGAAAAAGCCAGTAACACCAAAACCAAACCCAACACCGGGACTACAATCCCCAACTCAAGTACTCAACTGACCCACAACCCGTTACCTTCCACAACAGACTCAACCTCAAACTCACCAAGTAAACCCGACACAACCGTTTATGACCTCCTCCAAAAACACGAACACGGATCAGGCTAGCCAAAGAATGCTCAGAACCTGTCGAGACTCGTACACGGATCAGGCCAGCCAAAGAATGCTCGTAACCTGCCAAGACCCGGTCACGGATCAGGCTAGCCAAAGAATGCTCATAACCTTTCGAGATCCGGATACGGAACAGGCTAGCCAAAGAATGCTCAGAACCTGTCGAGACTCGAGTTTGGTCAGGCCAGCCAAAGAATGCTCGTAACCTGCCAAAATCCACACCACTCCCCGACACGAAGTCGGGTTACTGACCCCGGGCAAACACAATCACAAGCAGAGCTCAACAAATAGTAACAAGACCAGTTCAACACTCCACAGGCACTCATGGCCACTCAAGACTCCAACGGTAAGGACTCGGGTTCAACAACCCCACGGGCCCTCATGGCCTCCCAAGACACAACCACTGTAACTCACGGGCTCAACGACCCCACAGGCACTCATGGCCTCCCAAGACATCCCAACAGTAAAACACGGCTCTCAAGGCCACCCATGACACCAACAATAATACACGGGCTCTCATGGCCACCCAAGACACCAACAACAATACACGGGCTCTCATGGCCATCCAAGACACCAACAACAATACACGGGCTCTCATGGCCACCCAAGACTTAAATTAAACAGTCAACCTCCGGGCATGGTCATATGCCTCCAGTAATTCTAATATCGCTAAGTTCTCTGTTCCTACGACACTACTATGTGTCACATGCTTTTCTCATAAACGCTACGTTCCCGTATCATGCTTTTCTAATATTTAAAGAAACCTACTCAACCCACGACACCCCGGTGTCACATGCAATTCTACTGTTAACTTTCCCTAATCAGGGACGAGATCCGGCTACTTTTCCCTACCTCGTATATAACTCCAAAAGTGCTCCACTAAGCCTCGACGTGATCCCAGTCACTCGCCGAGCTTCCCTTTGCCTCGGTCCGCAGCACGATCTAAAAGAACACAATTTTTAAATGCACTTTAAACTCGCAGGAAATAACCCGGAAATTAATAAACTTAACGCCCAAACGCAACCCCAACAATGTCGATCACTCCCAAACTTCCTAATTACTTGACATTGTCGATAAAGGACCCTTAAAGGCCCGATTCGCCCGACACGGCGAATCTGCCCGGGTTTTGTAAACGCCCTTCCGGGGCTCCAAAAATTCCCGTTTTCGATTTCACGGTCTTAGAATAAATCAAGGATCCCAATGCACTTGACGGGATTGAATTCCGACTTCCGAGTCAATTAATTAATGTTTAAAGTTTCTAAAACCCGTTAATTACAACTTTTCCAATTTAATTCCAAATTTCGATTCAGTTAAGGATAAATGGTCCGGGGAACGTTTTAAACCACCCGAACCCTAAACCCGATCACCCGAGCACGTGGGCCCCACCCGGCCCACTTGGCCGTGGGCCCTAGGGTTTCAATGGGGCTCGGCCACCATGGTGGTGGCTGGTCCCAACTCCGGTCAGCCACCCCATGGTCGGCCGGCCACCACCCACGGTGATCGGAGCTCCTCCTGAGCTTCCGGTCACCGGAAAACGTGCAATCACACCTCCAAACCCCTCTAAAACGTCTCCAACACTTCCCCAACCTCAATACAACCCTAACCCAATAGTTTCACCCAAACCCTAACTTTCAAAAGTTAACAAAACGACGATCGGTTTAGGTCTTACCAACGAGGAAGACGAGGGGAAGTTGATTGCTCTTTGTCTTGAGACGATCCAAGGGTTGGATATTCTCCAAACCCTAGTTCTTCCTCCTTCTCTCTTCTTCTTCTCCTTCTTCTTCTCTCTCTAAACACTCTCTTCCTTTTCTATTTCAAAAACACTAACACAATTTCTCTTTTTGTTCTCTTTTAACACATGTGGCCGCCCACAACTCCCTCACCACTCATTTCCCCCCCAAAACTAACACCACAACTTGTTGGACAAGTGGCAAGGTGGGCCCCACACCTTTTGGAAAATATTTACTAGATATTTTCCAATCGGATTCGCGAAAAACGGACGTTTCGGGCCCCGAACGGGCACTTTTCCCAAGAAATTACGAAACTTGACGGGCTACAAGGAAACGACTCAACTAAGACCGCTGCGACGACGGATAAGATTTTTGGATCCAAAACGGTCCTCGAATGGACCAAAACGTCGCTCGATTGACTTTTCCAGTGAAAAGTCAACTTTTCCCAAATTGATCAGAAAGTTGCCCTGAGTCCCCCGGAACTCATTTTGGTCGATAACGGGATCAACTTAAGTCCGATATGACTCTCGGGGTCAATTTATGTTAATTTAAGTGTCTGCCTTAAAATTTTTAAATTTTCCTGTTTTTCGCAGGTTTGACTGTCGTTGACCGGGAGTGGTGCTTACAGTCGACCTGTTCGTGACATATACAACAATACTTTTCCGATAGCTAGTCGGAAGGGGAGCCGCCCTTCGTCGCGGAATAATGCACACTTTACCGATGGTTATTCGGAAGGCTTGCCAACCCTTACGCGCGCGACCCCGTGGCACCCCTTTGTTGTCAGGCGGGCCCAACCTCCAGGCAATCACAGTCATCACACAAGGTTCAACAAATAGCGACAATAATATAACGACTAACTACCCCTCAGCAAGTCAGTCAACAACCATACAAGTTTAACACCCCACAGGCACACATGGCCACCCACGAAACACAACCAGTAAGATACGGGTTCAACACCCAAAGGCACACATGACCACCCCCGAAACACCACCAATAACATACGGGTTCAACACCCCAAAGGCACACATAGCCACAATCATAAACACAACAAGTTACTTAACCTACGGGCACAACTAAGTGCCCACATGCATTTCTACTGTTCGACAGGTTTACTTATCCTATGACACCAACAGAGTGTCACATGCATTTCTACTGATAACTTTCCCTAGTCAAGGCCGATAGCCGGCTAATTTTCCCTACCTCGTAACGCTTTCCAAGTATCCACGCTCAAGCTCCGGCGTGCTCGCAGTCACCCGCTTAGCCTCCTCTTTCCGCGGTCGGCGGCACGATCTAACAAGATCAAAAATTAAAACACTTTTTAAGTTCGCAGGCAAAGCTGAATTTTAATGAATTTGACGCCCAAACGCGACCCCGACAATGCCGATCACTCCCGAACTTAACAATTACTCGACATTGTCAACAAAGGGCCCGGAAAAGCCCGATTCGCCCGGCTCGGCGAATCTTCCCGGGATCGGAAAACGCCCTTCCAGGGCTCCGAAAATTCCCGTTTTCGTTTCTACAATCCTAAAATAATTCAAGTGTTCCAACGCAATCGACGGAATCAATTTCCGACTTCCGAGCGATTTAATTCGCGTTTAAAGTTTCTAAACCCGAAATTTCCAATTTCCACAATTTAATCCCATAATTCGTTCCGGGTGTGAATTATCGATTCGGAGATCGTCCAAAACCACCCGATCACGAAAAACCCGAGGCCCGGGCAAGTGGGCCCCGCACGGCCACAATGGAAAAACTTCCTTTTCGCCCCAAAATGTTCCTAACGAACTCCAAACCTCAACCATTCGTGTTTAAACCAATTCTAACCAAAACCCAACCATATTTGGCTCGTTTAAACTCAAACCCTAATTTTCAAACGTACCAAAACAAGAAAAGAATGGGTTCTCACCGTAGGGAATGACAAGGGGAGTTCGAATCCGCAGTCGTTGAGTCGATCGGTCGGTCGGATCGTCGGGAAATCACCAAAAACTCACCATTTCCTTTTCTTTTTTCCTTTCCTCCTTCTCTCTTCTTTTCTCTTTTATTTTCTCTCTCCTTCTCTCCTTTTTCTCTATTTGGCCGACACTCTCTTCTCCTTTTTCCTTTTATTTTGTTCAAAAAACACCCCACCTCTTATTTACAAAACTACCACTCTCATTTCTTTTTCTTTATTTTAAAAACCAACCACCACCACTTGGGTGACAAGTGTCTTGTGGGTCCCACCTTTTTGAAGAATATCTTTGTTGATATTTTTCAGTCAGATTCGCGGAATTCGACCGTCTCGGGCCCATTGCGGGCCCATTTTCCAAGAAATTACGAAATTTCACGTGCTACAAGGAAACGGCCCAACTAAGACCGCTGTAACAACGGTAAAGACGGATAAGCTTTTTGGATCCAAATCGGGCCTTGAATGGACCAAAACGTCGCTCGGTTGACTTTTTCGGCAAAAAGTCAACTTTTCCCGAATTGTTCATAAGTTGCCCTGAGTCACCCAGAACTTACTTTGGTCGATATCGGGGTCAACTTAAGTCCGATATGACCCTCGGGGTCAATTTTAGGTTCATTTAGGTGTCTGCCCCAAAAATTTAAATTTTTCTGTTTTTCCGTCGATTTGACCGGCGTTGACCGGGAGCGATTCTTACAACTTGTGTCCAAGGCTTGAAGCGTAATTTGTTTTTTATGCAGTTATTTATATATTGGCTACCCCACTAGTTCGTTCGGTGTGTGCTCATGCTTATATCTAATTCTTATATTCACCCCACAAATTACTTAGTGTGTGGTTATGCTTATTTCATGAATGATAATGTGTTCGTTCATTTTGTAATCATAATATATACTTATTCATATTTGTGTGAACATTATACAAATTCGATGTGTAACCTGAAGTTTACACAAGTCATGATATTGTGAACATGAAGTTCTATAATTGTCAAGAAACAAATTTATTGGACCCATCATCCAAGTAAACAAGATACATGCAACTACTAAAAAAAATGTGACATGAAGCTTACATAAAGAATTGAAGTTCTAAATTGGTATCCTTGCAAGATAAATCAAAGAAACTATTTCCACGCATCATCATATTATTTATAATCAATGAAAAATGTTTTCCTTTACATTACTTCCATCTAGTATTCTCTTGAAGTAACATTACCGAGAACGAAAAGAATCAGACTTAATATATTTATTAAGTAATGAATAATTGTTGAAAACAATCAAGCTCGCCTTGTTGGCATCACTCCATTCCCTGAAGTGAATGTGATAGGATATGGGTAGATCCAGACCCAAGCAAGACCGATGCCCTTGACGTGGTTGCGGCCGTAGTCATAATTATGAGCCAAATAATTTCCAATTCCATGAAAAAATAATTAGGTGTACCACAAGAAGTGGAATGAGTATGAAAGGCCCAAGAAAGAATATGACATATCAAATGAAAACTCGTGAACATGATGAAAGTTATTTTGTAAATATAGTTGATTGCGTACCTGAAGTATGATCAAAGATTTGATTGAAGGAAAATAATAAAAGGGTAGAGAACTTTTTTATTGATGACCTGGATCCTGAAGATCTAATCAAATGTCTCTAGTTCGTTGCAGATGATGATGGGAAAGCAAGTATCATGCATATGAGCCAATCTTTGGATGATTTGTATTTATTTGTTTTATGAACAACTATGGACAAAAGTCTCTCTAATTATGTTAAAAGCAACAGGAAATCACTTTGCTTGGCGGATTGTACGACAACACATACCAATTTGATATATGAAAATATTTATCACATCTTGTGTGAGCTTAAGCTAAAGTGAACACAATATCTGGTGCATCGGATCTTACTGAAGGCTCCAGAAGAGCCAATGTAATGCTACCAAATGGTACACAATTTATTATCAATGTTGCAAGTTCTCAACCATATCTAAAGGAAACTTGTCAGAGATATTCACCGAAATGGTTATCACATTGAGACAACAAATGAAAATGACGTTGAATGTTTATACATCACGTCCATGGTCTCGGGAGAAAAGAAATTGTGGAAAAACTCCCTTTATATAGTTTTGGATTATATTATACTTTCACTATTCCAATTGAATCCAATATGATGATTAACCAAAACCCAATGGACCCATCAAATTTTATGATATGTCATGATCGTTTAGGCCATCTGGGTTTCATAATGATACAAAGAAATATAGAAAATTCACATGGACATACCCTGAAGAGTAAAAAAAGTCCTTTTTGTCAAAAGATTAATCATGTGTTGCTTGTTTTCTAGGAAAACTTATTACAAGACCATCTCCAATGAAAGTTGAGACTGAATATCCAACATTTTTAGAAAGAATTCACATAGATATATTGGAATTCATGACATGTGATATGTTTACGACACGATTTGCCGACTGTGAATTTGATGAGACAATTTCCCTGCATTAGTGGGAGATAAAGAAACGTCTGAAAAAGAAAGACAAGAAATTTCATGAAATGCATTGACATTGTCTCATTTTGATCCTCGTACGAATCAATGTGAACTAGAAGTTCAGAAAATTATCCACTTACAAAAGGTTGCAAATACATTTCTTGATGCATTTGCGGATGTTAAGACTGTGAGAAAATAACAGATGCCAGTTGCTAATGTTCCTTGTAGAATTACTCTTCCTGATGAAGAAATGGGAAATATGCTAGCGCTAGCAAATGAGTCTAAAGCACGCAAGAAGCGTGGCAGACCTATTGGATCCAAAGATAAAAACCCAAGAAAAAGAAAGGAACAAGTTCGACAAGTTGGTTCATCAAATGATATCACAATTCCCGAAGAACAAGAAAATGTGATAAATGAAGAGACGTCTTCAAAAGATGATTAAACACCTGAAAAAGATGACGATAAAGAGATCTCGATTAACTATGTCACTTAAGGTAAAAGATGGAATAGAAAAGAAGTTATTATGGATGATATATTTGCACATGCAGTTGCATTAGATATTTCAAAAGAAAATGAGGATCATGAACCAAGATCGGTCAGTCAATGCCGATGAAGAAATGATTGGCCGAAATGGAAAAATGCCATTGAGACATAATTAAATTCACTCAATAAACGCCAAGTCTTTGGACCTGTAGTCTAGACACCTGAAGATGTCAGACCCGTAGGATATAAATGGGTATATGTGCGCAAAAGATATGAGAAGAACAAGGTCGTATGATGTCACGCCCCAATTTCAGTAAACCGAACTAGGGACGCGAACGTTTTAAAAACATAAAAGCACTTGAAACCTGTTTTCATTAAACACTTTAAAATACTAATTTAGTTCATCAAAATAATAATTACAGTTTCAAACACGTCCCAACAAGTGGACAAAAGTACTAGGTATCCGTCACTAGACTCAAAAGACAAACCCGGACTCCGTTCCTAGCTCCACAAGCTTCGAGAGCTCACCTAGTCCGTCCCACGAACAGTACCTGTAGGAAAAGCAGCTAGGGGTGAGCGTTCGCTCACCACCACGGATAACAGACTGACTACGGCATAATTAGTAGATAAAGCCAGTAACACTAAAACCAAACCCAACACCGGGACTACAGTCCCCAACTCAAGTACCCAACTGACCCACAACCCGTTACTTTCCTCAACAGACCCAACACTCGATAACACCACGTAGACCCGACACAACTATCGACGACCTCCTCCAAGGACACGACAGAAAGACTACACAACGCCAAACAAGATCACAAAGGATCGCACACCAGCTGCTCAGTAACCAATCTCAATCAGGTCAGGGATCGACCTATCGCAATTCCTCGACACGAAGTCGGATCAGGCTGTCGACCTTTAGAACTCGCAATTCATCGACACTAAGTCGGATCAGGCTGTCGACCTTTAGAACTCGCAATTCATCGACACTAAGTCGGATCAGGCTGTCGACCTTTAGAACTCGCAATTCATCGACACTAAGTCGGATCAGGCTGTCGACCTTTAGAACTCGCAATTCATCGACACTAAGTCGGATCAGGCTGTCGACCTTTAGAACTCGCAATTCATCGACACTAAGTCGGATCAGGCTGTCGACCTTTAGAACTCACAACTTCAGGTAACCACAATCACAATCACAGACAAGTTCAATCACACAGTCACTCAAGGCCACTCAAAACACCTCAACAATCAAGACTCGGGTTCAACAACCCCACGGGCACTCACTGCCACTCAAGACACACCAACGGTCAAGACTCGGGTTCAACAACCCCACGACACTCACTGCCACTCAAGACACACCAACAGTCAAGACTCGGGTTCAACAACCCCACGGCACTCACTGCCACTCAAGACACACCAACGGTCAAGACTCGGGTTCAACAACCCCACGACACTCACTGCCACTCAAGACACACCAACGGTCAAGACTCGGGTTCAACAACCCCACGGCACTCACGGCCACCCCAAAACATCAATAGTAAGACACGGGCACTCATGGCCACCCAAGATACCAATTTAAATACACGGGCTCTCAAGGCCACCCAAACTCAACAATAAATAACACGGGCTCTCCAGGCCACCCAAACTCAACAATAAATAACACGGGCTCTCAAGGCCACCCAACTCAACAATAAATAACACGGGCTCTCAAGGCCACCCAAACTCAACAATAAATAACACGCTTGCAACTTACCGAGACTCTAACTCGTAAGCCAGCTAAACACCAACAGTAAAGTACGGGCTCTCATGGCCACCCAAACACGAATAATAACACGGGCTCTCAAGGCCACCCAAGACTCAACAATAATAATACACGGGCTCTCAAGGCCACCCAAGACGCCAAAATAAACAATCAACCTTCGGCTTAACCCAAGCCTCCAACAGTCCTAATATCAACAGTTTCACAATCAACCTCCGGGCATGGTCATATGCCTCCAGTACTCCTAATATCGATAAGTTCACAAACAACCTCCGGGCATGGTCATATGCCTCCAGTAAATCAATTACGCTAAGTTCTCTGCTCCTACGACACTACTAAGTGTCACATGCCTTTCCAATAATTACTAAGTTCCCGTAACATGTTTTTCTAATAAACGCTACAATCCCGTATCATGCTTTTCTAATAATTAAATAACCTACTCAACCCACGACACCCCGGTGTCACATGCAATTCTACTGTTAACTTTCCCCAGTCAGGGCCGAGATCCGGCTACTTTTCCCTACCTCGTGCGTGTTCTCCAAGAGTGCCCAAATAAGCCCCGGCGTGATCTCAGTCACTCGCCTAGCTTCCCTTTGCCTCGATCCGCAGCACGACCTAAAAGAACATAATTTCAAGGCACCTTTAAACTCGCAGGAATAAACTGAAATTCGATAAACTTAACGCCCAAACGTAACCCCGACAATGTCGATCACTCCCAAACTTCCCGATTACTCGACATTGTCGATAAAGGACCCGTAAAGGCCCGATTCGCCCGACATGGCGAATCTGCCCGGGTTTTGGAAATGCCCTTCCGGGGCTCCAAAAATTCCCATTTTCGTTTCTACGGTCTTAGAATAATTCAAGGAACCCAATGTACTTGCCCGAATCGAATTCTGACTTCCGAGTCATTTAATTGACGTTTAAAGTTTCTAAACCCGAAATTCCAACTTTCACAATTTAATTCCAAATTCCGATCCGGGTGTGGATTAACTACTTGGGGATCGTCCTAAACCACCCGAACACGAAAACCCGATACTCGGGCACGTGGGCCCCACCCGGCCACAATTAGGAAAATTTCCTTTTCGCCCCAAAACGTTCCTAACGAACCCCTAACCTCAACCATTCATCTTTAAACCAATCTTAAACAAAACCCAACCTTAATCAAACCGTTTAAACTCAAACCATAAAATTCAAACGTTCCAAAATGAAAATCGGTTAGGTTCTTACCGTAGAGGAAGACGATGTGAGCTCGAATCTACTATCGTTGAGACAAACCCATGGCTCGATGCTCGTGAATAGTGACCACAAACCCCAACTCCTTCTCTTTTCTCTCTTCTTCTCCTTCTCCTTCTCTCTCTAAAAACTAACTCTCTTTTTCCATTTTCTTTTCCCTTTTTACATTGTATGGACGTGTACTCATTCTTCCCTTTTGTTTTATTTATAAAAAAAACATCAAACTAATACTTAATTACAAACTAACACCTAAAGTAGTCTTCCTTGTCTTGTCCCACACCTAACACCACCACTTGCTTGACAAGTGGAAAGTTGGGTCCCACACCTTTTTGGGAAAATATCTAGAAGATATTTTCCAATCAGATTCGCGAAAATCGGACGTTTCGGGCCCCGAACGGGCACTTTTTCCAAAAAATTATGAAACTTCGCGGGCTACAAGGAAACGGCTCAACTAAGATCGCTGCGACGACGGCTAAGCTTTTTGGATCCAAAACGGTCCTCGAATGGACCAAAACGTCGCTCGGTTGACTTTTCCAGCGAAAAGTCAACATTTCCCAAATTGATCAGAAAGTTGCCCTGAGTCCCCTGGAACTCATTTTGGTCGATAACGGGGTCAACTTAAGTCCGGTATGACCCTCGGGGTCCAATTGCGGTTCAATTCAGTGTCTGCTCACAAAATTTAAATTTTCCTGTTTTTCGCAGATTTGACTGGCGTTGACCGGGAGTGGTTATTACATATGATATAAAGTGCGACTTTTCGCACAAGGGTATTTCAACGACCATGAATTGATTATGAAGAGACATATTCACCGGTTATGGATGCAATCACGTTTAGATTTTTACTCAATATGTAAATTTTAGAGGGACTCCAAATGAACTTGATGGATGTCGTGACATCCTCTTTATATGGGTCACTTGATAATGACATTTACATGAAATTCTATGTAGGACTAAAAATGCTTGAAGCATGCATCTCAAAACCTTAAGAAATGTACTCAATAAAGCTTTAAAGATCTTTGTATGAGCTAAAACAATCTGGTCGAATGCGGTATAATCGTCTCAGTGAATACCTTTTGAAAGAATGATACATCAACAATAAAAATATGTCCATGTGTTTTTATTAAACGGATGAAAACCAAATTTTCCATCATCGCGGTTTATGTTGATGATTTGAACATCATTGGAATGCATGATGAACTTGTAGAGACGATGAAATACTTGAAAAGTGAATTTGAAATGAAAGACTTGAGAGAAACAAAATTTTGTCTTGGCCTTCAGATTGAACATTTGTCGAAGGAGATTTTTGGTCACCAGTCATCATATATTAAGAAGATCCTTAAACGATTCAATATGAATAATTTACATCCTTTGAGTTCCCCTATAATTGTTTGATCACTTGATGTGAAAAAGGATTCATTTCGCCCCCGAGAAAAAGAAGAAGAACTCCTTGGTTCTGAAGTACCATATTTTGGTCCCGAAGTACCATATCTTAGTGACATTATAGCATTAATGTATCTTGCTAATTTCACTCGTCGTGATATACTATTTTCTGTTTATTATCTAGCAAGATTTAGTTCTTCTTATCCGATTCAAAGACATTGAACTTGTGTCAATTTTTTTTAAGATATCTTTGAGGAACATTAGATATGGGGTTATTTTATTCAAAAGACTCGAAGTCTGAATTGATTGGATATGGTTGATGCCTGATATTTATCTGATCCCCACAAAGTGTGGTCACAAACTTGGCATGTATTTACATATGGTGACACCGTTATATCTTAGCGCTTAATAAAACAGACCCTTATAGCCACTTCTTCAAATTACCTGAATTGATAACTCTTCATGAAGAAATTCCTAAATGTACATGGCTAAGGTCGTTGATCCATCATATCCGAGAATCATGCGATCTTTCAATAAATAAAAGAAGTCCAACTATCTTATACGTAGATAATACAACTTGTATAGCTCAAATCAAAGGAGGCTACATCAAAGAGATAGAACGAAATACATTTCCCCTAATTTCTTATTTACTCATGAACTTCATAAAAGGGAGATATCGATATTTGTCAAATTCGTTGTTGTGACAATCTTGCAGATTTGTTTACTAAAGCGCTTCCTACAAAAATTGATCTGAAAGATCGGCATGAGAAAACTCCGTGATTTATGAGGAAATTAATGTAGATGTTGAAATGAGGGGGAGAAATACGTGTTACACTCTTTTTCCCTTGCTTTAGGTTTTATCCCAATGGATTTTCCTAACAAGGTTTTTAATGAGGTAACATCTATACGTATTGTACAAATTATGTACTCTTTTTCCTTCTAGGGGTTTTCCCACAAGGTTTTTCCTAGAAAGTTTTTAACGAGGCATAATAAAATTTGTACGTGTCATCCAAAATGGGAGTGTTATGAATATATGTGATATTTGTTGGATGACTATTTCATTACATGGAAGATTCTAGATTGGAGTTACAAGACTTTTGAGTTTTGAAACTCCCTCATTTATGTATAGATTAATGTAGGTCATTAAGGTTATGTCTTCATGTTATGAGCCTATAAATAGAGGTTATTGTAAAGTGTAAAATGATGATGAATACACTGATCTATTTCTACTCCCTCCATATTATCTTGTTCTCTCTAATTTTGTTCTTCCATTCTCTTATACTATCTCTAGTATTGTTCTTACTTTCACAACATCAAAAAATTCGGGCTTGAATTGTACAGGAACATTGTACATAAGAGTAAAATTACATATCCAACTATATAAGATTTATGCATAAACTATTTTTAGTATAATTTTCATTATGTCCTTGAAGAACAACATAAAAAAAAATAAAAAAAGGGTTGTCTTCTCCGAACAAAATAGGCATGACGAAATGGTTGCGATGTATAAGCTTTTTGCATAATCGTCAAGGAACGTGACTTAGTTCGACGCATGACCGCTAAACGAAACACCAAACTTCATGACCGTGCATACAATAATAACACCGATTAGCACTAACAACAGAGTCTTGGAACTCAGCGTTGAACATTGGTCAAATCTACATCACTCCACATGCTCTTATATATAAGATGTGACATTTATATATTAGTCTCAACCAAACTTGATTTTTAAGAGCGTTTATAGTGAATATTCTCACATATGGGACTTATGTGTGAGACTCATGTGCTGACTGTACAGAATTGTGATTGAGCCTCTTAAATTGAACTGTGTTTTATAGTGTGAGAATCATGTATGAGACTCATAAGTTGAATGGATGTTGGGGTTTTGTTCGTTTTTTTGATTCAAAGTGTAAATCAATATTTTTTTGTGATTAAAGATATTAAATAAATTATTTAGAACAATACGAACCTAATGACTGTATATTTGTAAATTTTGGGTATTGTTTGCACAAAATAGGATTTTGTAAAGACCATGTGACCTATTTTGGTTGGTTGATCGCGAATCGCACTCATAATTTAGTGGGTCACGAGTCGCACACAATGTGTTTCACAGCGTGCGACTCACGACTCACTAAATTGCGAGCCGTGAGTCGTAAATCGCACACATGACGGTCACGCTACACTTGCTCTTAGTTATATAGATTGGAACAATAGAAACTTAATGCTGTAGAACTTTGAAATGGATTGAGTTATATTTTCTATTTAGAGATCCAATTTAAATTGATACACTTGTGCCGGGTCGGTAATGATTACCTATCGATTAACCAGAACAACCAATATCTCGTGGAACGTATTAATATAGTATTCACTATCCTTCATTCATGTCTACCATATTGAAAATAATTATAATGTCTCATTTGAGAATATAATCGTGTACATATTGATTTTCCATGTTTATCTCATATGTGTCTCGGTTTCAGGTTGTTTTATAAAAAATAAGACTATGGGATCTCAAACCTCAACAATCCAAACTAGATTTACAAGAATCAAGAGTAGGAAGAAAAGTCTAGGAAATTCTCATGTGGGTGAAGAACCCAACACCAAGGCACCAAAGTTTCTTCTTCCTCTAGATTCGATTTCATCTTGCTCTTCCTATCCTCAAGTTGCTTGATTTTTCTATTCAAATGGTAGAAACTCCCATCCTTCCTTGAGATTGAATCTTTCTAAGTTTCTCTCTCTATAAATCTAATTTTGGGTTGAGCTTTCTCTCTCTCATGAGCTCAAGAAAGGCTTTTATAAAATTCCACATCTGCACGTCCATTATCGTTCCCACGTAGTGGAGTGTCTCGGTGGTGGTGGATTTCTCCATGACGTGGCCTGAAGGGGTGGAGTCTCTCTGTCAAATGGCCTATAGTTGGCATGCATCCAAGGAGTTGGAGGTGTTCCACGTCGTGGTTTTTATGCCCCCACGTCGTGGGATGACTAGCATCCCGAAACACTAGTAAAATCCTCCTCTCGTCCACAAGTCCGGATGAAGCTGTGTCCCTATTGGGGTAGGTCATAGAGACAGAGTTCTGATACAACGTCCCTAAATTTCTCGATCAGGCCGACCGAATCAAGCCAACCCTCTCTTTTCGTTATGAGGAGTACACTATTGAAGCCTCCGATCATAATCCATCGATCACTCGTGTCCTCATGATGTCGAGCATGGTGCTTCACTGTCTCCCACATGGATATAATTTACTCTTTCAAGAAGAAAAACAACAACAAAACATGAACATTACAAGGATGGTCTTCCCTGATTAGTTGAGAAATCTGATGACTCGAATCCCTACGACATTGTATCCGACTGAACCTATATATTTCTCTAAGTGGCCTGTAGAGGAACATCAACGGTGACTATGTACATGCAACACAATATCAAAAGACACCTCTATTGACCATGGGTGGTCACAATCAGTCACTAAGATGGTCTTTTCATAATGATTCCTAACTAGTCGCGGGGGTGTCCCATAAATAGATTTTATTGAATATAATACTAGAGGATAAATCGGCTAGAAACCCCTCTTATTCTAAAACTGTGAGAACCAATCATATTCACATACACCTAATATCCAACATTCTCCATAATGCCACATCATCACCCACAATTCACCAAAAGACACGCACAATTCTTTTATCTCTAACAACAAGTAAGGGCATAATTGTAATAGCATGGTGACATGTGGACAAATGTCCATTTTTTCTTGACCAATTCACTAGTTTAATTATTCCCGATTCGTTTCAACTCCGATTAACTTCAAACTTGTGCCAATATTTTTATTTTTCCAAGGGCTTTCAATCAAGATCAGTGATGAATATATTTTGAAGCAAAAAAAAAAATTTATATCTGGGTGATAAAACTATTGTTGAGTATTGATAAATCTTCACTAATAAATGTCTCATATCAGGAGTGTTCGGTGTTGATAAAAAACATCAGTTGTGGTGATAAAACACGTGTACTGAAGTGATAAAAAACAAGTGATGAGGTGATAAAACACATGTAATGTGGTGATAAACCTAGAGGTTAGTGTTGACAAAACTAGTGTTCAATGTTGATAAAAGACATCTGATGAGGTGATATAAAAACAAGTGATGAAGTGATAAAAATCATGTTCAGTTTTGGTAAAATGATGTGATAAAACTAGTGTCCGTGTTGATAAAACTAGTGTTAAGTTTTGATAAAACTAGTATTCAGTGTTGATATAAATCACCCAGATATAATTTTTTTTTTCAAATCAGCCCCGAAATAATATTTTTTTTTCATTCTTCAAAATATATTCATGACCGATCTTGATTGAAAGCCCTTGAAAAAATATACATATTGGCGCAATTTTGAAGCCAATCAGAGTTCAACCGAAACGGTAAAGATTAAATTTATGAATTGGTAAAAAATATATGATAGTTTTTTTTAAAGCCCCTGTAACGTACCAAAAAGTGTTGTGTTTTTGCAGTCAACAACTCAATTGCATCTCATCCATACATTTATGAAATGGATGGCTTGGATGAGTTCTTCACGATTGTTAGGTTAAGGGTGGGTTTCTATTTGATTTCTTCTCTATAATGCTAATCATTTTGACGTTTCATGTATAAACTTGCAGATTGTTTACCTTGTTCGAAATTGCAACATTCTTGTCTCTTTTCATTATATCTGTTAGCCAAAATGGTTGAGCAATTTTGAAGAATTAACATGGTGTTGGAAGAAATGTCTCCAAGGCTTAGTTTGTAGTCTCACATTAGTAGATTCGAGGAACAACTTCATGTTAATAAAAGAGTTATTTTCATCTCACTACCCTAACTATATGTTTTTTTTCATCTCACTACCCTAACTATTTTTTGTGGCACCTTACTACCCTAAAATACATTTTTTTTTCACTTTCATACCCGCCGTCAATTTTCCATCCATTTTTTGATGAAAACACTTAAAAAGTCCATAATACCGCTCACTAACAATCAAATTTTCAAAAGCATTTCATTGGTTTTCAAATTTTCTTTTAAAAAAAATCAGTTTTTAATGTTACAAAATGCATTTTAGGGTAGTGAGGTGCCACAAAAACTGCATTTTAGGGTAGTGAGGCACCATAAAAAATAGTTAGGGTATGAAATGCATTCTAGGGTAGTGAGGTGCCACAAAAAATAGTTAGGGTAGCGAGATGAAAAACATCACATAGTTAGGGTAGTGAGATGAAAATAACCCTTAATAAAATGTTTATGCTCATTCTTTGTTCAAAACATCATACTTGGGCTTGGAGTTAGCCTTTGAGGCGTGGGCGGGCTTATATTATTCTCGGACTCGGGCCTAAAACCCACGATTTTATCAAAGGTTTTAGTTGGCCTAGTCACCCCTTGAGCAAACCCAATCCGATTTGATGAAAGGCTTTGACATGGGATTGGTCAAACCAATTAATGAGAGTTAATGGAGTTTATTGGAGGTTATATTTACCTTAATGATTTGTTAATGAAAGTTATTGTGTTGGGAGAGGTTATAAACTGATTTAAATTTAAAATTGAATTCAAATTCATTGTGTAATTACGCTTGTACCCCTCAGGTTCAAAACGTATAAATACAAGTTTTTGAGCCCATTTGATTACACACACAAATCAACTTTCACTCCCTATTTCTGCCGCATAACCTCACGTCCTCGTCATATTTTCACCAACCTTTGTATCCCTCTTCTCATATACTTTCCGAAAATAGTAAGTTCATTCATACATATTATTCTCTCTTTATTCTACGATTCCTGGGTAATATCTCTACAAGTTCCACATCCAGAACCGTGAGTGGGCACGAGTCTGAGTAGAAGCTGTGTTAAACTTGGAAGCATACCGACCTGTTCGTCACCTCGGACGCGCAAGACAAAATTGCTTCGAGTCAGTGGACGTAGTTACCACGACACAACTTGCTTTTCTATGATCTTCTTAACGGGTGTGTTCGTTCTATTTTTGTTACCATTTTGCTCGGCTGTTACTTGCTTGCCTGCTTCACTTCCAGTATCAGAGAAACTTAGAACTACACATGGCACCCAAAGAATGAGTGAAATGTAATATTTTATATACAATTTAACATAGAAACTTTTGTATTAATTAATATATGTGCTATGAACATTGCAATTAGAAGGTAGTAATGGATGTCTAACACTAATATAAACTCGTTAGAATAAAACAAAGCCAAACAAAGAAACTACAGTTGTACCCAATTTGCAAAACCTCTTCACACATTTGGACTACATCATCAATCATCATGGAGCCACATATATGATTTTTCGGAATCAACATTCCTGCTGAATAATACAATTTTTTTCAGTGAAACCGACTCCAAATCTGAGAAAAACAACCAATAAACAAACTGAACAAAAGAAACCAAGTATATAAGCAAGCTAGCCCAATTTTCAAATGAAAAAATAGTAACCTTTTTAGACTTTGAGCACCAGATCTGACTATAATCAACTATATCTTATTCTTCCCCTTTTGGCTTCTGCTTGAGCATGTTTGGTCCGTCTGAGACCCATTCCTCAAAGCAACTCCAAGTTTTTACGCCCTACGAAAGTCACCCTTTTTCCCATCTTTCAGTCGAAATTTTCTGCCATTGGTTCTGTTTCTCAATCAACTCTGCACCAAATCTTCTAGTTTGGCCCGCTATTTCTTCCTCCAATATATATTTCATTATCTCCAACTGCTTCTTTTATCCATTTACCCGACACGTGGTCAGGGACGGATCCAGGAATATAATTTAGAGTATGCCATCGTTTATTTCTAAATATGGTATAAAAATAAATGAAAACTATATTCACATCCAAACTATGTGCAAACCACGTGCAAATTAAATGCAAATGTATCTTAAAATGCCTATAATTTTTTCATACGAACACGGATTTAGGCTCGTAAGGTATCAAATCGAAGGTAATTGAAAACTCTACGACTCTATGTAACTTTCTTAGACAAGGGTGTGCCATAGAATACCCTATACCCCTTCAAATCCTCCCCTACACGTGGTCAAATATACTAGTAAATTTTGACATTTCTGCCAACAATTGAATCATGTAAACTAGAGATTTGGCCACAGTTTTCAAATTCTTCCCATCCTTCTGATTGTACAAGTCAAGAACATGTTTGATTATGTTTTTAAAGTTAAGCACAAGGGCATTCCTATACGCTACTGCGAGGGTTTTATTATGTTCGGATCTTGTAAATCCTGACATCGTTTTGGGATGTCACCCAAATCTCCAATACTAATAGTTCATGCATAAGCCTCGGTCAGATTCAGATCCTTTGAACCCGGGATCAGCCCCCTAAACTTTCGATCGTTATCCCTCAGCTCCTAAAAAAAGTTACTCATCTTCCCGCTCTTAAAACCTATAATGTACATGTTATGTTTCATCATTCTAAATATCACACTACCTTTCTCGGTAGAATCTTCCGAGATTAGCTGCACTTCTATATCTAAATGATGGGTCCGATTTTAAGATTAGAAGTTTTGTATTATCGAAAGGAATTTTGATGAACTCATCCGTCAACTTGGCTAAAATCTTAGTAACCATGGCTTTTGGATTGTTGAACTTATCCGCCATATCAAGAACCAACACTTGAATATCCATTTTTACTGAGTTCGGTACAAAATAAGAAATTTTATCAAATATAAAAATATTGATTTTGACTATTTGAATTTTGTAATAGGTTTAATTAGCACAGCATTGCTTCAGCGTATCATGCCTTAGGCGACACACATGCTACAATGGCAGGACAAAGGGTCGCGATCCCGTGAGGGTGAGCTAACCCCAAAACCCGCCCTCATTTTGGATTTTAGGCTGGAACTCGCCTGCATGTAGTAGGAATCGCTAATAATCGCATGTCAGCTATATATGGCGGTGAATTCGTACTCGGGCCTTGTACATACTACCCGTCACACTATGGAAGCTAGCCATGCCTATGCGAACTATTGGTAAAATGTGAACTTGCGAACTCTCCTACAACGCGCCATGTGTCGCACCCAGAAAATGCAACCTTTTTTTCTATCAAGTTTACTAATTGAATCATTCCCACTTCGTTTCAACTCCGATTTATTTTTTCTTGCGCCAATATTTTTCTTTTTTCAAGATCTATCTAACAAGTGAATATGTTTTGAAGCAAAAAAAGACATATACAAGAAGAAAATATGATAGACAAAATATTCGCAAACCACATCTTTCATATTCTCAAACCATATGACTCTTATTGCAAACCGCATCTCTCATATTAGCAAACTGTGTCTCACACATACACAAACAAACACGCATTACTTATCCATATTCTCAAACCACATCTCCCATATTCTCAAACCTCATCACTCAAATTCTCAAACCATATCTAACACATCCTCAACCACATCACTCATATTCTCAAACGAAAACCCTCATATTCTCAAATCAATTCACGTATATTCTTAAACCACTTCCCTCATATTCTCAAACTCACGTCACTCATATTCTCAAACTCACACCCCTCATATTCTCAAACAACATCACCATATTCTCAAACCACATAACCTATATTTTCTAACCACAACACGCATTTTCGTACTCATATCCACTTATCCATAACCGTATCCAAAAGCACATCAAAATATATTAAATACGCTAATTGTATGAAATTCCTTGAAAAAAAAATATTGACTCAAGAACTAAATCGACCGGAGTTGAAATGAAGCAGGAATGATTAAATGAGTAAACTTGTTTTTTTTAATGGCCATTTTCAGAACGCGACATGTGTCGCATTCTGGAGAAGTTCAGAGGTTCACATACACACTTCTATCTTTCGTCAGAACGTAGAACTATCAATCTAGGCCCTTGGATCGTATAATTAAAGGCCCATATTTAATGCATATCTTTTTAATTAATGCATATCTTGTAATTGATTTCGTAATCAATAACCCCTCACCCCCCTGAATTTCGGTGGCCATCCGATTTGGGTAATCAATGGTCCAGATTAGTTCTACGTTCTGACCCGAAATAAGGTTTGTACCCGAAAGCTCCCATATATATATATATATATATATATATATATATATGTGTGTGTGTGTGTGTGTTCAATATCAAATGAGAATGCGCCTTTATTGTGCCAACTGCATACTCATAGGAGGGCAACATGTGTACTTGTTCGCGCGCGCACAACTCTATTCTCATTCATGCAAAGTGTTGGTACCTTACATACAATGCCAGCATGTGTCCTTTTTCGCGCATGCAAAGTGTTGGTACCCTCCATACAATACTAACACGTGTCCTTTTTCACGCATGCAAAGTGATGGTACCAACATGCAAAGTGCTGGTACCTGATACCATAGCTTTTCATGTTGGTACCACTATTTGTGTATGTAAGGTACCAACACTTGTGTATATAATATATCAACACTTTTTTGTGTATGTAAGGTATCAACACTTTGCATGAATAGTACCAGAGTTGCGCGTCCGCGCAAAGTACATGTGTCGCCCTTCTATGAGTTTGCAGTTTGCACAATAAGAATGATTTCTACTGTATACTGACCCTATATATATATATATGTTCATTATCAACAAAAAAGTACATGTTTCACTGTAATTTAGGAACTAAAAACTACATGTTTCACCTGATTCATCTCCTGATTTTAGTTTGTGGGTTTGTATTCTTATTAGGGTTGGGCATCAGTCTGTGACTGGCCCAAAAGCCCATATCCAGTACCCACCCGTGATTATGGTTACTTAAAACCCATAACCATCCCCATCCCCGATCGCTGGTGTGACAACTGGTAACCGACCACGGTTATTGTCGGGTGGTGATGGGTTATAACCGGCCAACCAGGCCCAATGGGTTTTCTGTTGGGCCTTCTAGATAAAACCTAACATGCAATATTTTTCAAACATCACATACAATCTTACAACATAATTTCAAAAACCTTCCTATTTTCCAACAATTAAGACATTCAAACACAACAAAAAAATTCTTTTTTTTGATAAGCTAAAAATTTATTAAGCAAATGTTCTACAGGAAAGTAAAACAAAGCCAGAAAACGGTCCATAAAAAGAACCGTTTCCCCGTACCAAAACAGCTACAAAGAACAACAAAACATCCAAGCAAGAAAACAAACGAAAAACAATCGTCTACTTCCTACTCGAATTCAAACAGATAAACCGGTTAGACACCGGAACCGGAATAAGAGCTTCTTCAGAAGTCGGAACAGGGTAAACCGCATCCTCACTAACCTCGATGTGATCATCCTACGGGACTCTACGTTCGAGGGCCAAAGAATCAAGGTCGACCGGTTTTTTTCCAACTTTCTTGCTAAAAACCCAAGCACCCAAGCTATCCTTTTTAGCAATATCAACAATGAAGCTCCCCGAAATGTCTCCTTTATTAGTAGAGGACTTGGTTGTTGTCTGATAAAAAACAACTGGAGGAACACTTCTCTTTGGTTGCACCTTTTTCGGACGTCCACGTCCCTTCTTTTGAGGTAAAACCTCAAGATCCGGAGATTTAGTCAAAACGTCCTTCCAAGGGCTTCCTTGGTCGACAACCGGGATGGCAACATCAACCCGAGGTCCATCACCGAGCTCCGCCACCACAGGAAGGTCGTGGCCAAACTGAACTTGTTCTGAAGGCTTTGTGACCTGCAGAGTCAACCCACACACCTGGGCCTCATCTACAATCCGAGCATCGCCTTTAGGAGCCTGTGACTCAGCCCAACTTGCAACCAAAACATCATTGCAGGAGGGAGCAGTCCCACTCGTATCAGAACCAGAACCTTGAGTCCCAACCACTTGCACCATACCACGAGGGTCAGCACGAGGGAACCGAGCTTCGAAAGCTCTGATTTCACGGTGGTGAGTTCCAGGCCGAGCCAAAGCAACGAAGAGTATATGCCAATTCAATTTGAGTCCGTTTAATCCCAAAATAGCCTGAGAAGCCTCAACACACGTCGAGAAGGAGATGAAACCAAAAAATCTCCCTCCCTTGTTCGAACGCTTCAAAACAGAACACCTTCGGACGGACCCAAAAGCGCTGAAAACGTTACTTACCCACTCTTCCGTGGAACCATAAGGGAGATTGCAAACAAACACATCGGTGGAACTTCCGACGTTCTCCGAAATATTCTCCTTATTGGCTGGTTGAGTGAACGTTTGATTCCTATTTGCAGTCACTCTAGGGTGCTCTGTATCGATCTGAGTATTCGGAACGATCACCGGATCAAGAGCAGCGACAGAATTCTTGACCGTAACTACACCCTGTTCACGACCCTGGACTGAGCTCGGCTGCACTGGTTCCACTTTCTTTTTCCCAACCAGACTGGCACGACCAGAAGTGTCTTTAGACGTGACTTTCTTAGCCCGTACTTTCGCCTTAGTCGATATGGGAGCACGAGCTTGTTTGGAAAACTGAGCTCCTTGCCTATTTCCTGACACCATCTTACCAAAAGGATAAACGATGCCGCAGTAGGTAGCATAGCTCGAAATCAACACGGAGCAGAAACTAGAAAACGAGAGAGGTTTGATCGCTGAAACCTCGCCTGAACTCCTCTCTCTCATAACACACTCTGATATTGATCACCAAAATAAACAAGGTTGCAGGATTAGAACCACAAGCAACAGAACCGGTGGTCGCAAGATTAAATGCAACCTCAAGCAGCAGGATTAACCACTGATATTGACACAGTAGCAGGATCAACTACAACCAAGCTTGTTGAACTTGAATAGGTTGAAAAGTCACCGGCAGAAGCAACCAAACCGCAGGACCTTCAATACCTCTGCAACTATAAACAAGCAACACCCACCGGAAAGCCGCCCGGAGAAGGAGACGAGCCGCTCGGAGAAGAACGAGAACAGCGACCACCTGCAACACAAAGTCGGCCGAATGAACGACGGATGCACTGAACTAACCTTCTCTAACCTGGTGCGCTCAGTCTGTGCCGTCGACGATTGATGGCGACTGCAACAGTTTAAACCGGAGAGAATCCCGATCTCAGCACTGAAACAAAGCTCGATCACTGCACATCAATCGAAAACGCCGTCAATCCGCGACCTTCCTCCAAAACTGGATCCAGGCGGGACTTGACAGCGAAGCCGCAACAGAACTAGCGTGCCTCAACCGCGTCTGAAACAAGCCACGACGCTGACGGCGGCCAACAATCACAAGCGATAGGCCTTCAACTCCGACGGCCACACTGGAGCAGACGGCGGCGCAGGACTCTTGTTTTCTTCGCTTTTTGATGACCTAACAAACTATTTTATAGATCAAAACATAGGAATATCAAAGTTGGGACTATCAAAAAGATTCCAGTACACACAAAAAATTCGAACTAATACCTCATAATTATATCTTCATTGTCTTACAAAACATAGTTTCTGACTATCAGAAATCACTTTTCTACAACACAAATAGTTGAAGAACTAAGATTACAGTTTGGGTAAACTACTATCGACCTATTACAACAAAAAAATCAATGAAGGTCGTCAAAAGTCTTGAAATCTCTTGAAAGCAAGGTACCTGCCAACCAAAATACAAAGGTTAAGATTAATAATTGATAGCTGATGTAAATAGACGAAAACAAGAATAACAAAAACAAAAACTTAAGACAGACTATAAATATTACCACTTCATTAATATAATCACATTATATTAGGTACACCTCTTGGGGTGGCTAAGTCCTCAATTTCTAGAAATCAAATATAAACATATATAAGCTAACAAAAACAATAAGAAAACAAAATAATGTAAAACTTAATAATATAAAGATTTGAAATTACAATATACCATCATCTCACACTTGCATTTCTTTCATCTCTTTCACCAAAGAGGCCAAAGATGCGGCTGCTGTTGGATTATCCTTAAACCAATCTTGGGTACACAAAAGAGCTTGTACCATCCTAGTTCCTAAGGAACACCTAAATGGATCAATTACACTACTTCCCCCACTAAATATACACTCACTAGGTACCGAGGTGATTGGAATTGCTAAAAGATCTCTAGCAATTCTAGACATAATAGGGTACTTAGATGCATTAGCAGCCCACCAAGTCAAGACATTGGAATTGGTCTCATCTTTTGTTCTCGGGTCATTGAGGTACCTCTCTAATTCAGATGTACAAGTTTCAATTTTAGAGGGACGAAACAAATTAAAATTTTCAAATTTACGAGAGAAGGGACAAGAGATGAAGAGATGAAGAGAGAAGGGCTCGGCTGGCTAGGGTTTGTGGTTTGGGTCGAGAAATTTTGAGAGAAGAGAAGTCAGACAATTCTGAACGCATTCAATGCGCGTGTGTAGTGTGATTTTTTCTTGATCGGCAAAGAAAATTTAAATTAAAACCTCTTTTGAGGCTAAAGAGGAGTACAATAGTTTACACTAAGAACCCCATAAGCCCTATCAGATAGACGCAGCTATCCGATAAGGGCCAAAGAGGAAACAAAGTGAAACAAACAAAACCAACAAAGCTCTTTAAACGGTAAGAGAACTAAAATACAACAAAAGAACACTTAAACTTTGCAGACAACCAACCAAGGCAAAGACTGAACTTACAAAATCCAGCTGAAGATCTGTTGAATAAAGTCTCAAGAATGTATTAAACCATTAACCAGGAAAGCAAGCGAAAATTAAATGTATAAATCAACTTATGCAACCAAGCAATTAAGCAAAGCCATTGAAACAGAAGGAATGGCCCTATGGCCAAAGTTCCTCCAAGAAGATGGTGAAGTTAACCTTGATCAGTTTTGTCTCCCTCCTTATCGAGGTTATAGAACTCATCTTCTGAATTAATTCCTGGATCCAAAGCTTGGTTTACATCATCCTCAAGATTATCAACATGTTGAGCCACTAAATCATCAGTAAAGTAGGCTTTTAAACCCCTGGCTTTACAATAATCCCACGACATTACTCCCCCAGCTTTGAATTTTTTGGTTGGAACAGAAGAAGTGTTATTAGAACTGATGACTTTGGATTTTGACCTTGTGTTATAGGCCACAAGAACAAAAAAATTTCTTCCCTTTCTCTTAGTCTTGGGAGAACAGTCCATTGTTCCCTCCAAAACATCAAATTTGAGAGCTGGAGACTGCAAATTAGGACCCAAATCAGTTGCAAACGGATCTTCAACCTCACTACTGATTCCAACTTCCACAAACTCGTATGGTTCTTGATCACCAAAATCGGTCCTAACACCCTTTACTTGACAAAGAGAAGGAGATGGGAGCCCTTGTTCTAAGGCCGGAGTAGTGGAAATTTTGGCCAATAAAATTTTGCTATCAGCCACCACAACATCTTTAAAGGAATGAGGTAAAGGGGAGGAAAAATTAATCTGCTGAGTTCGAGCCTGATTTTGCAGTGAAGGGAAATCATCCTCCTTTTCCCCCCAAAGATTTTCCTGAGAATCATTAATAAAAGGAGAGCTAATAACTGTCATAAGACCATCCTTCTCTAGCAGAAACTTCTCACCACCCTCTCTACACACAACAATCTCAGGAGGAGAAGCAAATTGATTGCCAATCCCGACAGTGAGATGAGCATTATCAGTAGATAACAAGTTGTCCTTACTCGAACCCACAGAGGTAGAACTTATGGAAGGGAAATAAACAGACCCAGTAACACAAGGCACCACCGAGATGTCCACTGAGCAAACCATAAACTTGTATTCTTTATGATCCAGCAATAAGATCTCTTCTTTGTAAACTTGTAAATAATCATGTGAATGTATTAAAACATACGCTGCATCAAGATACTCACCAGAGATTGACTGAGTATGAAAGAATACGAAGGAGCCCAGATCCGTCGTCACAACAGTAAAAGTTTCATAACACCATCCAAGGATTGGAATCCCATAAAGAGCTACCCAAGTAAATTTTCCCCCTTCTTGACAAAGATTTGATTTTCCTTCAATGATAGTCATCCAAGGCTTGAGCTAAAATGCATCACCTTTGAGGGCCTCCTTCTCTACTTCTAGATCAGGAAATAGTATGAGAACTACTCTGTTTCCTAGCGATCTTACAATTAGAACACACCATCTTTGTAGCCTAAACTCCTCCATAATTGCTTGAATGGACAAATTATTGTGCAGCAGAACAAGGTGACCTCTTTCCAGAAGATCCTTATTAGCTTCAACTATCTTCCCCGTAGGCAAGGAAATGGGACTTTGATTTCCCAACTCCTTCCTTCTCCAGCTAGGCAAAGGAAGAGATTTCTGAAATTTTGCTCTTCTCCAAGCCTTCACAAAAAAAAGTCTAAAGCCCTTAATATAAAGCCATTAAAATTCTAAATCGCAGCGAAGAAAGCTTCAAAAGTTTTGAAACAGATGAAACCAAACCACTTCCCATTGTTGTTGGGCCTGAGAGGAGCTTCCACTTTTACGATATCACCACATTCTTGGAACATATTACGGATCCAGTCAGAACAAGTACGAGGTGGGAGGTTGTGAACAAAAACCCAGAACTCCGATTCTAAACAGGGTGGCGAGACCTACCCCAAATTAGCTCTATCTCTCATCTCCTTGTAGGAAGAAACCGCTGCCGACCTCTTTCTCTTCCCCTCACGAACTTCCTCTCCAAGCAGAGAACTAGTTTCAACAACAATCGAACTTAAATCTCTCCTTCTCGGATAAATTATTTCAAAGCCCGGTGGTGGTCTGATTGATGAAGACGAACCCATCACTTTAACTAACTATGAAGCAAATGGCACCAGCTAAGGAGAGGGTAACTAAGCTTCTAAAATTATACTGGCACCAACTAAGGAGAGGGTATTTAAGCTTCTAAAAGATACAGGCACCAAATAGGAGAGATTACCAAAACCTGCAGCGAAAGGATGAAGAGAGGCCGACCAAGTCCGGAGGTCGTAACGGCGACAACTGACACAAAAAGCCCACCCTAAACCTGCATCTAACTTCTGACGACGAGAAGAAGCTCCCAATTGCGACTTCCGGCGACGAGCACATGATCCATGAAGAATACTCAGGCGGTAGAAACAAGCGACCAAACCACGACAACGGACCGAGCAGCCAAGTCGCCAGAGAACCCACAATCGCTTATAGACCCAAACCCCAAACGCTACGTCTTGTCTATAAGCTCAAAAGCTTGCAACCCTCCATGGCCGCAGAAGAAGCGCAGATCTGTCTGAGAAACCCTAGAAAGGAAAAAAGGGGGCGCGTGTAACGCGCGTTCTAAACTTCATAACTTTGTCCCATACCCCGTGTGTAGTGTGTACTGCTAAAAATTGGAAGAGGAAAAGACATGTGCATCCAACGGTTGATGTATATACCCTAGATCGGACGGTCCATTTTTATCAAGACAATATTTGGACTTTTGCGAGTTGAGCTTGGGCTTCAAGAAACGGGCCAAGCAACACATCCACATCAGCCCATTTTCTTAGCCCAGCTGCTACGGTACCGGGTGGTTTGGTCACCACCGGTTTTTTTGTTCACTCAAACCGTTGACCAACCATGACCACCCCGGGTCGAAATTTTATTATCCATCCCCGGCGGTAATAGGCCCGGTTACAGGTTTTCTGGTGATGGGGATGGCCGAGGACGGTCGGTTTGGGTAATTCCGAATAAATTTGCCCAGCCCTAATTTTTTTTTTGAAACGGGTAACCGGAGAATAGTATTAATACCAAAAGATAATCAAACAAGGAAGGGCGTAAACGCCCAGGGTTCCAGATATGTGTCCGGACCGACCGTAGCAAATCTAGCGCTCATGGACCCATAATGTAGCTTACTTGTAATCGTTGGCAAACACTCAAGACAACTCCTTACCATCGTCTCAAAACAGCGAGACATAAAATAAAAGTACCTAATCAAAATAAGCGATAAATTGTTCCAAAAATAAAGCAGATAATCATAAAGCAGATAAAATAGATGAGTTGTTGGTGCAGGCTGCCCGGGACCTCCCAACACTGGCTGTCCCGGGTCTGTAGGTATAGTCCGCCATCGGCTCCACCCACCCCTGCCGGGTCGGGTCATTCATGTATTGGAGGTTGTCCCGCCTCCGCCTGCTTCTCTTGGTCCCCTGCAGCGTTGACCAGCTGGGTGAATTCTAGAGGAGGGGCCGGATGATCCAGTGATTTCTTTGACCCCGACGGGCGAGCATACAGCGACCCGCTCCTTGTCTGCAACGAAGATTTATTGGCCTTCCCCCGAATAGGTCCAGCTTTCCCCAAAACTTCGTTGGGGTCTTTCTCCTTCCCTACCCAAATCCCTGAGGTGTCTGCGGATTCATCAGAGACAAGGGGTTTCCAGCAGGGTGGATGTTAGCCAGATTGTCAGGCTTTGTAAACCCTGGTGGCCCTCCACAATCTCAACCAACTCCATCCTGCAAACAAATGACCACCCCTCTTGAGGTAGTCTTAGCCAGATCGTCAGACTTCGACGGAACGTCTGCAGCAGAAAAACCATCCCTCATGACGATCTCCCTAGAACGGACCATAGGGTTCAAAGAGAGCCCATTCAGGAGATCGTCAACAGCCACCGGTTCCCGAGAAGGGGAGGCATGCCATATTGTCTTCAACAACCTATCCACATCCAGTTGCCTTGGTACCAGAATCGTAGTGTCATAATGGACCTCCTCTCGACCTATTCCCGGTAAGTGAGTCCTACACCCCGTAATCCGGTGTGTCATCCTCCCACACCTGCGACAAAGATCCGTGAGCCTCTCATATTGAAGCTCAATCAGTGAGGAGGTAACAGTGTCTGGGAACCGAAGGCGGAGACGTCGCTGAAGAGGTTGGTTCAACTCCATCCGTACCCGCAGCCATAGGAACATATCCTCCCGTCGGACAAACGGTATTGGAGCCGACACCACCTGGACCCTAATGGTAGCATCAATAAGACTCCGAATCTTCGGGGTTTTGGCCCCTAACGGGACGTTCATGGCTCGGACCCCCAGCTCAATGTGGTTAAACTCAATCTCGTGTTCCTGAGCATACGGCCGGAGAGGTTCCAAAAGCACTGGGTATCCCTTGAAAATACAGGGCCCCCGATGCCGGATATTCTCCATCGTTGCAGTAGATGGGAAATGATAAACTGTGACTCCGGGGACATGAACTCAACCTGAATGCCGTATACTTTCTATTTCTGCAGCATCATTGCACATACCGCATTCTGGTTGTGATTCTGATTTCCTGCAACCCGGGCCGCCAGCGAGAACTGGGAAGTCCCCTTTTTGATCGCCGGACCGCCTCCACCGGGACCACCACTTCATCATCTTCATCCTCCCAGTCCGGGATCGGAGAAATATTGACCGAGCTCTCTCCCCCCTGACGCGCAGGAGAGCCGATCCTACTTTCCAATCGACTGGACGACCCCGTTGTTAGGCTTACCGGGGGACGGTACCAGGGCCCCGCCACCGGCGACTGAGGTCAAGAGAGAGGAGGCTGATCCGTATGGACCGTTGCTGACTTCGATAGGCCTCCTCGAGGGCGTGATGGCGGCTACGACATGAGTAGGGCAAGGATCCCGGTCGGATCTCAGCCTGGTTTGTCCTTCAGAGAGGATAGGTTGCCGGTGGGCCGACCTTGTTCCGGTGGGCAATGAGAAATAATAGGAGAGGGCGCCGGGAAAGTTACCTCAGGCAGGAAGCTCATCGCTGCCGGAGGCTGGGGCTGTGGATGAGCCTCAGTGGGCTGGATCTGGTCTTCACCATCCTTTTCCGGGCAAGCGAGGCTGGTTGACGACAGATCTGGTGAAGCACAGACATGGGCGTGAACGGGGCTCTCTATAGAGCCGGCGGCGCTCGGGCAGACGTAGAAACTCGGAAATGAACGAGTTCGACGGAGATGAGGTGATAGGAAGCAGCGAAACCGTGGAGGGAGGAGGGTGTCGATGCGTGACAGTGCAGTCGTAGCTCAGGCGACGACGGCAGTGTGGGTGTGGACGACGATAGAAGAACCCTAGTTAAGGTAGAGAGAGACCTCAGTTGAGAGGTAGCAGAGCGTTTCAAGGTTTATCAAAGTTAGTTTTCCAGCCCTAATTCTTACAGTACCACAAATTCAATTTTGTAATGTTCGTATTTCATTCTCTCTATATGCTATTCAACTTCAAATTTGAGTTTGATCTTATCTCAGACTATGTTATTAGTGACAAAATGATACACATTGGTGTTCAACTTATTTGTTTGATTCATAATTGAATTCAACCGGCATGTGGGACAACAACGCAGAAGAGTGGTTTTAATCTTAGCTCGTAAATGTTCAATAATTTCATATGTATTATTTTATATTACCCACATGTATTGATTTGGAGTTCGTATGGATCGTTTTGGTTTCTGTTGTGGTTGTTGATGAAATAATAATGTAATTATATTCTGTTTTTGAAACTATAATGTTTTACTATTGACATATTATTAATTAGAGGAGAAATCTGGTGAGAACCATGTTTTAACGTATAAACCGCGAGAACCAATCTAAGTCATCCATTTTAAGAATTGATGGATGAGATGCAATTTAGTAGTTGGCTTGTTGACTGCAAAAAAACAACACTTTTTAGTAAGTGGTAAGAGCTTTTTAGTAAAACTATCATATTTTTTTTTAACCAATTCACTAATTTAATTTTTCCCGCTTTGTTTGAACTCCGATTGGCTTCAAACTTGCGCCATTAGTTTTGTTTTTTTAAGGGCTTTCAATCAAGATCAGTCATGAATATATTTTGAAGCACGAAAAAAAAATTATTTCGGGGTAGATTTTTTTTTTAAAAAATCTGTGTAATTTTTATCAACACGTTGCTCTGGATTTATCAACACTTTTAAATTGGTTTTATCAACACTTTACACTGGTTTTATCACCTCTCTTTCCAAAAATGATCATGATTTTATCACATCATCGCGTGCTTTTTATGAACACTAGTTTTATCAACACTAAACACTAGGTTTATCATTCAAATTACGTGTGTTTTATCACCCCCATCACATGTTTTTTTGAAGCAAGATTTTTTTTTCGGGGCTGGTTTTTAAAGGAATTATATATGGGTAATTTTTATCAACACGTTGCTCTGGGTTTATCAACACTTTACCCTGTTTTTATCAACACTTTACAATGGTTTTATCACCCCATTCTCCAAAACTGATCATGATTTTTATCATCTCATCACGTGTTTTTTATGAACACTAAACACTAGATTTATCATTGAATTACGTGTTTTTTATCACCCTATTACAATGGTTTATCATTCAAAATTGAAAATGGTTTTTATCACCTCATTATTTGTTTCTTATCACCTCATTACATGTTTTTTTATCAACATTTAGCACTAGTTTGGTACTCTGATATAAAACATTTATTAGTGAAGATTTATCAACGCTCAACATTATTTTTATCACCTTGATATAAAATTTTTTTTTTCATGCTTCAAAATATATTCATGATTAATCTTGATTTAAAGCCCTTGAAAAAATAAAAATATTGGCGCAAGTTTGAAGTTAATCGGAGTTCAAACGAAACGGGAAATATTAAATTAGTGAATTGGTGGAAAAAAATGGACATTTGTCCACATGACACCATGCTATTACAATTATACCCTTGCATGTATGAGAATGAATGAAATAGGCGTGTATGAGGGTTGAATTTGGGTGATGATGTGGCATTTTGATGAGTGTTGGATCATAGGTGATAGTGGCTAGGATTGGTTCTCACGGTTCCTATGTTAAGAGTGGTTCTCAATAGATTTCTCCTCTTATTGATTATTTTTATGTGTAATGAAACAATTTTCAATAAAACATGGGGTGTGTTTCAGTTTATTTTTGTGAGGAAAAATCAAATAGAAACCACTCCTTAACGTAAAAACCGTGTGAACCAATCCAAGCCATTCATTTTAAGAATGGATGGATGAGATGCAAATGATTTGTTGACTTGTTGACGGCAAAAAACAGCACTTTTTAGTAAGTGGTAAGGGCTTTATAGTAAAACCATCATTTTTTTTTTTACCAATTCACTAATTTAGTTTTTCCCACTTCGTTTGAACTCCGTTTGGCTTCAAACTTGCGCCATTAGTTTTGTTTTTTCAAAGGCTTCCTATCAAGATCAGTCATGAATATATTTTGAACCACGAAAAAAAATTATTTCGGGGCTGATTTTTTTAAAAAAGTTAAGTCTGGGTAATTTTTATCAACACTATACACTTGGTTTATCAACGCTGAACACTAGTTTTATCACCTCATTTTCCGAAATCGAGCATGATTTTTATCACATCACCACATGTTTTTTTTATGAACACTAAACACTAGTTTTATCAACACTAAACACTATGTTTATCATTAAATTACATGTGTTTTTATCATCTCATCACATGTTTTTTTTATCAACACTAAACTCTAGGTTATCACCTTTATTTCGGGGCTGATTTTTAAAAAAAGTTAGGTCTGGGTAATTTTTATCAACACTATACAATGAGTTTACCAACACTATACACTGAGTTTATCAACACTGAACACTAGTTTTATCACCTCATTTTTCAAAATGGAACATGATTTTTATCACATCATCACATGTTTTTTTATGAACACTAAGCACTAGTTTTATCAACACTAAACACTATGTTTATCATTAAATTACATGTGTTTTTATCATCCCATCACATGTTTTTTTATCAACACTAAACTCTAGGTTATCACATTTAGATGACAATCTGCACACAGAGTTCTATTCATCTTGCACACACAAAACATCTCAAGTACACAACATCTTGAAACACCATAAGTACCCCACGCGAGTCTTAGCAAATATCTCTTTACTACCCGATCAATTTAACATTTCAGGTTTTACATCAATTAGCGGCCGACCCAAGCAGCAATTCCTTCCATAATTATTTAACCAACGTGTCATAACCAACCCGAGCGTCGCTCGTTCATCCGATCTAAACCCGATCTTAATCTCAATCTCTGTCTCGACTTACTTTTTCCAATTCAAACTCAATTTCAAATTTAAGTTAAGCCTCAGCTTCAACTCAAGTCAATTTCAAACTCGATATCGATTTCAACTTTAATTCTTAAATAACGATCAACTCTTAAACAAGTCAACAATTCAATAAGTTAACACTTCAATAAATCAACACTTCAATAAGTTCACACTTCAACTTTATAAATCAAGGAACGGCCAATCAAGTGGCAACACACTTAACACACGGCTCACTCAACAATCAATTTAGAGTGGATCAACCACTACTCGTTAACCCAATCCCGATCTCAACCGTTCGGTTTCACCGATCACTGTAATTTACAGTCAATAGGGTAAGGATACCAATCGAGCAATGCAACCACTGTAATATAAAAGATTCAAACTTGAACAAACATTGAAACACTCAAGACTTGTGTCGTTCCGACTCTACGCATTAGATGCTTCCAACTTGCGTCACTGAGTCTATGACTTAGACCACCTAACTCTACCCATCTAATTGACGTTCGGTCCGAGGTTTTGAAAACAAGTTCAAAATGAAACTAGTTTCAAATGCAACCAGGCTCTGATACCAAATTGTCACGCCTCAAATCCGGTTTTGGCCGGACTCGAGACGTGACTTGAAATAAACGAGATAAAAATAGCAAACAGTAGTAAACTCCTTTAAAGCTAGAACGAATCCCAAAACATTTCTCAAGTAATTTGATCCAAAATCGCATTTATAGTGTTAAAACTCAACATGTAGCATAAGATAAATAAAGTTCAACAACGTGGACCAACACGTCTCTAATACAACCCTCAAGACATCCAGAAGCTCCCGAGCCTCGAATCCCTTAGATATCAAGTACGCCTGCACACACAATAAGTAAACAAGTAGGGGTGAGCTTACGCTCAGTAGGGAAAAATCATAACAACTTTAGCCTCCAATTTTAGTGATAAAACCGCTTTAGTCCGATGTCACAAAAGCACTTAATACTTTTAGACCAAAGGTTGTAGTAAATACATAAAAGAAACAAGAACAATAACGCATTCTAAAGGATAACGATAACTTCTCGGAGGATAAATGGAGAACACTGTAATAAAGTAGAATACCATCACACACAATTTACAATTAAACACCATTAATCAATGATATATTGACTCGACTCTCCCCACCTAATTGACGTACATTCCGAGGTGTGAAACCTCGAGCTCTGATACCAAGCTGTCATGCCCCAAAATCAGCAGAACCGAACCCAGAACGCGAACGGTAAAACAATAAAACCATTTTCAAACCTTTTAAATAAATCGCTTAAAATCACCATTTAGTTAATCAAAATAATAATTTACAACTCAAAAGCACGTCCAAAACAAGTGGACAAAAGACAAGGCGTACGCCGCTAAACTCGAAAGAAAACCCGGACTCCCGCTCCCAGCTCTTCAAGCTTCGAGAGCTCACCTAGTCCGTCTCGCGACCAGTACCTGTAGGAAAAGCAGCTAGGGGTGAGCTTTCGCTCACCACCACGGATACCAGACTGACTACGGCATACTAGCAGACAATGCCGGAAACACCAACAACAAACCAACAACCGGGGACTACTATCCCCAACTCAAGTAACCCGACTGACACACAACTGTTACTTTCCCCAACCGACTCAACACTCGGACACGTAATGTAGACCCAACCCAGCGGTTACGACTTCCACCAAAGACTCAAAAGATAACCACACAACACCCAAGATCACAAAGGATCGCACGCCAAACAAGATCGCAAAGGATCGCACTCCAGCTGCTCCGTGCCGGTTGCTAACCGGTGGGCTCGAGCCTTCCCACGTAACTTCCCCGATCCCGGTCGGGTCAGGCGGTCGACCTGTCGCACTTTTCCAGGCACGCAGTCGGATCAGGCGGTCGACCTGTCGCACTTTTCCCGACACGCAGTCGGATCAGGCGGGCGACCTATCACTTCCAACCTCAGGCAACCACAACCCCAATCACAAGCAAAGTTCAACAAACAGTAACAACACAGGTTTAGCACTCCACAGGCACTCATGGCCACCCAAGACGCCAACAGTAAAACACGGGTTCAACAACCCCACGGGCACTCATGGCCACCCAAGAAACACCAACAGTAAAATACGGGTTTAACAACCTCACGGGCACTCATGGCCACCCAAGACACACCAACAGTAAAAATACTGGTTTACCAACCCCTCGGGCACTCATGGCCACCCAAGACACACCAACAGTAAAATACGGGCTCAACAACCCCACGGGCACTCATGGCCACCCAAGACACACCAACAGTAAAATACGGATTTAACACCCCACGAGCACTCATGGCCACTCAAGACATTTCAACAGTAAAATACAGATTTAACACCCCACGGGCACTCATGGCCACCCAAGACACTCCAACAGTAAAATACGGATTTAACACCCCACGGGCACTCATGGCCACCCAAGACACTCCAACAGTAAAATACGGATTTAACACTTTACGGGCACTCATGGCCACCCAAGACACACCAACAGTAAAAATACGGGTTTAACAACCCCACGGGCACTCATGGCCACCCAAGACACCAACAGTAAAATACGGGTTTAACAACCCCACGGGCACTCATGGCCACCCAAGACACCAACAAAACAATCAACCTCCGGGCATAACCAAATGCCTCCAGTAATTCTAATATCGATAAGTTCACTGCTCCTACGACACTACTAAGTGTCACATGCATTTCTATTGTTCGATACGTTCCCGTATCATACGACACCACCCGGTGTTGTCTGCCTTTCTATTGTTCGATAAACTTACTTTACCCACGACACCCAAGTGTCACATGCATTTTTACTGTTAATTTTCCCTAGTCAGGGCTGAGATCCGGCTACTTTTCCCTACCTCGTACGCTTTCCCAAAAGTTCCCAACCAAGCTCCGGCGTGTTCACGATCACTCGCCAAGCTTTCCGTTTCCTCGATCGGTGGCACGATCTAATAAGAACACAATTTAAACACTTTTTAAGTTTGCAGGCATAAACTGAATTTTAATACACTCGACGCCCAAATGCAATCCCGACAATGTCGATCACTCCCAAACTTCTCAATTACTCGACATTGTCGATAAAGGGCCCGGAAAGGCCCGTTTCGCCCGGCCCAGCGAATCTGCCCGGGATTGGAAAACGTCCTTCCGGGGCTCCGAAAATTCCCGTTTTCGTTTCCACGATCTTAGAATAATTCAAGGGTTCCAACGCAATCGACGGAATCCAATTCCGACTTCCGAGCGTTCTAAATCCACAATTAAAGTTTCTAAACTACAATTTCCTAATTCTCACGTGTTACAAATTCTAATTCTCTATTCCTCAACAAAAATCGGAAATCTACAAAAGAAACATACCCAAACTTTTAATACTGATAAACTCCGAGAACATCAATAACAATCAAAACTAATTTTTGATGTTTGCACTCTCTTTTACACAGTCCCACCAAGTCAACCCGATACTGAGGCAACTTAAGGTCTGGTAGGTCTACTCCAAGAAATCAAAAAGGGTATTAAATGTTCTTAAAGCAACAATTTGCTTTGCTACCGTAAAATTATAAGGGTAATAAATGATCCTGTGAGATCAATCAACCAAATGGAGTTAGGAGCACACATTAAGATGACTTCATGTCAGCGCACACGCCTCTGTCAAGTCCTATTTGTTCTCATGCAACATCGGTCAGATCCTCACTCATTAAATGATCATTCAAGCTTCCATTTTTCCTCCTTTCTTATCAAGCCTCCAAAACCAATTTTATTCTCTCTCTCTCTCTCAATTTCGGTTGCCTTGGTATTTGTGCTGAAATGAGAATCACATTGAGCCTTAAACCTAGAGGGGATAGTGTCCAAAACACCCATTTACTTCATCTCTTCCCAACAACAACTAATAAGAGCATAAGGGTCATAATACACCCAATTCTTCCCTTCCAAGCAAGCATGGACACTAGCTTAATTAAATTCCAGCACACAATTTTATCGGAATTCGCTCTAAATCGAATCACATTTGACCGATAAAAGTCTCGGTTTGACTTCTTCCAATATTACAGTCAACGGAAAGGAAACGGCCCAACTAAGTCAACCGTGATAGTGGCTAAGCCTTTTGGGCCCCGGAAAGGTCCCGAATGACTTTCGGAGTCATCGATTGACTTTTCCGGCTGAAAGTCAAACTTTGTCGAGATCCATCGGTTCGACCGGGATCGACCGGTGGCAGTTCTTATAATCTACCCCCATTAAATGAATTTCATCCTCGAAATTTAAACCGAAATACTGAAAAGTCGAACAGGTGGGAAAACTTCGCGCAAATTTCATCCTCGCGTTCCCAAGTCGATTCGGCTCTTTGGTGCTTCCCTTGCACTCGTACTAGTGGGATAGTATAGTCCCGTAGGACCTTCTTCCGTGCAACCAATGTTCTAACTGGTTTTTCATCAAAAGATACATCATCTACTAAATCGATGTCCATCCACTCGATAACATGTGAAAGGTCTGTAGTGCACTTCCGTGGCTGGGTCACGTGGGAGACGTCATGCACGTCACCAGGCCGTCGTTGTCATGCAAAGCTATAGAAAACGACTCCAACTCGCCCAAAACTCAAAGGTTCGATGAAACGCGGGGCTAGCTTGCCTTCGCCGCGGTTGAGCCGTAATAGTCCCTTCCTCGGGATCGCCTTCAGAATTACGTGACCACCAACTGAATAATTCAACAGGTCGATGCCGTTTAACAATGAAATTCTTCCGTCGACTTTGCGTAACCTTTCACCGTTCCCGAAACAATGCGACCTTCACTTAATCGTGCTTCACTAAATCATGCTAGTTACTCAAACGTCACTCTTAGCGGTCCAAAACTGTCTTACCCAAAAATTTCACAAAATTCAGCGTGCAACGTCTCACCAACTCAAAGAACTATCGAGCAAAAAACCCAAGCCAAAAAACACTCAAACACTTAAGAATCTCCGGTAACGGTCTAGATATCCTATACCGGAATTTTCCGTCGGCGCCGATATCCGATCGAAACGTTCTGCAAGCCGAACAGTGTCGGAACCACACACCAACATTACTTCTCAATTTCCTCCTTAGCAACCGTTACTGTCACGCCCCGATTTCAGCGAACCGAACTCGGGACGCGAACTTTTAAAAACATGAACACTTGAAACCTGTTTTCAATAACAGCTTTGACATTTCCATTTACTTCTCAAAATAATAGTACTTACAATACAAAAACGTCCCAACAAGTGGACAAGGTACAACATCCGTCACTAGACTCAACAAAAAGTAAAGACCAGACTCCGCTCCAAGCTCCATGAACTTCAAGAGCTAACCTAGTCCGTCCGGTGATCAGTACCTGTAGGAAAAGCAGCTAGGGGTGAGCGTTCGCTCACCTCCACGGATAACAGACTGACTATGGCATAATTAGCAGAAAGAGCCAGTAACACTAAAACCAAACCCAACGCCGGGACTACAGTCCCCAACTCAAGTACTCAACTGACCCACAACCCGTCACCTTCCTCAACAGACTCGACACTCGATAAAAACAGTGTAGACCCGACACAACTATCGACGACCTCCTCAAGGACTCGAACGAAACGACACAACACCAAACAAGATCACAAAGGATCGCACACCAGCTGCTCAGTAACCAATCTCAATCAGGTCAGGGTTCGACCTATCGCAATTCCTCGACACGAAGTCGGATCAGGCTGTCGACCTTTCAAACTCGCAATTCCTCGACACTAAGTCGGATCAGGCTGTCGACCTTTAAAACTCGCAATTCATCGACACTAAGTCGGATCAGGCTGTCGACCTTTAGAACTCGCAATTCATCGACACTAAGTCGGATCAGGCTGTCGACCTTTAGAACTCGCAATTCATCGACACTAAGTCGGATCAGGCTGTCGACCTTTAGAACTCGCAATTCATCGACACTAAGTCGGATCAGGCTGTCGACCTTTAGAACTCGCAATTCATCGACACTAAGTCGGATCAGGCTGTCGACCTTTAGAACTCGCAATTCATCGACACTAAGTCGGATCAGGCTGTCGACCTTTAGAACTCGCAATTCATCGACACTAAGTCGGATCAGGCTGTCGACCTTTAGAACTCACCACCCCAGGTAACCACAATCACAATCACAGGCAAGTTCAATCACACAGGCACTCACGGCCACTCAAGACACCTCAACAGTCAAGACTCGGGTTCAACAACCCCACGGGCACTCGCTGCCACTCAAGACACCAAATTAAATACACGGCTCTCATGGCCACCCCGACTCAACAATTAAATACGGGCTCTCAAGGCCACCCAAACTCAACAATTAAATACGGGCTCTCAAGGCCACCCAAACTCAACAATTAAATAAAACGCACGACAACCTCCGGCATACTCGATGCCTCCAACGGTCCTAAAATCACTAGTTTCACAAACAACCTCCGGGCATGGTCATATGCCTCCAGTAATTCAATTATCGCTAAGTTCTCTGTTCCTACGACACTACTAAGTGTCACATGCCTTTCTCTTAAACGCTACAATCCCGTATCATGCTTTTCTAATAATTAAATAAATCTACTCAACCCACGACACCCCGGTGTCACATGCAATTCTACTATTAACTTTCCCTAATCAGGGCCGAGATCCGGCTACTTTTCCCTACCTCGTATATAGATCCAAAAGCGCTCCAACAAAACCCGAAGTGGACCTAGTCACTCGCCGAGCTTTCCCTTGCCTCGGTCCGTAGCACGATCTAAAAGAACACAAATTCAAAGTACTTTTAAACTAGTACGAATAAACCGAAAATTAATAAACTTAACGCCCAAACGTAACCCCGACAAAGACGATCACTCCCAAACTTCCCAATTATTCGATATTGCCGAAAAAGGACCCGTAAGGGCCAGATTCGCTCGACATGGCGAATCTGCCCGGTTTTGGTTAATTGCCTTCCGGGGCTCCAAAAGTCCCCATTTTCGTTTCTACGGTCTTAGAATAAATCAAGGAACTCAACGCACTTGACGGAATCGAATTCCGACTTCTAAAACAATTAATTAACGTTTAAAGTTTCCCAAAACCCGTTAATTACAACTTCTCCAATTTAAATCCAAAATTCGATTTGGTTTGGGATAAAAGGTCCGGGGAACGTTTTAAACTACCCGAGTAATTAAAACACGAACAACCGAGCACGTGGGCCCCACCCAAAGGGCTTGGCCGTGCCCTAGGGTTTGAGGGAGGGGCTCGGCCACCAAGTGGTGGCTGCTGCCACCTCCGGCCAGCCACCACATGGCCGGCCGGCCACCACCCACGGTGGCCGGAGCTCCTCCCGAGCCTCCGGTCACCGGAAAACGTGAAATTTCTCTCCCAAACACCTCTAAAACGTCTCCAACACCTCTCTAATCTCTACACAACCCTAAACCAAAATTTAAAACCAAACCCTAGCTCTTGAAAATAATCGAAACGAGAATCGGTTCGGGTATTACCGTAGAGGAGAACGAGGGGAACGGGATTGCTCTTTGCTTTGACTCGATCCAAGGGCTCGATCACAAACCCTAGCTCAACCTCCCTTCTTCTCTCTTCTTCTCCTTCTCCTTCTCTCTCTAAAACCTCTCTCTAATTTCTAATTTAATTAAACTAACAACAAAACTAACTTTTTTCCCTTTTAAAACCCCATACTCGGCCAACCCTCTCCAACCACACCTTTTCCCTCCAAAAATACACCACCATATACTTGACAAGTGTCAAGGTGGGTCCCATACCTTTTGGAAAATATCTAGTTGATATTTTCCAATCAGATTCGCGAAAAACGGACGTTTCGGGCCCCGAACGGGCACTTTTCCCAAAAATATTTTAAACTGGACGGGCTTCAAGGAAACGGCCCAACTAAGACCGCTACGACGATGGCTAAGCTTTTCGGGTCCAACACGGTCCTCGAATGGACCAAAACGTCGCTCGGGTGACTTTTCCAGCGAAAAATCAATCTTTCCCAAAATGACCAGAAAGTTGCCCTGAGTCCCCCGTAACTCATTTTAGTCGATAACGGGGTCAACTTAAGTCCGGCATGACCCTCGGGGTCAATTTAAGTTAAGTTAAGTGTCTGTCTTAAAAATTTTAAATTTTCCTGTTTTTCGCAGGTTTGACTGACGTTGACCAGAAGTGGTTATTACAGTTACAGGGACTAACCACAACATGACTCAAACACTACCAAGTTACGACCAACCACAACAATTCAACAAGGAGAATACCCAAAAGCAACTTGGCGTTGACAAATAGTATTTCTTAACATTTCACAATTTCAACGAGAAACAACTTAGGTCAGCACAAGGAATCAATGAGTACACACAACAAGTCGATTAGCCCTCAGACACTGAGGAAAAACAGATAACAATCTTGGTAACCTATAAAGAACTCCAACGTTGGTGTAGACAGCGGACCGTCACAAAACCTTGATGTCGATACCTCACACCGGAACTCTCAACGGTAGGTATCACACCGGACAAACGGCATCGGTATACACATGCCATCCGGAACTTCCGTCGGTATGGGTGTCTTACCGAGATAATCCGAAAATCGGACAAAGACAGAGCCATCCACAGATGTAACTCCTCAGTTTCTCTTTAGTAACCGTCACACGAAAGGTTCACACTGGAACGCCGATAAGGTCATGTCACAACATAACACACACAAGACAAGCACATAACACACAAAAGCAACCCTCAAAGCAAGGTTCTCATGACCATTGCAGGGTTGGGAACAACCGTTCATTTCATCACATCTCGTGGAAAGGTAGGCGTATCTCAATCAAGGGAACAGTACAATGTACCGACCTCTAGTCGGAAGGCGGCACATCTCAAACATGCCACAAGTAGAAGTTCACGTTATACTGAGTACGGCACCCTTGCCCAAATGTATCGACATGTCACACCTGGTAAATCCTTTCAAGATTCTCAACCTCATCATGATTCAACCATTCATCCAGTATCACTATCCTAGAATATGGAGGAACTAACAATACTCAACTACGTTCGATCACGAAGGTTATCCAATCTGCTATAAATCTCTTACCGTCGATACTTGTTCACACTTCTGACCAACTATCTTACAAGTCGTTTCGTCCAAGTCATCGTATCAGTGAGACCACGGTTCTCAAACCCGGTACACGGTTCCATACGACCACAAACTTTGCCAACATCTAGTCGGACGAATGACGCACAAAAACAAGAACGGTAGGACCTCTTACTGGCACTTAGCAGAAAGTAGGCGTCCTTTAAGACAACAAAATAAACGTACGATAATATCATTCGACAGCGAAACACAATCGAAGATTTATTAATAAAGGTTATCCTGATCGGCGGTATTCCTTATACCGTTGACACTCATTCACGAGTTGTCGATAAAAACAACTTATAGTCAAGTCCACCCAAGTCACCACTTAAGGAATAACCAACACGCATAGAGATCTCGAGAATTTGAACAGTTCAGAAACTAGCGCGGTTCCTTCAATCATTCCTCGAACAACTCAAAACTAACAACGGTTAATTCTTAACTTTCCCTGTGCCCTGCATGGCACAAAATCCAACCTACCCCACAATGCTTCGTTCGGTGCCATCTTGTTACTGGCCTGGAAGCTTGTGGTAGTCGCACTCGTCCGTCTGTTTTCGGATTTCAACGTGAGGTGCTCTCACTTCTATGGCGTAACTTAAAGGTTATGCTAGTCCTCGCGGGACGTTAGCGTTCGTTCTTCTCTCGCTGAGAAAGTTGACTGATTAACTCTCGTGTTACCCGCCTGTTCCGTGTGAACTGGCGGTAAGCCGATTTGTTCCTCAGGGAAGAACGTAGGGAACATCCTCTAATCTAATCTCTTACGTACATCACACACTTGGGCAATTTTGGTCAAGGTCGTAGCTTTTCACTGCTTGGGCATTCGCTGCTGATAACACTCGATGAACGCCTGCTGTTTCACCGTTTGGTTCTTAAGACTCGATCCGCACTATCGAAGAAGGACATAACTTCCCATACTGCTAGGTTTTCCACTCCTTTTTCAGACTCCAACTGGCACCAGTTGGTACTACCACACCTCTAGTTGGTGTGTTAAGATACGGGTGGGCTTACCAGTTTTAAACTTGTTCCATTAAAAAGTAACCACGAAACGACACAACCAAGTGTAATACTTAAGTGTCAGCGACCACGAAATCCAAAATGTAAATCGTAAACAGGTGATCTACGCGATCTCAACATCGGTATCAAGTCCCTCAGCTCGGGACCTGGTAATCGCGTACGCTCGGCCCTGCCGAATCGGAAGTCCTCCTCTCGGTGGTGGTGGAAGAATCTGCTGCCGTGATAGCATGTTCCCTGATTGGCTCTCGTAGGCCGACCTGCAGGACGGTTTGTGGATCCAACACTCAATGGGCAGTCCCGGCCCAGATGTCCCAACTGTCTACACGAAGGACAAAACTGTGCCACCGGGGCAGGTCCAACCGGCGCTACTGCCCCAACCCGTCGTGTCCCACCGGACTGGGTCTGTGGCTGAAACAATCCTGAGGTCCTCTGCCTCTTAGGAATGCGACTCTCTGACGGCCTTAGGAAGCCACTCGGCCTCGGCCTGGTCTTCCGCGCTCTGGCGGTCTCCCGAAAATGCTTCTCAACGGCTAGCGCCTGGTCCACTAGTACAAAAAAATCCTCATTCTCTCTCGAAACTCCTACGGCGGCTCTCCTCGGTCTGCACCATCTCGGGCGCGAAGCGACACAGGGACGTGAACCTCGCCTCAAACTGAAAGGTTGCGAGAGACATTCTCAAACGACTGTCAGATACCTCAAACGTATCTAGTTGCGGTTAATCTGTTCCAACCAACCCGCGACATCCACGGGGTCTGAACTCACGGAGTAGACTAAAGTGTCCAGCTTGCGAGAATCTCTGAGTTCCTGGCCGCAAAGCTGTCAAAAAGTTTTGGCCTTCAATATAGGCTGTGGTAGCCATGGGCACGGTCTCTGGTGTTGGCGCTGCAGCCTCCTTCTGAGCGCTGATTGTTGCTAGTACTGCGCGGACCACCTCATCTATAGGGGCCGCCTGAGTCGGCTCTGCGACTGGGGAAACTCTAGGAGGTGACTCTGACGGTTCATCCTCAAAACTCTGGTGCTCTGCGGAAGCTGCATCCTGGGCACTTGCAGCCCTTGCCTCCCCGATAACTGGTGTCTGGCTCTGTCCCATAGCTGGGCGGCTCCTGGTCCCTCTCGGAAAGTAGTACGGGACATCTCGCATTCTCAAAGCATTTATAATGTAAGTATTTATAATTCAATTTAACTCAAGTGGTTCGATTTATCATAAAGTGAAATTATCATGCGTCTTGAAGGGATCTTACTTGGATCGATAGTACGTAGTAAAGTTTAGAACAAACGGTTCGATCAAAATACAAGGACGTTCACGCGCGTCCCACCAGGATCAAAGAATGACCAACCGCACTTAGGCTCAGTAAATATATATAATACTTTATATATAGGTAGACAAGGCCGCATCTTAGTGCGTCTCACAACAACAATCATCGGTTCAATCAACTCCCACAGGAGGAACAATCTCAATTAATTCACACAAGTCACAAGTCAACAGGCGTACCCCTCGATTTGGTATCTTCCCAACACTAGGGGTCTAGAATCATAACACGATCAATTTCACAAAATTTAGCATTTCTTTTGTAATAACCACTCCCGGTCAACGCCAGTCAAATCTGCGAAAAAACGGAAAATTTAATTTTTTTTGGCAGACACTTAATTGAACCTAAAATTGACCCCGGGGGTCATACCGGACTTAATTTGACCCCGATATCGATCAAAGTGAGTTCCGGGGGACTCAGGGCAACTTTCTGACCAATTTGGGAAATGTTGACTTTTCGTTGGAAAAGTCAACCGAGCGACGTTTTGGTCCATTCGAGGACCGTTTTGGATCCAAAAAGCTTATCCGTCGTCGCAACGGTCTTAGTTGAGTCGTTTCCTTGTAGCCCGTGAAGTTTCGTAATTTCTTGGAAAAAGTGCCCGTTCGGGGCCCGAGACGGCCGAATTTCGCGAATCTAACTGAAAAATATCTAGAAGATATTTTCCAAAAGGTGTGGGACCCACTTGCCACATGTCACCAATGTGGTGGTGTTAGGTTTATTGGACAAGACAAGAGAAGACTACTTTTAGTGTTAGTTTTGTAATTAAGTATTAGATTTGATTTTTTAAAACAAAACAAAAGGGAAAACAAATGGATGGTTCGGCCAAGACATTTAAAAAGGAAAAGAAATGGGTTTCTAGAGAGAAAAAGCGAGTTAGAAGAAGGAGAGAAAAGAGAAGAAGAAGTTGAAGGTTTTGGGGATTCCCGTCGATCAAACCATTGGATCGTCTCAACGATTGAAGATTCAAGCTCACACCGTCATTCTCTACGGTGAGCATCTAACCGATTTTCATTTCGTTAAGTTTAAAGGTTAGGGTTTGGTTTGAAATGTGTTGAATATGGATGATTTGAGGTGTGGGGTTCGTTGGAGGTGTTTTGGAGCGAAGAGATGAACGTTTTCTGGTGACCGGAGGCTCGGAGGAGCTCTGGCCACCGTGTATGGTGGCTGGCCGATTTTGTAGGGTGGCTGGTCGGAGTTAGGACCAGCCCCAAACGGGCCCTAGCCACCCACGGCCAAAGGGGGTCGGGTGGGGCCCACGTGCTCGGGTGTTCGGGTTTCGTGTTCGGGTGGTTTAGGACGTTCCCCGAGTCATTAATCTACACCCGGATCAAAATTTGGAATTAAATTGTGAAAGTTGTAATTGACGGGTTTAGAAACTTTAAACGCAAATTAAATTACTCGGAAGTCGGAAATCGATTCCGTCGAGTGCATAGGAACCCTGGAATTATTCTAAGGCCGTAGAAACGAAAGCGGGAATTTTCGGAGCCCGGGAAGGACGTTTCCAAAACCCGGGCAGATTCGCCATGTCGGGCGAATCGGGATTTTTCGGGTCCATTATCAACAATGTCGAGTAATTGGGAAGTTTGGGAGTGATCGACATTGTCGGGGTTACTTTTGGGCGTCAAGTTTATTAAAATTCAGTTTATTCCTGCAAGCGTAAAAGTGTTTTAAATTGTGTTCTTTTAGATCGTGCCGCAGACAGAGGAAAGGAAAAGCTAGGCGAGAGATCGGGATCACGTCGGAGCTTGGTGGTGGGCTTTTGGAGAAAGCATACGAGGTAGGGAAAAGTTGCCGGATCTCGGCCCTGATTAGGGAAAGTTAACAGTAGAAATGCATGTGACACCGGGGTGTCGTGGGTTAAGTAAGTTTATCGAATATTAGAAAGGCAGACGACACCGGGTGGTGTCGTATGATACGGGAACCTATCGAACAATAGAAAGGCATGTGACACTTAGTAGTGTCGTAGGATAAGTGAGCTTATCGGTATTATAATTACTGGAGGCATTTGGTTATGCCCGGAGGTTGATTGTTTAATTTGTGTCTTGGGTGGCCATGAGAGCCCGTACTTTACTGTTTGTGTCTTGGGTGGCCATGAGAGCCCGTACTTTACTGTTGGTGTGTCTTGGGTGGCCGTGAGTGCCCGTGGGGTTGTTGTGCCCGTGCTTTACCGTTGGTGTCTTGGGTGGCCGTGAGTGCCCGTGGGGTTATTGAGCCCGTTTTTTACCGTTGGTGTCTTGGGTGGCCATGAGTGCCTGTGGAGTGTTAAACCGGTGTTGTTATTGTTTGTTGAGCTTTGTTTGTGATTGTGATTGTGGTTACCTGAGGTTGGGGGCCCGATTCATGAAACGGGGGACCTGTGATCGCACGCGTCTGCATGTTCAGACGGGGTAGGGGGCCCGCCCGTGAGGAAAGGGGTCTTGGCCGCGCGTGCGTGGTTAGGGGTGACAGGTCGACTGCCTGATCCGACTTCGTGTCGGGAAAAGTGCGACAGGTCGACCGCCTGGCCTGACAGGGATCGGTAAAGGGCGTGAGGGGGTTACTGAGCAGCTGGAGTGCGATCCTTTGTGATCTTGTTTGGTGTGCGATCCTTAGTGATCTTGGGTGTTGCGTGGCTATCTGTCGTGTCTTTGGAGGAAGTCGTCAATCGTTGTGTCGGGTATACATTACGGGTCCGAGTGTTGAGTCGGTTGAGGAAAGTAACAGTTGTGTGTGTCAGTCGGGTTGTTGTTGGTGTTACCGGCATTGTCTGCTAAGTATGCCGTAGTCAGTCTGTTGTCCGTGGTGGTGAGCGAACGCTCACCCCTAGCTGCTTTTCCTACAGGTACTGGTCGCGAGATGGACTAGGTGAGCTTCCGAAGCTTGAAGAGATAGGAGCGGGAGTCCGGGTTTACTTTTGAGTCTAGCGACGTATACCTTATATTTTGTCCACTTGTTGGGACGTACTTTGAGTTGTAAATAATTATTTTGGTTAAGTAAGTGGTGGTTTTAAAGTGATTTATATAAGTGGTGGTTTCAAAATGTTTTACTGTTTTAAACGTTCGCGTTCCGAGTTCGGTTTTACTGAATTTGGGGCGTGACATCTTTCCTTCCCACAGGTTCATAACACTTTAACCTTTAACCAAACCTTCATGTCGATCTCACGTCGTTACAACCCGATTTAGGCATCCCCGAATCTCGCAGTAACCACTTGACATCCCCCTATCACGCTCGACTACAGTGGCACCCCTGAGTCAGCCCGTGATAGCACAAACACTTCCATTTTACAGAAATTTCGGAATGACCTATTCGTATTTTCCACTAATCATCCGTCTAAGCGGGACATTTAGATGACAATCTGCACATAGAGTTCTATTCACCTTGCACACACAAAACATCTCAAGTACACAACATCTTGAAACACCATAAGTACCCCACGCGAGTCGTAGCAAATATCTCTTTACTACTCGATCAATTTAACATTTCATGTTTTACATCAATTAGCGGTCGACCCAAGCGGCAATTCCTTCCATAATTATTTAACCAACGTGTCATAACCAACCCGAGCGTCGCTCGTTCATCCGATCTCAACCCGATCTTAATCTCAATCTCAACCTCTGTCTCGACTTACTTTTTCCAATTCAAACTCAATTTCAAATTTAAGTTAAGCCTCAGCTTCAACTCAAGTCAATTTCAAACTCGATATCGATTTCAACTTTAATTCTTAAATAACGATCAACTCTTAAACAAGTCAACAATTCAATAAGTTAACACTTCAATAAATCAACACTTCAATAAATCAACATTTCAATAAGTTCACACTTCAACTTTATCAATCAAGGAACGGCCAACCAAGTGGCAACACACTTAACAAACGGTTCACTCAACAATCAATTTAGAGTAGATCAACCACTACTCGTTAACCCAATCCCGATCTCAACCGTTCGGTTTCACCGATCACTGTAATTTTCAGTCAATAGGGTAAGGATACCAATCGAGCAATGCAACCACTGTAATATAAAAGATTCAAACTTGAACAAACATTGAAACACTCAAGACTTGTGTCGTTTAGACTCTACGCATTGGATGCTTCCAACTTGCGTCACTGAGTCTACGACTTAGACCACCTAACTCTACCCACCTAATTGACATTCGGTCCGAGGTTTTGAAAACAAGTTCAAAATGAAACTAGTTTCAAATGCAACCAGGCTCTGATACCAAATTGTCACGCCCCAAATCCGGTTTTGGTCGGACTCGAGACCAGACTTGAAATAAACGAGATAAAAATAGCAAACAGTAGTAAACTCCTTTAAAGCTGGAACGAATCCCAAAACATTTCTCAAGTAATTTGATCCAAAATCTCATTTATAGTGTTAAAACTCAACATGTAACATAAGATAAATAAAGTTCAACAACGTGGACCAACACGTCTGTAATACAACCCTTAAGACATCCAGAAGCTCCCGAGCCTCGAATCCCTTAGATATCAAGTACGCCTGCTCACACAATAAGTAAACAAGTAGGGAGCAAGTAATATTACACCAACCACTCGCTTTCTCAAGGCTCCGATCCACGAATAGGTTCTTGTGTCACCTCGGGTCCCATATCCCGATCCACAAGAGTATCCATGTCATATCAGATTTTTCCTCGGTCCAGAGGAAGCACATGAATCGGGGCACCGGAAACAATCCCAGAGGGACGCTTATCATCGGGATTCTCGGAAATGCCTCCAAAGGGCCATATGTCATAGGGAACCAAGGTAATGCTCCCGCAGGACGCGTACACTTAGGTGAAACCATAAGTAACCATTCCCCGCAGGGTAAACCATCCAATTGCCCCGCAGGGTCCACCTCCAACGCCCTCAGGCTCCGATAATCAATGCCCTGCAGGGTCCAATAATCAATGCCCGCAGGCTCCAATAATCAATGCCCCGCAGGGTCCAATAACCAATGCCCGCAGGCTCCATAACCAATCATTATCCTGCAGCATCTGCCAAACACCAACGACTATAAGTACCATACCGAAACCAAACATCTCAAAAACAAGAATAAGAGAATCACACTATAACATATCAACCAACCAACACTTATCGAATCACACTTTCACCACAACACACCAAAGACATCCATTTAGTCCTCCACACTTACCGTTATACTTACTCGTCACGATCTATCGATCCATCGATCACCTGATCGTACCGTTTGGCACAATCAGTCATACTCGATCATTCGTTCAACCATTCAATTACTCAACATTCAATCAATCAACCAATCATGTAAATATTCAATGAACCAATCATGTAAACATTTAATCAATCATTCAAGCACACAATTTAACTAGTTTCATTAGACTCTTAACTTAACTTGAACTAAGCAAACAAGCATGTGAGGCAAACACACACAACTAATCCGAGGGCTCATCACGGTCTCTCTACCAGTAAAACAATTCTCAAGTATTGAAAGCGAGTTACACTAGTTATTCACATCCTACTCATGCATACTAGACACGTCCGGTTATTAGTTATTGAAAGACAATTATTCTAGTTATTTGCATCCTATATGCCATTCTAGGACCTTTCCAATTTTATTAACCTAATAGGCATACTAATATTGAAATACTCGAGTAGTTAGGACTTTCCCTACCTTGCGGTCTTCCTCTAATAAAATCTTTGCTGTAAAGTTTGGCTAGCTTCCCCTATGTTCTTCACACGGGTCCCAGAGTAGTCTTCGTCCCTCTAGCTCGGTTCGAAGGTCTTGGAACACAAATAAAATCCAATTAACGGCTAGCCAAAAAGCAAACAACTAATTTCAAAAGACTCCCCCCAAAGTTTCCAAAAACAATTTCTTGAAGTAAACGAAAAGAGTCGAAAAAGATTCGAAGGGACCAAGACTGGTCTGCCACGGATCTGGTCACGGATCCGTGGACTGCGCTGTCACGGATCTCCTCACGGAGCTGTGTCTGACGCCGTCACGGTCTCCCTCACGGAGCCGTGACGCCTGGTACTGTTCACCCGTCTGCTCCTTCCAGCTTCGGGTCTTCATGATTTTTACCCTCCAAACCTCCATGGATGACCTTTTAAAGCTCCAAAAACAGTTTCTAAACGTCTCTACTTCAATACCCAACATATGTGTTCATCAAAACTCCAAAAATGCCCATTAAATCCAACATTCAACATCAAAATCCTCCAATATTTCATCACCCAAACTCCCAACTTCAAACTCATCTAGTGTTCATCAAGTTTCTCCAAAACCCATGAACTAAAATTCATACAAACTAAAATAGAAGAAGGATTCACCTTGAGGATGAAGAGTAGATGAAGAATCAAGTGTTTTAGAAAGGATTTGGATAGAAAATGGCTTCAAGCTTCCATTTTTCCTCCTTTCTTCTTCTTCAAGCCTCCAAAACCAATTTTCTTCTCTCTCTCCCAATTTTGGTTGCCTTGGCATTTGTGCTGAAATGAGCATCACATTGAGCCTTAAACCTAGAGGGGATAGTGTCCAAAACACCCATTTACTTCATCTCTTCCCAACAACAACAAATAAGGGCATAAGGGTCATAATACACCCAATTCTTCCCTTCCAAGCAAGCATGGACACTTGTCCATGTGTGGACCACTCCTAGCTTAATTAAATTACAGCACACAATTTTATCGGAATTCGCTCTAAATCGAGTCACATTTGACCGATAAAAGTCCCGGTTTGACTTCTTCCAATATTACAGTCAACGGAAAGGAAACGGCCCAACTAAGTCAACCGTGATAGTGGCTAAGCCTTTTGGCCCCCAGAAAGGTCCCAAATGACTTTCGGAGTCATCAGTTGACTTTTCCGACTGAAAGTCAAACTTCGTCGAGATCCACCGGTTCGACCGGGATCGACCGGGGGCAGTTCTTACAGTTTTGGTGGAATTGGGGTGATGATGTGGCATTATGGTGAATGTTGGATCCAAAGGGTGTGTGGCTAGGATTGGTTCACACAGTTTTTAGGATAAGAAGAGTTTCTATTAGATTTCTCCTCTATTTTTGTTGATATCTTAATTAAGTTTTTTAAAACTATTGCGTGTGTTGGGATGTTGTTGCAACTCCTATCTCAACTCTTACACTTTTTTAATTAAATATTTTTTACCCTCAGTAAATACCACCTAATTCTTTTCACCATTCCACCAATAATTTCTCTTCATCTCAAAAAACTCTTTTTCAAATTCCACTTCCAACAAAGTTTTCATTCCGACTATTTTTTTTTTGTTCGAGCTATGGATGATTCAAAATCCCACGTTCGTAAAGTGACGTCACGAATCTAACAAAGGGTGGAGTATGGACAATCAAGAATGCAACCACAGTTCGGTGTAATGAGGCGAAAGCTCGAAAGCGGGAAACCTTCTCAAAGAGATATTAATAAAGGTCGTGTCGAAGGCCACGAACGACTAATGCTGGATTGTTTTGTTGACAACCTCAACTATAGGGCCGAGATGTTTAGTCGTCGATACCGTATGAGCCGACCACTTTTTATTCGAGTGATGGAAAAGGTAGCGGAGCATGACGATTACTTCGTTCAAAAGTCGGACGATTTCGGATCCATGGGGTTATCAACGAATGATAGCGTGCGGGTGCTCTGCCTATTCGTTGGATGAATCACTATGGCTTGGGATAAGTACCATGTTCAAATGTGTGCATCACTTTTGCAAGGCAGTTGTTGAGGTTTTTATGGAGGAGTACGAGCGAGCACGAAATGCGGAGGACTTGACCCGATCGCTGGAATCGGGATATAAGCAAGGGTTCCCGACATGATTGGGAGTCTAGACTGTATGCACTGGCGGTGGAAGAATTGCCCAACCACGTTGCAAGAAGTCTTTGATCAGGCGGATCACCACAGGCGTCCAACTGTAGTGCTAGAAGATGTAACGTCTCGTGATTTGTGGATTTGGCATGCATTTTTCGGAATGTCGGGCTCGAACAAGGACATCAATGTGCTGAACGTCGGACACTTATGCAAAGACGTTCTTGCTGGTCGTGACTATGTCGTGGAGTACGAGATCAAGGGGACTCGATACGACTGACTTTATTACTTGGTTGACGGTATTTACCCAACATGGAATCGGTTTGTGAAGTTAAGTCAACACCCCATCCAATGCAAAAAAAATGTTTGCTAAAGTCCAAGAAGATGCTCAGAAAGATATTGAACGATCTTTTAGAGTCCTACAAGCACGGTGGCACATAATTTTCCGACCCACTTGTGTTTGGGACAAGAGGACGTTGGTTGATATCACGCACACTTGTATCATTCTACACAACATGATTGTAGAGGATTAACGATATCGATACGGGCGGGGAGCTGAAGAATGGTATTAGAAGGCCCCTCCGGACATACCTGATTGGACACCACCTGAACAATGGCACCGGGGTGGACGCTTATCCTACCAACAATATTTGGTTGTTCGAACAGAGGTCAGGGAATGATAACACCCATCGACAACTCCAAACTGACCTTATTGAGCACATATGAGATCACTTTGGAGCGAATTATGAATCAGATGATGAACTTTATGTACTTCTTTTTATATAATAAAATAATAATTAAGTTTATGCTCACATAATATTTTATTTATTTGTTGAGTTAAATATTTTTTACGAAATATTGTATTAGTCAATATTCAACATTATTCACGGTTTTAATTCACTATTTAATACATTCAGCAAAACAATATTAATTATCCAATCAACCGACAAGATGTACATGCCCTAAGGCGAGCCAACCGACGCATATCACATGATGGTTCTCGTGGGAGAGGAGTCACGGGATATGGAGGTCAGGTCTCTGATTGAGGGGAGGCTTGATGGCGTCTCTTTGAAGAAGAAAGAACCGGAGGAGGAATATATCCAAGCGGAGAAAGTTGATCCTTTCGCTGGCAGGCTTGCACACGCAATGGGCGGGAAGATCTTTACCTCTAAGTTGTACAACAATGTGTGTTGCACGAATTCATGACCGACGCATGGAAGGCCAAGGTTTTAGTGGTCAGACTGATTAGTATGGGCTATTGTGGTTCTTCTTCTCAATCACGGAAGACAAGGCAAAGGTATGGGATTGAGAACCTATATATATCAAACGATCATGTAAATAAAGAATATTAATAATTGATGACTCCACATTCAGCATCCACCCTCACGCTCCCTTGTTTTCTTTATAGAATAAATTCTAGAGTTTATTCTTTGTAACAACATGTTGTCGGTGCCTCCAACCTCTCTTTCTCTGTAGAATCTCTTTTAAACCTTTAACCGAAGGCTTCTACCAGCCTCCTCTCTTTCCCTCTCGCAGTCCTTTAAGGTCCCATCAAGCAATCATCCAAGGTCAGTCCTCAACCTCATAAACCAACAGGACACACTCCGGGGGTAAAAATGCTCACCCCTTCCACTAATCTTGTTGTCAGACCTCTGAGTCACGATATATAGTCTTCAACCATCCCAAGTAGTAGTTCTATGTATGAATTAGATAGGTATTTATCTAGAAAATAAAGCGATACCTACTGATATTTTTGATGTTTTGGCTTGGTGGAGGATGAATACCAAAAGATTTCGGTCATTTCTAAAATGACTAGAGATGTTTTGTTACGGTAACCACTATTGCTTCTTAATTAGTTTTTAGTTCGAGTATGAGCGTCTTGACAAATTATAGGACTACTTTGAAACCATCTACAGTGGAGTTCTTGATTTGTATTTAGAATTGGTTGATGTTTGGATTTAGTGCTAGTACCAAGCTGCAGTAAGAAGTCGAACATGTATACAACTTTGAGGAAGCTCAAAAAGGTAATCTCTTCATAATTATTAAATCCGTTCACAATGTCAATTTGTTGTTTTTTTAGTGTTTGGATCTTAATTTGGCTTTATTACTTTATTTTTCAGAACTAGTTGATGGAGTAGTTGTTGAAATAGGTTCATTTAGCTTGTGATGTTGATGAAGAAGAACTCTTCTCTCTCCACACCTCGACTTCGCCGGAGATCCAATTCTGTCAACGGGTTATTGACTGAGGTGACTGTGGCTTTGGGATCAATCGTGATGGTGTTGGATCACGTGTTAACAATTTCGGAAGGTTTTGTTGCTTCCGGGGTATCAAAGTCCAAGGTTAAGATCCGAAAGGGATTGAAAGAGGATACGAAGCGCGAAGTCGAGACAGCTCCCGTCTCGGATTGTGTCCCTGCTCGTCGTGAACGAAAGAGGAGGCGTGCTTCTGCTGCAGCACCTTCAGTTTCAATTGCAGTACCTCCCGTTGCAGCACCTGTGGGTACTCCTGCTGCTGGTACTGGTGTGGTAGAAACTGCTGCTTCATGCGACATTACAGAGTCGTTGAGGGGCTCCGATGTGCATCTGGTGGCCTCAACGGTTCGACGTCGGCCTCAGACGGTGAAGACCGGTAGATTCGTTGAACAAGAAGACGAGGTTTTTGTGAATGGCTTGCCGTTCGAATCTTCGGAAGACTGGACCCGTAATGTGTTCAGCCCGTTTGGTAAGATTGTATCCATCAGAGTTCCCAAACGACCGAGGCGAAGCCATCGTTATTTCGGTTTCGTTCGTTTCGATTCAAAGGATGCAACGTTGAAGGCGATCGAGGTCTTAAACGGGTTTAAGATCGACGGTTACATTTTATTTGTAGCCACAGCTTGGCATCGCCGGACAGACTCTACTCGCCGGCCGGAGTTGCGTGCCTCTGTTTCTGGGTTGCAGAAACAGAGTAATGGTGAACGTGTTGAGGAGTTGGCCGCTGTAGAAGCTCTTAGCTCTCCGGTGACTTTGGAATGGGTAGATCGGTCCGGTGTTGCGTCGGAGCTGGGTGCCGCCGTAGGTGCTGGGAAGGTCCTTCCCATAGCTTCCGACGTTGAGTTTCAAACGGAGCAAGCGGATCCTCTGGTGATTGGGCTCGATCCTGTCAACGATGCGATATCATCTCCTGAAATCTCTGTCAGTTGCGCTGCGAGATCACCTCCTGAAATCACGTTGATTTCCTGTAATGGTGATCCTGCAGTTACGACCTGCGATGGCGGTGTGATAAAGGAAAGAGATAGAGGAACAGGTTGCATGGAGGGTACTGATGGGCCTGAAATTTCAGATGGGCTAATTTCTGTGGTGGGATCATGTGGAACTGTGCTAAGTCCAGCCCATACTCATGTTATGGGCGTGGATGGAGGCCCACCTCCACAGCAGGTGGAGGCCTCGTCTCCTGTTCTGATTGAACCTGTTGGTGGAGCGGGTCAGTCAGTACAACAAGTGGCATCCCCGTGGAAAGACGGCCTCGTCACATCCAAGCGGGTGAGCCGCCCCCCTAAACATTTATCGGAGTTTTACACTATGACGTGTAAACCAAAGATTTCAGATAGGGAAAAGTATGTTCGCCCCGTCGACATTGGACAACAGATAGAGCAATGCCGTAATGGAAATTCTCAAGTTGCAGCTGTGCCGCAGGGTGCCAACGCATGGACTAAAATTCGTGAGTTGGCTGCTAAGAAGAAGAACGCGACGTCTAGTCGTTGACTTCGGGAGGCGAGGCTTTATGGGATTTTCGTTTTTGGTTTTGTTTTTTCTGTTTTCTCTTCGAAAAGGTTATGCCTTTTGGCTCCCTTGGTGGAGTCCCTTTGTTATTGTTGGTCTTCACCCTGTTTCTTCTTGACTCAGGGCATTCTGATTTCTTTTTGGAAATTGGTCTTATCAATAAATTTTCGAGCTTATAAAAAAAAGAACTGAAAAAACATGACCTTGATGGAATCATGGAGAATAATTGTTTCTAGTTCAGCGTTAATGTTTTATTTGATTGTGTTTCATAAGTTGTAAGCTTGTAAGATAGTTTTGGATTATCTTGATTGTGTTTCATAAGTTGTAAGTTTGTAAGGCAGTTTTGGATTATCATTATTATTATAATAAATAAATTTTTCACCATAAGGCATGGATCAATGAATTCAATTCATAAAGAATCTGCAGTTGTACTGTAAACGGCTCTGTTAGGGTTTCTCTCTGCTAGTGTTTTGTTTTTTTTTTCAACTTTCTTCATCAACCACCGAGCAAGAATTCGGCTGAGAAGAGAGAGGAGTCGTCGGACTGGACCGGTGTTGCACCGGACGAGATCGGGGGAGAGTACAACATGATCACAAGAACGGAGGGGAGCTCGGCCTGGGATGGTGAGGACGGACATGTTCGTCCGATGGGGGCGGAGGGAGACTCGACTACTCCGGTGGTCTTGTCCCCGACGGGGTCTCCGGGCATGAATGGGGACGGACCGGTAGACTCGACTACTCCGGTGGTCTTGTCCCTGACGTGGTCTCCGTGCATTGATGGGGAAGGGCCGGTAGTGTTCACGGCGTCTGAGGATGCCGGCCGGGGTGAAGGTAGGAGATCGCGACGGGTGCAGGCCGTCGGACCTCGACCGAGGAAGCGGATGATCTGGCGTTCCTCTGTGACGCCGGTGGCACAGGCTATGACGGGCTTGGGAGACGACCCGAGGAGTCGCTCCGTGACGGCGCGACTTTCATTCCAATAGTCATATCATCGACGACGGACTCGAACGCCACGGAATCGGAGGCGGCGGTGGCGTGGAGAATACGCAAGGGGAAGGCGCCGGCGGAGCTGCATCCTAGGCTTCCGGCGGAGGATCGGGATACGGTGTTGGGCCCGGGCCTGATGGCAGACGCGAGGAACGCGGGCTGGAAGCCTCGGCCGGGCTTAGGCCCAAGAGGTTCGGGGGGGTCCCCCAGAAGGGGCTGGACCTGAGCTGGACATGACGATGTGGCCCAGTGGCGGCCCGGTACGGGGCGGGCTCGGGTCGGACCCTACACGTGGGTTCGGATCAGGCGGAGCGATTCGGATTGGGAGCGGGTCGGGCTGCGCAGCCGGGACCGGTTCGAGGCGTGGGTGGAGGTACCCAGGTCGGGTCAGGATTTAAGAATGGGGTACGGACAAACCCGATTGGATGCGGCTTCGGGTTTTCAATCTTCCCATGGTGGCGCGGGGTTCAACCCGTTCGGATCAAGGGGATCTCCTGGGTACTGGACGATTGATCAGATGGGGGACCTGGGCTCCCAAATGGGCTCGATGAGGATCAGGGAGGTGGTGGTGCCAGTTGCAAGACGTCACGGGGCGGAGTAATCTGTACCGCTTTGCAATGGCAGCAAAGGAGCTAACGACTAAGAAGATCTATTGGAAATCAGTAGTGGACAGATTGGAGGATGCCTGGGGAATGAAAGTGGAGGCCAAAGCACTTGAAGGGGGATTAATAGCTTTTTTCTTTAAGACAACAAAGGAAAGGGAGAGGGTCCTTCTAGGAGATCCATGGTCGTTCTGGGATTCCCTAGTACTGTTTACCGACTTGCAGGCCCACATGCATGTTCAGGACCTGGAGTTCCATCACTTCTCAGTCTGGGCGCGGGTATCAAATCAGCCAATAGGGGCTTGGACAAGGGATGTGGGGTTCCAGGTGGGGAATGCCTTGGGTGTTTGCTAAGGAGTGGACGCCGATAAGGATGGCTTCTACTGGGAGATTTTATGATGATTAGGGTCAGGGCGGACATCAGAGTCCCCTTGCAGAGACAACTCTGGTTTTGGCTATCGGTGTCTCAAGTACGTACCCGACTAGTGATTTCTTATGAACACTTGCCTGAGCATTGTTTTTGGTGCTGCTGTGCTGGTCACCTGTTTCCAGTATGTCCAGTGGTGGGCGGTAAATGAGGCCCATCGCTAAAGGCATCGGCGGACCCCAAATCTGGGTTGGAGAGGGCGAAGCATGGGAAGGCGACGCCAGGAACAAATTGGACGTACCTTCGAGGTTGGGGAAGTGAGGGCGTCAGGGCTGGGGAGCCGAGTACCCCTCCACAGATCAAGGAGCCACGGGAGCAGGAAAAGCAAGTATTTTACAGGGAGGAGGAGGAACCTGAGGAAGAGACAGGATTGTCAGGCTCGGAGGGAGCATCGAATGTAGTGGTGGGGGCGGTAAGCACCCCCGCCTCCAGGAATGAGAGTCTGGAGACCCAGGAAGGGTTTGGTCGACTGTAGTCCCTTCCTGGCAGTTTGGTGGCAGTGGTTCCGCCAACAGTCGATGAGGTACTCCCCTACCACTTCGGGGTCAGCATTCCCGCGTTCAGGAGCCTTACATTTATCATTCCAGGGAGGACGACGCACGCTGACTTACCGGGGGAGCTATCGGTCCACCATAGTTCAACGTTCACCTGGTCTGCTCGATCAGCGTTTTTGGTTGGAGCATACTGTATCGGTATCCACGGATGCTACCGCAGTCAACCCCCCGACCGCCTCTATGCATATGAGCACAATTTATTTCTCAGCATTTCTGTCTCAATTTATTTATTTTCGAACTACTGTTCTGTAAGGTTTTCGTCGACAGACGAACACCTAGTTATCTTTCTTTCTTAATAATATTTCCAGTTCCTCTAAAAAAAATGAGTTCAATTCATTGTGACAAAATCATTCTCAATGAGTTCAATTACACAGTCCGACAAATAAATGAGTATCGAAATAATTACATAGTCCAATTATACATCGAATATGTATATATGGTAGGACAAATCCTGATATAAAAATTGTGGGCAGCAGAACAGGCAAGCTAAATTGTACATAATTATACACTGAACATCGGATATTTAATTACATTGTTTTTTAACTAAAAGTTCAAATATTATAAATAAGATTGAATTATATCGATGTGCACCAGGGAACATACTCGCTAACCACTAGAAATGACAAAAAAAAAAGAACACAATGTTCGCTAATCCTTGAAGTACTAGAACCGTCATAGACGGTATTGGGGCGTCATATAGACCAGAAGGAAGGGTGGGGAGGGGGTGAAAATATGGTTCTGAAAGTCTTGCTCCAAAGTTGGTCAAGAACTACATCAATAGTATGAGGAGGCAAGGCTTTAACCAGGGACCCCTCGTAGAGCCAGTCTCTGAAGCCGATGGAACCTAACATTCCTCCTGGTGAGGCTACTTACCGGCCCTCACCTGATCATCCTGGGAGCATCCGCAGCAGACCTCTTCACTCCTCCAATAGTAGCTTCTCCAATATCTCCGGGCCAGGTGGAATGGGCGTTGAAACTTCAATGACCCGACCTCTAGTGTGCTAGCTGGTCACAAGGTTTTTCCAGTCTGGATCCACCACTCTAGGTTAGGTGCTAACTCGAGGCTCTATACAATTAGATACAGTGTTTAAGGAAACACACGGGCTCCTTCCTTGAGATGAGGAGCTCTTAGATAAAGTGCTCGGGGAAATCCTCCCTAATCTCGTTGATTTGTTCGACGGTGGCTCAGTCCAATATGTCGCGTACGGCTTCACCTTCTTATCTCGCTGAAACTACAGAAGATAGATGTCATACCTCGGGGTGCCTCTCAGCTTCACCTTGCAATCCCGTACGACATGCCCCATTCTCACATAGTTGAAGCAGAAGCTCAGGAGATTTATGTAGGTGAGGTCTACTCTCACGGGATCCGGGAACTCCTTGAATTGAAGCACCAGGTTCCGTTTGAGGGGACGCTCAATAAGGTGTCAGTAGCGTACCTTCACAGTACCTCCCCAGCACATACTCCACTGGTCGTAGGGTACCTCCACCACACCCTAACGCGTTCCCGATCATCTCATTCGTCGCCTTTGTGCGGACCAGGGGCGGCAGACCCCGGGCGTGGACCCATAGCTACATCTGGTCCAATGTGTGGAGCTCTCGGGCACAAGGGTTCATGTCGCCTAGCAGAAGAGGTCGCCCGTCAAAGGACCAGGGTTCATTACCCTGGACCTATGCTCGATCCTCCGCTCTCCAGAAGTAGAACCCAAAGAGGCCCGGTCCAAGCTCCTTGACAACTAGCCCTTCAGCAGCCCGACCCCAAGCGGAGGTGATGATACGAAGGAGAACCTCCTTCCAGAGCGGTTTCGGTGTCCACAACTTTCCCATCAGCCCCTACTATTGATGGGTGATGATCGTGGAGCTCGCTGGAGTGTACGGGATGACAACCTCGACCTCCTCGTCTTCCTCGCTGGAACAAGACGACAAGCCATCTTGGAGTGCTACAGTGGAGGCCTTTGCTCTGGTAATGACCCGACTGTAGGTGACGGTGGTTCCTCTAGTGAGAGAGTCATCTTTTGACCATGAACCATGCTGGTCGGGACGGATAGGCATGTCGGGATCAGTGTGATCCTATCGCGATTGGGTAGATAGCGACCTAGTCCCAACGCCTCCACTGTCGCCTAGGGAAGGTCCTCCAATGGCGCTTTCCCACGCGTAGGGTCCTGTTGAAGGGGGGAAGAGGCTCAGCCCGAGGAGTCGGAACAAGGGGAGGGGATGGTGGACGAGTGACGACCTGACGCGACGGAAAAAGGGTCAGTCCGAGGAGGCGGACTGCAGGGAGGGGATGAAGGAGGAGCGACTACCTGAGGCGATGGAGGAAGGGACAACATCAGATTACTTGTGGCCGAAGTAACCTCCTTTGGCTTCACCAAACGTCCTCGTCGTGGCTTTTGTGCAGGACCGCAAGTGATGGAGTAGAAGTACCCATGGAGAAGGGCACCAGTGTAGTCGAGGGAGAACAGGGCAGCGGAACCGTCTGACTAAGAGGCTGCGCGGATGAAGACCCGACTAGGGTTGGCTTCGGCCTTCTCTTTCGCCGTGGTTTTATGTCCTCCCCGACAGCCAGCGTGATCTGCATGAGATTGGGCTGTATCGGGACGACGTGATAGAGCCTGCAAAGGGACAGAAGACGTATCGGTGGCCAAAACAAAGAAAGGGAGCACTATAACGTCACAGAGAGCGAATAGCACTAGGTTTGGGTCTAAGTTCCGAGAGAGATATGATTCTTTTATTACATTGGTTTGTAACGGTGAGATTTAAATATGAAAGTACACGAGAAATTCTAGTTTATAGATTAGCGGTGAAAGTATCATCACTTGCCCAATCACTATCTACTTTCGGTAGAAACAAAACGTAGTCAAATTCGATAGGGAACCCAAAACTTGTCTTTTAGCAAAACTACTTTTTTAATTGCTTAGCCTCTTTGTATTGTTAGTGACACCATGCTCTTCTTTTTCTCCCTAATGCGTACCGTGTCATTATTCTCGTATTGCATTGCATGATTGAAGTGTTTAGTATGAAACTGATATGAAACCTTTGGACGAATTTCAAATATCTAATTCATTTGTCCAATAAAATGACGTCATCAAGAGAAAATGGTTCCATCTGGCTTGGTACGAGATTATATGATGTATCATGACAACAGTAACAATAGAATTTCTCATTCGTTAAAAGTTATATACTTATTGTTTATATCTTTAGAATCTTTTATCACATGTGTTTCCTTAGATGATTAATATTTGATTTATTGGAAAGTGCTGTAAAAAGTTATAATTAAAAAGGTTTTAGAGTATGTTTCCCATTAGTAGACTTGAAAGCTACGCAGCCGCGCCACCCCTTGCGATCTCTCTCGCGGAATCAATGACGACTTCGGCTGTCATGCTTTCCACTGAGACCGGTGAGTACGATACCGAGTGTTTGTGTGAGTCAAGCCCAGATCCAATCACTGACAACCATGTGGAGACGGCAGAGGACGGCGTGAAGCCGCGTCCGTCGGACTCGACGTTTTCGGAGTCCTTTCCGGAACCCCTGACGCCGCAGGCGAGGGAGAACAGAAAGGAGAAGGGTATGATGACATTTTCAGCGACAGCGGGAGAATCGGCCAGGCCGAAGGATCACCGGAGCGTGCCACGAGGAGGAGGGGGTCGGGTTTTGCAACCTAATCTACCGGCATATCGCCGTGGATTGCTGCGAAATACACCGTCACGGGAACACCTCCGGCTTTCGTGTGGGACAAGGCACCGGAATTGTGGGACAAGGGACGATGGAGGAGCGGGCGGTGGGATCGCCGCCGCCCCCTCCGGCTTTCGTGTGGGAGAAGGCACCGGAATTGTGGGAAGTTCAGCCGGAGTTCGGGAGAAAGTCCGGCGGGGAGAAGACCCAGGAAGTGGTGGCGATCTCCTCGGCGTCGGAGCCGCAGCCGGTGACGAAGGAGACACCACCGACCTGGCCGCGGCGGCCAGGAAAGGAGCTCGCGACTAGAGTTTCCTCTCCAACCCTAAGAGGCTCACTGGGCCTGGGCCGGGATGGTGGGCCTGGGTTGATGGTAGATGCGCGGAGAATGGGTCGGGGCGAGCTGGACCGGGAATGGGCTGTGAGGCTGATGGGCAGGGGCGTGGGTCTAGGGAAGACGGGTACTGTTCGGATCGGGTCAGGGACAGCGGGTCACGTATCCTGGATCGGGCGGCCAATTCGTATCAGGTCGGGTACCAAAACGAGAGAATCACATACATCGGCGGGGGCAGGGGGCTATGTGAAGACCGCTTCGAAAAAAAACAAAAAAAAAACTATTGGGTCGGATCGGGTCGGACCAGACCCGACCAGCAACCCGGCCAGACCAGCGACCCGGCCCGGGCAGGCCTTTCAGCCATCCCTTCTGGGCCGCGCGGCCCATTTCGGCAAGGCCCGTGTGTCAAGCCCGTTTGAGGGCTTCTGTATAAAAGGGTAAGTTTAGGGTTGAAACCCTAAACTTTGTCTTCGATCCTGCTCTTCTCCCGCAGCCGAACCCGATCCCCTCCCTCATTCCTTCTTCTTCGTCTTCTTCGAACCCACTCCCGTCTCCATCTCAACTCGCCGGAAACGGCGTCTCCGACCTCCCAACCCCGATCCCCTCTCTCTCTCCCACACGTCTCCGCCGCTCAGGTGAGCTCCCCGGCCACGACCCGCCTCCGAGCTCCACCCCTCCGTCACGCTTACGCCGACCCACCGAGCCCACTCTCTCCTCCTCTTCTCACACCACCACCAGACGCCCGAGCTCCGTCGCGCCTCCACGTCGTCGCCGTGCACGGCCAGAGCCGAGACGGACTCACTGGCGCCGTCCTCCTCTCGAGAGAGAGTCCGGCGCCTCCTCCCCTTCTCGTCTTCGGAACCCTCGAACCCGAGCCCCGTCGTCCCAGATCTGAGACGGGCGAGAGGCCACTGTGCTCCGCCGTGCTCCGTCGTGCCCCGCCGCCCTTATCTCCCCTACGGTGAGCCCTAACCGTGAGGTTGGCCGGCCGGACTCGAAACCCGAGCCCCTTTTTCCTTCCATCTGTTACTAGCAAAAATGTTACATTCTTAATGATGTTATTGAAACTGTTCTTGATTGGGTTCTTTGTGTAACAAAAGGGAAAAGAAATGAAATCTAAACCGAGCTTAATCTATTGGAAGTTTCAAAAGCAGTTTTTTAAAATGAACAAGGAAAGGTTAATTGAAATAGAAACGTTTCTAATTTGGAAAGAGTTTTAGAATAAAATCTTATTTAAGGAAAAAAAAAGGGATTTAAAATAAAAAGGAATTAAAGTCAATTTGGTTTTAAAAACGGTTTTAAATCAAGGAGTTTGAGAATCTAATTTGTAAACGGGATTTAGGGACGGTTGTTCAAAAACCGAACTTGATTCATTTTGGGCTCAAAAGATCGGAACAGAAGCAGATTTGAAATAAAAGGGAATTTGATTTGAAACAAAAACCGTTCTATTTTGAAAAAAGGGTTATTAATCGGAATTGGGAACGAATCTGGAACTCTGGTTAAAATGGACTGCTAATTGGGTTTAAAAAGGAACAAAAGCGGACCGCTGAATCAGACCTCGGGATTCGTGCATTGGGACTGTGCCTCGCATGCACCGGTTTCGGTGCTCGGGTACTCAAACCCGATTCGCCGTGACCCCGCTTTTATCTCGCTCGAGTTTAAAGGACAACTGTCGGTTTTAAACTGGATTAATCGTGACCTTTAAATTAACCTGGGAACCGCCTCTAAGTATGGCTTTCGTGTTATCTTTAGCGTCTGGCTTCGATCAAAGTGATGCCCGAAGGTAGCAAGCCAGAACGTCAGCAGCTAGGAAGCGTAGCGAGTGTTCTTCGGTTGAGGTAGGGAAAAGTAGCCGGATCTCGGCCTTGACTGGGGAAAGTTAACAGTAGAATTGCATGTGACACCGGGGTGTCGTGGGTTGAGTAGGTTTATTTAAATATTAGAAAAGCATGATACGGGATTGTAGCGTTTATTAGAAAAGCATGTTACGGGAACATAGTAATTATTGGAAAGGCATGTGACACTTAGTAGTGTCGTAGGAGCAGAGAACTTAGCGATAATTGTTTTACTGGAGGCATATGACCATGCCCGGAGGTTGATTGTGAAACTGTTGATATTAGAACTGTTGGAGGCTTTGGTTAAGCCGGAGGATGATTGTTTATTTGTGTTTGGGTGGCCTTGAGAGCCCGTGCTGTTATTGTTGAGTCTTGGGTGGCGAAGGAGAGAAGACATCGAAGGAGAGAAGAAGCAACTGAAGGAGAAGGGGTCTTACAAGACAAGCGAGAAGCACCGTTCATCTCTAGCACCGCCTCATCCTCGCCTTGTCTAGTCCGAGTCTAGATTTCTCCATATTTTGGGGTTTGGGTTTGAGAATTTTGAGGATTTAGGTATGAGAACCAGATCTACCATTAGAGATTTAAGTTCATCTTCCATCAGTTCTTATTTTGTTTGGAACTATGTGGGTTTGAGAAATGTTTAAGCGTTTCATCGAGGTCGAGCTTAAATCCGACCATTTGTTCGTTTGTTCAAGGGCTATGGGGTTTGAGGTCTATGTGCAAAACCAAATTTCTTCATCTGTTTTCCAGATTATCATTTGTTCTTCGTTTTTTTCTTTTCAGAATCTATTCTCAGATAACCCAAATTCTCTTTTGTTCTTAATTTGAAGCATGATTCTTTTGGTTTTGATAAGAAAATGTGTGTTTACACTGATGATGCAGTGCATAGAAGCTCAATTCATTTGGTTTATATTTGAAGATTTAATTGAAAAAGTATTAAGGAATTAAGGAAAAAGTTAAATAAAATATTAATTTCTTTTAAATAAATTATAAAAAAAGTTAGAAAAGAAATTAAAAAAATTAAATTCTAATAAAAAATAGATGAAATCAGGGAACATATTGGATTGGAGATTTAGTTCATTTAAGGAGGTAAGTTTGTGCAAAAAATTTATGTAAGTGTTTCAAATATATGAATTGAAACATATGGTACAAATCATCAAAGGCACTGAAAAAGCATCGTAATTATCAGGTTTTTGGAAAATTGAACAGTATAATGGCATTTTTTTAAAATTTGAGTTAGATCGGAGGGGAATTTCGACATTTTGCACAAAAAACTAACAGTTCTGTTAAGTTCAACAGATTTTGTTAGTTTTCAAGAATCACAAATAGTCCACCGATGGGAATTGTGACCAAAGGTCAGTCGCAGTTAGGAAGGTGGAATCAAAGGTGAAACATAGTTGGGATATGACGTTTCCCAAACAAATATACAATGTCATATGGATGATTGTCATGACTCGTAAGTAAAGTGAGCCAACTAACTTGAAATTAATTAAATGAAATATAAAGTTGTATGGGTTGCATTTTCTTTTAACTTTGAAGGTAATCATAGTTTGACTATACTAAACATCGGCAACAAGAATACATAAAGTAGGTTGAGATTCTTGTTCCCTAGCACCCTTAGATAAGAGATAAACAAACTGTCCTGACAAGCTAATAACCTCTTTTATTCGATATTCGTTCAACGAATTAGAGTTTCTACATTCTCGAGTCTTGAAATCAAGGTTGTATAGTCTTTAACCACCTACCAGTCCCAAAGGGAGACTAATTTCTCCTTCCTTCTAATTAGATCGGCTACGACCTGAAAGACGCTCTAGCCCCAAGTTTGCGGTATTAGATTGAGTATCATCCATTCTAGTATGTTTCTGATCATCCACGTATCAACCAAACACGGTCATTGGGATCGTGGAACTAGGCTATTCATTGCTCCCACCAACCTTCCTGATGCATCCTGACAGATGAAACCGATTCCCACCTGACCATTGTTGGTAAAAAGAGTACCGTACACATTAATCGCCATCAACCCCTGTAAAGGAGGTGTCCATCAAACCACCGCCGAAAACTACGATTTCTAAGAGTGTGCTTAGTCCTTCTGATGTCTCATAGAGGCCTCATACTAACCAACCTTCAATAATTAAGCTTTATGAATGATATCCCTATCATTGGGAAGTTATATTTCACACCCTATAATTACAAGCCTTTGGGAAATACCTAACCTTGAAGACCCCGGTGGCCAAACTACCTTCCTCAATGAGTAGTTTCCATAGTTTTTTTTCCCAATAAAGGCGAGTTAAAATCGTCAAGGTTCTGGAAACCTAACCCCTAAGGTCTTTAGGTTGACTCATCGTCTCCCAAGACTACCAAATGATTGGGTTATCACTCTCCACAACTATACGCCACTTAAACCTGACAAGTTCCACGTTAATCTTGTGAAGAAAACCCTGGGTAAGTACATGACACTCATAGAATGAGTGGGTATTAATTGTAGTATCGACTTGATGAGGACCTCCTTATCTGCCCCATTCAACATTATTTTGTCCCAACTCCTTATCCACTTGAGAACTCATTTCAAGACGTATTGCAGGCCCTTTCGCTTGCTCCTTTCCTTCATGTTAGTAAATCTCAAACAATATGATGGGAGAGCTAACTCCGGGCACCTATAGCCGAGTTCCTTAAGCTTGAGTATCTGGCGTAGTATTTATACTAAAAAATTAGGGAAGACTTGTGAAGGTTGATGACTTGGCTAATGACCTCCTCAAATTTCTTTAGAAGGTGACGGGTCGTCCCATCTACAAATGAGTTGCTTTGTAGTAAACATACATCCGTCTACAAAAAAAAGGTGAGTAGGGGAAGCCATGGACACCACCCGTACTTCATGAATTAGTCATTACATTCCATCTCAAACGATCTATAGCGCTATCGTGAGTCGTGGACAATGACCGGAGTATAGCCCAAGTCACCCCCCCCCCCACACACACCTCTCTGCCCTCTATGCCATACCGTAAATTCCCGTTAGTCTAAACTTCTCCTCTATCGACGATCCCACACACCCAAGAAGCGATATGCCTCCTCCCGAACCAACACCGTCATGACCTTCATCCCAAGGAGTATTAGATCGCCACTTTGTTCGTTCCTATCCACCGAATGACCATCGGGAAGCCTAAATGCAGTTGGAGCCCCCCCCCCCCCCCCCCCAACCGCTAGACCGGACTGAATGATTCGCACAAAAGTACTACCCTCGACATCCTCCTCGAGATCAACCCCTTCAGTTTTCCGTAAGTGTCAAACACAGTTTTCTGGGTAAGGATACTGAATTTTCCATTTAGTGGTATGATAAGGAGATTGGGGGAGATCATAGGTAACAAAATAGGTAAATGCCTTAAAATTGATTATGATTGGAATATCATGTGTTGGGGAAGTCCATGCAAATTACGGTTCTTATAGACATAACACAACCACTAATGAGGAGGATAAAAGTTCTGCTAAGAGATATGTTGGACATAATAATGGGGGATTTTTTATGAACACTTACTAGAATAATGTTTCAAGTGTGGAACTCTGGGACACATTATTAAGTCTTGTATAGTATAACTAGAAGGGAATGTGACCTTTTGGTATTATGTATGGATCTTCAATCTGAGCGGTTGTAATTCCAAAGAAATAGGCCTACTTAGACAACGAGGTGGAGGAGGAAGAAGAATGAGGTATTGAGGACAATCAAGTAGAGGAACATCTAGTAACACAATTAATAAGATGGAATGAAGGGAGATAGGTTTGGAAGTGTGAAACCGGGGTTAGAAAGTAAAGCCGAGAGGGAGTTGTCTGAGTACGTATCTTCCTCATTTAGTCAATATGTAGAGAGGTTGTATGAAGAGGAATGTGGGAGTCTAGGATTACGTGTTCATTAAACACGACGGAAAACAAATAATCGGTAATCCTATTCAAAACTAGATTCTCACGCATCACAAAAACTAATCTAAGCACGTACTTAAAGAGATCACATTGATGTAGAGAAATGTACGATACTTGAACTTGTTGGTTTGAGATTGGGACATTTGAGAAGATTAGACAAATCATCGACATGTTTACTCTCTAAAAGTATCCACACGAGTAAGACGAATATACAAGTAAAGCTTTTTAGTAGCCTTGAACGTTTCCACTCTTTCTCTCTATAGGTGGTGGCCAAAACTTGCAAAATTGCAACTCAATAGCTTGTTCTTTTTGCCCACCTTGATGTAGAGCAATGTAAGATACTTGAACCTGTTGGTTTGAGATTGGGACTTTTGAGATGATTAGGCAATTCATGGACATGTTTACTCTCTAAAAGTATCCACACGAGTAAGACGAATCCACAAGTAAAGCTTTTTAGTAGCCTTGAACGTTTCCACTATTTCTCTCTACAGGTGGTGGCCAAAACTTGCAAAATTGCAACTCAATAGCTTGTTCTCCAACCCACCCCCCCCCCCCCCGGTCCTTTATTTGTAGGGTTTAGTTTACCATAACCCAATTTCAACTAGAATAAGGAAACCTAACTAAAGGAGGTGTCTTGTTCCCTTAATTGTAGTTAAACTAAAATTTTCTTTTGTGTGTACACATGTAGGACATTATTTTTCCTTTTTCTAATATACTAAGTAAAAACACAGGAATAATATATTTTAACAATATACCCTTATTGTTTAATGGGGGTGTTCGACCAATCCCGTTATTTATGTATATTTTGGGCCTTTATCTTCTTTAATAATTTATCATGCAAGACAATAATTAAGTATAGATAATGACATCATCCTATAACCAAGTAATTGAATAAATGGGCTTTATTATATCAAATATAATTTTAATGATTTATTTAAGTCGAACATTTAATATTCGTTTTATTGTGGTCTTTACTCTATTGTGTGTGACCCTTTAGGATTCCTATGACGTTGGTAGTGAGACTGAAATTATCATTTCATCAATAAGTTATGGGTAACTCCTAGCAAGGCCCATAACTACCCAAGTCATGCGGAGTTTGGCTTTGTCTTTGTCAAATCTTGCTACCATAAGTGATCTCATCCTTTGTCGTTTGGCGATGTCATCACTGAACAAAAGGCATAGAACCATCATCATTTTTCAATTTAGTCTATTGTTCCCTTGATCTTGAGTTTGGATTCTAGGTGACAAATCACACGCATAACCATGCTTCTTTTACAATCTTCCACTATGATGACATCAAACTTGTATAAATACAAGTGACAAGTCTCTATGACCACCACTCATATACCTCATATATGCGTACTCACATCTTAGCACAACCCAAATAACTATCTTGTTAGGAGTAGCTTTTGGTTATGTCAATACATAAATCAACACACACACACACACATGTATATATATATATATATATATATATATGGAAGCTTTCAGGTACACACCACTCTTAGGATACAAATATGCGAATACCATGTAAATATGCGGAATAAAAATGTAATTAAATTTTAATTTAGAGATATTATATTTTGTTTATGTAAATCAAAAATAGGATAGCCTAACGTAAATGTAAATCGGAAATGTAAATCTACAGAAATAATTTGTAATTACATTTTATTTCCGCATATTTACATGGTTCGCACTGTTTGTATTTTAAGGAAATGTGTACCTGAAAGCTATCATATATATATATATATATATAGTAAGGTGATGTCATGGTTGTAAGACTAAGATCTACTTTGGTAGTTGAGAGATACTCATGTCCCGTATTCTATGGAGTATTCTCAAGGTGGGTCATCCAATGTCAAACTCTTTGAAATCTGTGACGTTGACTCATATCTCTATATTCAATTTAGTTAACACTACAACTTAATGGTAAAAAACGTTTGTCAACTCTTATTAGCTTACAAAGACGTTGTAATATGCCAATGTGGATTTTCCTATGGCACAAAACCCAATAGGAATTAGACGGTGTAGTGTTCATTGCCTTTGATAATGGTGGGTGTGGTAGGGGAGGTTGAGGTTGATATGAGGGTTGTTAAAGGGGACCTATGAGAATAGGGGACATCTGACGGAGGAGGCTTGGGGAAAAGTGGGCCAAACCATAGGGATCGATTGACCTATTTGGGAAAGAATGAGGAATTAAATGACATGTTTGAGACAAACCATGAAATATGTGCTAAAAAGTAAAGCAGAAAGTACAAACATCATGAGCGCCCTAAACCTAGAAAGATGGAACAAAAAGATCGGTGTGCTCGAGTGTCGTTAGGGTATTGTTGTGATGGTAACCGGAACCACCAGAACAGTTGTTGGGGATGGTGAGATAGGACTAGGCCTACCTAATACCAGAGTATTATTGGAACACAAATGGACTAAAGATTCCCTCGTGGATCTAGTAGACGTCGTCCTCCCTGGGATAATCAGTAAGGGCCATATAATCGAAAGATGCTGGCTCCCGATGAAGGATTCTAGGGTGCTAAAAACGCAGCGGAAATTATAAAATCCCTAGAAATCCCTTAGGATCCATGTAATTTAGAATAAACCGACAAACGGAAAATTAAATGGATATTACCTCTTGTAGTTTCGAGCCTGGTTCGAGACAGGGACCAAGTGCACTCTGAAGGTTTGACGAAGTCAAGACGTCTTCAAAAGAATCCGTCCTCTTCAGGTATCCACACCAACAAGCTCTTCCCAAGACCCTTGTGTGCTAGCACCGAATATCAGAAATTTTTCTCTCGTTTTCTCTTCCTTTTTCTCTGGTCTTTCTCTCTCGTTTTTCAACTCTCCCACTATAAAAAACGTAACCCCTATATCTGATTTCGTAAATCCAAAGTGGGTTACGAAATCAGATACGTGGAGATATTTTAGGATGAGTGGAATCCAAAAATAACTTATTTGAATTTCTAAAATTCAAATAATTAATTGAATTATAAAACAAAACAAAATAAATATAATGTATATAGGTTTTATTCCAAAGTTTAATCTGAAATAAATACTTATATATATAAATTTATTTCATTTTGTCTTCCTAATATAATCTAATTATATTACTAATTAGAAAACGAGAAATGAATAAATTTATATTATATCAAATATAATATAATTATATTCTCTAGTTCAACTCGATTTTGGGCTTGTTGTTGTGTGTGACCCTGTAGGCTCATACAACGTTGGCAGTGAGCCCGAAATCTCTGTTTCGTCCACATGTCATAATTGGTCTCTAGCAAGGCATTATGGCTTCCCGAAGTTATATGAAGATCGTCAATCCGATTTAATCTTTTACCGTTAATATCTTAATCCCTTTTTCATCGATATCTCGATCGAGTATAAGGCATATGATCGTCATCCTTATTTTATTCGATCGTTAGTTTCTTGATCTTAAGTAGACTACAAGTGATAACTCATTATCGATTCGCATGGCCATGCATTTCTGCAGTCTCACTTATCAAAAGGCCCAAATGATATCTCTCACATTTACATGAGTGGCAAATCCTTTATAGGTCGCTCACATTCCTCACATAGAAAATTATGTATACAACAACAATCTTTATTATTGTCCGGTCAAAGACAATGTTGAACCGCGTCAAGACACACAACCACCTATGTAGAAATCTATGACGACTATAAAGTCAAAGGACGTAAGTCATATTACTGTACTGAGAAATACTCATGACAGTTCCTATGTAGTATTCTCACAGTGGGTCATCCAATACCATTTCCCTAAATGGCATCTATGATTTGACTTCATATCCAATATGAATGATCAGTAAAACGTGATCATCAGCCAACATCATACTAGTCTTAGTATATCGGTAAGACCAGGGATCATTGAAATAATACTCTCTTTTTTCTTCTAAGAGTTTTACTATCAAGTCATGTAATTGATGATCTTAGAAAGAGTCGATTATTCATGCAATTAACATTTAACAAAATGATAATGAAAGTGCCAATGTATTAATAAATGATAATGTCTTACAAGAAAAGATTGGCCTAGGGCATAAAAACTAATAGTAGATGGTTAGAAAACTTATCTCGACATTTGGTGGAACCTTTGCCACCTAATAGCCAGCGAGGTAAAGGCGTCAGCTGCCCTCTCATTGGTACTTATGGCACTCATTGGGAGAGGCGGGGTTTATTTCCACCCCTACTTGTTATCCCGAAGAGCTATTAGAGTCCTCCAGACCCTCAGACTTAGAGTCCAGGAAATCTACCACGATTGTTTCCCAAGGCCCATCAGATACCCTAATTATCGATAGTTATGGACCCAGAGTCCGGTCTCTACTCCTCCCTAACGAGTATGCTTAGGTAGGGCCTCGGGAGAAAGTTGTGTATGGAAGGGGTGTCTTTCGGCTCTAGCTGCCTCCTCTACCCAAACCAGATGAGACCCTTGTGAAGGGGTGTGTCTCTTCTTGTGTGGAGAGAAGGGCGGTGGCACGTGTGTGCCTAACAAGATGTGTCTCTTCTTTCTCTGAGGATCCTTTGTTTATCCACAAACTTTCATTTTCCCTTGTGATCCCTGAACCGTTGTTCGATTGTTGACCTGTACCTACTCCTTTCCCTTGAGTCGGATGGGTTCCACTCCAACTCGGCAGGACCCCCAAGAGTGGCCTCGACGCTCCACCGTTATTAGGCACGAACTCTCTCTACCACTCTTCCTCAACATCCAAATATCCCTGTCCCTCATCGAAGGGCCTCGCGACCAATACTGATTGGCACACATTTTCCATGTGTTCCACATAGTCGTAGTAAAAACAATGAACCAAAAATATCTCATAAGTTAAAGAAAGCATAGGTCGTGCCTCCAAGCCCAACTTAAGAATCATAGATGTTGCTGAAGCGGTAGGGGAGCGTCCAAATGAACTTGGATCCTCATGTAATCAACTCAACTTATCTTGTCAACGTCATCGTCAACGGCCATACAAATTTCAAACGCTCCCTCAATCCTGAAACCCAATACTCTGTTCCAGGAACCAACCGACAAATTAGACACTCATATCCACACTGTGAAATGTGTAAACATGATATCTTGGAGACACATCTGGGGATTTAAGTCGGCCAGCAACAACAAAAACCTATGAAAAGACCAAGGTTCTCCTGCAAGCACCAATGTGCTCTCCTAGATAGTTTGAAAGAAAAAAAAAATGAAGATTCCTCCCTCCAAATGACGTGCAACCACCTCTGGAAGTCTCCACAATTTCGTTGGCCATTCGAGACTACTAAAAAAAGTCTAAGGCCAGAGGACTCATGTCGCCAACGGGCAAGAAAGGTTCAGCCCTCTCCTGTATATCTACTTCGGCGAGACCACGACGTCTTGGATAGATAAACCGCAAAGAAGGTTAGCGAGAGATTCTAGGCCATTAGGAGGACTCGCAGTTGCTAGTGAATGTCCAACTGCCCTAGTCGTAACTGATTGTTGCCCTTATCGAGGAAGAACAGTGTTGTCAGCAACAACACTAGCCCTTAGTCGTTGCTCCTCCCATACCTTCTTGACCCGAGAGCCCAATCCAGTTCCCCCGAGACCGCCCCTCTACCGACAAGTTCGTCGCGCCGTAACCTTCTAGATTGAGAAGCCACCAGTCGCGAAAACGAGTTGTCCTCCGACTATAGAGAAACCTCCACTCCTCCATCCCTTGTCGAGTCATCCCTAGAAATGTCTCCCAAAACCCACTGGGCCGATAAAAGGTCACTGTCTCTCGAGATCTTTGTTTGGGAGAACTACATGTTGGAATCCCCAATAGGAGACCCAACCAGCGGTTCCGTCCCCACTCCCAATGATGAACCCCGAGAGATGCCCTTCATTACAGAGGAGATTTTTGCTGCATACATCACATGCTGAGGGCGAGGGCCAATTCCCATAATCCACTTCCTCGATAAGTCGCGATCTTTATCGCACCATCTTACGTTTGGTGGAGTCGGTCTCATAATCTGAAAAACCATATCAATCGATGCCTTTATTTCCCCTGCAAACTCAACTTTCAAAATAAAACTTGCACTTCTCACATACCCATGATTAAATCCTAGATTTGGTACTCCTAGTTATATTTACTTAAGTAAAGAAACCATAGGAAACCACAGTTATCTCGCCGGCTGCCGGCGAGATGGCGCCAGCGAGATGACATGAAATATAATATTTAAATTATCTCGCCAGCTCACCGCCAGCGACGTCTGCAATGGGTTACTGTTGCTGGCGAGGAGCCGCCGGCGAGATAGAGGAAAAAGAAATTAAAAAAATGAAAAAAAAATTGCAACATAAACCCACAACTTTATTATAATTATACATATACCACACATACGATAATTAAAACAAACTTAAACGATAATTATACATATAATTAGCACGCAGATGGTAAGTTAATACATAATTAAACGAAAACTAATTTTATGACACGATCACGATCTACAGCTCGTGAACGTACTGCAGGAATTTGTAATGGTCTCGAACGACCTCCCACAGACCCATTTTCATGAAATGGGTGCCATGGTCCCTGTAGTGGGCAGCGGCTGCTTCAGAGCGAAAGTAAGTCTCAGTACTTCCGGGCGGGGCGTTATAAACTGCTACACGGTAGCACAGTTCATACCGGTGGATTCTCCGGGCGAGATCCTGCCAGTGGTCTCGACACAGTTTCTGGGTTCTCGGCGGGGAATTGGCCGGAGCACCGTGGACAAAATTGGCATAAACTACCGGCCAGTACCTATGATTTGGGCCCGACCGGGCGTCCTGGAGCCAACATAGGACCAACACCATCTCTTCCTCGTTGTTCCACGGGTATGAGCCTACGCCGGCCATTGGTGCTTCGAAGAAAGGGAGGAAAAATGGAAGAACAAAAGTATGGGAGATAGAGAGAGATTTGGAGAAGAGGTGTGACGAATGAAGGAGGAAAAGGGTGGTATTTATAGGCCAAAACCGCCGGCCACTAGGGGGCATTTTGGTCATTTTGTGGTGGTGGTGGCAATAATGGCACACATCCCAATAATGGACACCTCATAATGTAAAAAAAAATCTTCTTTGACCAAATTCAAACAAGTCTTTAAAGTAAAACAATTACCAAAACATGAAACTTAAAAAACATTCATTAAAGGAATCTAGAATTACAACTAAAAAAACAAGTACGGTAAGCTGGAAAAAAAAACAAGTCACTGGGCCATCAGATTGCGCAAAATATTAAGATGCGTCATGTGGGCCTGTACCTGCTCGGGGTCCATGCCCGAAGTGTCGGTTTTTTCAGCTTCGACCCACTGCTGGTATGCCATCAGCTTCAGCTGCGCAGCCTTCTCAATGGTCCTGGCTTGGCTTGCTTCTTTGGCCGCTATATGGGCCCTCTCGCCACGATCAGCAACCGCTTCCTTAGACGATGATGTTGAGCCCTTACCTCTGAGGCTTGCAGCCCATAGGCCTCTTGTACTGGGGTTGACCGTCCGTATTAGCACCGGTCGTTTGTTGACTGTCCTCACAGCCCGGCGTGTCTTCACGAGGGCGCTTGCCGGAGTCGGTAGAATCTTCGACATCGAACTCCGTAACCGGTGTTGGTACAACGGGCTCGTCAACAGCAAAGTAATGAGAATTCCACTTGTGTGCTCCTTTGACAAGATCCCACCGGTGTTTCCATGTGAATGGATGACCACAAGCCTTTATGTATTGCTCCTCGGTCAACTTCATGATTTACGCATCGTTCCGGCCGCTCCTGTGGTCCCTGCAGGTCTTCACAAACAGCCCTTGGAAGAACGTCACTTTGGGATTCGTCCCCAGCCAGTGGTCTTTTCACTGCTTCCCCGTCCTCACCGGATCATCCCGGCCCCGAGTGGATTCCATTTCCGCAGCGATGGCCCCCAGTACTTCAAATTATGCTTCTGGTTACCGTGCACTGAGTCGTACGAGTGGTGCATCCAAGCTCGAACTAACCTGCAGTCCTCCTCGTCGGTCCATAAGACACGCTTTGCTTTGGCCTTTGTCAGACGGACGGACGGACGGACTTCGGCGGGCTCGGAAAGGGGTTCAGAGGATTGGACAGTCGCGTTGGGGGAAAAGCAAGGCTCCAAAAACTCTTGGGACAAAATTTCATCCGTCACCGACCTATAGTTGAGAACCCACTCATTGAGATCGAAAGAAGACATAGCGAAAGAAATTTGAATAGGACTTTTTGAAGTGTAGTAGAAGAGAGAAAGTGAGTGTGTGTAAAAATGAGTTTTGGTGTGTTTATTTATAAGGGGGAAAAGTGAAAAAAAAATTAATTGCTGCCAGCGAACCAGGCCACGTGTCGTCAGCGTGTGGCTCGCCAACGGCCGGCACGCCACCCGAGGAGGTCAAAGTCTTCCTCGCCAGCGAGATCTGCTGGCGAGGTCGTTAACGGCTACCCAAGTCGCCAGCGTGCTCCTCGCCTCCAGCTCGCCTACTCTCCGCCTCCTCCTCGCCGGCGAGATCGTCACGCCAACTGCTCCTCGTCCACGACTGTGAGTGCTTTAAGTAAAGAAACCATAGGAAATGTAAGCAAAAAGATCATGCCCTCAAATCCACGACGAAAAGGAGAGCAACCTGTGAAGGCATCGTACACACACGTGGCAGACAACAAACCGTTGACGGTTCAGATCTATCTCTTATAATTCATTTCGTGGGTCCCCCAATCTCCTTGCCTGAAGGAAAGGTAAATGGGAACGGCACGTGTAATACCGGTGGTGACGTCATGGAGAAGGGAGGCCCCACCACCGCCCTAAGCTTTAGAGTACACGTCAGATGGGTGAAAATTGAGGAAAACTGGGTGCTCCGCTTAAAGTTACGTGACGGTTGAATGGAGCAGGTCCACGTGGGAGTGGAGGTCACGCAAGCCTCATTTACTGCCCCATGTGAGATTTGAGAGTAGCCAGCATTCGCGATCCACCCCATTAATGGTGTGACGTCGCATTTTGGCCGTTCCCTTGCCTTTACTTCAATCATTCACTCCGTTTTTGTCTTATTCATGGGTTAATTTGGGAAACGGGGTGGGTTAAAAAAGCACAGGAATTACAAGTGGCATCGATCTCTCATTCATTGTGAGGGTAAATAGTAAAAAAAAAAAAGAGGTATGGGATTGGGTATGTTAAAGTACATTGTCATCAAAGAAACAGTACGTATTGTATACTGTGATAGTGTGATGTAAGCAAAAGCAATGACACGTACACTACAATTTCACTATAAAATACCACTCTCCCTTTCTCTATCTTTCGTATAACTTATAATCAACCACACACCGGAGCGACGGCGATGCAAGGCGTGCGTAGCTGCTCGAACGACTTTGTGAGCCTGGACCTGTCGTCGGGGGCGCTGTCGAGGGAGGAATCGGAGAGGCGGATCCGGCGGCTGATAGAGGAGAACCCGGTGATCATATTCAGCCGGGCGTCGTGCTGCATGTGCCACGTGATGAAGAAACTACTGCTGGCGGTTGGGGTCCACCCCACCGTCATCGAATTGGAGGACCACGAGGTCGCGGCCCTCCCCACCTCCGACGCGGCGCCGGCGGTGTTCATCGGCGGGAGCTGCGTGGGGGGGTTGGAGTCGCTCGTGGCCCTCCACCTCAGCGGCCACCTCGTCCCCAAGCTCGTCCAAGTTGGCGCTCTCTGGGTATGACCATCACTCATCAGAGAGGGTGGGTTTTGTAATATTTATCGTATTATTGGAGGAAATGAAACAAGGCACCCCCAAATATATCTGAAAATGACGTCATGCCTTAATTAACTGGGAGAAGTAAGTCTGACCAAATGAAAATAAAGGACAACGGCCCCATTTCTATTTTCCATTTTACGGTAATTAATTCAAACTTATAATATTTTATTTACCAGAAATTATAATCCACTTTGATATTAATTACCCATGATTTAGTTTTGTTTCCTTGATTTATTGGAATTTTGATTGAGAAAATTTACTTGACCACTTGATTAAGATCACAGACTAAAATGGGTGGCATTTTTCTCATTATCTATATGCCGCTCAACTAATTGCCACCCTTCACAATGTCTTTTAAATGTTTTACTCCCTATTTCAAATATGGTGAATTGGTGATATTTTACTTTATTTGTTTAGATACAGATATACATAAATTATAAAATGATATCAGAGTATACAAACAACACGTTTACTTACTATTACAAAATATATAATAAAAAACAAAAACGATAGACATTATGAAACAACAGAAGTATCTTTTCTCTCTACCAAATTATCATTGCCACAAAAATCCTTCCTCAAAGTTCAATAAGCACGAGCAAGTATCTTCTTTAGCATGCCATGTATTAAGTTTGACCAACTCAAAAATTTAGATCAACATAACTCACAAGCAGAAAAAGAAAGTCTGAATTTTCTGACACATAACTAAAATGAATTAGAAGTATTGAGCTTCTTATTTTTTCCCACTGGTATCCTAAAAAGCTAGTTAAAGCTAGGAAATTTGCTTGCCATTTTTATTATAATGTAATTGTAACTGCACATATTTATAAAACAATTTTAAAAAAAGTTGATCCAAACATCATATAACTCTACCAAATTATAGCATCCCATCTAATATCTGTGACGATTCTAGTGAAAAAAAGTTTAGTGAACTATTGCTCTTTTTGTCTAACTTTAGCGGCCTGGAAGCATGTTCCCTAATGCACGTCAATGTTCTGATATAAACGTTTATAAAATTGCAACTTTCGCTCGAAAAAAACTCTTTCGAATTATAAATTTTACTAGAATTGAATTATGGTATAGAGCTTTACAATCTTTAGTCTTTATACATAATTTTTTTGCTGTATTTTTTCGATGTGAGATTAACTTCAACATGAATACAAAGGTTGATCTAAATAATATTAAAACAAAAAAAACATTTGTATTCATTCTCCGATGTTCTTCAAATTAAAATTTGTAGGTATTCTTCATTATGTTGGCACATAAATCTAATAAAATTTAAAATAAACTATCAAATTTTTATAGTATACCGCAAAGTAGTTGTAAGAGTAATGAAGATAGTCAGGGTTGATGTTTAACAAATAACACCTCGTGGATCGGTGAATACTGAATAGATGAGGAAGAGGTTTTGGATTCATCTGAACTTTTTTATTTATATAAAAACAAATAATAAATTAAAACAATCAGGTTGTGTATTTATTAGTAGTCATATTAATTTAGGGGGGCAAATCAAAGAAGTAACGTGGGTTGATTTGGGAATATGCATAATATGGGAAAGGGACAAATTAGGATAAGGACAACAACCTAGAAAATAATTGTAAGGACAAGTTTTGAATTTGTCCCCATCTCATCCCACACATTAAGTTTCGGAGGATAAGCCATTTCCCTACCCTCTATTTAGTCTTATCTTTGCTCCCATCCTGCTCTATTTCTATATTCTATGTAAGTCTTACGAAAATTAATGTCAGTATATTTTATTGTATTTCTTACACACATTTTGGTGTACATTGTTTTATTCTCAACAAAATAGATCAAGAGCATGTACGCACAACAATTTATTTATTCTTGTTACGCCGAGCTACTGAGTCTTGGGGGGGGGGGGGGGGGGGGGTGTTAGTCTTAGTGCCCGTAGTTCAATCCTAAATGTCCAAATGTATATATCATCGTTAGCAATAAAATTAAAGCGGCTTTATATTACTTATGTGTTGGAGTAATATATCGATGTGTGCTCTGATTTATGCCCACCATGCGAATAGAACCATAGATCGAGATAGATCACACTCGATGGGTCCCTAGTCAACAAAGCTTCACTAGAAGCGACTAGTATGAAAGATGGCTCTTTATGGCTTACGTTCTGTTAGTCATTGGAATGAGATTCCGGAGTCTGATCATAGATATCATGTGGGACATGATATTGGACGACCCGCCCTGAATATGTGCCATAGATTAAGTCATGAACATATTCAGTGTTGTAGCTTGTCATGTATCCTTAGACCAAGGAGTCTTTGTGATCGCTATGTAGTCAACAACTGAGTTTGACCTGAGCCTAACGTTGTCCGTAATAGGGCTTCCATAACGGCCAGGATTGGCTTGGGGACGGGCTACATGAGTGACACGAAAGACGGCTAAGGGATTTATCCCTCATACTAAGGTATGGGAAAGATATCGGTTCTCGGCCGCTTGATCGAGAGTGACTGGAAGAATAGCATGGCCATGCACATGATACTGGGTATCATATCTTCAGTCATCTCACATATCAAGGAACGGTGATTGAGAATAATAAGGATGACGGCTCTATGCCTTATCTCAATCAGGATATCGGAGATAAAAGGATAATGACAGGGACGACGGAAAGGTTAGAATCGACAGGGTCGATTCGTTATGTAGTGTCAGGCAATACTAAAGTCTCGTTAGTTGCCACTTAAATAGGATCAAGTAAAATGGGATTTTACGTTGATCTATTGACATGCATAAACCTAAGGGTCACACCGGAGGATGAAACTCATTGACACATTTATGGAGAATGGCCAAAAGGGAGTTGTCTCGGGACATGACCAAAACTGGGTTTTGGGTCATGTGCCCGTAAGTGAATAGGACTTCATAGATCGAGACAAGGCTTGGAGTCTTGGGATTGATCGCGTCGGATAATGTTGGACATTTCCGGTATGGAAGGCATGGAGGCGATGAGCGAATCACGGGACCTCGTTGGAAATGGCCACGGGCCATGTTCCAAGAGGCCCATGAAAGGCCCATGCAACCAAGGCCCATGGAACTAATTAATCAAGTCTTGATTAATTAGTACTAAGTAAGCAAGACAAGGATTAAGGTGTTGGTGATTCACCACCTAACCCAATCTTGTCTTGCCATACTTTGTCCTATTTACACCTTACTTGACACCATACTTGTCCCATGCCTTTAGTTGGACAAGCATGGGTTTTGTTATGTTTAAGTCATCTTTTTTCAACATAACAAACACAAGACAAGAATAGGAAACACATTTTCTCTCCCTCTTCCATGGCCATTTCGGGTTTGGCTAGTTTCCACCTCCATGTTTGTGTTCTTGAGTCCTCAAAGAGAAGAACTACGTGGCTTTGATTCCCATGTGGATACGTAGGCGTCTTGGAGACTCAAGCCAATCATTCGTTAACCGGTGTTCTTGTTTTGGTAAGAACTAGTGCTGAATTTTTCTCTTGTGAATCCATTCTTTGTTAGTTGTTTCATGGTTTTAATCGTCTCTTGGTTTTCATTGATTTTCCGTTGCGAGTTGGTTCATCTCCAACCCTACCTCGAGACCCAACAGTGGTATCAGAGCCGTGCTACCTTCGGGATTCACAAGACGGTGTTCAAAGTTTCGGTTTTGCTTGAAAATTTCGTTTTTGGCATGTTGTTTTGCTAAATTGTTTGATAACATGTTTTAAATTATTGTTTATGGATTTAATGCATGTAAAATGAATTTTTGAAAATTATTTCAAATCTGGAAATTTTGAAAAAAATTTGATTTTTCGGGTCTCGGGAGCGGGACTCTCGGGGAGCCGAAACCGAGATCGAACGGGGCTCCGTTGGACGGAGCTAGGCCAAGCATGACCATTGGATGGTTGATATGCCAAGCCTAAACCGTTTTTTTAGTTATGACGAGTTTGGAACCGTCATGATGAACTCGAAGATCAAATGTTCAAAAGTTTCATTTTTGAACGGTTTCGATAAACCGAGCATCAAAAAATTTCGAAACTTGGCTATTAATTAAAACCGGAAAATCACATGATGTTTGATTACATGCTTGTTTGATAACACGATGTGTGATGTGATGTTGGCATGGTGTACATAATAGCCCTGAGCTCGATTTAATTATTTATCGCTTTTCACGGCCTGCGAGCCGTTACAGTTAGCGTGTAATTATTCTTTCAAGGTGTGGTCGTCGAACCACTTGTTTGTAATATTTATTTATTCCCGACCTGCGAGTCGTGTATTAAATTGTAATATATTACTCAAGACGAAGAAAGGGCGAAAAGGTCATTTGGTGGCTTTTCGGGTGTTGGCATCGGCTTGGAGTCGGTGGAGCTCAAGAAGCTAGTGGGAGTTAGTTTAGGGGGCTATTATGTGCACATTTATCGCTTTATGCTTGGTTTAGTTTATGCATGATTAATTCTACGTGTTTTAGAATTGCATGCTTAACTTTATTTACCGAGCATATCACCTCACATGCAAAGATAAAATTGGAATTTTAATCCTTGTGTGTGAACCCTTAGAACCGTCATTGCATTGGATGTAGTTGACGGATTCAAAGGAAGAATTACATTGGATGTAATTTGAGGCATCATTGCATTTGGAATGTAGTTGATGTGCTCATCGCATCTAGGATGTGCAAAAGTTTTGAACACAACTGGACAAGTAAAAGCGGGTCATGTCCGATACCTCCCAATCATCAACACCTTACTACCTCCCCGTCCTATGGTTGTCGTGCGCATTAGCGGAGCATCCATGGGGAAGCGGGGTAGTAGGTTTGGACGACATATGTGGGTGTCGTGCGCATTAGCGGAGCACCTACATAGTGACGAGCCATAGTTGAAAATTGGTGGACCCGACTACGATTCTCGGCCTGAGGTTGAGCTAGGGTAACAGATAGGGTAAGCCGTGTACATAAGTACATACCCTAGCCAAGAGTCACATTGGATGTGATTGGATGAAGTCCTACCTACATAGCTCGATTAAGTGGTGAGCATTAGTTCAGCTTAATCGAGTGAATTAAGGATCTTGGTTTCAGATTCTAAAGGTTTAGAATTGATTGTTGGTGTTTAAGCTTGATCTTCATAAAATTTATTCAGTTTACTGATTGAATTTTATCTGTTGTAGATCAAATGGCAAATTCAGCGAACATTAATAGTTTGTCATTAAAAACCATTCTTGACAGGGTCAAGCTAAATGGGACAAACTATTTGGACTGATACAGAATTTTGAGGATAGTCCTCAAGTCTGAACGCAAAGAATATGTCATTGACAAGGCTGTCTCTAAGACCATATCAGAGTTACATGAAGTGTCATCAACTGCTGAGAAGAATATCTCAGGGATCTGGGATCCAAGGATATTCTGATGGTCAACAAGGAAATTGGAAGTGGCAAGGGCTGGGCCCATGCGCACTTGGCAGGAAAGATGAGACACCTGAGAATGTCTGCTTCTACTGCCAACAGCCTGGTCATTGGAACCGGGATTACAGGAAGTTCACGGCTGATCTGAAGAAGGGCAGTGGGACTGGGCCTTCATCAAATAGCCTGGATGATCTGAAGAAGGGCAGTAGGACTGCGCCTTCATCAGGAAACTTGGATGATCTAAGGAAGGGCGGTGGGACCGTGCCTTCAATCGGTATTAACTCTATAGAGCTACATCTCTCTACTTCCAAAGATTCATGGGTATCAGATACCATGACTGAATCTCACACATGCACTAATATATGGTGGCTGAAAGTAGGAGAGATTTGGAAAGCACGAAATGGACCTCAGAGTTGTGGCAACTGCTGTAGGATTCATGAGTCTTGCTTTGCCAAGAGGCCTTGTCTTAGTATTGTATAATGTATATTGCATACCTACTTTTAGTAGGAATATTATATCTGTATCCGTGTTTAACAAGGAAGGATATAATGTTAATATTGGAAATGGAGTTTTCAATGTTCTATGCAATGATATGTTTTATACCAGTACTGACATGGTTGGAGGATTGTACATATTAGATATGGGTAACAATGCCTCAAGTTCTATATATTCCGTTAATACCAAGAGGTCTAAATCCAACGATTTAAACCTAACTCTGTTATGGTACTGTCATTTGGGTCGCATAAACAAGAAGCGCCTATCATCACTTCAGAAGTGCGGGCTTTCAGGTTCATTCGAATTCCATTCGATCGATAGGTGCAAGGTTTGTTTGATGGGCAAAATGACTAAAGTGCCCTTTATCAATCGCGATGAAAGGGCGGGTGAATTATTGGGGCTGATACACTTGAATGTGTATAGACCAATAAGTTCACTTGCCAAGAGGGGTTTTAGCTACTTTATCACATTTACTGATGATTACAGTAAATATGGTTATGTCTATTCGGTGAGACATAAGTCTGAAGCTTTTGATAAATTCAAAGAGTTTAAGACTATAGTACAAAACCAGCTCGACAAAGGTATTAAGGCACTTCGATTGGATCGAGGTGGAAAATACTTGACCACAGAGTTATTAGATCATCTAAAAGAGAATGAGATCCTTTTGGAATGGACTCCTCCGAGGTCACTGTAGTTGAAAGGTGTAGCCAAACGGAGAAATCGGACATTGTTAGACAATGGTCTGTTCCATGATTAGTTGGACTGATCTCCCAATCTCTTTTAGGGGTTTTGCTCTAGAGACGACCGCATTCATAGTGAATCGGGCTTCGAAGAATGGTGTGGAAGGGACACCATTTTATAAATGGTACGGGATGATGCCCGCTTTGTCCTTCCTAAAGATTTGTGGTTGCGAGGCTTATGTAAAACATTTGATTTCGACTAAGCTCGAACCAAGATCTGAGATATGCACCTTCGTGTGGTATCCCAAAGCAACAAGGGGATACTATTTCTACAATCCCAGTGAGAACATGGTGTTCGTCGCTTGGGGTGGGGTCTATATGGAAAAGAAGTTTTGTTTCCAAAGACGTCATTGGGAGGACTGTGCATCTCGAAGAAATTCAGGATGGTACAGATCTGTCTAAACCAATTGACAACCCAGTAGAAAGGAGCCAGAGATTGTCGTAGAGTGAGAACCAATTCCTGTTACAATTCCGGAAGGTCCAAGGCGATTTGAAAGGGTCAATCTTCCACCTCCAAGATATGGTATCCGGAGGTGACAATGAAGTCATGGTGGATCACGATGATCCAGCCACCTTTCAAGAAGTCGTGGATGGGCCCGACTCCGAGTTATGGCTGGGAGCCATGAGGGAGGAAATGCAATCCATGTCGGACAACCGAGTCTGGGAACCGGTTGATCCCATCAATGGTGTGAGGACCATCGGATGCAAATGGATCTTCAAGGTGAAGATGGACATGGACAACAACCCTCTGACCTACAAAGCTCAACTGGTGGCGAAAGGTTATAGGCAGATCCAATGGATTGACTATGAGGAAACCTTCTCCCTAGTGGCTATGGTCAAAATCGATCCAAATTCTTCTTGACATAACTGCGTATCATAATTACGAGATATGGCAAGTGGATGTCAAAACTGCTTTCCTAAATGGAAATTTGACTGAGTACGTTTGTATGTCTCGGCCCAAAGGTTTTGACGATCCGAAGAATAAAGGAAAGATTTATAAGTTGTTGAAATCCATTTATGGATTGAAACGAACTTCTCGGAGTTGGATCCTTCGTTTTGATGAAGCTGTAATTGGATTTGGCTTAATCAAAAACGAGGATGAATCTTGCGTTTATAAGAAGGCTAGTGGGAGCAATATTACCTTTCTGGTTCTCATTGAAAACGACATCCCAACCTTGCACGAGACTAAAGCTTGGTTGAGGAAGTGTTTTTCAATAAAGGACTTAGGCGATGCTTCTCATATCTTAAGGATTAAGATATGTAGAGATCGCACCAAGAGGGTCTTGGATTTAAGTCAGGGAACCTATGTGAACAAGGCATTGAGTAGGTTCTTAATGCTCGATTCAAAGAAAGGACTCTTACCCACTAGTCATGGCATTCATCTCAGCAAGACTCAGTGTCCTAAGACACCTGATGAGCTGAAAAGGATGATGAGAATCCTATGCGCCTGGGGGCAGGATCGATCATATATGCCATGACATGTATGAGACCAGACGTCTCGTAAGCCTTATGTTGTACCAGTAGATATCATTCTAACCCGGGGGAAAGATGATGCTGAACTAGTCGCCGAAGGATGAGTAGACGCTAGTTTTCCAAGACAAATCCAGATGACTTTAGAAGTCAATCAGGATATGTGTTTACGCTGAATGACAGAGCTTTAGCTGGGAAAGCGTAAAGCAAGATACCATTGCCGAATCTACGACAGAGGCCAAGTACATGGATGCTGCAGAGGCAGCTAAGGAGGCTATGTGGATTTGGAAATTCATGGCAGGGCTGAGTGTAATTAAAAACCCATCCAGTCCGGTGAATCCATTTTGCGACAACACAAGGGCCATTGCGCAAGCTAAAAGCCTAGATCGCATAACAAATCCAAACATGTACTGCGGCGTATCCACCTCATCAGATAAATACTGAACTGAGGTGAAGTGAAGATAACCGATATTGCAACAGATGATAACATAGTCAACCCTTTGACTAAGGCAGTGTCACTGCCTGAACATGTTAGACATGTAAAGTCGATGGGGACATATTGGAGTTTAGATTGGAACTAGGGCAAGTGGGAGATTGTTAGTCTTAGTGCCCGTAGTTCAATCCTAAATGTCCAAATGTATATATCATCGTTAGCAATAAAATTAAAGCGGCTTTATATTACTTATGTGTTGGAGTAATATATCGATGTGTGCTCTGATTTATGCCCACCATGCGAATAGAACCATAGATCGAGATAGATCACACTCGATGGGTCCCTAGTCAACAAAGCTTCACTAGAAGCGACTAGTATGAAAGATGGCTCTTTATGGCTTACGTTCTGTTAGTCATTGGAATGAGATTCCGGAGTCTGATCATAGATATCATGTGGGACATGATATTGGACGACCCGCCCTGAATATGTGCCATAGATTAAGTCATGAACATATTCAGTGTTGTAGCTTGTCATGTATCCTTAGACCAAGGAGTCTTTGTGATCGCTATGTAGTCAACAACTGAGTTTGACCTGAGCCTAACGTTGTCCGTAATAGGGCTTCCATAACGGCCAGGATTGGCTTGGGGACGGGCTACATGAGTGACACGAAAGACGGCTAAGGGATTTATCCCTCATACTAAGGTATGGGAAAGATATCGGTTCTCGGCCGCTTGATCGAGAGTGACTGGAAGAATAGCATGGCCATGCACATGATACTGGGTATCATATCTTCAGTCATCTCACATATCAAGGAACGGTGATTGAGAATAATAAGGATGACGGCTCTATGCCTTATCTCAATCAGGATATCGGAGATAAAAGGATAATGACAGGGACGACGGAAAGGTTAGAATCGACAGGGTCGATTCGTTATGTAGTGTCAGGCAATACTAAAGTCTCGTTAGTTGCCACTTAAATAGGATCAAGTAAAATGGGATTTTACGTTGATCTATTGACATGCATAAACCTAAGGGTCACACCGGAGGATGAAACTCATTGACACATTTATGGAGAATGGCCAAAAGGGAGTTGTCTCGGGACATGACCAAAACTGGGTTTTGGGTCATGTGCCCGTAAGTGAATAGGACTTCATAGATCGAGACAAGGCTTGGAGTCTTGGGATTGATCGCGTCGGATAATGTTGGACATTTCCGGTATGGAAGGCATGGAGGCGATGAGCGAATCACGGGACCTCGTTGGAAATGGCCACGGGCCATGTTCCAAGAGGCCCATGAAAGGCCCATGCAACCAAGGCCCATGGAACTAATTAATCAAGTCTTGATTAATTAGTACTAAGTAAGCAAGACAAGGATTAAGGTGTTGGTGATTCACCACCTAACCCAATCTTGTCTTGCCATACTTTGTCCTATTTACACCTTACTTGACACCATACTTGTCCCATGCCTTTAGTTGGACAAGCATGGGTTTTGTTATGTTTAAGTCATCTTTTTTCAACATAACAAACACAAGACAAGAATAGGAAACACATTTTCTCTCCCTCTTCCATGGCCATTTCGGGTTTGGCTAGTTTCCACCTCCATGTTTGTGTTCTTGAGTCCTCAAAGAGAAGAACTACGTGGCTTTGATTCCCATGTGGATACGTAGGCGTCTTGGAGACTCAAGCCAATCATTCGTTAACCGGTGTTCTTGTTTTGGTAAGAACTAGTGCTGAATTTTTCTCTTGTGAATCCATTCTTTGTTAGTTGTTTCATGGTTTTAATCGTCTCTTGGTTTTCATTGATTTTCCGCTGCGAGTTGGTTCATCTCCAACCCTACCTCGAGACCCAACAGGGGGGGGTGGTCGTTATCAAGTAACGCCAACGGTAACTTCGAGAACCAATACGTTGTTGTCACATCGACGCAACGGTTAGTCAACGCACCAGTGCCCTGCTACCATGTGCCTACCTCTTCTCCCAACCCCCCAAAATGATTTTTTTATAAGCGAGTTTATATTATTTAATGTACTAAAAGGGGTACAAAGAATCAGGAGAGTTACAAAAAACGGGAAATTTTTCTAACCAAGCGCTCCACTACCTCCAAGTGAGGTTCTCTCTACCCTACTTAGGGTTTACTGTAGCAGCCGCCGCCGGACATCGCTCCACCGCCAGCCACCGTCTCCCCCACCATCGATCGCAGCCTCTTCCTCCTCGTCGTTCCTCTTATTCCGTACCAGCACTATGGTTCTCCCCATCTCACGCCGTCATCACGATGGACCTTACACTAGGGCACCATGGTCGCCGGATTTTCCTCCCCATCCCCGCCCCTTCACACCCGGTGTCACGCCCCAATTTCAGTAAACCGAACTAGTGACGCGAACGTTTTAAAAACATAAAAGCACTTGAAACCTGTTTTCATTAAACACTTTAAAATACCAATTTAGTTCATCAAAATAATAAGTACAGTTTAAAACACGTCCCAACAAGTGGACAAAAGTACAAGGTATCCGTCACTAGACTCAAAAGACAAAACTCGGACTCCGCTCCTAGCTTCACAAGCTTCGAGAGCTCACCTAGTCCGTCCCACGAACAGTACCTGTAGGAAAAGCAGCTAGGGGTGAGCGTTCGCTCACCACCACGGATAACAGACTGACTATGGCATAATTAGTAGATAAAGCCAGTAACACTAAAACCAAACCCAACACCGGGACTACAGTCCCCAACTCAAGTACCGAACTGACCCACAACCCGTTACTTTCCTCAAAAGACCCAACACTCGATAACACCACGTAGACCCGACACAACTATCGACGACCTCCTCCAAGGACACGACAGAAAGACTACACCACGCCAAACAAGATCACAAAGGATCGCACACCAGCTGCTCAGTAACCAATCTCAATCAGGTCAGGGATCGACCTATCGCAATTCCTCGACACGAAGTCGGATCAGGCTGTCGACCTTTAGAACTCGCAATTCATCGACACTAAGTCGGATCAGGCTGTCGACCTTTAGAACTCGCAATTCATCGACACTAAGTCGGATCAGGCTGTCGACCTTTAGAACTCGCAATTCATCGACACTAAGTCGGATCAGGCTGTCGACCTTTAGAACTCACAACTTCAGGTAACCACAACCACAATCACAGGCAAGTTCAATCACACAGGCACTCAAGGCCACTCAAAACACCTCAACAATCAAGACTCGGGTTCAACAACCCCACGGGCACTCACTGCCACTCAAGACACACCAACGGTCAAGACTCGGGTTCAACAACCCCACGGCACTCACTGCCACTCAAGACACACCAACGGTCAAGACTCGGGTTCAACAACCCCACGGCACTCACTGCCACTCAAGACACACCAACGGTCAAGACTCGGGTTCAACAACCCCACGGCACTCACGGCCACCCCAAAACATCAACAGTAAGACACGGGCACTCATGGCCACCCAAGATACCAATTTAAATACACGGGCTCTCAAGGCCACCCAAACTCAACAATAAATAACACGGGCTCTCAAGGCCACCCAAACTCAACAATAAATAACACGGGCTCTCAAGGTCACCCAACTCAACAATAAATAACACGGGCTCTCAAGGCCACCCAAGACTCAACAATAATAATACACGGGCTCTCAAGGCCACCCAAGACGCCGAAATAAACAATCAACCTCCGGCTTAACCCAAGCCTCCAACAGTCCTAATATCAACAGTTTCACAATCAACCTCCGGGCATGGTCATATGCCTCCAGTACTCCTAATATCGATAAGTTCACAAACAACCTCCGAGCATGGTCATATGCCTCTAGTAAATCAATTACGCTAAGTTCTCTGCTCCTACGACACTACTAAGTGTCACATGCCTTTCCAATAATTACTAAGTTCCCGTAACATGCTTTTCTAATAAACGCTACAATCCCGTATCATGCTTTTCTAATAATTAAATAACCTACTCAACCCACGACACCCCGGTGTCACATGCAATTCTACTGTTAACTTTCCCCAGTCAGGGCTGAGATCCGGCTACTTTTCCCTACCTCGTGCGTGTTCTCCAAGAGTGCCCAAATAAGTCCCGGCGTGATCTCAGTCACTCGCCTAGCTTCCCTTTGCCTCGATCCGCAGCACGACCTAAAAGAACATAATTTCAAGGCACCTTTAAACTCGCAGGAATAAACTGAAATTCGATAAACTTAACGCCCAAACGTAACCCCGACAATGTCGATCACTCCCAAACTTCCCGATTACTCGACATTGTCGATAAAGGACCCGTAAAGGCCCGATTCGCCCGACATGGCGAATCTGCCCGGGTTTTGGAAATGCCCTTCCGGGGCTCCAAAAATTCCCGTTTTCGTTTCTATGGTCTTAGAATAATTCAAGGAACCCAATGTACTTGCCCGAATCGAATTCCGACTTCCGAGTCATTTAATTGACGTTTAAAGTTTCTAAACCCGAAATTCCAACTTTCACAATTTAATTCCAAATTCCGATCCGGGTGTGGATTAACTACTTGGGGATCGTCCTAAACCACCCGAACACGAAAACCCGATACTCGGGCACGTGGGCCCCACCCGGCCACAATTAGGAAAATTTCCTTTTCGCCCCAAAACGTTCCTAACGAACCCCTAACCTCAACCATTCATCTTTAAACCAATCTTAAACAAAACCCAACCTTAATCAAACCGTTTAAACTCAAACCCTAAAATTCAAACGTTCCAAAATGAAAATCGGTTAGGTTCTTACCGTAGAGGAAGACGATGTGAGCTCGAATCTACTATCGTTGAGACAAACCCATGGCTCGATGCTCGTGAATAGTGACCACAAACCCCAACTCCTTCTCTTTTCTCTCTTCTTCTCCTTCTCCTTCTCTCTCTAAAAACTAACTCTCTTTTTCCATTTTCTTTTCCCTTTTTACATTGTATGGACGTGTACTCATTCTTCCCTTTTGTTTTATTTAAAAAAAAAACATCAAACTAATACTTAATTACAAACTAACACCTAAAGTAGTCTTCCTTGTCTTGTCCCACACCTAACACCACCACTTGCTTGACAAGTGGCAAGTTGGGTCCCACACCTTTTTGGAAAAATATCTAGAAGATATTTTCCAATCAGATTCGCGAAAATCGGACGTTTCGGGCCCCGAACGGGCACTTTTTCCAAAAAATTATGAAACTTCGCGGGCTACAAGGAAACGGCTCAACTAAGATCGCTGCGATGATGGCTAAGCTTTTTGGATCCAAAACGGTCCTCGAATGGACCAAAACGTCGCTCGGTTGACTTTTCCAACGAAAAGTCAACATTTCCCAAATTGATCAGAAAGTTGCCCTGAGTCCCCTGGAACTCATTTTGGTCGATAACGGGGTCAAATTAAGTCCGGTATGACCCTCGGGGTCCAATTCCGGTTCAATTCAGTGTCTGCTCAAAATTTTTAAATTTTCCTGTTTTTCGCATATTTGACTGGCGTTGACCGGGAGTGGTTATTACACCCGGCCACCCTCGTCCCTTCACGCTCGGCCACCCCATCCCGACACTGGTCTTGCATAACCATGGTGGGTGGTCCATTCATGGTGAGAACCACGATCCGTTGTGGTCGCACCCGCCTCCTTGGATCCGACCAACACACATGGAGCCTGTCCGGCCTCTCGCCGCCAGGCACTGCAATCGCCGCCCCCTACCGGACTGGGACCAGAGGATCCGGCGTCAGGGGTTCCTTTATCAGGGCCTGGCCCCCGTCCCTTCACCGGAGCACTACGCGGTCCCGGCCTACCAATGGGATCCACTGCACCGTTCTTCATGGTCGTTGGCTTACCAGCCGGGGTATGCTAACTCTGGGGTCGTGATACACCCTAGAATGGCTCCTCACTCCACGGGGCAAGCAAACCCTAAGAGGTTCGCGAACATTAGGGGACATGCAAACCCCAGAAATCGTGGTACAGCTGCTAGGGCTTTGGCCCCGACTCCAACGATAGCCAAACGCCATGGAGAGGAGGTCCCACGTCCAAAGTCACACCCGAAGATCGGGGCGAAGTGGAAGACACCTGATCCAAGATTGGGAGAGCTGAAGGACTGCACCTTGGCCCGCCGGGGGATCCTGAGATTCACTGCTGCCATTGGACCAAGACCCAGGGTGATTAAGACGGGCCATAAGCCGGAGTCTATGATGCTGTCAAACAACACCGAGCAAGTACAGGAACGGGAAGTCAGCCCGGGGGACTACAATCTCCCGGGGGATGAATGATTCCTTAGGGCGGGGTGGGAAGGACCGTCAGGGGCCTATACCCACAGACCCGGGACGACTAAAGCCGGGAAGTCTCGGGGAATCCGCAATCAAGGCTCTCTTTCATTTCAGTCTATTTGGTTTAGGGCGAATAATTTTTTGGCTAGATATTTTATGTTTTGTTATTTACTCCTTTTTCGAAACGTTGGATCGAGGAACTCTTGAGTTCGGATCTGCGAAAAAAAGCAGACTATGTGTATGGAACCATGTGCGCCCGATGGGCCACAGCCGATCGGGACAAAAGCTGGTATCCGGGACTGTTAGGTCCCTCTTTATAAGCATGATAAGATCGTAATACAACTTCTTTCCCGTTTCAAAAAAAAAGAATCAGGAGAGTTAGTACTCTATCCTGCAACAAGAACATTAAAAACATTACTTGCAACACAAGCAAGTAAACAAATCAATCCAGAACAATCAAATAAAGCAACATGTCAGACCAATTGCCACTGAATATAAGAATCGTTCGAAGACAGAGCCCCGATAGATTTGAGGAATCCAAAAAACTTGGCTTTGAAACCTTGGGAAGAGTTTCTGTATAGATTCTGCAACACCTGAGAAAAGAAGTGCATGCCTTCCCATCCCAAGTAACCACAAGACGAGGTAACTGAGAAGCCAAAAGAGAGGAGGAATGCTAGGGATACTGTAACTTGGTTACCTGTAGAAAGATAAAAATAGATCTTTGCTTCTTTATCTATTGGAGAAGTAGTGTTTTGGGGTCGGATGAAGTTAATTCCAACCCCTCTTCCTCACAAAGATCCTCGTATTCAAATTACGAGTCTCCAAAATCAACCTATTCAAGGATTTCAATATCTAGAGCATTGAACTGTTCAAGAACTAAATCCCCAAAATCAATTTTTATCCCTACAAATACTACCCTTCTCTAATTTTTCTTTTTCACACCTCCCTTTCACTTTTCTATCTTTTTCTACTCTTATATCTCTTTTTTTTTTGATGGGCTACTCTTCATTACTCGTTGATGACTATGAAGAAAGTCAAGTCGATGAAACCTAACACTTCAATTATATATATGTTAGGATGTCTATACGAAGAAGGACGATCCGAATTTCTTTGACCTCGAGCACTGGGTCGATATGCTTCAGAACGAGGAGAAGTTCTCCGCCCAAGAAGACACTATTTTTCCTTCTGTTGGATGAGTCTGGAGCTTACAACTCAACTCAACCCCACCCAGAAGTGGAGGAGTCCTTAACACCGATGATGAATATATCACAACTCTCGGTGGTGAGTCCCAATAGGATTGAGTATCCTATGATCCAACCGAAGGAGGTCGTCTACGAAGTCCCTTTCCCCCTCATCGAGTAAAATAGCGACCGTTGGGAAAGAATTCTACTAAGAGGAAGGGTCTCCAAGAGCAAGTAAGTGCCATTTCCAACATGGAACGAGCAAGGGTCGAGCGAGACCAGGTTACTCTAGAAAAAAGCCGACTACAACTCGAGAGGGTAGAATAATATATGATGTTGTCTAACAAATGACAACAGCTATTCGAGAAGTACGAGGCCATGCAGGAGAAAGACATCTCCAACTAAGTCAAGGAGCAGCTGGTCCAACACGCAACTATGATGTCCCGATTGTGGGAGCAATGTGAACAGTTGCAGGTTCGTATGAACAAGTTTAACGACGGGAAGAATGAACGATGAAATTTATTAATAAATTTGTCTAACTTTATTTATTGTAATTTATTTTATTATTATTAAATTTGTTTACTTTATTTATTGTAATTTATTTTATTATTAATTATTGTAGTCAAATTTATTTCTAATTTCTCGTATATTTATTGTTTTAACAAAGAATTTAATAAATTTAGCAAAATATCAATTCAACATCCAGTCAGCATCTACTCAAAATACGAGTCCCAACCTGAGCCTCCCATTGTAGAACACATTAAATTCAAGGGTTCAGACTCACTATTTTACACAATCAGCGTACGAGTCTTTAATACATACCCCTTATACGAGTCTTTCCATTGTACAGGCTCTTCAGACTTGTGAGTTATATCATATAAGTTTCTTTGTTGGTCCGTAACTAACCAAGTTAGTGAACAAAGCGTCTAGACAATGAAGAATACCTAATCCTATATTGTCTAAGACACTTATTTTGTAGTTTTCATTTCTGTTCTCGGTCTGGGAATCTGCATACAACTCTTGTTTTCCTTTATCTGATAAACACTTTACTATCTTATTTCGTATCTAATTCCACGACAATGAGGACTTGGCTTCTGTTCTTTGTCCGAACTTTCTATTTCAGTGCCACTTATTTGTGTTTATGATAATCGTTTGACACTTTGTTAAGGTATTAGAGTCCAATTTTATTTTATCTTGATATAGTTATCTATTTATTTATTTTACTAACCATATATGTGAATCTGAAATTCTCATAAAGCTTTGATTCAGGATTACTAACAGATCTTGAGCTTCGGCTCACCCAGTTCAGCACTGGTTTTCAACTAGTCTCATTCAATTTCGATACAAAAAAGTGTTAGGTTAACAAACACTCACACCAACCAAAAAGCTCTCACTCAAAAACCCATTGCTACAGTACCCCCTCTTTCTTCACTCACTGCCGCCACCGGCGATGGTCGTGGCCCTTGGCCATGGTTATCGCCGGAGGCTTTACCTCCTTGTCTCTTTCCCCCCTACATTTCCCTCCCTTTTCATCTTCTTAATCTGCCTAGCTTCCGGTCAACAACTCTGATGGAGGTTTCTCTCACCTGCCTCGTCCATAGCTCCGGCAGAGGTGCTTCTCCTCGCCTGGCCTTCTCGTCGATGTGGCTACCAGGTCTCACTCCTTCCGGCTCCATCGACTTGGTTTGGTCAGATCTACTCTAACGCACGCGTGTCTCCATTCATCACTTCGGCTCTGGCCCCGATCCGACTCTTCTCCGGCGCCATTTTCTGCTGCTCGGTCTGTTGGCACTAGGGGATCCTTGAACGCCGGCCAAATCTAGTTGTCGGCCAGATCTGGTTTTGGCGCTTTTACTCGGTGGAGCGTGCTCGGGGAATTTCTACTTCGGCTAGATTGAACCGTTGGTTGCTGTAGTTGTAATTTCTGGCTGGACTCTGGTGATGCTTTAATGGTGCTGTCCATTGTGAGCAGCTCTGGCTCGATTTGTTGCTTCACATTATAGCTTGGTGATTTTGGTCTCGTGGTCTTCTCTTGGTGCTCCTCCCGCCTCGCTGTTTGGTTTTGGGCATGAAGGGCTTGTCGTTGGCTGGTCGGGTGATGGTGGAAGTTTCATGGTTTTTTGGTCCTGTTCTTTCATGAGATTCTCATGCAGTTGGATACAGGTTCATCGTGGGAATCGCTTCTTCTACTTTTGGGTCTTGGATCGTTGTGAATCTATTCAGTTTCTTGGTAGTCTCTTAGTATCGGCCCGGCTGGTCGTTTTGGCCCCGTCGTCGTTGTTGCTTATTTTTGGTATTGTCGTTCTGGTTCCTCGATTTGTAGCTTCTTTCCTTTGTTTTCTCCATTGAGGGAGTGTGTTTCCGACCGGTAGTGATCGGATGTTTGGTTGATGGAAGATCAGTCGTGGGATAAGAAGCAGTTGATTTTGGGACCTTGAACTCCATGCTATCAGGCGTGTGACTTTTCGTTTCGTAGGGGTCTTCGTTGCCTCATCCTTTTCATGTAGTTGTGCCATTTTCCTTCCTTGCTTAGAACTTAACTTATCTATTTCTTAGTCGGAGAAGAGATAGATTTAGTTCAGTTCTAACTCCCCTTAGTGGGTCGTTCGGAGTGTTGGCTCTCGACGGGTTAACTTGGTTATTCGAGTTATCCGAGCAGTGCTTGGTGGGTCTGGTTTGAGGTTCTTGTTAAGATATTTGGCACTCGTCTACCGATATCTTTTCTTGGTTGGTTCGACTAAGCTCGGGTTTGAGTCCCTTCTATTTGTCCCTCCGACGACGGTTTTAGGATCACTCTCTTCCAACTCCTCGTTTGGGTCGTCCGATGGTGTTGGCCTCGGTCGGGCTCTCCTTGGAAGAGTTGAGCAGTGTTCGGTGGGGCTTTCTAAGCTTGGGTGTGGTGGTGAGTGTTATCGGCGTCTTCACGCCGAGGTTAGAGATTTCGGCGACCTTCTTGACATCAACCGTTTTTCTAGAAGCTTGGTCCTCTCAAGCTTTCAACCTTTTTGAGCTTCTTGGTTGGTATCTAGGTTATTTAGACCTTTGTTATTTTGTTGGACTGATTAATTGTTTTTGGGGGTAGACCTGTTTTCTTTGTTCAGTTTGTTCCCCTTGTTGGGATTGGTTGAGGCTGTGGTTTTTCACCAGTGCTCGTGTTTGTATTTGTGTTGTTTGTTTTCTTCTCGGTTCAAAATATAGGTAGTTAGACCTTGTTTTACTCTTGGTTGGGTCTGGTTTGAGGTGCTCTTGTTGGCATGCTCTTGTTCAGTATTGCGGGTTTCCCCCGTGTCCTTTGTTTTCGTACTGAATACATTGGATTATTACTAATATATTTGTCCCTACAAGAAGCAGGGCAGATTCCGATGGGGTATGTAGTGAGAAAACCTTGCAAATTGCTCCCTACAAGAAGATAAGGCGCCTTGCATTCGTCAGCGCCATTCCCAAGAATCCCGCCGAAAAGACTCTGCGGAGAGAGCTGCTCAGTCTTGCCGTCCCTGCAAGCAAATTGTGATTACCGGACACAAATCATATTATTGGGCTTTCTTCAACATTATAGTATAGTTTCCGGATGAAGAGTTATATGATTTGGGTTGGTTAATAATTTCGTGAGCCCGCACCACTTGAAAGTTGAAACATGAATCGGTTTGACTTAAATAACTCTCCTACTCCTTCATTCAGACCAGTGGCTTTTTACCTCCCAGGTTGTTTTTAGTAACTACAAAAGGTGCAGCAAAAAAAATAATTTAAAGCTCAGAATCACCTCATCTCATCAGATATCAGAGAATAGTAACAGACCCAACTGCCACAAATGAGGGAATGATATCATCAACGCTTATAACACAATTGCACCAGCCGGGAATCGAACCCGGGTCTGTACCGTGGCAGGGTACTATTCTACCACTAGACCACTGGTGCTTGTGAATTTTGTGTTCAATGTTTGATATATTACCAAAACTTTCCTTCCCTCACCTTTGAGTTTTGACAAAAAAAAATATATTTTTGTATTATTTATGCACAGAATTTTTTGTTTTATTTTATAGTTTAGCACTAGAACAAATGAATTTAAAAACTCATAATGATATAGGTGAGTACACTTTTGTAATATATGAAAACTATAATAAATGGAGACAAATCGTGTCTCCCATATCTTACCGTATCATGTTATATAGTAAAGTGTTTACTCATTAAATGGTGGTGGGGGTTAATTTATAAGAAATATATATCGTTAATAAAACTTGATTATTTTTTTTACATGACCAAATAAAATGTAACAATAAATTAGTAGTAAAAAAAAACTCTCGCTTAACCATGTGTCGAGAGCATCTTTCCGAAGAAACCAGAACGCCTACCTTATGGAGTTCTTTGTTACTGTCGCCGACAAGGCTGTTGTCACTGTCGGTCTTGTCCCATCGCCGTCTTCCTCAACACAGCCCTCAACACTTGTGCCTCCACCTCGCCCCTCTTCGGATGTGGTGCCTCCTTTAAAGTCGAAGCGTTGAAGGAGGACGAAGCAATTCTCCCCTGCTCCGACCTTTCTTTCTCCCTCCACCACGAATTTACCTTCATCGTCGTCCACGACGATCATGGCCTTCTCACCTGGATCCTTTACTCTTCTGTGTAAACCACGACGAGGTCGTCCGCTCAAGGCCCAAGTTCTTACTTCTTCTGCAAGTCACGCTATGGTTTTGGGGCCTCAGTCGCCACCAATCCTTGCTAACGACCCGACAAGGGTACTACCTTCCATGGTTGTCCTCATCCACCACCCACCGGCGTTACCCGATCCTACCGATGTATCACCGTCTACGGAGGCCCCCGTCGCCATGTAGTCGCTCGCCCCCACGTTACTGGGACCCTCTTCTTGGAAAAGCTCATGTGACTGAACTAGGGAGGGCAGAGTTAGAGGCTGTCTATGAGGGGGTCCGGGTTCCCAATATGGATCGCGTCCCCGTGATTCCTGCGCTGCTCACTCCACCATCGGGTCTGATTCATCGTCATCGGGTCATCAAAGACAAGGAGGCCGGTTCTACTTTGGGGGCACCACCTTTTCTGGGATCCCTGGATTCTCTTGCCTAGCCTCCAAGATGGCCTATCGGCATGTTCGTTAGAAGAGGAGGAACAGATCGAGGTAATGCTCTCGTATGCTCCGGTGAGCCCTTCAGTTATAGCTCACCAATAATTTTCCATGATGGGCAAATTGTGGGCCTCTAAGCCCCCTGGAAGGAGGTCATCCTCCGCATCATCACCAAGGCGTAGGGGAAATCAGCTGCCGGATTGGTGATCAAGGATATTGGCCCCGAAGTCTTCAAGTTCTACTTTGCGACGGAGGAGGCCCGTGCATGGGTTCGAGGGAATGAACTATGGTGCTTCGACGGGCGACCCCACCTGCTTGACGACTTGGATCCAATGGCTAAGGAGCCCCCTCCCTAGACCTGCTCCAATTATAGGTACACGCCCTTGGTCTTCCTCCTTTGGTACGAACCAGGACCACATGTGAGACGATTGGCTTGGTGCTTGGGTTGTATGTTGATATTCCGTGTGACCAATGAGGTACCTATTGGGGAGGAACGGTGACGGTCCAGTTCTGACACCTCGTGGAGCGTCCTTTGCGTCGTCAGCTTCTACTACATGTGTTTCGTTTTCATTGTGGTTTGATTGGCCACATATTTAATAAGTGTGGTCGGGATGTGATGGGCACCCCCACGGTTCGACTCATCTCTGCTGGAGTACTAGAGGGATCTACATGCCAAGACTTATGTAACAGATTGGGATCGTCAGGCGTCCCACAAACCGGCATCCTCGACTATTGCACCTAAGGACACCTTGTCTCGAGGAAGGGTCCCAATTGTATCCCCGATTACTGCACCTAACGGTGCGAGTTCTCGGGGTGCCACCCAGGCTCGATTGGTAGACCCGGGTTGGAAGAACTTGATGGTCGACCAGCTCTTTGGTAGCTGGAAACCCGACACACCGGGCCTACTTGAGCATAGAGATAGGATTGGCCTTAGAGTTGGAGTTGTGGCTGGAGCTGGAGAATGAGTTGAGGGAGTGAAGCGGGGGTCCATTGGGGAACCCCAAGATGACCAGGACAAGGTGGGGAAGTAGCCCCGTATGGAGGAATGAAAGGAATTCAGTGCTCGATGGACTGACCCTAGAAGGGGTCCCTAGGAAGGGCTTTGCCTCCCAAGGAGTATGAAGTGTTTAAACAATACCTTGAACAACAATAATCAATTTCGTCATAATTTAGTTTTAGCTTGCCTATATGGCGCCTCATCCAATACCGTTAGAGACAGTTATATTATGAAAAGAATAGAGAATAATTATATTCTTTGTGACTAGGGATTTATCTCTAATGCACTCATATGTATTTGAAAGTCTAAATTAATGAAATTGCATATTTTAGTCAAAATAAATGTAACAATAAAAAAAATTAATTGGGGGACATAATAATATTACCGACGGTTTGGTTTTGGGAAAAAGAAGGCTTAGTCCATGTGGGCATTGATACATTCAGAGGTGTGGCAATCATGTCTTCGCTAATAAACATTGTTCTAGTACTCATGAAGAGTATCATCGGCAATACCTGTTGAACTAGATATATGATAAACAGTAAAACAACACCAAACTTATTGTATCACAGGGACCAACATATTTTCCTTTTCTTTATAGGTTTTTCTTTCATATAAAAGAGGATTTCTTTATTGATAATATGAAAGAAGAATACAATAAAATACATTTGGTATACTATCGTCGGACAACAAGAAAACAGATAAAGACAAGCATTCTACGTCAATTAGTGGGTGTTTTTGTTCATTGTCCTCTTAAAAAACACGAGTTTGAGATCCTCGTTCAAGAGATAAGGGTATGAGCATCTCGAATGGTATTACCTATGGGGGACACGTGAGGCGTACGATAATGGATTAGGTGTAAGACCACCCGAGCATAGCTAGTATGAGGACCCTCAACCAGCCCTGTCATGAGCCAAAGCTAGAGCCACGACAACCGCGTTGGCCTCCACCATAACCGGTGTCCAAAGAGCACCCATAACCCCGTTCCGCGCATTTACAATCTAGCCCAAGTGGTTTCGGCAAATAAACCCCACCTAGAGAGGTGATCCTTGGAAAACACTGTCCCATCCACGTTAATGTCGACCCGCCCCTCCATCAGGAGGGACCCAGATAGAATCTACCTTTTGGTCGAGTTAGACCAGTCGAAGTGTTACCCTGACAAAGCACTTCTCGCCAAATCATACCATTCAGCGAGGCAACCATGTCCACGTCGATCGCTGTTGGGGTGACACACTTCCATACCCAGGGATTTCGAGCATTCCAGATCTCCCAAATCCATAAGAGGGTGGTTGTGGTGGACTCCCCCAACACCCCACCCGTAACCTGCATCCCTTAGTCCGGGAGTCTCTGGATAAGACCACTTTTGACCATGTCACGCCCAACAGACTTTTGAAAATAGGAAAGGAATGAATAAGTAGGTCGTGGTTTCTCGTTGTTTGTCGTACATCGGGAAACGAGGGGAAATCATAACAAATTGTTGGGCTAACCGACTAACCACTTAAAGACATCCCGAGAGAGATCACCACAAGAAAACCCATATCTTGGGTTAGGCCAAGATATTCCATAATCAGACTATGGATGAGGCGGAGGCTGATGGGAGTTCTCGATCCTCCTTCGATGAAGACTTCTATATCTTGCCTTAAATGAGTAGATTACAAAATACCAGCCATCTGGATGCCCTTGTGTAATTAAAATAAGGCTCAAGATGGCCTTTTGATCCCGCTCATCAAAAAATCCTCTTATTTAATGAATTTCTTAGAAGAGACTACCCAGAACCATTAATTGAGATACCAGCAGCGGAGACGTCGCCATGGATGGGGTGCGAATATACAAGTCATCCTCATGTAGCCACGGATCAGTACCAACCCTGATATTCAAACCCGAGCCCACAGAGAGTCAGATGCCCGACCTCATGAGATCTTGGGTCACCAAGATGTTACTCTAGATGAAACTTGGGTTCAACCCCTTTTTCGCGGTGAGAAACTCTCTCTCTGGGTAATATCTAGCCTTCATGACCCAAGAAACTAGAGTATCTGGTTTGGTAATAAGCGTCCAAGCCTACTTCCAAAGTAAATCCAAATTGGCATCATGTAAAAATCATTGAAGCCCATACCCCCCGAGGCCTTGGATCGAAATAGCTTTTCCCAATCGGAGAAGCCACCCACCAGAACTTGGTGATGAGCGTAATTTTTCCCTACTTAATTTGACTATTTTTATCTTTTTTGTCCCTCATTTTTATATATTTTACCATTATTTGATAATTGCGCAAAACCTCGTTCATTGTCGTTATTTTTCAAATGTTCCAAATATATTCAACATTGGTCTCATTTTGTAGTCCTCGAAAAAAATAAAAGTATTGACGCAAGAACGAGGCTGATTGAAGCACAAACAGAGCGGGAATGAGCAATGAAAGCTACAAAGGGAAAGGTGGGAATAGTTGAGGACACGTGGCGCAATCAGAGTGTGCCACATGGCAAACTTATCCTATCCCTGAATGGTTGCAGCGACAGTCCACCATAACCCGTGCACCCTTTCTCTTGGACCTCTCATCGCGCTGATCGGTGGCGTTGACCAGGTCAGCTACATTGACCTACCCTCATCCCTCATCCAAGCCATCGGATTCCGCGGTTGTACCGCTCCTCCATGCATCCGCCCGTACCAGATCGTCAGCAGCAACTCCGTTCCCCTTTGTTCTCCCTCTAGTGCGTGTATATAAGCAAAAATACAGATTTTTTGAGAACATAATTTATTTTTCTAACTTAATTTTTCAGCTTTAATATCTATTTTCTCTCTACACATTCTTTCTTGTTCTTCATTTTGGGAGCAAGTTCTACCATCTAAGACATAACTTTGAAGATTCAAGGAGGAACTAAGCATCCATGAAGTCTCCCGCCATCTCCAGCTTCTCCATTTTCATGTGTTGAACCTTTGAAGAGTTGGAGATGGTGGGTTTGCAAGCTTGAGGACTTTTCGATTGGATTTTCAACTCAATCTTGGTTATTATCTCTATCCTTCTCTAGATTTGTTGTAAAGTTAGGTTTTTTGGTATATTTGTGTAGGATTTGAAATCCATGACCTTGGATTTGAATCCTTGGTCATGGGTATTGTGTAAATGTTGATTTCCTCTACTTTAATGCATGAATTGATGGTTAATTTGATGTTGGCGATATTATTTACATTATTTGGGGTTTTTGAGTTAAATTAGCATCCAATTGCTTGTATGAGTATTTTTCTATATTTAAGCTACTCAATGTTTATTTATGATTATCTTACTTTGTGTCAGAATTATCATGTTTTATAAACCGATTTCATGTGCTAGTTGTTTAATCTCTTGGGTGTATATCAAGTTCTAGGTTAGAGTTGGTAAAAATACAAACTTTATCCATTTAGTGAACTTATATAGGATTTACCACATTTACATGTCTTGATTTCCTATTGACGAGATAAAAAATGCTAGGATGTGTTTTATCGATTCTCTTGTGTGTTTCAAGCGGACCGAACGATTTAGGAACATTTTCATGATTGTTGTGTGCACTATGTAGATCGATTTTCGGAGTGATCCATGATTCGATCTAATGTGAGATAAGATTCACTATTATTAGAATTTACTTATGCTTGTGTATTACCAAAATATCGTGATTCAATGTTTCATATAGTTTGCCTTAATTATCGGTGACCACATTTATTGTGGCGTTCGACAGTTATGTTGATTGAACTAGGCGTAGCTAAGTAGATTTATTGAGTATTTTATAGTTTACTTAAGCTTGTGTATTACTAGAGTCTCATGATTCGTTACTCTATGTAGTTCTACTTGATTACTGAAACCATCTTGATCGGTGGTGCTTGGTTTTCAAGAAGTGAACTAGGCGTAACTGAGTAGATTCGTCCATGATTTAGAGTCTTACTTATGCTTGTGTATTATCATAACCTCATGATTCGTTACTCTATTTAGTTCTCCTTGATTTTCGGTGTTCATCTCTATTATTGGCGTTCAGAAATTAGGAAGTGAACTAGGCGAAGCTAAGTAGATTCACCGAGTGGTGCAACTATCTCTACTTTTGGTCAGTGGCGGAGTCATATGGGCTACAAAGGGCACCCCCCCCCCCCCCCCTCAATTTGTTTTTTGAAAAAATATTCATGTTTCTTTATTTATTTTATTTTTTTAAAAAATACTCCTTAGTTCCATCTAATCTCGTAGTTATGCCCCCCCCCCCTAAGGTTTTTTCACTGTCATGTATTATCATTGCAAAATTTTGATGCCCTCCCGTCATTGAAAAAGTTAGCTCCGCCACTACTTGTGGTAGTTGGTCGAGAGAGTAACAAGGCATTCGTTGTTGTTATTTCTTGTTCTAGGATTGATCAAGTTTTGCTCAAGATCATAGAACTACACCCCCCTCTCCCCGTGATTAATATGTTGTTGATTCTAGGGTAATTTTCACCTCAATACCCTAACCATTAATTATTTTCACCTCAATACCCTAACTATTTTTTGCGGCGCCTTAATACCCTAGAATGTTTTTTTTCACCTCAATACCCTAACTATTTTTTGTGGCACCTCACTACCCTATAATGCATTTTTGTGGCACCTCACTACCCTAGAATGCATTTTTTTGTGGCACCTCACTACCCTTAAATGCATTTTTGTGACATTAAAAACTGATTTTTAAAGAAAATTTGAAAACCAATGGCATGCTTTTAAAATTTTGATTGTTAGTGAGTGGTATTATGGACTTTTTAAGTGTTTTCATCCAAAAATGGGTGACAAATTGACGGCGGGTATCAAAATGAAAAAAAAATGCATTCTAGGGTATTGAGGTGCCACTAAAAATAGTTAGGGTATTGAGGTGAAAAAAATTAATAGTGAGGGTATTGAGGTGAAAATTACCTTTGATTCTATGATACTGCATACATAGGAAATTAAGTGCTATAAGACCATAAGGAAAGCATTTATTGTTATTACCCATCATTAATCATACCATGCGTTAATTGGAAATCGTGTTTACTTATGTCTGTGACCAACTCTTTGTGCGAAACAATAACATTGTATCTTAGGTGGTAGTGTGTATATAGATTTAATTGTTTTCTAAAATTAAAAATACTTTTACTTTTTTTGCCCCTTATTTTCTCTTTCGGGGATGTGGAAGTGACATCCCACGTCCCATGGTTTTAGCAAAATACTAATGTTATTTCTACTCCTTGTGGGATCGACCGATACTTACCGTCTGATCTATTGTTTAATGATCGTGTATTGATGTACGTTAAAAGAGGGATTTGACCCATAGTCATCCCCACTCATCACTTTACAAAGGCCACGTGAAATTGATCAAGGATGCTATGAGGGACCCTGGAAACCATCATCACATAAATGGAAATAGAGGTCATAAAAGACTTAATCATTGCCTCTCGTACCACCAGGGACTTAATCCTATTAAGCTTAGATTCATACATGTATCAATATAACTAATCTATGCATATATGTAAAGAGATTACCTTGATATAAGATACTTTTCTATTAACTGGTTCGATATAAAGACTTTTTAAAATATTAGACGAGGCACCCAAATGTTTTCCCTCCAACGATATCCACACGAGTAAGACGATCCCACAACTTGACTAGTAGCCTTGACCGAATTTCCCTCTTTTCTCTCTATAAGGGTGGCAGAAATTTACAGTTACCACAAGGTTTACACAACTTGATCTGTCGGGGCTCGTTCTACCCGATCTAAAGTCTGTAATAGTACTGTGCACAAGAAAGGGACATAACAGATGTTCAAAAGAGAGAGCAATAGGTGCTACAACAACGCTGGCCAAGAGGGGAAACCTAAAAAAATACACCAAGCAGCTTAGAGAACCCACATCAGTGGGGGGGGGGGGGGGGGGGGGGGGGGGGGGGGGGGGAGGGGAGGGGGGATCACGAACCCTGGGGCTGAACCCTCTGCTGACTGGGCAGGGTTCAGCCCCCTGCCCCCTAAAATTTGTGTGCTGCACATCAGAGGGGCTTGTATGTGGGGCTTGATTTTCAGAAATGCTGACTGGGTAATTAATTAAGCTTTTACATGAATATGTTCACGTTATTTTTAAATCAACAACTACTAAATAAAATAGAAATAAAATTCATAAATAGAAATAAAGTTTCATTAATAAAAATACAAAATTTAAAAAATACATAACTTAAAAAAAGACATAAAAACTTAAAAAAAAATACATAATTAGGCATCCCCGTTAATGTGGTCGATTTGTTTCTGAAGTTTTCGAATTTGACCCATCCATACCTTCATCATTTCCGCATGGTGCACCATCATTTCCGGGGTAAAGTCGGCCTTCATATCTTTCACTTCTTGCATATATTTATCAATTTTCTCGTCAAGAGCCAAGGTAACCTTCGCCTTCTCACACCTCCCCTGATCCCTTTGGACGATGTACGATGCTCTGTCCGCCATACTCTTCCCCTTCCTCTTCGCGGCCTTATTGCCAATTGGGCGTTCTCGTGGAGGCGACATGCCAGGTGGGGAACTTGGACGTACGGGTGGGGCATTTGGAGCGATTGAGGAAGTTGAGCCCCCGACTTGTTCCTCGTCACCACTTAAATGTGTGACATTATCATCGTCGGTGGGGACTGAAGTGGGCGGGGTGGTGCTGCTATAACTGTTGGACGCGTCCAATCGTCGTCGAAGTACCCCGGCTTCGCCTTCCTCCGCCCAGAACTTTTCATCATTTTCAAACGGCTCTATCCAATGGTGGAGCTTGAAAATCTTCGGCTCGTTTTTTTATTTTGTCGACGTGGATTCGATAGAGTTCCATCGTCCGCTCCCTAAACTTTTCTTCACTCCAGCCGCTATGACATGGCAGGGCCCTCTCCTTGTTCAGCAGTGTGACATACCACTTGACTCTTGTAGCACTTTTGTTGAAATGGGTCTTGACGGCTTGCACCATTCACTGAGTCAATGGGAAATTCCCAGCACTACACAAGCGCCTATGAACCGTGGTCCAGAACGTGCTCCCATCTTGCGAGGTTCTGGTGATGGGGTCGTGCGTTGTGCGTTTCCATGCTCTGATCAGGAGCATATCCACTTGAGGGGGCCATTTGCTTCACCTTTTTGGTGTCACCCAGGTACTCGGTCCCACGGATGATGAAGTAGACGACATGCGGGTTGCGGGTGCGCCCGTCATCGAGAATTGTGCTTGCCCGAAATAGTTGGCAGCCATGTTGTAATGGTCGAACAGTGGGTGGGTGAATACCCCAGTCGTGATTGGCGGTGGTCCAAATGGATTAGGCGGTGGTCCCATTGGATTGGCCGGTTGTCCTATTCCACTTACGTTGACATTTAAATTTAAATTACAATGAAAATTGGATAATTCATTTGTTTGGTCACAAATAATTAAAATTAAACATATAATGTAACTATAATTGCGCATACATGACATTAAACTTAATAAATTGATTAAAACTTTAATTAATGAAATGAATAAAATTAAAATTCAAAAAATTACCTTGGCCCCAAAGAGAGACCACGTATTGGTTGAACGCCTCGGGGTTCCAACCACCGGTTTGGGTGAAACCGGTTTGCAACATCTGTACGTAGGACGACCCGGCTTGATTGGTGGTCGCACCTTCTGGATTGGGGTTCGCAGGTTGTTCCTTGGTGCTGTCCTCCTCTTCCGAGTTGAAAAATTCCTGTTCCGGGGTTGAGTGGAATCGTCGTCAGACACTAACGATCAGATTTTTCAAAGACGATATGAATTTGAGAGAGTGAGGTTGGAGAGAATTTAGAAGTTTGACGAGAGAGAGGCAGAGGAGCGTGAGTCAGCGGGGCTGATTTTGGCCCCGCGCCTCTGCCCCTCGAAGCCCCCCCCCCCCCCCCCTGCACGCCTGCCTCCTCACACCGGCCGAACCCCGAACCCCTGATGCTCTTATGGAGATAATTGAGCTCAAACTGAAACGTGGCCATGTGGTTTACCCTTGTTCCTATGAGACATTTGCGAATTCATATACATCATCAACCAAATGCTTCAAATTTATTCCACACATTTGGGATAAATACAATACACAGTTAAGAGGAACAAATGAATGAAATCAAACAATGTTGTTTTCTGAGAGAGTAGATGGAGAGGAACCAGAAGACAGATCATCCATGATGGAGCTATCCATGTCCTTTCCTCCTCCAATGATATCTCCGATCATCTTACTCACCACACTCATCTTTGGCCGATCAGCCAAGCACAGCAATGCCACTTCCATAACAACTCTCATCTCCTCCTCCATCTCCTTGCGCCCCAACAGCTCAATATCAAGCACTTGACTGCAACTCCACTCCTTCCCCACCACTTGCTGCTCCACCCACTTCACCAAACATTCTCCTCCTTCCTCGACCGCCATCTTCCCGGTGAGTATCCCCAATAAGATCACCCCAAAGTTGTACACGTCGCATTTCTTGGAATACTTTCTGTTAAGTTCCGGGGCTGTATAAGCGTTGTGCAATGAAGATGAGGAGAGTGAGGTTGGCAAGATGTGGTGGATGCCAATGTCGCATTGCCCAAGTGGTCATGTATGATGTTGGATGATGTCAAATGTCCATGGTGGAGCTTGCCATTGTTGCAGCTATGCAAGAAAGCAAGACCTTGTGCAGCATCTGCAGCTAGCTTCAACCTCCCACTCCACCCCCATGGTGTCCTTCCAGGTCCTCTGTTCCCTGTCAAAAACACCAATCAAATCCATAATTTTAAGTTAATTCATTAATGATGAAGGGCATAGTAAAATGGGGTAAAACAAGAACTAACTATCGCCTAGTTGTATTGCTCAAGAACTTGCTGCAGATCGACTAATAAGTCAGCAACAAGTTCTTGAGATGTACAAGTCGGAGATAGTTAATACCTAGAGTATTTCCTAATAAAATTGATGAATTTGGTGACAGTCCGTGTAAGAGAGAGTGTAGGCTTCCAGAGGGTAAAAAATCATAGACAAGGAGCAATTCATCTCTAGAATGGTGGTAAGCTCTGAGGCTCACTGCATTGGGATGCCTCAAACCACCGATTGATCTTAGCCACGGATCGACCTCCCTCCGCTTGGTCTTCTCCTTGACCCTCTTCACCGCCACCACATGGCCGCCGTCCAACGCCACCTTGTAGGTGGTACCGGCGCAGCCCTTCCCCAACATCTCCGCCGAGGCCTTGAGCAAATCATCCACGTCGGAGAACCCCTTGCACCCACCAAACACTACCATCTCTCTGCCGCGCTCTTGGCCTTGTCTTGTTCCTCTCCCGCTCTTTATCTCCGTTTCGGCGAGTCTCTTGCTCTTGTAGCCACACCAGCACCAGACGGCCGCGATTATCGCCAGAACCGCCGCCGCATCGAGGCATACGAAGATCAGCAGCACGCGGTTGCTTACTCTCTTCGTAGTTGTGCGACGACCAGTAGCTGTGGGCTTTTCGATCTGATTCTGAATCTGGCTCTGGGGTGTTTGATTTGAGCAATCGCGCGGCAACGGCTCGCCGCAGAGGTCTTCGTTTCCGGAGAACGATGTCTGAGGAAAGGTGGTCATCCACGACGAGATTTGGCCGGAGAGGTCATTACCCTAGACATTGAAACCTTAATCGAAGCAGAGGAATTCGCCGAGCCAAGAGATCCGGTGAAGTGGTTGCCCTCTAGCCTGACGGTGAGCAGGTGCGTAATCCGGTTCAATTCAGCCATTGGGATCTGAACGGTGAAACGATTGTGCGAGAGGTCTATCGGCCTGAGGCGGCGGAGATCGGATATTCCGGAAGGGAACATTACGGCGAAATCGTTGTGGGAGAGATAGAGGTGCTTGATGTTGGGCCATGTGGACAAGTTCAATTGTTGAGAGGAAGAGAGGTGGTTGTGGGCGAGGCTGAGGAGCCTGAGCTGTGTGAGTTGATTTAATGGGTGAATCGACCCGGAGAGATTGAGGTTCTGGAGAACTAACCTGGTGACGCGGCGAGTCCTGGGGTCGCAGGCGACGCCGAGCCACGAGCTAGAACAGGGGTCGGAGTGGAGCCAGGAGGAGAGCGAGTTGGTTGGGTCCGAAGAGGCCTTGAAGTCCAGCAAGGCGTCAAGGTCTTCCGAGTTCGAGAGAGATACAGTTAAAGCGACAAGGATGAAAAAGAAGAAGAATGATCGGAGAGGGAACATTTTGGATCACTTTCTGGGGAAAGTAGCAGAGAAGAGAAAAGAGTCGATAAACCCAAATTTAGAGACGGGGACTAGCCGTTGGAGTTGGGACTGCAAAGCAAACGACACCGTTTGGGACTTTATGATAAATAAAACCGTGTTAGTAATAGTGGGTAGTGGGTGTGGGCCCAAACTCCAGCAAGGATCCAGTGGACAATGAATGTGACAGGCTTGTCAGTGATGTCTATTTGGGTTGGGCCTTGAAGGCCCTCATTGTGACAGCCGATTACTTGTGGCTTAGATAAATTTGGCTGCTGCTGCTGCCACTATCCATTATCTACCCAAACCCAATCTATATATACTTGTTCAAAGGTGATTTGGATACTAATCTAAACCCTATGTGTTTTGTGAAATTTGGATTTATGATTTTTTTTCTGAATGAAAAGGAAAATTTATTAGCTCAAAGATCCATCTTTGAGAATAACATTTAAATAAAAAACTCAATCTTTCCACATAACTAACATTTACGTATCACAAACCTAGCCGCCTCTTCCCTCTGCCTCCTCTTTGAAGCCGTAAGTTTTTTGCCATAGCCATGGCATGCACCATGGTCCTCTCCACCATGCCCCCAACACAAGCGTTCTCCTTAACCCCTTTGGAGTTCTCCTTAACCCCTTAGGGGTTTCTCCTCGTACCCCTCAGGGGTTGACCTCTCGTCGTCGCCGATCATCCCTCCCGTCGACGTGTTCCACCGTCGCATCATTCCCGACATCCAACTACCCTCCCTTCGTGTCGCACCCTCCTTGGAACGAACAAAGTTCATGTCGTCGCTATCGGTCTTCTCGCTCTCCACGACGTCGCCATCAGCAACGGGATGCAACCACCGATCGGGCCGCCTAGGCATCGGCCCTACGTATCTCCAGGACAGACTCAATCACACCGGAACACCAACGGGGCCGTGACCGGAGTAATCCTAGAAGGTCGCTGGATTTGGGACCCGGGATGAGGGCCTCGACACCCAAAGTCGGTCACCTCGAGACTGGACGAGTCAGTTTGGGTCGAACCAATGATGATCAAAATATGCCAGTGCTGGGAGGTCTCGGGAAGCCTGCAACTACAGCTCTCTACTTCTGGTCGTTTTTATATTATCATGTTTTTCATTGGAACAATTTTATTTCTGTTTTCCTTTGGATAATTTTCTTTATGTCTCGCTGTTTTGAGACGTCGGTAAGGGGATGTCCTGAGGTATTGTCTACGATATCAAGTATGCTATTTTTATGGCTCCATGAGCGCTGGGCTTGCTACGGTCGGCTCGGACATATATCTGGAACCCAGGGCGGTTACGCTCTACCATGTACAATTTCTTTTTCGCATTAATGCACTTCCCCGATTACCCGTTAAAAAAACATTTACGTATCACAATGAAAACAAAATTAATGATCTGCAGTCTGACAAACAAAAACTAGAAGGAGCTCTGCTCAGGTTTGATGTCAGACGTCGTCATGGGTCTTCCCCTTCCTTCCAGCACAGTTTTGGCCCTTTCCCTCCGTCTCCGGGTCGGGAGTCTCGTTCCCTGTCGTCGCCACTTCTCTCTGCCCCTGGTGTGGATGAGATCCCGTCCCAGACACGTTTTTCCTCTGCCTGGCGTCGTCGATATAGGCTTCGCTCCACCTTCCGTGGCTCTGCCTTGGGAAGTCCAGGTACGATGTCCTCGCCCCAGGCTAGGCAATCGCCATCCCTGGACTCTCTGAGCGATTCTGATTCCGCTCCCACTGACTCTGTCGTTGGGATGTCGTGCTTGGGGCCTCCTCTGGACTCGTTGCCGTCAGGATCCTAACCCCCTTCTCCAAGGCTGAGCTTGGGTCTGGACGATATAGCCTCGCAGGGTATATTGGGGGACCACTCCCCGACCTTGTCTTCTTCGTTGCCACCTTCTGCGCCCTTATCGCCGGTTATACCATCCGACCAGAGGAATTGGAACCCGGGTCCAAGGCCTCCGTCTTCACAAGTCAAACAGGATCTTAGGACCCTGGGGGAGTTGTCGGGGAATGGATACGGGCCTTCATAAGCAGCAGCTCAGACATCTTCTACGAGACCACCGTCCCCACCTACTTTTCCTGTCTGAATCTTTGCTGGATAGCCAAGACTGCACTATTATATCTCTCTCTCTAGGCTTCCAAGAACATCTATGTGTTCCTTATGTTCGAGGGACGGGGGACACGCCGACTCAGATGGGACTGGCTTTGTTTTGGGTCTCTGGCATCACCGTAGCGCTTAGATCGTCGTCAGCTCGGTACATTGATGTGGACCTTTCGGCCCCGGGGTATGAGGACATTCACCTCATGGGTATCTACGAGAAACCGCGTAGGGATCGGCGACACATTACTTGGGACTAGATCCGTAGTATTCATTCCCCATCGAGACCCAACTGGATCCTTATTGGAGATTTCAATGGAATTCTGGACCCGGACGAAACTACGGGATGTCGAGCGTATCCGCTGAGTCTTTTGGATGACTTTTTCTCGATGGTGAGCGACCTGAGCCTTGTGGATGTCCCTATGTCTGGACATCGGTTTACCTGGTTTAGAGGACGGCGTCACGATGCGAGGGTCCAGTCCATATTGGATAGGGCCTTGGTCTCGGATACCCTTTTTCCCACCCTTCCGGATATACATTTCTGTAACACTAGGGTCACCACATCAGATCACTGGTCGGTCTTGCTGTCCTTGTCTCGGCATATATCCCACCGTAGTCACTGGAATTTCAGGTTCTAGTCTCAATGGGTTCATGATCCGGAGTGTGGCAACCTGATTCAAGGGCCTTGGGATAAGAACCCGAGGACAGCTATTGGTGATGTGATCCACGTAGTGGGTAAGTCTTTGGATAAATGGGGTCACCAGCATTTTCGTCAGAATATTCAAATGGTCCCAAAGGCAAATTGCAGAATTGAATGGTTGGACAGATAGACCAGGAGTACATCAACGGGAGGCGATTCAGATACAGTATGAAAGAGCTTTGGGGGAACAAGAAGCGTTCTGGCTTCAGCGGGCTAAACAAGATTGGTTATCTGAAGGGGACAGAAATACAGAGTTCTTCCAGGCAGCCTGTTCGTTTCGGCGGAAGATAAACACGATCTTACCCTGAAGAATGACAATGGGGAGCCGGTTACATGGGACATGGGTAGGCGGCAGCTAATCGTGGGGTACTTCACTGCTTTATTCACCTCTTCTCTCCCTGATCTGCAAGGATTCCCCATAGAACTGTTGTTATGCATCACCTAGACCCAGAATTAGGCTCTGATATCTCCTTGTGAGGCGGCAGAGGTCCGCTTGGCAGTGTTCCAAATGGGGCCGGATAAATCTTCGGGCCCGGATGGTCTGAACCCTCGGTTTTATTAGTATTATTGGCCGATGGTGGCGGATGAGGTGGTGAGATTTATCTAGAAGTATTGACGACTCGTACGTTTGATCACAGGTTGAATGACACCACAATCGTTCTTATCCCAAAGAAGTCGGACCCGGATAAGGTAACTGACCTCCGTCCTATCGCGTTATGTAATGTTATTTTCCGAATCTTGTCGAAGGTATTAGCCAATCGGTTACGGCCCCTGTTGGACACGTTTATCTCAGCCACACAAGGGGCATTTATCCCTGGTCATTGTATCTAGGATAACATACTGATAGCCTTTGAGGTCATACACTTTCTCCGCCACAAGCGCCAAGGGCAGGTCGGTTTTATGGAACTCAAACTTGATATGAGTAAAGCCTATGACAGAGTTGAGTGGGACTTTCTCCTACGGATAATGACCCGTCTGGGTTTCTCGGCGAAATGGATCGAACTGGTAACCTGTTGTATGAAGTCTGTCCACTATACCGTACATCTGTGGGACGGGAAACACCGAGGCTCACGCCGTCACGAGGTTTGAGACTGGGGGATCCTCTGTCCCCATATCTGTTTCTTCTTTGTATGGAAGGCTTGTCTTATGTACTACGACAGGCTCAGTCTGAGGGTCGGTTAGGGGGTGTTAGGGTCGCAAGGGGGGCCCTAGATATCTCTCATATGTTCTTCGCTGAAGATTGCTATATCTTTTTTCGGGCTACTCCTGAAGATGCTTGAACGGTTAAAGACATTCTGGGGATGTTTGGTGGCCTTTCGGGCCAGGTTCTGAACCTGAACAAATCTTTAGTCTTATTTAGTAGAAATACGACTCTACCTATGAAACAGACTTGTTCTCAGATTCTCGGAATAGGGGAGACCTCGGAGGCCTCTATGTATCTGGGGGTTCCAAATATGATCGAGAGAAATAGGAATGTGGCCATGGCTTACTTGGGAGATAGGATTATCCAGCGAATTAGATCATGGGATGGAAAATTGTTATCCCCTACAGGTCAGGAAGTAATGATCCGGTCTTTCCTCACCTCTCTTCCAGTGTATGTCATGTCGGTATTTACTATACCCACCAAGATCATCCATAGGATTCATGTTGCGCTGGCTCGGTTTTGGTGGGGGGAAGACAGGTCGCCCGATCATTTGGCAGGACTGGGATAAATTATGCCAGCCAAAAGAGGCGGGGGGAATGACATTCCGACACCTCAGTGATGTTAATAAAGCCCTACTGGGGAAATATGGTTGGAGCTTAATCCACCGACCCCACTCCCTGATGGCCCGGGTACTCAAAGCTCGATACTTTCCAGGGGTAGGTTTTTTGGAGGCAGGTACGGTGGCGAATTAGAGTTTTACGTGGGCGAGCATCTTATCCACTCAGGAGCTCCTTCGGGGTGGACTTCGTATAACTATTGGATATGGACGGGACACCCTCGTGTTAGGTACGCCATGGCTGGTAGGGTCTAACCTGGAGACCACTTCGTCTAACCCTGCACTGGCGGGTGCCCGGGTTGCGGGACTTATGGTGCCAGGGAGCCTATGTTGGGATGCTCCCCGGATGGGGCTGGTTTTCTCGGATGAGGAGCGAGACATGATACTTCAGGTACTACTCTCGGCCCTCCGGGGGAGGGATACTTGGTATTGGGCTGTTGATCGGACGGGTCACTATACCACAAAGACGGGATATGCGATTCTGGCTTCCGCCCGTCATGCAGCAAGACAACAAGCAGTCTCGGTCACCTGGTCAGTTTTGTGGTCCATTCCCGCTCCCCCACGTCTCCTAATATTTCTATGGCGGGGTGCTCACAAATACCCTTCAGGTGGCTACTAATCTGAAATATAGATTTGTTCCTATTTCGCCTATATGTGACATATGTGGCCAAGCTCCGGAGACAGTGGAACATATGTTCTTCGAGTGTGGGTTTGCGAAAACATGTAGGACCTAGGCAGAGGACCTAGCCCCACAAGATCAAGGGTGAACATTTGGGCAATGGTGGGCTGGAGTGGAGGCTGGGAGATCGCGTGATAATATGGCGGAGATTCTCTCAATTTTATGGGAAATCTAGAAGGCCAGAAATGAGCTGAAATGGAGAGGGATTCCCCCGGCGGCCCTTCGTGTGATGTCGGCTGCATCAGCTCATCTAACCGCCTAGAGAGAGGCCAAGGCTGCAGCCCCAAAGCCGAGATGCACCCCACCGAATTGGACGGCTAAATGGGTCCGCCCACCCTCCGATACTATTGCTATTAATGTGGATGGGGCTGTATTTCAGGATACTCGGTAATTTGCATGGGGCGTGATCACTAAGGACTCTCTCGGATCGGTTCGATTAGCTGCAAATGGTCTTCTGCCGGGGACTTGGAGTCCTATTATGGTCGAAGCCTGTGCTCTGGCGACAGCACTAAAAAATGCACCACTCCTTGGGCCCAGTGTCGTTATCCGGTCTGACGCTCAGGTCCTTCTCAACATGATTTCGCATGGTAATCCTCCATTCTCCCCCATTGGAACATTCATTCGAGACATCCGAGAACTTCTTTCACAACAACAAGGGACTACCCTTCAGTTTGTTAAAAGAACAGCGAACAAGGCCTCTCATTGGCTAGCCAGGGAGGCGCGTTCTATGTCTGTTCTTCCGTGGTCCGACCCAGTGCCTGATGCACTCCAATATATCGTTACTTTCGATTTACAATAAAAATTCTGCACCTTTCGGTTAAAAAAACATTTATATATCACACACATCTTTTTTCGCTAATTCATGAGCCATCTTGTTAGCATCCCGACATTGCAAGACCTCAATGATTAAGACACCATTAAGCCGCCTCCACACATCAACGCGGATAAATTGAACTACTTCCAAAATGTCGATTCCAAACTCATCAATACCAAAGTGATGATACAAGCAAAACTGCAGCCCAGCCTCAGAGCCATTTTTTTTTTGATCAACAATTTTTGTTTTTATAAAAGATAGCTTTCGAAGTGAAAGACTAAGCTAAGGGATGAACCCTCAAGACAATACAGCCAAACAGTGTCTAAAATGGACACCACTAATGACTTGCCGTGCAAGGCAAGAGAGCAACACTAGTTCAAAAATACAAAATCAACTGAACATGACTTGCAAGCTAATCAACTACCCGAAACACCCCAAATTACTAATAGGACCGTTGATGAGCCCCCAACAACTATGTAATACCAAATCATCTCATCAAAACTAACACCCTATTAACCTAGTTTGATCCAAACCAGTACCAGAACTAAGAAGCATAACAACCCATGCTGATAAAACCAGTACACCACATGCAGTAAAAACTTCAGAATGCAAAAGGATCCGAAATTTGTATCTCCAACCCTTGAGTGATTATTGTACCAACTGAAATCCTTTTTGGATCAATTCAGCAAATGATTGTTGTGCTGAGACAATAAGACTCCCAGCCCAAGCACATTTCCAACCTTTTGATCAATATCAATCTCTCAAGTCTTGAGTAGTGAACTCTTCCAAACACAGAACCACATTCAGCATTGCACCCAAAAGAGAGCTGCAACCTGCACCAGTCAAAAGGTAAAGAAACCCAAGTATGAGGCATGCCTACTGCCCCAACCAGGAAAAACAAAACAAAATCAAAACACTCAGCCTAAGAAAGGATGCTTCTACCCTCACACTACAAGTACACTAAGCCACAAAAAATAAACCCCCACTCCCACAGCAGAAGTATTGCACAACTACCCCAATGAAGAGAAAACTGACCTTACCAAGAGCCTCACAACACTCCCCAACTAAACCCACCCAACCCTTCCCCAAGCCCCCCAAAGCATCAAGGTAACCTCAACTGCCTGTTCGGAACTCTGAAACCACAATCCTGAGGATTGATCACCCAATCCAGAAAAGAGAAGGATTGATTTTTCTTGAATTTGGCCCACAGTAGCTGGTATGACATGTTTTGAATTTGCTGCAAGACTTCATGAGGATGATCAAAGGAGTTTCTAAAGATTAGTTTGTTTCTACAGAGCCGTATCTTCCACAATGCTATAGAGACAATCAAACTCCAATGTGAGCTCTTGATGTGTGCCCCTAATTCCTTCCAAGACACAAACCAGTCTTTGATGTTTTCATTACAAGTTGTAGATAAACCCCACCATTCCAAACAGAGAGACCATATAGTCGAAGGAACCTGACAGCCAATGAGAAGATGATCCAAGTCCTCAGGTTCCTCTTGGCAGAAAGGACACCAGATATTATTGTTGTAGATTCCTCTAGCCAATAAGAAGCATTTAGTTGGTAATGCTTGCATACAAATGAGCCAAACAAAAGCTGCTACCTTGGGAGGAAGGATTGGATCCCAAAGTAAAGCAGGCCAATTAAGATTGAGGGTTTGCTCCTCATCCAATGCTTGATACATTCTCTACACTGTGAAACCCCTTTGATCCAGCTTCCAAGACACTTGATCCTCACCATCTACTAATTGGGGGAAGCTATTTAACAATTGAGATAGGATTACTAATTGATCCACTTCCCAGCCTCTCAAATCTCTTCTGAAAATTAATAACCATTCTCCTTGAAAACTGAATTGAGCTATACTGTCCTTCTTCTGGATACTTAAATGGTAGAGTCTCTGAAACATGCTCTTTAAAGGGATGTCAGTCAACCAAACATCCTCCCAAAAATAAACAGAGTTGCCTGAGATCACTGTCCATTGAATACCATTTGCTCCAAAGGCATTTGCAAATTTAGGACAAGTTAGTAGTGTCTCAATATGTCTGAGGAAGCACTGACCATTACTGAGGATAAATTTTGAGAGATCTCAAGAATTAGGATCCCATCCATATTTGGAGCACAATAATCTCTTCCACAGGGAATCCTTCTCCAATGCAAATCTCCACCACCATCTTGCCAACAAAGCCATATTCATGATGTTCAACCTTTTAATTCCCAAACCTCCTTCTGATTTTGGTCTGCACACTCTATCCCATGCCACTTTATGCAGACCTTTTTTGTTGCTAGTACCATTCCAAAGAAATATTTTTTGCCACATTTCCATTTCCACTATTACACCCTTTGGAGCCTTGTAAAGGGACATGTAATACAATGGTAAAGAGCTGAGAGATGATTTAATGAGTGTGATCCTCCCTTCAAAGGATTTTGCTTTATTTTTCCATAAGCTCAGTTTTGCTTTAAACTTTCTAATAACATGTTCCCAAGTTTTCTTTCTTCTAGGGTTGGCCCCAAGTTGAAATCCCAAATAATTAAAGGGTAATTGAATTGAACTGCAACCAAGAATACCTGTGACCTCCTCTTCTGTGATTGATGCAGGATTGAGCAAAAGCACCTTGGATTTTTGGAAATTTATCTTCAGACCAGTGGCTTCTTGTAAACACTCAAGTATATGCTTTAAATTTTTGACTTCTTGTTTCCCAGCTTGTATGAAAATCAAGGTATCATCTGCAAATTGTAGATGAGAGATCTCAGGGCCACTTGCACTGCACTGAACACCTTTGAACATTCCTTCTAGAATTGCTTTGGACATAAGTTGATGTAGGCTTTCAGCAATCAAGGCAAATGAATTACTTTGTTCCTCTCAACCCAAATAAATAGCAAAGACCCAACCTATCAGTAAATTTGAAGGAACTTAACACATTAGCTGCTCAATTAGTTACTGAAGCTCAATCCTCCTTATTCTACAAGTTTTTTTTTTACCGTAGTACAGTTAGACAAAGCATGTCCAGTGGTTTCAACAAACAGACCACATAACGGTATAAACGAGAGGACCCAATACCATGTGTTTTATGGATTTTTTGTTCAATCGATAAAGATTCAGATTCAATGGTTAATCAAATAAAGATCCCAATTTTAATTATAAGACACCGATCAAAGAAAGATAATGTAAGAATCTAAAATTTCATGGGAGAAACAAACAAAGCTTACAAGTCTTGTCACTATCTCTTCTTTTTTGTTTTGTTTGAATATGTCACGTAAGTCTTTGATTGAGCATGTAATTGGTACGTGAGTATTCAAGGAAAAACGAATTTCATTAGCTGGGTTGTGGACTAGAGATGCGAAAGATGTGCTTTGGATCAACACGTTTTCACCGGTAAATGAGACATGAAAAGGATGCAACTAAAACAAGACCATAAATCACATACATCAATTTTGTTTTGAACATTAAATAACAATATTTATAAGAAGTTTCATAACTCCTAAAAAACTTTTCTCTCTCGACTCTTCTCTCCCAACCCAAACTCTAGAGCGTCGCCCGTCCTCCTTCTACAGCAATGTTAATCGTGGCCTTAGGCCATGATTTTCGCCGGTGGAGAACTCCCTTTTCCTCCCTTTCTCCTCCGTTTCCCCTCTTCTTTTTACCCTCTTTTCCTCTATTTCGCTCCTTCCTCCTCTTTGGGCTTCGCCCTTTCTCCAAATCTCTCTTCAGATCTGCTTCTGTTTCGAGATCTGAGGGGCGATGGAGTGTTGTGAGTTTCTCTCCGGCGCTCCGGTTCGAGTTGGTGTTGGGGCGTGGTACGACTTTCCTCTCTCTCTAGGGTTAGGATTGTTGCAGATCTGGCCGTCCAATACGCCTTGGTGGTTGCTCCCCCGATGCTCCCTTGGTGGTGGCTTGCTCATCTGAGCCTGGTGTAGTTGCCAGATCTGGTCTTGAGTCAACCTTCCATTCTAAAGGATCGTTGCGGATCTGCTTGCTGCGCCTCTGAGATGTCGGCCTCTCTCTGTTGGCTGCTCTGTTGACCTGGACTTGCTCGCAGGACCTCTGTCTCCTCTATGGACTCGCTTCAGACGCTCCTGTCTATTCGTGCTCTTAGAGGTCAGATCTGACTCTCCCTCTCGCCTGACTCTGGCTTGGTAGAAATATCATTTCTCTTCGTATGCATTTATCGGGGTTGGCCGGAAGTGTGAAGATGTCAGAGCTTGACTCCAGGCCTTTGGTTAGCTGGTATGACGATCCGTTCTTGAGGTTTATTCACCTCATTTTCCCTGTAAGGTTCTTTCTTCTCCCTACCCTGTTTTGCTTTCCCTTGGGTCTCGGCTTCTCTTCTTCTCGAATCTGTTTGGTTCGAGCTCGCCGGCTTGGAGGTGACCTCTGGTGAGTTCTTTGGGCGCGTTGGCCCTTCTCTGAAGCCTTTTTCTTGGGTTAGCATAGTCAACAGGGTCTGTCTCAGCCGTTCGCGGTGCTGGCCGCCAGCAACTTAGCTCTGGTCTCTCTTTTGAGGGAGGCTATTCTAAGGAGTAGGGAGGGGGTTTACCTTCTCGGTTAGGGGTTAGAATTTTCTGTTAGTTGGCTCTTGTTCTTGGTTGGCTTCCTCCCGTGTTATGCTTCAAGGTTGCAAGATTTGGGTAGTTGAACCCTATTTTTATAATTCTAGGGCTTAATGGTAGAGAAATCTAGGATTCAGTCCCTGTTTTGGTTTTTAATTTCTTGGGTGGCTCCTTCTTTGCTTGTTTGTTTTAGCTCTTTGTTGGTGTTTACTGGTGTAGTTTTGGGTATGTGTACCCCATCTTTGTTTCAGTCTTGCCCGGTTTGTAGGGGCTGTTTGCAGGTGGTCTTCAGGGTGTGTGTACCCTCTCTGTGTTGTTGTCTTCTTGCCTGGTTGGATAGGTCTTTTGAGTCTGTAACTGGTTGCTTCTATACTCCTCTTCGTCGGAGGTTTAATTTTAAATTTGCTTTGCCGATAAAAAAACAGTATATTATATGGAGCCTCAAGGTTCTGACTATAAAAGGTCCAGTGAGATGAAACAACTTTCGTTACACAAAATTGAAATGATTCGATGTACGAAGTCCGAACATTGTGGGGTTAAAATACATAAAGTATATAAGCTACCCTAATAGAAAGAGTCATAATGATCTAATGAGTGTCGTCAGGGTATAGCTATAGTAACAGTAGTGACCATCGAGACTATTGTTGTTGACTGAAAGGCAAGACATGATCAGTCTTTAAACAAGATACTAGTTGTACGTAATAGGGTTGAACAATCTCCCGAAAATCAAACTGATGTCATATCCTATTTGATATCAACGAGGGCTCTATAAAACGTGGAAGTGTTGGGTCCCGACCTGGTAGGAGATCGTTGTGTCGATACTTAGTGGAACTGGTGTCCCTGCTGACCGTCCCCCTCTGCCACGCGCGGGCGCCCGTCCCCACGTCATAGCTGATCCTCTTTGTCTGCCCCGAGCCATGCCTCAGTGTCTCTGCACGGATACACGCAAACGTTCAATTTGCGAACTTAAATGAAGACACAAGCTCGAACACACTAACGTTCACACAGTCTACATCTACCCCAACGCACTTGTTACTAAATGTCACACCGTTCACGCTAATCATACTTTATTTATAATAACGCGTAAGCGAAGCCTCAATTTTTAACCACACAACGTACACCAAGCCCTCATCCAGTCCTTTATGCATTTACTTATAACTTTCCGCAACCAAGCCAGTGTTCGCTACTCGTCCCTTGCGGGAAAAGTAGTAAAGGGGATGAGCGTTATGCTCACCTCCACGGACACCCGCTCGATTATGGCATACTAGTAACGCACCAAAGATTTACCACTCTAGTCAGGGCAAAACACCAACACAAAACTGAAGTCAAACAACCCACCGTCCATGCTAACAACACCTCAAGTACTCGCTCGAGTAAGATTAACCTCGACACGGGAAACATGTCCTCAAATCAGTAAAACACCACTGCTCGCGCCATTAACGCCTTAAGTATACTAACACGTAAGCGAAAAACTCAACAACAACCTAACCGTACGGCAGGCCTACGGCCTCCATAACCCACAACTGCGAACACAAACCCATACAACCAACGCTCAAACACACGAACATGAACCGAGTCACACAACCACAAACCTCAAAGCACAACGAAACCTTGTAACCAAAGTTCGATTCCCTCTAGAACACCCTAAGTTTTCCTTTTTCTTCCCTTTTTTTTTGAAACCCGGCTGGACCGGTCCGGCAGGTGGGCCGGACCCTATGGCAGTCCGGGCCGGCATGACAACCGTACCGGGCTGGCTGCCGGGCCGGCACGCCACCCGTGCCATATTGGCTGCCGGGCCGGCATGCCAGCCGGTCCATGCTGGCTGCCGGATCGGACCAGCGTGGCCCTCCTGGTCTCGGACCAGGTCGGCCCGTGGTCCGTCCCGTAGCCACGACCGTCTCGCCCCTAATTGCCCGTCACGTCGATCCTAGGACACTCGCATCCTACCCTTCTCCTAGCGACCCGCACACTTGTGCGCCGCATACACTCGACCACTAAGACAACCAAACACGTACCACACAACCCGACTAAACCACGAACAAGCCAAACCGGCCAAACACCCATAACAACAACACGACGACACCCGCCCACCGGGCCAACCAAAGTCAAATAGCGCCCACCGGGCCAACCAACAACAATCACAATACGCCCACAGGACCAATCAAAGTCAAACACAAACGCCCACGGCGTCAAACAACATCAAAACAATCAAATTTTGTAAAGCTTTCTCCACTTCATTTTTAAAACCTCATACTTGACATCCCGCAGTTACAACCCGGTCCAGGCGTCCCCGAACTACGTTGTACCGACTTGATATCAGCACCGTCACGTTCGACTACAGGAGCGCTCCTGAGTCGACCCGCGACAGCTTAAAAACATTTCACGCAACAACAACAATCAGCAAGCCAGCAAGAAAACACTGCACGCACACACAAACACAAGCAGGACTCACAACACCACGGGTCTACACACGGTTCCCGACCTGCGTACCCAACGTACGACGGGACTCTACCGACTCGACTCTCCCCACCTAATTGACGTACAGTCCGAGGTGTGAAACCTCGAGCTCTGATACCAAGCTGTCACGCCCCAATTTCAGTAAACCGAACTCGGGACGCGAACGTTTTAAAATAATAAACACTTTTGAAACCATTTTTATAGATCACTTGAACACCTGTTTTCATTAAACACTTTAAAAGTACCATTTGTTCAACAAAAATAATAATTACAGTTTAAAACACGTCCCAACAAGTGGACAAAAGTACAAGGTATCCGTCACTAGACTCAACAGACAAAACCCGGACTCCGCTCCTAGCTCCACAAGCTTCGAGAGCTCACCTAGTCCGTCCCACGAACAATACCTGTAGGAAAAGCAGCTAGGGGTGAGCATTCGCTCACCACCACGGATAACAGACTGACTACGACATAATTAGCAGACAAACCAAATAACACCAACAACAACTCAACACCGGGGAACACCATCCCCAACCCAAGTACTCTAACTGAACATACACCCATTGTTGCCTTCCCTGACCAACTCGACACCCTGACACGTAAAGTAGACCCGACACAACCATTGACGACCTCTTCCAAGGACTCCAAAGAAAGTTACGCAACACCAAACAGCATCACAATGGATCACGCACCAACAAGATCACGAAGGATCGCACACCAAACAAGATCACAAAGGATCGCAAACCAGCTGCCAAGAACGCCCTTCCGGGACTCTAACCCGGTCAGGCCAACCCAAGAATGCTGCAACTTACCGGGACTCTAACCCGTAAGCCAGCTGGAAAATGCTGCAACTTACTGGGACTCTAACCCATAAGCCAGCCAGAAAATGCTGCAACTTACTGGGACTCTAACCCATAAGCCAGCCAAGGTATGCTCACAAACCCAAATCACACACGCGCGGCCAGGACCCCTTTATTGGCGGGCGGGCCCCCTACCCCGTCTGAACATGCATACGCGTGTGCTCGTGGACCCCCGTTTCAGGAAGCGGGCCCCCAACCTCCGGTAACCACAATCACAATCACAATCACAATCACAATCACAATCTCAATCACAATCACAATCACAATCACAAACACAATCACAAGCAAAATCAACGACCAGTAACAACACAGGTTCAACACCCACAGGCACTCATGGCCACCAAGACACTAACCGTAAAACTCGGACTCAACAGCTCCACAAGCACTCACGGCCTCCCAAGACACACCGACAGTAAGACACGGACTCAACAGCCCCACAGGCACTCACGGCCTCCCAAGACACCAATCATAAAACACGCTTGCAACTTACCGAGACTCTAACTCGTAAGCCAGCTAAAGAAAGCTTGCAACCCCCCGAGACTCTAACTCGGTAGGCCAGCCAAAGACACCAACCTTAGTACACGGGCTCTCAAGGCCACCCAAAACACCAAAGGTAAAGACACGGTTTCAACAACCCCACGGGCACTCATGGCCACCCAAAACTCAACGATAAAACACGCTTGCAACTTACCGAGACTCTAACTCGTAAGCCAGCTAAAACACCAACAATAAAGTACGGGCTCTCATGGCCACCCAAACACGAATAATAACACGGGCTCCCATGGCCACCCAAGACTCAACAATAATAATACAGGGCTCTCAAGGCCACCCAAGACGCCAAAATAAACAATCAAGCTCCGGCTTAACCCAAGCTTCCAACAGTCCTAATATCAACAGTTTCACAATCAACCTCCGGGCATGGTCATATGCCTCCAGTACTCCTAATATCGATAAGTTCACAATCAACCTCCGGGCATGGTCATATGCCTCCCGTAAAACAATTATCGCTAAGTTCTCTACTCCTACGACACTACTAAGTGTCACAAGCCTTTCCAATAATTACTAAGTTCCCGTAACATGCTTTTCTGATAAACGCTACAATCCCGTATCATGCTTTTCTAATAATTACCAAGTTCCCGTAGCATGCTTTTCTAATATTTAAATAAACCTATTCAACCCACGACACCCCGGTGTCACATGCAATTCTACTGTTAACTTTCCCCATTCAGGGCCGAGATCCGGCTACTTTTCCCTACCTCGTGCGTGTTCTCCCAAAAGCCAAACCACGAGCTTCGGTGATGATCTCAGTCACTCACCCAACTTTCCCTTGCCTCGGTCCGTGGCACGATCTAAAGGAACACAATTTAAAGTCACTAAACAACTCGCATGAATAAACCGAAAACCAATAAACTCGATGCCCAAACTTAACCCCGACAATGTCGATCACTCCCAAACTTCCCAATTACTCGACATTGTCGATAAAGGACCCGTAAAGGCCCGATTCGCCCGACATGGCGAATCTTCCCGGGTTTTGTTAATTGCCTTCGGGGGCTCCAAAAGCACCCGTTTTCGTTTCTACGGTCTTAGAATATTTCAAGGAACCCAATGTACTTGCCCGAATCGAATTCCGACTCCCGAGTCAATTAAATGACGTTTAAAGTTTCTAAACCCGATAATTACAACTTCTCCAATTTAATTCCAATTTTCGATTCGATTAAGGATAAATGGTCCGGGGAACGTTTTAAACCACCCGAAACACAAAACCCGATCACCCGAGCACGTGGGCCCCACCAACCCACTTGGCCGAGAGCTCCTAGGGCTCAAGGGGAGGCTCGGCCACAATGTGGTGGCTGCTGCCAGCTCCGGCCAGCCACCACCCACGGTGGCCGGAGCTCCTCCCGAGCCTCCGGTCACCGGAAAACGTGAAATTAAACCCCCAAACACCTCTAAAATGTTTCCAACACCTCCCCAACCTCCACACAACCCTAAATCATTCGTTTTAACAAAACCTAGCTTTCCAAAATAATCAAAACGAGAATCGGTTTGGGTATTACCGTAGAGGAGGATGAGGGGAACGAGTTTGCTCCTTGCTTGAAGACGATCCAAGGGCTTGAATGACGTGAATAGTGCCAAACCCTAACCCCATCTCTCTTCTTCTCCCTTTCTCTCTTCTCCTTCTCTCTCTAACTTCTCTCTTTCTTTTTCTATTTTCTTAAACTAATACAAAACCTATTTTTTCTCTCCTTTACCCCTTAATTTCGGCCACCCTTCACAACCACACACTTTCCCCCCAAAACTAATACCGCCACAATTAGGACAAGTGTCAAGGTGGGTCCCACACCTTTTGGAAAATATCTACTTGATATTTTCCAATCAGTTTCGCGAAAAACAAACGTTTCGGGCCCTGAACGGGCAATTTTCCCAAGAAATTACGAAACTTGACGGGCTACAAGGAAACGGCTCAACTAAGACCGCTGCGACGACGGTTAAGCTTTTCGGATCCAAAACGGTCCTCGAATGGACCAAAACGTCGCTCGGTTGACTTTTCCAGCGAAAAGTCAACATTTCCCAAATTGATCAGAAAGTTGCCCTGAGTCCCCCGGAACTCACTTTAGTCAATAACGGGGTCAACTTAAGTCCGGTATGACACTCGAGGTCATTTTAGGTTCACTTAACTGTCAGTCTTAAAAAATTTAAATTTTCCTGTTTTTCGCAGGTTTGACTGGCGTTGACCGGGAGTGGTTATTACACAGATTATCGTACCCTAAGGAGAAATAGAGAACCCTTCCTTATTCTAAGTTTGTTGTTAAGTTGTTTCTGTAAAAATGTAATTTTTGTGTTTCGAAAACATGCCAACAATGAATAAAAATCAATTAAAGAAAAGATAGAATTTAATAGAGAGTTTTATTTTCTTGGATCAAGTGATGAGAAATCAAGGGAACGGGTTATAGATTTTATTCCATAGCATTGAACACATTCATTCATTGTGATGTTGACTTATTTGGGGGCAATGAGTTATCTCAATTCTAGTCCTAACTTTGTTCGAATGTTTCGGATCCTACTGGAATCTAACCACCTAGTTCTTTTGACTCTAAATATAAGAAGACCCAAAGCAATAAGCTCTTTGACAACTTTTAGCTTTCGATAAAAAATCTATGGTTATAGCAATTGTGTTAACCCCACTAGTTTTAGGTAGGATTTAAATCCAACCTATGATTAATTTTAGACTAATTATATCCTAATTCAAATCAATTACGAAGCCTACAAGGGAGATAAAATATTAAGCACAAATCAATCATAAACCTTAACACAAATCAACAATCACCATAATCTAAGTATTCAATTCAAGGAAATCACTACTCTAATCCCCTACGACCCTAGATTATGGGGGTTTAGTTGTTCACGGTGAGAGAATACAAAGATGAAGAGAAACAAGTAATTGAGTTCATAATCAAGATGGAAAGTTGAGATACAATCACCAAATTAATTGTCTAAAGCTTGTTCTTCCTTGCTCCCCAATCTCTTCCTTAGTACTATTGAAAATCCTTCGAAAAACAAGCTCTTGATTGTTGGCAAGATAGAGCTTCTCTCTAAAAATCTTTAACCAAAACAATAAGATTAACCTATTAAGAAATGGTTATATATATATATATATATATATATAAGGGAGCTATCAAGTACAAACCTTATTTCGGGTCAGAACGTAGAACTAATCTACACCATCCAATATTATTCAAATCACAGTTCACAGTTCAAACGGCATAGGTTGCAGGCTGAGGTATACGCATGTTGATTGAATGGTGGGAAGGAGTCAAGGCTCAGGTCACAGTTCAAACGACGCGAGATACGTGAACTCACAGAAATATTTGCACTGCAACACACCTGATCCAACCGAGAATAGGATCTCCATGTGGCCGTTTCAGAGTTCGCCATGTGGCCTTCGTTATACATCTTTTTCCTTCGTTAGTTTATAATCTTATTCCGCTCATTCCAGCTCCGTTTGACCTCTGACCGACCTCGCTCTTGTGCCAGTAATTTTCTTTTCTCGAGGCTTATAAAACGAGACCAATGATGAATATTTTTTGGAAAAAATTTGAAAAACATCGACAGAGAACAAGGCTATCCACTCAAAACACCGACCCAACTAATTATTCTCAATATACCTAAATTTATGATAAGAAGTGGGACTAAAAGTCTATAAAGCTAGATATATTGTGGCAATTTAAATGCCAAAATGTGTCTGTAAGAACCACCCCCGGTCGAACCGGTGATTTTTGGCGAAAGTTGACTTTCCGCCGCAAAAGTTAACCGATGACTCTGGGAGTCATTCGGGACCTTTCCGGGACCCAAAAAGATTAGCCTTCATTACAATTAGCTTAGTTGGATCGTTTCATTTCAAACGAATGTGTTTGCGAAAAAGTCAACCCGGGGCCAAACTAAGCTTAATTAAAGACCAAACCGAATTAATTTAATGTGCTGGATTTTATGAAGGATGAAAGGGACCCCACATGGACACTTGTCCATGTTGGCTTGGAGGAGAAGAAATGGGCTAGAAAGACCCATTTGCCCTCATTTGGACCAAAATCAAATGAAGGGAACAAAAGGCCAAAGTAGGAAATTCTCCTCTAGGTTAAAGGCAACAATTGGAGACATTTCAACCCATTTTTGTGAGTGTTAGCCGAAATCTACAAGGGAGAGAGAGAGGTTCCATGGAAGCTTGAAGAAGAAGCAAGGGAAAAAGGGGAGACTTTAACTTGATTTCTACCTCAAAACGTCTCAAAAACATCATTTTCTTCTTCCATTCTCCATTCCTAAGGTAAAACTTCTAACCAAATTCGTTTTTGTTGAAATAGAATTATGGGTTTGAAAGAGAAAAGCTTGAAGTAGTTTGGGTTTAAGGTTTTTATGGTTTAGATGATGGTTTTGTGAAGAAAGGTGAAGGTTTTGATAGAAATCTTGTAGGTTTGGTTGTGTTTTTGAGGAGACCCAACTTGGGTATTGAAGTGTTGAAGTTATTGGGTCTGTTTTGGAGGTTTGGGAGGTCATCAATGGAGTTTGGAGGTGGAAATTCGTGGAAACGAAGTTGAGGGAGGAAGAAGAAGGTGTCTGCCCAGACTGGCACGGAATGCCGCACGAACCGGGCCTGATACCGGGTCGGTGTGTCGCACGGACCGTGCCAGGTACCAGGCCGGTGTGTCGTAAGGGCCAGGCTGGGTATCGGGCCCGTGGGCCGCCCGGAATGGGCCTCGTTCCGGCCCATTTTCCCTTCGGCCCATGTTTTGATTGTCGGGCGTAATTTGGTTGTTTTTCTCGTTAAACCGCAATTGCATTAGCATTAATCCTCGGATTGTTTTGTGATCTTAGACGTTGGACCCGAGCACAGCGGAGGAGGCTTTTAGGCGTCTCGAAGTGACTAAGCGTTTGGATAGCGATCGAGGTAGGGGAAAGTAGAGAATACCGGTTTAATTGCGGAAAGTTACTAGTATGCATATAGGTTATGAATACATTTTATAATTGTAAAATTGCATGTAGGATGTGAGGAAAAGTGAAATGTGGGATAGCTTGCGGGCCATATCGTGCCCGTAGGTTTGGGAATTGGCGTGCTGTAGAATTGCATGTGGGCCATGTCGTACCCTTAGGATTGCGTGTCGGTTGTGGTGCTATGATTGATGACTTGTGATGCTTGATATGTGGTTTATCCGTTGTTAGATTGAGGATCGTGTTATGGCATGCTCGGTATGATATGTTTGGTATGACGTGAATTGATGCTTGTGATATGATCGGGTGATTGATAGGGCGACGTGATGGGTTTCGGTAAGATTGCTTGGTTTGGTATGCTATTAGTTGAACTATGGTATTGTGGTATGTTGACACTTTCGTAGGCATGTTCCGAGACGAGGTATTCCGGTACAATACCTACATAGAGAGGGTATGCCGGTGTAGGGTATCTAGGCCGAGGGTGACGTCTCACGTACGCGGTCCCCCGGGGCTAAGGGTTCCGGTACGATACCTACATCGAGGGGGTATGCCGGTGTAGGGTATCTAGGCCGAGGATGGTGTGATTCGTACCCCGATGTTATGTGGTCCAGGAAGACATGTAGGTCGATGTTGTGTTGTATGATGTATTGTACGCTATACCCCGATGCTGTGTGGTCCGGTACGATATGGTTGAGCCGGGCTGTGGAAGCCGGCGACGTAGGGGACTGATGTATGAGACTTTTGGTTGTTCTACTGTTTGTTGTTGCTTGATGATTGGTTATATGAGGTGATTAAGTGTGGTTATAGTCATGTGAGTGTGGTTTGTGATCATGTGAATTCCGTGGATGCCGTTAGTTGTTGTGCCTTGCTAGTATGCCCTAATTGGACAGTTACTCGTGGTGGTGAGCGGATAACTCATCACCTTAACTACTTTTTCCTACTGAGCGAAAGCTCACCCCTTTATTTTACTGTTCTACAGGTTTTGAGCGGGAATTGGTCTAGCGGGATTCTCGGAGCTTAGGAGCTAGCGAGAGTCTTAGTCTAGTATGGTGTAGAGACGTACTTTCCTCTTAGTATTTAAACATATTTATTACTTGATTTCCGAGCTGTTGACTCGTATTGTCAAAATTATGTGATTTGAATTACCAGTTTGAAGTTTATTTCTTTTAAGCTGCTTTTATTATTTATTATCTTAGTTCACGTCTCGAGTCCGGTCAAAACCGAATTTGGGGCGTGACAGTGTTTGGATCAGCGGGCTCCTCCGCTACTCTCTCCCTCCCATAGTCGATGTTGTCCCTTGTCACGGTCACCCCTCCGACGACAATGCATGACCTATAGGAAGAATTGTCGGCATGCTCATTGGTTGTAGACGAGGACACCATTATTGAGGTTCCATTCACTCAGATAGCTCCAAAGGCCCTTGCATGTTGCCGATTTAGAATGGTAGACAAACTGCTTACGAACCGATCATATAAAAATAATATTATGCTGAAGGTGATCACTAAAGTTTGGGTAGATTTACAGGAGTGCTCGTGATTAAGGATATGCATCCAAACATTCACACTCTACTTCGGTCCAAGTAAGCTAAGGATAAGCTCTAACAAGGCCAACCCATGAGCATCGATAAGACATCGGTAATCTTAGGGGATATCATTGACCTAGGAGGGGTGTCAATTCCCTGTCTGGATCGGATCCATTTATGGGTCCAGGCAAGAGGCATCCCGCCTTTAGTCATGACCCGAGCTGCAAAGATGTCTCTGGATCGCCATTTGCGACGCTCAATGGTGCTTCAATTTCAGTGGTTTTGACAATCGGTAAGGGTAAGTCTTATTTATGAGAGGTTGATTGTCTTTTGATTCAATTGTGGGCGTATATGAGATGTAGTGCAAGAATATGACATGGAGATCCGGGAGAACCCAATTTTGATATGTTTTTGGTAGTAGAGAAGATAGGTACATTAGGACAGAATTTTGCAATCGGTTGGATTAAAACTCCACACCAGCACCTGAGGTACTCTCAAGGTCTTTATTTATTTTCCTTTATCTATGTTTTTGTTTTAATTTCCAAACCGAATTTTCTTCTGAAAATTGTTTCAGAAATTATGAATAGGAAACTACATGTTGATTAAACAAATCTGCAGCCGTTCTCTCTCTATTCTAGGGTTTGTACGGTTTTGCGATTTCAGCCGCCCACCATGGAACTGTCGAAGACAATGGCGAGCGGCGAAGGTGGCGAGGCAGATGGGGTCCATTGGAGGCCGTGTCTGGTGGAGTCAGGTGAACGGGGAGTGTCCCCGGTGCCGGGGGATGGCCTCGGTCACGAGTGGGTGGAGCCGGAGGAGGAGACGGAGCAGGAGTCCGAGCCTTCGACGAAGGAGACGCTGGTTGAGGATGTCACTCCGGTGATCTCATCTGGGCTTTGGTCGGGGAGGGCGTCGGGAATCCCGGAGATGCGGTTCTCGGCCTTACCAGTGGAGGAGGAGGGATGGGTGGTGGGGGGTCAAATCCGATCCGGGCCGCCCACCCTCCGTCGTACGACGTCGAAGGGCCCCAGGCCGAGCCGGCCGGGCGCTGGTGTGGGCCGCTGCAGGGTGGTTCGGGGAGGTGATGCTGCAGGTGAGGAGATGGTGCACGGCGTGGGTGGCGCTCCGGTGGTGATTTCATCGGACTCGGTGACTGGGACGGATGGGAGGACGGGGTCACCGGAATCGGAGCCGGAGCTGGCGGCGAGGGAGGTGCCGGAGGAGGTGACTTGGCGGCGAAGAAAGGGGAAGGAGGCTATGGCGGCTAGGGTTTCGCCAAATCGGCCCAGGGAGAATGCGGGCTTGGGCCGGGGTTTCATGACTGATGCCCGTAGGGCTGGTCAACCGCGGGCTGGGCTGGGCCCTCATCCGGGCTGGACCCGGGGAGGCGAGGGTGACGTGGCGAATTGGGCTGCCCGATATGGAGCGGGTCGAGGAGCACATGGTGGGCCGGATCTTACGGTCGGGGCGGATCCGAGGGCCGGGGCGGGTCAGGTGCCTGGGTCGGTTTTCATGGGGGATCCACCGGTGGGTAATGGATCTGATAGGAGGGAACATGTGGCGTTGGACCGTCAGATGGGGGCTATACGGATCAGGGAAGTCGTGGTCCCAGTTTAGGAGGTTACTAGCAGGGGGAGCTTATATAAGTACGCGCTGGCAGCCAAGGTCCTGACCTCCAGGAATGTCTTCTGGAAGTCAGTGGTGGCAAGGATGGAGGACGTCTGGGGTATGAAGGTCGAGGCAAAACCTTTGGAAGGGGGTCTAGTGGCCTTTTTCTTCAAAACGGCTAAGGAAAGGGAAAGAGTTCTTCTGGGGGAACCCTGGTCTTTTAGGGACTCTCTGGTCCTCTTTACGGATCTGAGAGCGCATATGCAGGTTAGTGATCTGCAGTTCCACCATTTCTCGCTCTGGGCACGAGTGTCCAATCTACCAATTGGGGTATGGACGAGGGATGTGCGGTTTAGAGTTGGAAATGCACTGGGTGTCTGCCAAGGCGTAGATGTAGACAAGGATGGGCTATGCTTGGGGGACTTTATGAAGGTCCGAATCAGAGCGGACATCAGGATTCCCCTGCAGAGCCAGCTTTGGTTCCGGCTCTCCGTCTCTCAGGTACGGACACGTTTGATTATTTCATATGAGTACTTACCTGAACATTGCTTTGGTTGCTGCTGCGCGGGTCACCTCTTCCCTGTCTGTCCGGTTGTTGGGAGCTCTAGGGGAGTATCCCTGAGGGCACCAGGGGACCCGAGGTCGGCCATAGAGAAGGCGAAGCACGGGAAGGCTATCCCAGGAACAAACTGGACCTACTTAGGGGGGTCGGACAGAGGTGGACGATCTAAAGAGACCCCACGAACACCAGTGCGGAAGGAGGGACCGGGGTGGCGGGGGCATAGTAAAGCTGGGGCTGAGGAGGATCGGGACGACTGGGTGGCGAAGGATCTGGCACCGTCACTATCTGAGAATAAGAGGCTAGTGCGGGAGGAGGAGCCGGAAGAGGAAGAAGACTCGGCGGCGTCAAATGAGGTATCACCTACAGCGGCGGGGGGCTCCAAGCACCCTCGCCTCCAGGAATGAGTCCGGCAGGGGCCAGTGAGGGTTTGGTCGGCTGTACCTTCTCCCTGGTGTATAGGTGGCATTGGTATCACCAACAGCTGATGTGTTACTACCCTACCACTTCGGGGTCAGCATTCACGCGTTCAAGAGCCCTACCATTATCAAGCAAGGGAGGACGACGCACGCTGACATACCGGGGGAGTAATTGGTCCACCGTTGTTTGTTTATCCTCTGATCTGCTCGGTCAGTCTCTTCTGGTTGGAGTATACTGTATCGGTATCCCCGGATGCTACCGCAGTCCCACACCCCCGACCGCAATTATGCTACAGAGCACATTTAAGTTTTATGCACTTGTCTTTCCAATTATTCTAGTTTGGATTATGTACGGTGATCTCCCTCTGTGAGGTCACCAAGTTCTTTTACATTAATGAATATCTCCATTTCTTCTATAAAAAAAAATGAATAGGAAACTACGATTGTCTATTTTATGTATTGACTCACTTTCTTTTGGCTAATAATATATATATCACTTCAGTTTTTTTATTTAAAACAAAACTTAATAAATTTGAAACAAAAAGACTTCTTCCTTTTTTTACTTTTAAAGTTTTAAATCACAATTGGAGATGGTTAAAAACAAACGGTAGCAACAATGAAGAAACGAAATGTAATGTAAAATAGAGAAAATCAGTAAGTCCATCTCCAGATCTTCATCCGCAGATCCACCGTACATTTGGAATTCTTTAAGGAAGCCAGCGTGGGTGTCTTCCCTTTGGGCTGCGCCGCCTTGATTCCGTCGCAGGTCACCTTAATCCCGACCTTCCTGCTCTTCAGTCCCCCAATCTTCACTTCCACGTTCGTGTCCATCCGAATCTTCAGGGCCACGCCCCCTTTCCTCTTCAGATCCGACCGGAGCGGCTTCACCGACTCGCGGTCCAGATCCTCCGACCCGGACACGACGGACCGGAGCGTGGTCGAGTTCCGGTTGGAGCTCGTGAACGCCGGGAGGGTGCCGTTGCCCAGAACGACGTCGTCGGAGGTGAGGGCGTAGACGTTGAAGGGCTCGTAGAAGAAGTTGATGCGGCTGTTGGGGTTGTGGGAGGAGATGGTGAGGTTGAGGAGGGTCGCCAGGTGGGAGGAGGCGGAGTCAGGGGCGGTCGTCAGGTTGAGCTTGGCCACGCGGAGGCTGACGACCTCGAATGTGGGGCGGTGGGGGCGGTAGAGCACGTAGAGGGCGGCGCCGGCGATGGCCGCCAGGAGGGACAGAGCCAGCAGGATGAGGATGGTCCAGAAGCAGCAGCAACAGCAGTAGTTGCGGCGGCTCCGGCGGTAGCTGCGGTGGTGGGGCTGGCGGTATGGGATCCGGGTCGGGTTGTAGAGGTTGGGAGGCTTGGCGGTGGCTGCTGCGGCGGGGACGGCAGCAGGTTTGTCGGCCATATTTAAAAAAAATTGAAAATGGGTTCCGAGATCTGGAGATGGAGCCCAAGACAATGTATGTAGAAGAGGAGAGGTCTAATTTAGAAGTGACCAAATCTTAGGATCTCTGCGAGACTTGTCAATTTAGCAACTTCGCTCTCAATCTCAAATCAAATATGGAGACCAGTCTCCATTTTCTCCAACTTAAATACCCACACTGTGGTCTGTGCCTGTGGTGGACAGGTCTTCTTTCTGATACATACAGAGTGGGGTTGCAAATAAAATGAAAAGAGCACCGACAGAGATTGTAAAGCTATCCCTTGTATCGTCTACGAGTAGTACGTTCATACATCTAATTATACGCAAACAAGTCAGTACTTTAAATAATGAACATTTATCTCCATCATCATGTGAGTCAAATCAAATTACCTTTAATATGGTATCGATTTATGAAACAGACTAAGCATATCGATACCAATTTTGGGTAACTAACACATTATCTATTTACTTTATGGTTGAAAACATGAAATAATGTCAGCAACAGACAAGGGATTTAAAGCCGAGGGCAAAGGGAGTAGATATACATCTGTGCATGGGCATAGCTTTAAATTTAGTTGAGCCAAAGCCATATATAATAATAAGGTAACACTGTAACAAGTAACAGAGCATTAAGTATTTGGAGAAAGATCCATCATTTATTCATCATGCATAAATCAGACCTTCTTCTTCTTCCCTCTTTCCATTTCCATACTTGACTTAAATACACTCATCAAACCCTAGGTGAAGGTCTTATATAACTATATCTACCTAACCAAAAAGTCAAATGTTTGACCGGATTAGGGTATTCAAACTACATTGCCAATGCCAGGAGACAAGGGTTAAGGAACAAGGTCACATGCATATGCACGTGCAGTGACTATTATTGTCCAAGGATGCATGTGAAAGCATAGCTAGCTTAGCTTATGTTTGTCATGTGTAGCTAATGTGCATCCCATCAAAATATGCAATCATTCTTGTCTCCCATTTTCATACCCACAAGCAACAGTTTTCAAATCACAATCTGCATTTTGGTCATATGAAATTGTTGTTCAACATTTTTTGTAATGCACAATGAGATGGTGCAGAGTTTGTTATATTGGGAGCACAGATTAATCAATTTGTTAGCCAATAACAGTGTAGCATTTGGGAAAAGGTCTGTAAAAATCAGACATTTCTTAATCGTGACCTTTAGTTAAAGTTAGGTGGCACATGCGGCGCTGCAATGGGTTTATGAATCTGAACAAGTCTCTTGAGGGACACTCTTTGATCTGTTACTGAAGCTGCCAAGAGGAACAAACATGAAGGCCCTCGAGCTTCTCATTTGTAGATTACTACACAAAATGAAACAGCTCATGAAAGCATCTTAAAGCTTTTGTATTTACAGAAGCAAAGAAAGAGGACAAAGGGTACAAAGATACCAAAGCAAGAGAGTGCTTAGAGCACCTCCAACGGTCGTGTCTACGCGTCGTTGTTGGCGTAGACACGACCGTGTAGACACGACTTGTCGTATTTACGAGGCGTGTCTGCAGGGTCTTGGCTGCGCGTCGTTGCTGGTTCTGGCAACGACGCTGCTGGTCGTGTCTGGCGCCAACGGCTAGTCGGCTAGCCAGTCACGACCCGCCACGTGGCGACGCCGACCCCCCCAAAACCCAACAGTTTTCTATAAATTCATATCTGCCCCAACTGAAATCTCACTTCTCCTCTCTTCTTTCGAGCTTCTATTCATCTGTTCTCTCCAAATCCTATAGTGTTTCATATTTTTTTTCCGATGGCTAGTCTTCCGACGCTAGACGAGATGAAGCAAATGACGGAAAAACAAATAGACGCCGCGGTGGATAGGTATCTGGAGGCAACACAACAAGCATTGGAGGATCAACTGATGGCAGTCGTACAACCAATGAGTGATGATGATGATGAGGCCGAGAGCTCATTGTCGGCGCCGAGACCCAAGCGGAGAGTGATTGAGCGCAACCGCGAAGATGCACACGAAGGGCTGATCCGTGACTACTTCACGCCTCAACCGGTGTACAGCGAGCAACAATTTCGGCGACGGTTCCGGATGTCGAGAGACATGTTCATCCGGATCATGAATGGTTTGAGTGGCCGGTACGCCTACTTCCGTAATGGAAAGGACGCTACGGGGAGGGCCTCTTTCACTCCACACCAGAAGTGCACGGTAGCACTTCGTCAGCTCTGTTATGGAAGTCCAGCCGATGCTTGCGACGAGTATTTGCGAATGGCGGAGACCACTGCGCTGGACTGCCTGAAGAAGTTTTGCATTGGCGTCATCAAGGTGTACGGGCGGACCTATCTACGACGCCCGACCGTGGACGATACAAAACGGTTGTTGCGAATCAACGAAGAGCGCGGCTTTCCGGGGATGTTAGGGAGCCTGGACTGCATGCATTGGGATTGGAAGAACTGTCATGTGGCATGGGTTGCACAGTTCGCAAGTAGGGACCACGGGAACGTCCCCACAATCATGCTCGAAGCCGTAGCATCCCAAGACCTTTGGATCTGGCACGCTTTCTTCGGGACACCGGGCTCCAACAACGACATCAACGTACTCAATAGGTCTACACTATTCTCCCAAGTAGTAAAAGGCTTCGCCCCAGATGTGAAGTTCAAGATCGGCGGTAGAGAGTACGAAACCCCGTACTACTTGACAGATGGAATCTATCCTGCTTGGGCAACATTTGTGAAGTCCATACCTGCTCCACAAACGCCGAAACAACGATGCTTTGCTAGATACCAAGAGGCGTGTAGGAAGGACATCGAACGGGCGTTTGGAGTTCTACAGGCCCGGTTTCACATCGTTACTCACCCGGGTCGAATGTGGGATAGGGGCTCACTCGCAATTATCATGACTGCTTGTGTGATCCTACACAACATGATCGTAGAGGATGAGCGTAGGCGTGACCCACTGATCCGCTTGCAGATCTTGTTGTCCTGGACCACACCGTACGTAGAGGACCACCCCCAGCGGTGACCAACGAAAGTATCTTGGGCCATAGAGCAAGGATTCGGGATCGGAATGTGCATCACCAACTCCACGATGATCTCATCGAACACATTTGGGCAAAATTTGGAGATGGCGGCCCCAATTAAATATTAGTCAGCAACGTTAATGTAATTTCTATTTTGTTTGTAATAAAAAAAATAGTTATGCAATTCGTATTTGGGTATAATTAAAAGTGTCAGAAATATTTGGGTGCTTTTTTTAATTTAGTGAAACTGTTTAGACACTGATCTAAACACTACGTAGACACTACCATTGGAGGAGCAGTGTCTAGAAATAGTGTCTGGAGACCAAAAACAGTGGTTAGACACTGCGCATAGACACTGTGCAGTGTCTAACCATTGGAGATGCTCTTAGCAGAGACATGATAAAAATGAAAATGATGTTTTTTTTATTAGAAAAACAGACCTCCACAGTGGCTATCTAATCAAACCAACCCATCAATTTTCATTAATCAAAATGAGGTGCACAACTCAGATAAAAATTTGAGAGGAGAGTTTTGGTGTATGAAATGATTCTTACTCAACTACTTGATTTTGCGGGAAGGGATTGACTGCAAAGCTAGTACACTTACAAGAGAACTCTAAATTCTGTGAAACTACCGAATACATTTAACTCAAAACAATATATTGAATCAAGTAAATGCATTTCGTCCCACAGAAGTAATATATGTAAATAAAACAGAATTATCAACAGTATGCTCCTGCTGCCTAAAGTTAATACTTGAGTAAATACACTCGGTGGAAACAACACCACCATTGAAACCAATTAGAATTAAGAGGGTGCACCGCCCGCGGTGCTGGCTCATCAGATCATTACGCGTATTAGTCATGCCTGTGAAATCAATGGTTTGATTTTCTTCAAGAGCTTGATTCATTGGGTGTTGCACAACATAGAGATTCAAAACAGTTTTAGTAATTAGGAGCTCATTATTCTACTCTCAATATCGATGATCAAAAAACAGCTAACATTATGTTTACGATCGCCAATAAGTGTGACATTCACTCTAGGGTTCCGATGAGCAGCATGCACAACTGGGTAGTACCTAACATTAAACAGGGTCGTTTTTACACATTTGATGGTCTCGGGTAAAAATTCACAAATGGGCCTCTTAATAACTAAAACAGAAATTGTGTATTTCTTAACACCTGTAACCAATATTAAAAATAAAATATATATTACAAATAAACATATAATATTGTTTAAACATGAATCTGTCATTTCTTTCTTCCAAACATGCTTTCTAAATAATTACACAAGAATCTGTCAACTTGATTACAATATTTACATTGTAGATTGTTCTAAACTATAAATTAATAATCGAAAACAATTGAACACTTATTAACATTATTAACCTTGTGATCCACGGTCAAACATGATGGCCCCCTCTTATGCGCTCTCCTTCTTTGCGTTTAGTTCTCTACTAGTGTTTTTGTATGGATATTATCGTAGAATCTTGTCTGGAGCTCCAGCAATGTTGGATTCATCGGCAAAGAAGAGAAGTTATGTTCGGACAAAGAAGAAATGACGTGTTCGGGTTTGCTCCACTAGTGCGCGCGCTTCTGGTGGTGATCGATCTGTCACATAGCTGTTTGGAGAGGTCGTTGCTCACGCCAAGAAGCCTGGAGACGTTCCTTTGCAGGATCGTCAAGTTAAGGTACATGGGGAACTTTTTTTTGGTGTCAAGGCTGGATCGAAGACTCAGGTAACTCGGGTCGATTCGGCTTCGATTGTTTCAGGCGAGATGGTTGTGGTTAATGGGAACAAGTCCGAAGCAGGCCTGGTGTTTCCTTCATTCCTTCATCAGTAGTTGTTGGTGAGAGGGGTAAACCGGGTCGTCACCGGCATCACATCAGAAAATTTTGCCATTTTTTGAAAGTGATACCGAGTTGTTCGTGAATCTGCCATATGAATCGTCGGAGTAGTGCTTCAGGGGGATGTTTTCTCCCTTTAGAGAGATTGTCTCCGCATCTATCTTAAGAGGGCTAATCGGCAATTTCAATACTTCGGTTTCATCCATTTTTCAACTCGGGATGCAGCGTCTTAGGCGATCACAACTTTGCACGACCTTAAGGTAAACGGGTACGTGCTTTTTGTCGCTTTTTCAAGGGCCATGTCAATTTCCGTTTGTTTCCTCATAACATAGCACTTGCTCTGTTCCGGCTGGTTTACTCAGCAATCCATCTGGGACTGGTGCTTAGGCTGTTGATGCAGGTCCGGTGGTTTCTGGAGAGGTATCGGTGCTTGCCACTGAGAATTCGGGTTTTCTTGTTGGTTCGCAGTTGAATTTTTCAGTGAACCTACACGGTGTGCTCCCACTCCTACGGTGATTGATTCGTCCCTGATTCTCGGGCCTCCGAAACAGGCTGTTCCGGATTTGATTTCGAATCAACGAGAATCAGGGGGAGATCGAGCTTGTTGATCCTATCTATTTGGAGACGGAGCATAGTGACACATTCGTGGGCCTGGGTCTTGGGCACATGGTTGTTGAACTGGACACGGCTCTCCAGAGCCCGATTGGGTTTGTACAGGACTTCGGTCCGGATCAAAGTGGTTCTTGGCTTGAGTCACCGGCTCTGAGTTGTGGGCCTACGCCAAATCCGGTTGGGACTGTTGAAGGGGCTTGTGCCGCTTTGGTCGAGCCTATTCTGTCTAAGCCAACCTCCGAGGTCCAATTGAGTGTACATGTTTCAACATTTCTTTTGGTAGAAGTCGGTGTTGTCTCGGTTTTATATGGTGCTCTAGCCATTCATCAGGGTCAAACCGTTGACCCACCGTGGAAGCTGTTCTGCTTCACAAGTCGCTTCGAGAGGGTCGTGCTTTGCAGAAGGACTCCAAAGGAACATTCACTGTTCGTAGTAGGCCAGTAACTCGTTACTTTAGTCGTGAACGTGCTACTCAAAACGTCCCGTCCGTTGCGGAGATGTGGAACCTGGCGGCCGGTAAGGGCCCTGAGAATATCAAAGCTTTATCTCGTAAGGGTTAAGGCTTGTTTGGTCTTTTCATCTTTTGTGTTTTTTTTCAAAGGGTTATGCCCATTAGCTCCATTATGGGAGTTCTTTCTGTAATCGTTTTTATTGGTTTTTGACCAACGGATCCGGAAGTGTCTTTTTTCAAATAAAATCCTGAGCTGATAAAAAAACATTATTAATCTTGTATTACAGATTTTTTTTTTGTATTTATCTTTTTTTTTTCAAGTCAATGCCTAAACGCTGCATATTATGGGCAAAGCGACCGAACTTGAACTCATCATCAGTTGTAGGAGGCATGACTTTTGTTAAGGACCCTTCTTGAGGCCAGTCCCTGAAGTCAGAGGGTCCTAACATCCCTCTTGGTGGGGCTGCTTACCAGCCCTCGCCTGATCATCTCGGGGTTCTCCAGTTGAACCCCTCTTCATACCTCTAGCTCCAACCAGAAAGAAACCTGAAACTTCGGTTTCCTTGCTACCAGAGAGCTGGTCGGCCACCAAATTTTCCAGCCTGGGTCAACCCTACAGGTTGGGACGCGCACCCGATGACCTATACAATTAGGTACAATGTTCAAGAATACGATCGGGCCTCTGCCTCGTGGTGAGGCGCCTGTAGGTACAATGTTCGGGGACAAGGAGTCGAAACCTGATAGGAAATCCAACGATGTCTTATTCTCCTAGTCGATTGCATACTACTTGACCTTCTGATCCTTCTGGCACTCCAACAGTGAGGTACCAAATCGTAGAGGGCCACTCACCTTCAGGGTACAATCCTGAGCGTCATGGCCGATCCTCCCACAGCTGAAGCAAAATTTGGGGAGCTTGGTATAGGTGAGCCAAACTCTAATCGAGTCTGGGAACTCCTTTAAACGTATCAATATATGACAATGAAGCAGGAGCTACACGAGTTGCCAGAATCAGTTCTTCACCTCCCATCCCAGGCATAAGCCCCACTGATCGCACGGGACCTCCACAATTACCCTCAATGTTGCGCCAACCGTCTCCTTAGTTGGTTGTGTTCAGACCAGTGGAGGGTGACCATGGACATGAACCCAGAGTTGCAGCCGATCCAACGCCGGAATTTCTCTGGCCATGGGGTCAATGTCCCCAAGAATGAGAGGAAGACCATCGAAACAACATGACTCATTGCCCCAGACCAAAGCCCTATCCTCCCGAGACTCGAAATATAACCCAAAGACTCTAGGACCGATGTTCTTGATGACCAGCCCCTCTTTAGACCGTCTCAGGCGACGGTGATGATATAGAGAAGAACCTCCTTTTTGGGGAGACTGTGGGGCCCAAAGCTTCCCCACTAAGCCAAACTGCTGGCGTGCCATCACCAATGAGTTGATCGGCGAGTATGGAACCAGGACCCCGACCTCCGCCTCCTCCTCAAGGGAACAGGAAGAGAGACTTCCCTGAAGGTTATCCATGGTGGACTCGAACGATCCTGGTGGCTCCGGGTCCTTTAAGGCCAAATCTTCCTCCAGCGATAGAGGCGTTCCTCGACGACGAGTCATACCTAGAGGAGGAGACAGTAATGATGAGATCACATTCTCCACAGTCAATATAAAAAAAGATACTAATAAAAGAGGATTTTTTTTGAACGAACTAGAATTTAAGAAAATCAAAATGAAACAATAGAGAATATGTAGAAGAAAAAATGAAAGTACTTGAAGATGAATGTAAACCTAAAACTATTTTCACATTTATACATTATTTGGAAGAGAAAAAAATACAAAAGAATAAAATTTGGAAGAAAGAATAAAGTCATCTTTTAGAAACAAAATTCTATTGTGTTTTAGAAACAGAATCCAACAAGATTTAAGATTAAGAATAAGAAAATGTTTGTGTTCAATAAGAAAATGGACTGAAATATAACAATTTAAATAATGAATTCAGTCAAGCTATATAAGAGAAAAAGAATTCGGTTGAGATATTAGAAAAAGGCTTAGTTACCTTTAGTATCCCTTTTGTATTGGTAACACACGTTTAGTACCCCTTATGTATTGGTAACACATTGGAATTTTTTTAGGTCAACTTTACGCTATTTCGATGATTTGTGACCAATTCATAAGACATGTAATTGTTCTGTTACCAATCTATAAAAGGTATTAAATGATCTGTCACTTATTCATTAGGGGTACTAAAGGTTGTTACCAAAACGTAAGGACTCTTATTGAATGTTATAAAACTTTGGGGTACTAAGCGTATGTTACCAATTCAAAAGGGTTATACAAGGTAATTAACCCTTAGAAAAAAGATTTTTTGGCTGAAATACCATGTACTATTGCTTATTATTAGGATTCAAATTGTGATGGGGCTTACACAATTCCATTTTTTTTAAAGGGATAACACCGAGAACCAACTATATATCATCAACTTGTACCGTTCAAAAACTGACTGTAGACTTATTAGTCGATCAATTTGACACTATAGACTTAAGGTAATTAGGCAAACTAACATTTTCCGTTAGAAATGACAGAAAACGTTAGGAAAAACTAAAAAAAAACACGTCTACAGTTAGTTTTTGAGTTCAATAGTCATATGAAAGGTAGTTCTTAGAGTTTTTCCTAACGTTTTCTGTCATTTCTAACGGAAAATGTTAGTTTACGTAATTACCTTAAGTCTACAGTGTCAAATTTATCGACTAATAAGTTTATAGTAAGTTTTTGAAAGGTACAAGTTGATGATAATTAGTTCTTGGAGTTTTTCCTTTTTAAAATGTGGCCTTCATTTATCGGTGGCCTTAGGCCACCGCCTAAATTGCCAAGGGGTGGGGCCGGCCCTGACCTTAAATGTTTCTTGGGATGCAGCATCTCTTTGTACACATGATCAAACAGAGCAAAGAAGAGGTTGCGTCAATGGAGATTGACTTGGAGAAAGTGTAAAATAAGCATAAGTGTGATTATTTACGTTTGTTATGAGGGAAATGGGGTTTGGAATGAGGTAGAAGCTTTGGCTCAACTATTGTTTGAAAACGTCTCTTTGTTTTGGTAAATGAGAACCCAAGCAAAGATTTCTAGATTCACAATAGTATACACCAAGGCTTCCCTTTGTGTTTATTCTTGCAAGGTAGGAGTTGCATATGCTATTGGAAATTGCTTCTGTAGGAACGATTTCAGAGGTAGGCTGGTGGGAGAAAAAGACTTATGCATAGTTTTCATCTCAGCTCAAGGCTGAAAATTAATTTTGCAAAGTCTACATTAGTATTCTGCTAGGGAGAATACCAAATAATAACAGATAAATGCAACACAGCGGAATCAATTCTCCCACACTTGTGCAAACCAAATTGGAAACCAACAAACAGAGCAAATCACCAAACACAATGCATACAAGATTTAGCGTGAAAAATCTTCTCAAGAGGAGAAGTAAAAACCACGGGACCCTCTAGGCCTCTTAATCATCCACTATCAACTTTAATGGGTACAATATCTCTCTAATTAAATTAGAGGCATACACAATATCTCAACACAACCTAGTGTTGGAACTAGCAACAAAACTCAAGAAAGAAGAAGAGAAATCTCACCAACTAAAAACCTAGGTTTCAGGAACGCGCTGAAAGGGAGCGCGTGGGCGCGAAAGCGAAACCTAGGTTTCGGTAGAGCCGCCTCTGGCTCGTCTCGGCCACTTCATCTCCGGCTCGTCTCGAAAATTCTCCGGCCAGCCCTGTGACTTTGCTTCGGTTGCAGACATCTTCGAACCAGAGATAGGGTCGGGTGTCGTCGTCGCCAGTTTTTCTCCGCCCCTAGGCACCATCGTCGCCAGACCCGAAGTTCCTCCGGTGAATCATTGCGTTTCGGCTTCGTGTGCTTGTGTCTTCGTCCTCTGGTGAACCGTCGCGGCGTCATGAGATTGTTTCTCGGTGTGGTCGTGTTTTTTCCAGGAGTTGAGGACGGTTCTAGTGTTGCAGATCACCGGAGTTTGGCCGGAGTTATTGTTCAACCCATCATCGACATTGTTCTCCCAGGTCAACGTCCGGTGGTTTTGCAGTCGCCGGAGGCTCCTTCGTTGGAAAAGATCAGGTCGGCGAATGCTTTTTTCCGGTTCAGTGCTCTGTTGAGCGTATCCTCTGTTGCATTTTGGCCGGTTTGTTGCATATATGTGATGCTGCGAATCTGAAGTTCGGGTTGTGCCATAATCAACAACCGAGTTTTGGTGGTGTATGATTTCCTCCTTCTATGATTCTAAAGGAAAATTTACTGTGGATTCCAAGGTCAGCTCAAATGAGATCTAGAATGAAGAGGGATGCGAGGAAGGGCAAAGCTCCTCAGGTTTCTTCCTCTCCAGTTCATCCGATTTGTACGAGTCGGCTTCAATCGGTCGTTATTGCTCCTAGTGGTAGTGTTCCGTCTACCACTCAATCCTTAGGAGTTCCCTCTAGTCCGAAACGAGGATCACCTTTAGAAAGAGTTTCCTCCATTGTTCAGAGATTGGAGTCGAAGCAAGTTCAGAGTCATGAACTCCCGAAGAGAGCTAGTGTGTCTCCTGCTATTCCGGATCAAGATGTGAAGGGGGGACGAAGATTGTTTGTCTGTAAGATCCCTCCAGAAAAGGATGAATCTTGGCTTAAGAATTTGTTAGGGTCATATGTGGTCGATTATTGTTTCGTTTGCAAATAATCGAATCGCACTGGAATGTTCTTTGGTTTTGTCAAAATGAGTTCGGATCATGCAAATGCAACAGTGGAGGCATTCAACGGTACGACCCATGATGGGTTTAAACTCTTGGTTATGTTCGCCAAACCTAAGACCAAGCCCTCCCATTCAGGGAAATAGAGTTCCACGATTACAAACTCAGATTTTGTAGACCGTTCGGAACAGTTAATTCAAGGCTCCTCTATTGAAGGGGCAAAGGAGATGGCACTTTCAGGAATTCTGGTCTTAGCCCACAACAATTGGAAAGTGTCACAGTTTAACTCTTTGCTCCATTCTCAAGGACTAAAGGACATTGTTCTTCGGTCATTTGGGCATCGAGTTTTCCTGTTAACAGTGCTTGATCCAGCATTGCGTGATGCCCTAGAGAGGGACAATTGGAATAGATTGAAGCCATGGCTCGACGTTCTCAGTAATTAAGGTGTGCTGGTAACTCTGGGTGGTTTTATCCAATGGGTTAAGGTTGAAGGTATTCCTTTTCAGGGAAGGACTGAGACTACAATTAAGGCAATCGGGAGAACCTTGGGTACTCTTTTTCACTATTATTGTGATTCTAACCCGGAGTCTGCTTCCTATGACGTTGTTCACTTGTTAATTCACAGTAACACTAAATGTGGAATTAAGCATGTGAGTCTGGCTTTGAACAATTTGAGTTTCCCTTTAGTCATCTCTGGGATCAACGTTGTAGAGGTGTCGGAAGTGTTTTTTCCGGTGATAAGTTTGCCTGAGACTTCAGAGGCTAAGGATGAAGAGAGTCGTGAAGTTCAAAACGAGAATAATTCTGTTTCTCGAGTCGAAGAATCTATTTCAAATTCAAAGACTACTTCTGGAATATCTCTAAAACCAGCTGGAAAATCTCCAACATACGATGTAATCGCGTCGGACCAACAGTGTCGTGCTACACATGTCTCACCGACTCCAGCTAAGTCTGCTATATCAAAGACGCTTGTGGTCTATCGCACGCCTGTGGTTTATCATACTCCGGTTTCAGTCCAGAAGAATCAGTCTATTCGTGCTTCCAGTCAAAGGAAGTGTGATTATGTGAAACAGGTTGGTGTAAAAGCCTTGCGTATTTCTGACTATGCTCTTGAACAATTCGAAAATATCGATCTAGAGGTCAGTGAACGCCTTGATCTAGAAGGGGACGAAGAGGATTTATACGATGATGTATGTGACGAAGAGGATCTGGAAGCTTTAAATTCGGTTCCTCCCCTCCGTATTCGAAATTGATAGCATGAAGTTCCTCTCATGGAATGTGAGAGGAACAAACTCCGTCCAGAAGCGGCGGAGTAACAGTTGTACCATCAGGATTGCTCGCCCATATTTTGTATTTCTGCAGGAGACTAAGGTAGCTTCTTTCTTATTTAAGGAGCTGTGGTTTTTTGGGAAATTGGTTTCATTCATTTTTCTCTTTCAGTCGGAGCTTCGGGTGGTATATTATCTATTTGGGGACCTGAAACCTTTACTTACACTAATGTTGTCCCCTTGAAACATGCTAATTTATGGTTCGGATAATGGACTGGTTCTCCATATCCTTTAGTCCTTCTATTGGAAACTTCAGTTCCTGATCCCCCTTTTTTAGGTTGTTTTCTATGGTTTAAAAGTTTAGTAGTTTCTGTTCTGAAGGGATGTGTTGGTTTGTGGCCTAGACGCTTGAAGACAAGTTGGTTGAAATTCTCTCAGGGGGGTTTTTGGATTCTCTGTTTTCGCAGGAATTCTTTGGTGTTTAATTTTACTGCTGGGATTGTTTGGGAGTCTTTTTTTGAAGTTGCAGTCGCCTTGTTTCTCTTTGATGTATGCGGGAGAAGTTCTCTCACAGGGTACTACCTTCGTGAACTGGCAACTTGCCCCGAGAAGCTGTTTTCGTTTGATTCTTGTTCGGTTTTGTACCGATTGGTTGCCATTTTTGTTGCTTTCAGTTTTTGCAATAGTTGTTTAATTTTTACATTGTTTTAGTATTTGCAGGAACAATCGCCTTGATTGATTCCTTTCTCCATTGTACTTCGTCTTTTATCAATGGAATTTCACCTCGCTTATCAAAAAAAAAATCTCACCAACTTGCAGCTCGTGTATCTGAAAAACGAACCGTCAAAACCCAAATTCCACCGTCCACTTTGAAGACCTACATGTAGAGAACACTCACTCCAAAAATCAGCATCATCAGACCTTGCATGAAGCTCCGATCGAGCTCTTGAAAGTGGCTGGTCGGACTGAAATTCTACAGAAAATTTTGCTCTTCTTCTTCTCTCTTTTTGCTTCTCTCTCTCAACAATGGAGGCACTCACACCTTCTAAATATGATTTCTAATTCATATAGAAACCCTAGCATCCATTTGGGCTTAAGTTGCCCCAAATGGGCTTTGGGCCTTGTTCCATTTAATTGAAACAAGCCCAACAAATCTCCCCCGTTTCAATAAATGGAGGGCATTTCCATTCCGGCAATCTTGCAACATACCTCAAGCTTCTCTCGCGGTAGTGCCTTAGTGCACATATCGGATCAATTCTCATCCGTGTGAACTTTCTCAAGCTCAAACAACTTCTCCTCAAGAGCATCTCTAAGCCAATGATACCTCACATCAATATGTTTCGACTTTGCATGAAATGTCAAATTCTTGCTCAAGTGGATTGCACTTTGGTTATCACAATAAACCACATACCACTTATGCTTCAGACCAAGCTCTTGTATGAATCTCTTCATCCACAACAACTCTTTACATGTTTCAGTTGTTGCAATATACTCAGCTTCTGTAGTAGAAAGTGCGACACACTTTTGAAGCCTTGATTGCCATGAAACTGCTCCACCTGCAAATATCATCAAGTAACCAGAGGTGGACTTTCTGCTATCAACATCTCCTGCCATGTCTGAATCTGAGTACCCAACTAACATAGGTTCTCCACTTCCGAAAGTAAGTCTAAAACTAGAAGTACCTCGGAGATATCTCATAATCCATTTGACTGCATCCCAATGCACTTTACCTGGATTAGATAGAAAACGGATAACAACTCCAACTGCATGAGAAATGTCGGGTCTAGTACATACCATAACATACATCAAGCTTCCTACTGCCGAGGCATATGGAACTCTCTCCATGTCTTCCATCTCCTTCTCTATGGAAGGGCTCTCCTTTGTGCTTAGCTTAGAGTGAGTAGGAAGAGGAGAGCTAACCACTTTAGCCTTGTCCATGTTGAACCTTTGCAACACCTTCTCAATATATTTCACATGTGACATATACACCTTCTTCGCGCCTCGATCGCGAGAAATTCTGATACCAAGAATATTCTTCACAGGACCTAAGTCTTTCATAGCAAAAGCCTGACACAGCTGCTGCTTCAACCTGTCAACTCTAGAAATATTCTTTCCAACAATCAGCATGTCATCAACATATAGCAATAATATGATAAAATCATCATCAGAGAATCGTTTCACAAACACACAGTGGTCACACTTAGTTTTCTGGTAGCCTTGCTCCCCCATAACTGATTCAAACTTCTTGTACCACTGCCTTAGTGCCTGCTTCAAACCATAAACACTTTTTTGTAGCTTGCACACATACAACTCTTTGCCCTTTACTGCAAAACCCTCTGGCTGCTCCATATAAATCTCCTTGTCTAAGTCACCATGGAGAAATGCAGTCTTCACATCCATCTGCTCAATCTCCAAATCAAGACTAGCTGCTAAACCCAGAACAACACGAATAGATGACATCTTAACAACCGGAGAAAATATTTCATCAAAATCAATATCTTTCCTTTGGCTGAACCCCTTGACCACCAATCTAGCTTTGTATCTTGGGCGTGAGGAATTCTCTTCCTGCTTTACTCTGTACACCCACTTGTTCTTCAAAGCTCTCTTACCTTTCGGCAACTTAACCAACTCAAAAGTATGGTTCTCATGCAATGACTTCATCTCATCTTGTGTGGCCTCAACCCACTCCTCTTTGTTGTCATCTTCAACGGCTTATTCATAACTTTGAGGCTCTCCCCCATCAGTTAGTAACACATACTCATCAACAGAATACCTTGAAGAAGGATGGCGATCTCTAGAAGATCTCTTGAGTGGAACAACTGGTGGATCAACAGGCACTCGCAACTGCTCATGAATTTCATCATCCATCTCAACCTCCGTTGGAATGTCAACATTTCCTGTATCTTGATGGTCATCATGAACTTCGTCTTCAACTTGACTTTGTAAACATGTAGAAGGAATTATATCTAAGTCAATCAAGTCATCACTATATGGAGGAAGATCTACAACTTTCTCCATATCTTTAATGTTCTGGTCTTCCATAAAAACCACATCACGGCTTCTAACTAGCTTCTTTTGTACAAGATCATAAAACCTGTATCCAAACTCATCCAAGCCATAACCGATGAATACTCACATCAAGCTTAGACCTTTCATCCTTTGGTACGTTCACAAATGCCTTGCACCCAAAAACTCTAAGATGATCATAGGAGACATCCTTACCTGTCCAAACTCTATTTGGAACATCAAACCCAAGAGGAACACTAGGTGTGAGATTTAACACATGTACCACTGTACTCAAAGCTTCACCCCAAAAGGATCTTGGTAGTCTTGCTTGTTAAAGCAAACATCTCACCCTCTCAACAAGTGTCATGTTCATCCTCTCAGCTAACCCATTCAACTGAGGTGTCTTTGGAGGTGTCTTTTGGTGTCGAATACCTTGATCACTGCAATACTCATCAAAAGGACCACAATACTCACCTCCATTATCTGTCTTGATGCACTTCAACTTCTTCCCAGTCTGTCTCTCAACTAGGGCATGAAACTGCTTGAAAACTCCAAGCACTTGATCTTTCGTCTTCAAGGTGTAAGCCCACACCTTCCTTGAATGATCATCAATAAAAGTCACAAAATAAAGTGCACCGCCCATTGTCCGTTTCTTCATAGGACCACAAACATCAAAATATACCAAATCAAGTATTTCTGGCTTTCTAGAAGGAGGAGATGATTTAAAAGAAATTCTTGTTTGCTTACCGACCAAGCAATGTTCACACTTCTACAATGGTGTGCAACTCATCCCCGGTAGAAGATGCTTCTTGCTCAGCATCATCAATCCCTTCTCAGTTATGTGACTAAGCTGACTGTGCCACAATTTTGTTGTATCTTCACCTTCAACTGCATTAACAAGGCCATTGGAAACTCTAGCTCGAGTAACGTACAACGAAGCACACTTTCTCCCTCTAGCCACAACCATATAACCTTCGGTGAGCTTCCACTTTCCATCACCAAAGTGATGATGAAAACCTTCATCATCGAGCCTTCCCACAAATATCAAGTTCAAACGAATATCGGGAATATGCTTAACATTTTTTAAGAACCAAGAGTGTACCATTTTCCGTCTCCAAGCTCACATCTCCAACGCCAATAGCCTTTGACGTGTCTCTGTTTCCCATCTTAACACTCTCATAGTCACTGGCTGTATAAGATGAAAAAAAAATCACTCCTAGATGTAGCATGTATACTGGCACCACTATCTGTTATCCAAGTGGTCTCTTGAGAAGCCAAATTGACAGTTTCTTCATCATCACATAGAACAAGGAACTCCTCTGTAATAACAACAACATTATCATCATCACCACCGCTATTGTGCTCCTTTCCCTTTCCTTTGTCATTTTTGGCGTTCTTTTAAATTTTCGGCAATGCTTCTTAATATGCCCATTTTGACCACAATGATAGCACTCAACATTGGAAAACCGATTCTTACTTTTGCTTATGTTTCTGCCTTTCGGATCTCTGCTCTTACTCCTTCCTCTTTGTGTAGTAACCTAGACCTCCGTGTGTGAAGAGGAACCCTGTGACTTTCTTCTCGTCTCTTCATTTAGAACACACCCCTTAGCCATATACATGGTAATAACACCATTTGGATTCGAGTTAGACAATGACGTTCTGAACGTCTCCCAAGAGTCCGGCAAAGTACCCAGAAGCCACAAACCTTGAACCTCATCTTCAAACTTGATACCCATTCCTGCAAGTTGATTAATAATACCCTGAAAAGCATTCAAATGATCTGTCATGGGACTCCTATCCTGATATTTCAAACTCATCATCTGCTTAATCAGAAACAACTTGTTATTCCCCGTCTTTCGAGCATACAATTGTTCAAGCTTGCTCCATAAAAAGCGTGCATCTGTCTCTCCACTAACATGATTCAAAACATTATCATCAACCCATTTCCTGATGTAACCACACACTTGGCGATGAAATAATTTTCAAGCACCATCAGTTTTACCCTCAGGCATTTCTTCACTGAATACCGACAGATAATAATCCTTCACATGAAGAAGATCCTCCATCTTGCCCCTCCAAACATGATAATTAGAACCATTCAGATTAATCATTCTACTTGTATTAGCTTCCATCGTTTAACACAGAAAAACCCAATAAGCCAACCAGGCTCTGATACCACTCTGATAGGGAGAATACCAAATAATAACATATAAATGCAACACAGCGGAATCAATTCTCCCATAGTTGTCCAAACCAAATAGGAAACCAACAAACAGAGCAAATCACCAAACACAATGCACACAAGATTTAGCGTAGAAAATCTTCTCAAGACGAGAAGTAAAAACCATGGGACCCTCTAGGCCTCTTAATCATCCACTATCAACTTTAATGGGTACAATATCTCTCTAATTAAATTTGAGGCATATACAATATCTCAACACAACTTAGTGTTGGAACTAGCAACAAAACTCAAGAAAGAAGAAGAGAAATCTCACCAACTTGGTGGCCTAACTAGCAGCTCGTGTATCTGAAAAACGAACCGTCAAAACCCAAATTCCACCAGCCACTTTCAAGAGCTTGATCGGAGGTTCATTCAAGGTCCGATGATGCTGATTTTTGCAGTGGACGGTGGAATTTGGGTTTTGACGGTTCGTTTTTCAGATACACGAGCTGCAAGTTGGGCCACCAAGTTGGTGAGATTTCTCTTCTTCTTTCTTGAGTTTTGTTGCTAGTTTAACACTAGGTTGTGTTGAGATATTGTGTATGCCTCTAATTTAATTAGAGAGATATTGTACCCATTAAAGTTGATAGTGGATGATTAAGAGGCCTAGAGGGTCCCGTGGTTTTTACTTCTCGTCTTGAGAAGATTTTTCACGCTAAATCTTGTGTGCATTGTGTTTGATGATTTGCTCTGTTTGTTGGTTTCCTATTTGGTTTGGACAACTGTGGGAGAATTGATTCCGCTGTGTTGCATTTATCTGTTATTATTTGGTATTCTCCTTATCAGTTATGAGGGAAATGGGGTTTGGAATGAGGTAGAAGCTTTGGCTCAGCTATTGTTTGAAAACGTCTCTTTGTTTTGGTAAATGAGAACCCAAGCAAAGATTTCTAGATTCACAATAGTATACACCAAGGCTTCCCTTTGTATTTATTCTTGCAAGGGAGGGGTTGCATATGCTATTGGAGTTTGCTTCTGTAGGAACGATTTCACAGATAGGCTGGTAGGAGAAAAAGACTTATGCATAGTTTTCAGCTCAGCTCAAGGCTGGAAATTAATTTTGCAAAGTCTACATTAGTATTTTTGAATGGATCGGTGTTACATATGAAGCAAACCTATCTTAACATTCAAAGTTTCACATTTTATCGATTTTAAATGTACTTTTAGCTCCGCTTCTAATTCGTTCTCTACTATTTTATGAGTATTTCGTGTTTTTTGACGAATTGTAGGTTTTTGAATTATCAAAACACATGATACAATATAGTATAGTACAAGATCGAAAATTTACCTTATTTACAAAATTATCACCACTTTAAGTACATATAGCCTTAAGATTTCGTAAAACCAATAACTCTTACTGATATTTAATTTACACCATAACATTTTTTTACATATATTTATTGAATAACATGATACGAATCATTTATATATATGTACATAACTACATATATGTTTGGACAAACAGAAATAGAAAGGGTTACATTTCATTACACAGGAGTGTCGACACACTTGAGCTCAATCTCGAAGAAAAAGTGGCAAGTTTTGGGAGTTTAGGCACGCAATCCCTTGGCCGCTTCGTAATATGTCGTCACTCTTTCTCCCTCCCAACTCCGAACCCCCTCTTTCTGTTTTATACGAAACAACCTCTTCTGTCCCTTTCCGCTTTGGGATCCGCCTCCGATCCTCCACACGCCCTTTCCTTGTCTCGTGCTCTCCATTTCCTCGGTGATCCAAATTCAGACAATCGATTCCAAATCGCCCATCAACTACCGCCTTATCATCGACGTCGTCTCCATGTCGGTCTACGAGGTTGCTCTGCGACTCTCTTATTCTTGTTTATGTCCAATTTTGTACCTTTCTGGCAATTTTGGGGCTGATCCTGATCGAGAATTTTCTTCTCTTTTTGGTTTTTGGGTTTGTCAGGATCTGTGGCCGCTAGTCTACTTCCAAGGGGTCGGTGGAAAAACTCGGGCATTTTCAGGTAATTTACGATTGAACTCTTTTTCTTTATGGGACTCAATTTGACCTCAGATTGTGGTTACTAGTTAGTGGATGACTTGAAATTGTGATAGAAAATTGCTTCTTTTTTCCCCTTCTCAACTGGGCATTCTTAAATTTGATTTATGAATCATTTCTGCGATAGACTAAGATTTAAAAATCTCAACTTTGCTGCATTTCTGCAAGGAATCAAACATTAAAAAAGTCAACTTTAATCCTCAGTTCACACGAATTTGATTGTTTGTGAAATCTGGGTTCTTCTAATTTTGTGGACAAATTAGATTCTCTTTTGCAGACAATCGCCATGGCCAACACGACATGTCGAGGAAGCGCAAGCACCGAAACCTGTCGAGACACATCGAGCGCTCTCGACCTTAAATTCGTCGCCATAGCATCGATCCTCGTCGCCGGTGTTGCCGGCGTCGCTCTTCCCCTCGTGGGCAGGCACCGCCGCTTCCTCCGGACCGACGGCAGCCTCTTCGTGGCCGCCAAGGCCTTCGCTGCCGGCGTGATCCTCGCGACTGGGTTCGTCCACATGTTAGCAGGCGGTACCAAGGCTTTATCCGACCCATGCCTACCCGAATTCCCGTGGGCCAAGTTCCCATTTGCTGGGTTCTTCGCCATGATGGCGTCGCTAGCCACCCTTCTGGTTGATTTTGTGGGCACTCAGTACTACGAGAGGAAGCAGGGGCTGAGTCGGGCGTATGAGGACCCAGCCCGAGACCCGGAGGCGTACCCTGATTCAGATATAGTAGCGGTGGACGGCAAGGAGTGGAACGGGAAAGTGTTCGGGGAGGAGGACGGAGGTGGAATCCACATTGTAGGGATTCGTGCGCACGCTGCACACCATAGCCATAACCACCCGCAAGGTCAGGACGCGTGCCACGGACTTGTGACCCAACAAGGGCACAGTCATGGACACTCACACGGGTTGGAGGGCAGTGACGATGAAGACAGTGGTATCAGACATGTTGTAGTTTCGCAGGTAACTTGGGTTGTTTTGTCGCTCATTATTGTGGATGTCCTGTATTCATAAATTGTGGCTTGCTTGCAGATATTGGAGCTTGGAATTGTGTCGCATTCAGTTATCATCGGTTTATCTCTAGGAGTCTCCGAAAGCACTTGTACTATAAGACCCTTGATTGCAGCCTTGTCCTTCCACCAGTTTTTTGAAGGATTTGCCCTTGGAGGTTGCATATCTCAGGCTCAGTTCAAGACCTTATCAGCCAGCCTGATGGCTTTGTTTTTTGCCATTACAACTCCGGGTGGTATCGCCGTCGGCATTGGCATTTCTTCCTTCTACAACCCCAACAGCGTGGGAGCACTGGTTGTTGAAGGCATACTGGACTCCTTGTCAGCTGGCATTCTGGTGTACATGGCGCTTGTAGACCTCATTGCAGCGGATTTTCTGAGTAAGAAAATGAGCTGCAATTTCAGACTGCAAGTGGTGTCTTATTTCATGCTCTTCCTTGGTGCCGGATTGATGTCTGCACTTGCCATATGGGCTTGAACGGATTCAGGGTATGCGTTTCGTGTATATCATTCCTTTCATGATGTCGAAAGGAGGTGGTTTCCAGGAAGAACATGTAATGGTGATCGATGTTCGGGTTGTGCTGTACGTGCCTTGGTCGTTAGGGTCTAGCACGCCGGATTAAGCACTAACGGGATGTTTTAGAGGGCACACAAACTCCATGTAGTATGCTTTTTAGCTGGTTAGCTGAAATGGTGTTTTATGTATTATTGCTGGTTAGAATGTGTTGGACATTGAAATGGAGAAGGCAAGGATGGGCTTCATATTCTATACAGTTGCAAATGAAAACGATGGGTATGTTATGTCAAAGTGGAAATACTCTTCTTTAAAAAAAACGTGGAAATACTCTTTTTGAAGTTCAGTTACAAAATGTCTGAACTGCTATTTGTCACGAGATTGGAATTTTGTTATACAATAGAAATTCCATAAATTAATTATCGATTATTTAATAAAAAAATTCAGATACTATTCTTGTTTGATCTCGATTTGATGATATGGTGCTTAACTAATAATATTAATTAATAAATTGTGATGTTCTCACTACTATTAAATATTAATGTATAGAGTTTCTAATGTATATAGGAGTAATACATTTTAATGTATAGAGTTTCTAATGTATATAGGAGTAATACATTTGTAGAGAACAAATGTACTAGAAATCCCTCTTATCGTAAAAACTGTGAGAACCTATATTAATCATACATCTTAAAAACTGTGAGAATCTATTTTAGTCATACACACGTAACATTCAACATTCACCATGATGTCACATCATCACTTTAATCCACCCAATATATACGCTACTTTCATCATTTCTCACACAAATAATGGAATAATTGTAATAGCGTGGTGCAATGTGGGCAAGTGTCCATTTTTTTCTTGATCAATTCACTAATTTAATTATTCCCGATTCATTTGAATTTAATTAGCTTCAAACTTGGGCCTATATTTTTTTTTTTCAAGGGCTATCTATCAACTAGCATATTGAATATATTTTGAAGCACGAAAATAAAAAAAAGTTATATCGGGATGATAAAAATAATGTTGAGTGTTGATAAATCTTCACTAATAAATGTTTTATATCGGGGTGATCAAATTAGTGTTAAATGCCGATATAAAAACATGTACTGGGTGATAAAAACAAGTGATGATGTGATAAAAATCATGTTCAATTTTGATAATGAGAGTCATAAAATAGAGTTTAGTGTTGATAAAACTAGTGTTCACATGGATAAAAAAAATATGTGATGGGTGATAAAACATACGTAATTTATTGACAAACCTAGTGTTTAATGTTGATAAAACTAGTGCTCAGAGTTCATACAAAACAGGTGATGACTTATGAGGTGATATAAAATCATATTCAGTTTTGAAAAATGAGGTGATAAAACTAGCGTTCAATATTGACAAAATCAGTGTAAAGTGTTGATAAAAATTACCCAGATATATATTTTTAAAATCAGCCTAGAAATATATTTTTTTCCTGCTTCAAAATATATTTATCACCAATCTTAATAAAAAGCCCTTGAAAAAACAAAAATATTGGCGCAAGTTTGAAACCAATCGGAATTCAAACAAATCAATGATTAAATTAGTAAATTGGTAAAAAACAGATAATGTCATGGTTTTACTAAAAAGCTTTTACTACTTATCAAAAAATGTTGTGTTTTTGCAGTCGATAAGTTAACAATTCAATTGCATCTTATTCATCTATTTATGAAATAGAAGGCTTGGATGAGTTCTTATAGTTTTTAGGTTGAAGGCGTGTTTCTATTTGATTTCTTCTTAACACTATTATATACCTTCAATTTTCTGGTTATCAAATTAAAGATTAGAATTGACCAAAGATTTAAATCACTTTGTTTGAATAATTTCACAAGTATTCCCAACGATCGAGTTAAAATACTTTGAAATCATCTACAAAATTTAATTATATTTTATTACAATATTCTTTGTATTTATCTAAATTTTCAGTTAATATTGTCGTACTATTTCAATTTCCAAATCGTCAATGAAACAAAAAAGTAGAATTAAAACGTAGAAAACGGTATCAGAATTGCCTACGACTTGTTATAAAACAAACATATTCGAAATTATATAAACCTAAATTGTACTTAAAATTAGTCGTTCCCGTTCCCGTTCCCGTTATCTTTTTAAGTAGGTCTATTTTACCTTAAATTTGGTACGTACACTCTAGTTTCGTCTTCTCGGTCTGGAACAAAGCTTAACCTTCAGCTCTCCTACCCGTTTTAAACGTTACTAGAAGGAACGATCGGTTGAAGATGAGAACATGTAGTTAAAAAGTGAAAACTGTTATTGGGTCTGATCCATTTTGGTTTAGGAAGGGTTGGAGGGGAAAATACAAATCCTTAAGACTCTAATGCCAGGCTTCCTGTGTGAAGACCGCGTCGATAAAAATATTAATTTATTTAATTTTTATTCGTTCGGAACATCGTGGTTGAAATTTAAATCGGTTTGGTAAAGACGAGGTTGAAATTTGATTTAATCTTTAATTCATTTAAAAAAAATAAACAAGAAAAAGAAGAAAAGCAAAAAAAATAAATAAAAAGGGAGTGAAAGGAGCTGGACCGGGCTGGGCCTAACCCGACCAGCGACCCAGCCAAGCCAGGCTGCCCCAGCTCGTCCAGTTTTGGGCCATGCGGCCCATTGATCGCCTGAGGCCCGTTTTGGCAGTCGGCCCAGGCTATTTAAGCCTCGTCTCCATCTTCTGAACCCTAATCTTCACTTGCAGCGCCGTTCTCTTCCACCCATTTCTCTCTCTCCCGACCATCCTTGACCCTTCTTCTCCGTTTCCCTCTCCCACGGCCGCCACCTCCACCGAACCTGCTCCCTCGTCCTCATCTTCTCCGGTCAGCCAAGCCGCCGCCGTCTCCGTGCTCGTCCAGCCGGGACAATCTCGACGGAGCACTCGACAGATTTGGGACGGAATCACCGGTCTCGTCCGAATCTGAGTCGATCCTCCGCCCGTGTTCAACGCCGACCACCACCAACGCTCCCTTTTCCTCTACGGTGAGGTCACTATCCCGTGAGGTTTCGTCGCCGGCGACGTCTTCGCCGGCGGTCAGAATCTTTTCCCGAGCCCTTTTCTTCTCCCTTTTTGATTTCTTTTCCCCGAGCTGTTAGATCTGGGTATTTTGAAAACAACTTGAAGTACTGTAAATTCAAAGAGGGAAATAAAACGAGATTTGAATTGAAAGTCGATCTTTGTTATTTTGGGACATAAAGTTGATTCGAAGAACATTTTACTTGAAACCGTTTTTGTCTTGGATCTGGACGCTGTGATGTTGTTGTTGAAACTGAAAGAAATCCATTTTTGTTGAAAGAAAAGAAAAGGAAATTAGGAAAATGGAAAGTCAGTTTTTGTTAGAAGAAGAATTTAAATTGGAAGAAATAAATCAAAATCAATTTTGATTTAAGACGGGATTGGGACTGTGAATCGGATTTTGGAACCTCGGACTTTTAGATCGAAATGCGAATTGGGACTTAGAACGGGATTAAAAACGGGAAACGTGTATCGGGTTCGGTGTTCGGGGCCCGAGTACTCGAATCCGATTCATCGTATAATCCCGCTTTTAGCCCGTTCGAGTTTAAAAGACTTTTGTTGAACTTAAATCGAAACCGTCGTAACGTTTAATTCGACTTGGGAAACGTTTTTGAGTTTGGCTTTCGTTTTGTTTTAGAGTTCGGCTTCGATCGAAGAGAAGACCGGAGGTAGCGAGCAAGGACGTCAACAGCTAGGAGACGTAGCTGTCGGTTCGTCTTGAGGTAGGGAAAGTATCGACCCCTCCTTATTTATGGACTGGCGAACTAGTATGCATGACTAGGGTTATTAATAACCGGAACGTCTTAGTGACACATAGGTAAAACTGTTATATTATTAGTTTAATTGGGCGAGTCTTGATAATACTTGGAACGAACATGTTTGATATCCGTTTGACTTGCTTGTACTTTCTGGGAAATTGCTGTGCTGTTAGACGGACCATGTCTAGGTCCTAGAGTTGCGTGCTGTGTGTTTACTCGTTGTGTGGGAGTCTAATTAACGTCATAATCGTTGTGTGAGAATCTAAATAATATTATAACCGTTGTGTAAATGTCTAAATAGAATTATCACCGATGTTGCATGATGTGGCTGTGTGGGCAAGTGTGCCATGTGTGACTATGTGAACCCTTGTTTGTGAAATGACCAGGTGAGTGATAGACCGGGTGTATGCTAATATGGTTCGGCTGGTATACCGAGACCATCGGTGAGTGTGCTGTGTGCGAAACCCTGTGTGTGTTTAAGAGACGGCGTAGCCGGATGGATAATCATATCGAGGCCAAGGATGGCGTGTTCAGATGACTCATAATCTGGGATGGGATTGATCGAGGAGTGTGTCGGTTTTATATTTACGTTGAGTAGAGCCCTTCATCTGTGTGAGGAGGAAGATATCGTGACTGACGCTGTGTGTTCTAGTGCGATATAAGCGGCTGTGTGCAAATCGGTGGAGTTCCAGTTCGGTACATATGAGAGTAGCGCCCTTCTTCTGTGTGAGGAGGAAGATATCGTGACTGACGCTGTGTGTTCCGGTGCGATATAATCAGTTGTGTGCAAATCGATGGAGTTGACTCCCGCAATTTACGACATCTGTGTGCGTTTCGTCCGGACCCTTCCCCGTTATTTGCTGTGTGTCGTCCTATGGACTCTATGTGTGTTCTGCTGTGTGCCTTTTTCTCTGGGTTGGTCTGTGTGTGCGCTGTGCGTGTGGTTGGGCTTTGGGCGCTGTCTACTGTGTGTGCCGTGCGGGCAGTCTGGCTTGTGCCTTGGGTTAAGTGTGACTTGGGTCTTGTGAGAGCGTGTGGTGACTTGAGATGGTTATACCTAATTTCTGCGTTGCAGTGGGAGTTCGCACGCGTGGTCGGTTGTGAGATAACCGTAGGTGTTGTTCATAGAGAATTGTTAGGTGATTGGGTGTCAAGAGCTGGTTATGGAAAGTGGTTTTGAGTTCGGTTTGTTTGTGAGTTGTTGTGCGGGTCGTGCCTGAGTGAAGGCCAAGTGTTGTATGAGAGTAATGGTTTATATGGATCGAATAGTGGTGCGTTATGAGTATGCCCTAATTGGACGGTTACCCGTGGTGATGAACTGTGGTTTAGAACCTTAACTACTTTTCCTACTGAGCGTAAGCTCACCCCCTTACTTTGTTGTGTTTCAGGTGTTGAGCGGGATCTGTACTAGCAGGACTCTCGGAGCTTGGGAGCTAGCGAGGGTTTAGCTAGTGTCTAGCGACGTACTGTTAACTGTTGAACTATTTTACTATTGTTTTATTGAGCTACGACTTGCGACATTGTTTTAAGTTTTGAAAATTGTGAATCGAGGCTTGTTGGTTTTATTTTCGACGAAAAATTATTATTGTTTTAGCTCACGTCTCGAATTCGGTCAAAACCGGATTTGGGGCGTGACATCCTGCCAGCGTGGCAGAGTTCTAATCTCACTATTCCTCCACCGCGCTTCTACGCCCATTCTCTCCACTCACTCGCTTCGCCTTCTCAGCATTTACACGGGCTCCAGCCGTTTTCCTCTGCATTCAAGACGAGGTTGGCGTTACTCTTGCCCTATGGGAGCATTCATATGCCAACTTCTTGATCTCCCATCAATGATGCAACCGTATAGTCTCTAGGTATATGGATGGGAGCTCCCCACACAAAACCGAAGATTTTGAGTTCGTTATGGTCGATGGTGACCATGGAACCAGGTCTGATTTGGGCGTGGTCATAGGTATATTTGGGCACCGATCTATAGTTCACTTGGGTTCAACAGCGAGGTTCGGTTTTCAATTTCGGTTCTGGTTTTGTACAATCCTCGACCCAATTCGAAATTCAGGTCTTCTTCTTCACGATTTCTTCTGGTTTGAGTTTAGTTTATTGGGTTTTTGAAAGAAAAAAAACGATTCTGAATTGTGGTCTAAACTGTTTGTGATTTGTGATTTATGTTTTTCTCTTTTATTTTCTTGGTCGTTTTTTTCTTTTCTATTTGTTGGTGCCGATGAGGAATCGCTGAAGCAAGGTCTATGTGTCTTTTTGCTTTATTGCATAATCCTTTTCAGTTTTGGGTATGATATGAGTTCGATTTATAGTGGATCTATGTGAATTTGTGTGTTTGGAGTTGATTATGAACTGGGTTTGGGTCTGATTAGCTTGATTTGGAAACGACTTTGTTGCCTCTTGGTAGCCCCAACATCATCTTCGTTCAAGGTAATTGAATCAATCCGTATGCCCTTTTTCCCTTTAGTGGATAGATATGAGTAATGTTCACACAAATTTTCAATTTATGCACTAAAAGATGTGAGCTGCTGAAAAGTTGAATATGGTGCTTAGTGGGTGTAGACATAGATGTTGAAGCTATTGGATTTCAGCTGACATTGTTGGATGTTTTGTGTAGTATACGTGTTATACTTCTGAAATTTCTTAACACTCAACTTTCTTCAACTGCAGAGTGCATATTGGAATTAGATCATTCAACACAAGTTTTTTCAAATGGGAATGCTCATAAAACTGTGCATTTTTCATGTTTACTTTGCCACTGGGTCCATCCCTTACAAGTTATGACATATTGTATATTATGTGTGGTCCTGTGAGTTGATACTGCTTATTTATTTTTGTAATACATACAACTTTGAACTTTTGAATTCTATCTAGAATTGGGATTTGGTTATGAGATCATAATTGATTGGTATAATTTTCAACGTAACAACTGCATTTTTTCACTGTTTGGTTAGTGGGGAGTTTTCAGGGGAAATCCTCAGACGATGAAGGCAAGGCTGAGACATTGGGCACAAGTGGTGGCATGTTCGGTACAACAGTACTCGTCCAAATGATATCTAATCTATCAAGGGCCAAGTCATAATTCCTCTCTAAAGGGCCAAGTAAGGGATCAAAATTCTTATTACTGTTACATGTAGGTTGTTTTATTATGTCATCATGTCACCAATGCATGTATGGTTTTTTATTATGTCAATGTCATTGCATTGTGAGTTCTCTCTTTATAATTATACTTTGCTAATATCAACTGCCTCTGTGTTTTCTTTTTTCTAAATTATGTTCCTGTTATTGATATGACCGTAAAGATGTAATTTTTTTATTGTGTGTCTTAGCTGAATATTGGGTTTCTAATTCGCTTTGTACAACCAGCAGATGGTCCGGTTCATTCGTCAGGAGGCTGAGCAGAAAGCTAACAAGATCTCCGTTTTTGCTGAGGAGGTATCGTGATTTCCATTTTGTTATCGTACATTGTTGAATTCGTTTTTGAAGGTTCAGTGCCCTAATTGATTTAGGTATGGATTGGGTTAAAGAAACGATAGGCTTCTCTTGGTATTGTTGTATTAATAATGAGAATGCAATTAATCTATGCTTTATCATTCGCTTAATGTGACATCCGGTCTTTTTAATGTCCTAGATTTTCACCAGCAATAATGCGGGGATTTTTGTTTTATTTGTCTTCTTATTAATAAGTTGGTTTTCAGGGGTTGAGCGGTGCAGGATATACGATGTAATCAGTATATTGGAGAGCGTTAGGGTATTTCCTTTACCCTTCAATTACGCGTTTTATGTATTGTCTATGATCTCCACCTTTTGTTGATTTTAATTTAGAAAAAAAACTTACATAACAATTTAGAAACAGAAGACCAATACATTAGTTTTAGTTTTAACTTTTCAACTCTATTTTTGTTGTGTAAAAATTGTTACATTTTATGGTATGCTCTTTGTGTAGGAAGCTGGTTTCAGAGAATTTTAACACCACTGTTGTTTTCCAGTGCCAAGGTATGTTACATTTAGATCTATCAGATTCTTTTTCAATTGTTATATTTTTAGTCTTCAGTGTTTGGGCCTTGAAAATTATGAATTCTTCATTCATTTGTGTTTTAAATACTTTCTAAAATCAGTTCCTCTCCCATTTGTTGGCTGGTGGGCTTATCTTAGTGTTCTCTAAACTAATCAAGTTTAGACAGTGGTAGGAACATTATTAATACACCAAGAATCAAATTTAGGCTTATAATAATTTGAATGATTGTACATTATGTCAAGAAGTGTACAACTATCCCAAGAATTTTTGTAACTTATATGTTAGCCTTTTAACGCGTGAAAATTTTCAAACATTTAGAAATTTGTTAGCTTGATGTTTGATCGTTTGAATTTGATTTTAGTTTGAATACTTATGGTATAATTTTCTCTTTCAACTTTTCAGTTTTGGTTGTGATAGGTGCTTGAAATTTCTCCAAACATTCATTTATTATTTGGATTGATTGTCAGTTTGGTGGATGAGGTCTAATTAGTCTCCTTTTGAGGCTGGACATTGTTCTTGAACTGATAGTGATGTTGGTTTTGAGCCTTCTTGCAGCTATGATAACGATGTCACTATTGTTAGTGTGGAAGATGTACTATTGCATCAAAAGCGGCCTACTCATGAAAAGGATCCGGAGAAACGGCATGTGTATCATATCCGTTTTTTGGAGGTACTTCCATTTCACATAAATTGAATGCCTTCAACCAAAGGGTGGGTATGGTTTATGTATGAAGTATGGTGATTTGGTCGATGTGGACAAAACACTGATATGTGGGAGTAATGTGACATTTTGTTATCAAAAGGTTTTGTGATTAAAATTTCAATACGACTGTGACATGTTAAGTAGTTGTATATTAATTATGATCATCATTAAAGGAAAGAGTAATTAGGATTGTTGCTCCTTGCTATTGGGTATGTTAATAGGACGTCCTTTGAGATTCGGTGAGGACATCAACGGGTGCTGCAAGAAATTATGACTACAATTAATGTTGCTCCTTGCTTTTTAGGCCTATACAATTACCACACTTTCAGTACATAAGTGGTGTACTACTGTAGATTATAAACAATGATCACTGTAGATTATAAACAATGATAACTAGATCATAAACAATGATCACTATTTGGAGGATTTGATTTTTTTTTTCGCTTCAATTTATTTCGATACTGAGAACTGGGCATATGGGGAGTGCTGAAAAATCAAACATGAAGAAAGTGAACACCTTTTTTGTCTCTTTCTAAAACCATACCAAGTGGAAAATGCACAATTAGAGTTACCAAGCTAGAAAATTTCCATTTCCATGTTAGTGATTGAATTCACATGCAAAAGGTTTTTTCATTTTGTTTAATTGTTTTCAGTTTTCACAAAATGAGAGATACATGTAATTCTTTCGTTACTGTGAGGATCATATGTTTTGGTTTTTTGATCTTTGGATTCTCATGGTTGTCGATTTCATATGATGGATTGAGTTGTAGTAGTGTTATGAGTTATTACAGTAAAAAGTCAAACCAATTGAATGTTTTGGTGAGTATTGACTGAGGTTTTATTGTTTTAACGATGTGTAAATATGGATTTTAAGATGAGTGGTGATTGCAATGGATGGGAAAAGTATGGAGCTTATCATTTGGTATACAGGTAATTGATTCGTTGTTTTGAGGATCCTATGTTTTTTGTTTGTTATAACTTCAGATTCTCATGGTTGTCTGTTTCATTTGATAGATTGAGTTGTTGTAGATTAATTGTATTACTTTAACATCTCAAAGTGTGATGAGTTATTGCAGTGAAAAGATCAGGTCAATTGAATATTGGTAAGTATTGATTGATGTTTCTTTGTTTTACCAATGTGTATGTGTGGATTTTAGGATGAAGATGCTACTATGGGTGGGAACATGATTAAGCTTACCATTTGAGCTGGCATTGCTGGAAATGGTTCCAATTTCTTTTACTTTTGGGTTGATTTTGAAAATCAATTGTCCTTTAGTCTGTCTGATCATTGTGTTATAATCAGATTTGGGTGTCGATTTCTAAATTTTCTCTATTTATGTTTTATGCAATGGTATTCAGGGTTCAGGGACTTTCTCTTCAAAACTTATTGGTGGAGAAAATGAATCTTTTGCTTCAACTGTTGTAGATGCTGTAATTGCAATTGGGCATGAGTACCGATCAAATATGATTGGAATAAAGAAGGTACATGAATTGTTAGTGTATAAGCTTTTTGTTCATATTGTTTTTAATTTGCTCTGCACATTTTGGTTGAAAACTAAGATCATAGTCTCATTGGCTTCTAAATCTACCTGGCTTAATTTATGTTTTTATGAGATCTCTTCCAATCGTCAATTTTGTAGTATTGGTGCTTCGTTGTGTCGCCCGTATAAGGACTAAATGTGAGTGAATCTTGTTTGTCAAGCAATCTTCATGAGGACTATAACATATAGGGTATAAGCACTTGAAGATAATAAACGTCTTATATTGGCACCAAGTGCGGTTAGAGTGGGAGTGTTCAGCACATGTTGTTTATATGTTTTATCTTACTGAATTAGAACTACAATGTATTTTAATTATGAATTCAAGTTCTGGAAAAAGCAAGCATGAATTTAGTGCCAGTGGAGCAGATTTTAGGAAGACTAAAATATCGAGGAAGTCATGAGTGGTCAAAATGTAATATCATAGACTTCAGAGCAAACATAGATATTCGCAAGTGTAACCACTGCAAAATACTGATTGCAGTATTCAATGAATCACAATGGATTATAGTCATGTTTAATTAAGAGAGGTTAAGTTACACCATACTTGATTTACTTGTATTCAACTAAAAAACATATGCTTTAATTTGTGTACAAAATAGTATGTTAAATATGAATGTGTGATACTTAATGCTAAACTCATAAAGTCAAGAGTAACTACAAAATGTTCAGAGTGAATCTGTTTTTACTTTAGTTTATTATTTTACCGTTCGACATATACCATACCATATAAAGATTATATTAGAGAGTAAATTAATATTCCAAAAAATCCTTGATTTTTGCGATCCCCGTTTTCTCTCTCATAAATTAGCAAGTAGGATCCTTTAAATTAGTGCTAATCATTAAAGCTAAGTTTGAAAATAAATTTCATCAACTATTTTAATATAGTAGTTTCAATTCAGTTCATATACTTACCATCTAATGTTCGTGTAGGACGCGTATAACCCTCAAACGAGATGGTGTAAGCCTCAAGTTGGTGCCCGTTCCCACAAAAGTTAACAATTTAGTCTTAAGCTACACTTGGGTTTATTTGCCTTGGAAGATGATTCAGACAAATTTTACTATAGGGGACAGAGTTGTGTTATATTTTCAACTATGTGCCCGATTCAGGTATGGTTATGCTACCTTAGTGACTTCGTTTTTTTCCTACCCCGTTTTTGTTTCTTTTCTTTTTTTCTCTGATGCAAATCTTCTTTACATATACCATTCTGATTACATATTCACTAGCACTACCCAAAAATTAATGGATGCATCCATTAATTTGGGGAGAGTTCTTTCTATTTCACCAATTAACCATTGTCGGTTCATGGAGTTGAGTACGCCTACGGAGCTCGTGAGTTCCTGACGACCGGAATTTTTGAGGCGAAGCCGGAGCATTGCGAAGGGTTGACACGCTTCTGATCGGAAAGACGGATATGGGACCGGCGGAGGTAAGGGAGATCGATCTTCAATTTTTCGTTACTGTTTCTGTATGACTTCTCCATCTGTGTAGCTTTGTTTTTACTTGAATCATGGTAAAGTTGTGTGCTTTGGTGATTGAGGTTACCTTTGTATTCACAGACATTTTGATTGAATCGTGGTTGTTATGTTCATCGCATTGTCGAAACGGTACTTTGGTCAAATTTTAGAACTGGGTTTTGTTTGCTGTTTCATATTTGATGGTACTTATGATAGCTAAATCAGTTCGTATTACATTGGTTCTGAAAAAAAATGAATTATGTGTACTTTTTGTATTTTCTCTTTCAGAGGATTAAAGAGAAGCCATGTGAGGATACGTTTCCAATTAATCACATGTACATTATTTTAAGTGTTTTGATATTGGGTTCTGATATGAAATTGTTATGGAAACTTCAAGCTTTGTTTAATTTGTTTGAAAAAGATTAAAGATTTATGTTCATTTTTAAGTTGCTCAGGTGAACTGAATATTTCAGTTTTAGCCTTTTCTCCGCGGTATTGATGCAGGTTTATCAAGAAAACAGGTTCTTACTAAGTGTCAATTGTTTATGTTTGCTTTTATTTATTCTTTTAAATGTCCCACGTTGGTTCTAACTTGCCAGCAAGCTGAAAATTCTTATCGAGTATATAATGCTCGATGGCGTGAATGACCAAGATGAGCATGCTCATCAGCTGGAGAAATTGTTGGACACATTTCAAGTGGTAAGCTTATAAATTTTGAACATCAGAACCTTCTGAATATTTATGCAGGATATAATTCATAAAGATGTTAAACCTTATATTTCTAGAGCATTTTTGGTTTAACTGCTAAAAGTATTGCAGCATGGTGAGTGCATATGCTAAAATGAAAACTTAATATTGCTACAGTTGGTGTGGTTTCCGAATCCGCAACTCAATGGCGCACTTTCTAAGAATGAATTCACAATCCAATTATTACTATTAAACTTGAATATGGTAAAGTTCATGTTTTCAATACTTTCTTCATCCCAAAGGACATTTTACTATTGGTAAGAATTGATGATTCAATTTTTAATGTATCTTTCTACTATTTGATCCTTTATTCTCCTACTCAAATTGCTATAACGAAATTTGCTTTAGGATTGACCAGATGGAAAGTCCGGAGGGCATGATGTGGGGTGGAGTCCTATCATCCCTAACTCCTTTTCAGTACTTCAAGAATGGGAAGAGGTAATCTCAAGACTCTTTACCTTCTCTGTAAAGACCGAGAAAATTTTAACGTTTAAATTATTAAATAATAACGTCGAGGTTGGGAACGAGTTTGTTTTGTGTAAAAAAAAATAAAAAAAAAGCTGGGCTGGTTCGTTCTTTAGGCCTGGCCCAACCAGCTGGCCCAAAACGCTAGGTATAAATACCAAATGTTAGGGTTTTAACCCTAACATTAGTTCTGCCTCTTCTCTCTCTCACCCACGCACCCACCTCCCTCTTCTCTCTCACCCACGCCGACCTCCCTCCCTCTCTCAACTCCGGTCTCCAGCGACCCTCTCTCCCTCTCAGTTCTCCGATCCCGACCACACCAAGCCTCCCTCCCTCCCCCATCTCAGTTTCTCTCCCGAGTCCGGCCACCGAGCCCCTTCCCCGTCTCCGTCCAGCCACGGCGCCACCGCTCCCGAGTCCGGCCACCGAGCCCCCTCCTCGTCTCTGTCCAGCCACGGCGTCGTCCCCGAGCTCCTCTCGCCTCCATCGCCGGAACCTCGCCCTTGCCGGCAAGCTCACCAGATCCAGGACGGGACACCGAGCCGTCCGGATCTGAGGCCGTATTCAGCCTCCTCAGGTCTCCCGAGCCGCCGCTGTCCTCTCCTTTGTCTTCTCCTCCCTTCGCCGGCGCGTTCGACAGCTCCGGGACAGAGCCACCGGGGCCGTCCGGATCTGAGGCGAGGAAGGTCCCCGTCGTGCACCGCCGCCGTGCACCGCCGTGCACCGCCCGTCCCTCCACGTGAGGTTCGTACCTGGGGGTTTTAGTCGCCGGCGACGTCTTCGCCGGCGGCCGGTTTATTTTGTTTCGTGCCGTGCATCTTTGTTTGGGTTCTGTGTAACGATTCGAGCTACTGTAAATTCAGAAAATGAAGTAATAAAACAGTTTTAATTTAAAAGTTAGTTTTGTAATTTGGATCTGTTATGGCTGGTTGTAAGATCAAAGTTTTTGAAAAGGAATTTTAATGGAATCCAGGCTCAATCTTTCTAAAGGAAAAAGGGGGGAAAAGAGATCTGTTTGTTTAAAAGAAAAGAAAAGGATATAAAGTGGAACGGTTTTTAATTTGAAAAGAAAGTGAAATCGTTTTGGTTTTTAAGACAATTGTGGACTGTTGAACGGGGGCGTGAATCGACTAAGCTGGACGTTTAAAATCGAACCTAGAACGGAACAAAAGCGGACCACTAAATCGGATCTCGGGATTCGTGCCTCGGCACCTATGCCTCGAGAAACGTGCACCGAGTTCTGTGCTCGGGGCTCGAACCCGATTCGTCGTGATCCCGCTTTTAGCCCGCTCGAGTTTAAAAGACAAATGTCGAAGTTAAACTGGACAAATCGTAATCTTTAACTTAACGGTGGAACCGTTATTGATTATGGCTTTCGTGTTATCTTTAGCGTCCGGCTTCGATCGAAGTGAAGCTCGGAGGTAGCGAGCCAGAACGTCAACAGCTAGGAAGCGTAGCGGGTGCTCTTCGGTTGAGGTAGGGAAAAGTAGCCGGATCTCGGCCCTGACTAGGGAAAGTTAACAGTAGAAATGCATGTGACGCTGGGGTGACGTGGGTGGAGTAGGTTAGTAATTATTAGAATTGCATGATACGTGATCGTAGTAATTATTAGAAATGCATGATACGGGATTGTAGCGTTCATTAGAAAAGCACGGGAACTTGGTAAGTAGTGGAAATGCTTGTGACACTTAGTAGTGTCGTAGGAGCAGAGAACTTAGCGTTAATTGTTTTACTGGAGGCATATGACCATGCCCGGAGGTTGATTGCGAACTTATCGACATTAAGAGTACTGGAGGCATATGACCATGCCCGGAGGTTGTTTGTGAAACTAGCGATCTTAGGACTGTTGGAGGCATCATTTATGCCGGAGGTTGTTGTGCGTTATTTATTATTGAGTTAGGGTGGCCTTGAGAGCCCGTGTTAATTATTGTTGAGTTTGGGTGGCCTTGAGAGCCCGTGTTAATTATTGTTGAGTTTGGGTGACCTTGAGAGCCCGTGTAATTGTTGTTGAGTTTGGGTGGCCATGAGAGCCCGTGTTGTTTGTTGTTGAGTTGGGTGGCCTTGAGAGCCCGTGTTATTTATTGTCAAGTTTGGGTGGCCTTGAGAGCCCGTATTAATTATTGCTGAGTCTTGGGCGGCCATGAGAGCCCGTGTTTTCGTTTCAGTGTTTTGGGTGGCCGTGAGTACCCGTGGGGTTGTGAACCTGTACTTTATCGTTGGTGTCTTGGGTGGCCATGAGGGCCCGTAGGGTTGTTGAACCTGTGTTTGGTTGTTGGTGTCTTGTTGGCCTTGAGTGCCTGTGGAGTTGTCACTGGTGTCGTTACTGTCTGTTTGAACTTGTTTGTGATTGTGATTGGTTACTTGATACTGGGATCGGGGGAAGGACGCGCGGGTGTGGCTAACCACCTGACTGGGATCGGGTGAAGCGGAGAGGTTGTGGGTTAGACTCCCGACTGGGATCGGGGGAAGTTGCGCGACAGGTCGACCGCCTGACCACGTCTATGATCGGTAAAGGGCGAGAGACAGAGATTGGTTACTGAGCAGCCGGTTTGCGATCCTTTGTGATCTTGTTTGGTATTGTGTGGTCAGTCGTGTCTTGGAGGAGGTCGTCGATCGTAGTGTGGGGTCTGCATAACGTATCCGAGTGTTGAGTCGGTCGAGGAAAGTACTTTGGTCGTGTGTGTGTGTGTCTTGAGTCGTTGTTGGTGTCACCGGCATTGTTTGCTAATTATGCCGTAGTCAGTCTGTTATCCGTGGTGGTGAGCGAACGCTCACCCCTAGCTGCTTTTCCTACAGGTACTGTTCGTGGGACGGACTAGGTGAGCTCTCGAAGCTTGTGGAGCTAGGAGCGGAGTCCGGGTTTTGTCTTTTGATTCTAGTGACGGATACCTTGTACTTTTGTCCACTTGTTGGGACGTATTTTTAAGCTGTAAATATTATTTTGTTGAACTAAGCTGGTATTGTAAAGTGTTTTAATGGAAATGGTTTCAAAGTGTTTTCTTATTTTAAACGTTCGCGTCTCGAGTTTGGTTTACTGAAATTGGGGCGTGACATTCTCAATTACATGCTTCTCAGTTGGTTTCATATCTTAAGTTTCCAGATAGGCAGTGTAGCTTTCATAAAAATTGTTAAAGTTGGTTCATTCTTATTTTGACTCTTATATAATTTCATGGCTCTAAAGTTGGTTTCAAAATAATTGTAGTAATCAAATAGATAAGAAGCTATATGTTATTTTTGTATGAGTTTAATCGATGTTGTTATGGCTGCTATGCCACAGTTAAACATATACATGCATCACATAGTATGCACTTTCTTAGTTCATAGTGCTTATTTCATTATTATTTATTTTTAAAACTTCGCAGCATATCACCCGTTCGGAAGAATTGTTGAAAGGAAACAATTTCTTAGTTCATAGTGTTTATTTCATTTTTAGGTGAAGGATGTTGATACCGAGAAAGAGTTGGAAGGATCTTTCAAGTTATTTGACAATTGTGTCTGCTCTTTGCTTCGATATAGGGACATCGAATTAAGGGAATCTGCCAATGAGTAAAGACAGAGATCAGTTATGGCCTTGGGATTGAATTGTTCTTTATAGTAACGTTTCTGGTTTTTTCTAAAACAATTGAATCACAATTCTGGAATCCAAGTGGCCAAATATGGTTACTGTTGATTTTTTTGTTATTGAGGTAATGCATTAACATTAACGGGTTTATGTGAGTTGTTAATCAGTTTAATTCTTTGATGTCATCCTTATGTAGCAAATATAGTGTTAGATGTTAACCAGGTATCACATGCGGTTTTTCACACCTTGCACCGCGAAACCCTCATACAACCGCCTCACGTTTTTTCTGTCCAATCCCAAATAAACCAACCCGTTTTAAACACTTCCCTCCCAACATGGACCCTCCACCTTTGGCCTATGCTCTTCTAACCATCTTAATAACGCTAATAGTCAACACACACAATAAATGATCAAACCCGCTCTACGTTTTACTGTTCATGACACATTCTTTCCTATCCGCCTATTTACATATTAATTCCAACCGACCTCAACAATTATGTAGTTTAAGCTATTATTACAATACTAATCAAATTTATGCACCTGTCCTACTTACTGCATCAATCCCGCACACAACAACAAACACACTGCCTCTCTACTACACAACTAACACATGTTATTTCTCACGCCAAGCACCGCGCGGTGCCCCTACACTAGTTGATTTAGAAGAAAGAATTATTAGTTGAAATGTAACATGTGATCAAAAAGAAGTGTAGACTGTAGAGTCAATTTATATAGAAAGTAGATTAAGATCCTTGGATACTAACACTTGTAAGAGCAAGATTGTAAAGTTTGGATAAACGAGGTGGCCAACTACATATTCTCCTTTCTCTTTGTACAGAGACCGAAACCCTAGTCCTCCCCATTTTTGTCTTGTTCCGCCGCCTTTGATGGTCACTGTGGCCTCGGTCGCGACGGTTGCCGGTGGGGCTCTCCCCCTTCCGGTCTGGTGTTGTTCGTTCGCCTCAGTTTCTCGCCGTCACCTCTCTCTCCCCTTCGACCGCCGCCCCTATACGCTGTCTTCCTCCGTCTTCTGGCCAGATTTGGTCCCCAAGCTGTCACCCACAGCCTTCCCGCCGCCCTTGTCCGCTACTCTCCGTCACCTCATCCTTTTCCCTCATTGGACATGTCGGCGTCTCCGCCTCCCTCTTCCACCCTGCTCCCCCTTCCTCTCCCGTCAGTTGTGGTCCACCGCCCTCGAACCCCTCCCTCGCCCCTCGACCTGCTCCGGCCAGGGTCTCCTCTACCATCCTGCCGTGGCCCTCCACCTTCCTCTGGTAAAACCCACCTCCCCACAGCCAGTTTCACCTTCAACTCGCCCCACCCTCCCCACGACCAAATCCGTCATCATCGGGTTACCTCTGCCCCCTCGATGGCCAGATCTGGCGCCACGATCGACAGATCTACCGACCACCGCCCACCTATATTCTTCCCTTTTTCACCAACGATGACCAAGGCAGACATACAACTTTTCCTCTCCAGAGTCAGATCCCAATGACCACGAACCTTCTACCTTCGAATAAGCCTCTTCGCCACGCTCTTCTTCCGGCCAGACGGTCAGATCTGCACCCAGTTTTTGTCGGAACATCATAGTTGAAGCCTTTTAGATATGCTCTTGCTCTTCGTGTTTACCCGGCCAGTCCCGTGCATCAGCCCTTAGTGGATCAGATCTGTATCCACCGACGTCGTCCACCTCGCCCCGATCCCAAGCCCAAACATCGGATGTCGGTCGCTAGTAGTTTCTTTTGTCGTCGTTGGCTATTTTGTTGTATATCTATTTATCTGTTTATTAGGTTTTTATTTGTCCTCTCTGTCGGAATATCATATATCCGGTAGGTGTGGTTGTTGCCTATGGTGGCGTGTCTGATCGGGACTCTTTATCGGCAGATCTCTTTGGAGAGTCGACAAGGAAGACCGACCTGGTAGTAGCTGTTATCTTGACGCTGTCTCGCCCGTCTCGAGAGCTATTCATCGCACTGGTCGTCCTTTGAGATTTCAAGAACGATCGATGGATGCAACATTTGATAGGTTTGGTTTGTATTTAGTACGTAAGATTTATTAAGTTATTAATGAATCTTTTCTCAAAAAAAAGAAAGATTATAGAGTGTTCATAATATGAGCAGTTGCACAATCTCATTCGAGTACAAGGCGAAATCGTCGAAAATGAAAATGTTTCTTTCGACGAATGGTTATTTAGTCGAAATCACCGATAACTTCAAATGATTGAAATCGTCCAACACATCCAACGTCTTGTCATCGATCACACGTCAAATTATCCAACAAATTTTCACTACTGAGCTATATATTAAAAATCACAGCCATTATAGATTCGCGAGAATATTAGAACTCCTTTTCTTTCAGAACGTAAACCTGTGCCCTCATATTAAAACTCCCATATCCAACATAAACGGTTGGATATGGGAGCACAGTCCAAGCCCGATTGACATAGCGGTTTTGTAAGCCCAAAACGATGTTTATTAGATCCATGCCCACCACAAACTTGCTGACAGAGCATTTTCCAGAATCCATTACTGTCAATGTAATCGACGTACGTTGAAACTTATCTGGGTTGTTTAGTTTGGTTGCTGTAATTTTCTTTCAAATGTTTGCCCTCATCTATCTCTTTCTCCTTTTTCAGAAAGAATATGATTTTAATGTTAATTGAATGAAACCTCAGAATGTACTTCAAATTGAATGTCTGACCATTTTTTTGTCTGTTTCACCAAGTTTTGATTTAAAAATCAATAGTTGAGATTTTTATATTACAGTTTAATGTAGTATTGGAAATATAAGTGGCCAGAGTTTTTACTGGAATTGCCTTCATACATACCTTGAAGAGTATAAAGAGTGTGTTGGAATTAGAGGAAACCAATCGGGATTTCTTCACCCTGTGGTTTGATGTTTTCAGTAATTCCGGAGTTGTGGTCGTCTTGGGAGGTTGTCTTTTAAGGATTGAAATTGAAGGTGTTCCCTTTCATGATCGTTGCCAAGAGACCTGTTAAAAAGTGGGAAACAAATAATCGACTTCGTTGCTAATTCTGTCTCACCAAGTTACCGTGGACAACAAGCAACTAGTTTACCTATTGAGAAATCAAAATCGTGAGGCAAGGATAAAGGAAAATCTCCAACTATATGGTTCTATACCAAACTCCAATAAAAAAAAATGCCCTCTTCATGCTTATAGGCAAGCCAGGAGAAACGAGTGGGAATTAAAGCTCTGACAAAAGGGGACTTAGTTCTTGAACAATTCAACGCTTTGGTTATTGAAGTCCCAGAAAAGGTTGCTTTTGGAGACTCGGATTCAATGAAGTACGAGGATCTTTATGAGAAAGAGGGGTTGTAACTAACTACATCCGACCCCACAACACTACTTCTCCAGTAGAGCATGAAGTTCCTCTTATGGAATGTGAGAGGAACGAACTCCTCCCATAAGAAGAAGAGTATAAAAGACGTGATTCAGAAACAAAGACCCGATTTTATCTTCCTACAGGAGACTAAGATTGATAAAGTTTCCCAGCATTCCTCCGTTCTTGTGGTTTTTCAGCATTGCCCCCTAAAGTTTAGCATGCTAGTACACTCTTATAGCCTTTGGACTCTTCAGATTTGTCGGGGTTGTGTCTTTGGACGCTTCATTCATCCAATAGCAAACTAGTCTGACCAGTTATTTAGCTTGTTTTGTTTATTTTTTTCTTGATTTTTTGTACCCCTTTTAGTACATTGAATAATAAAAAGTTGCTTATATATATATATATAAAAAAAGAGAGTGTGGGAACGTGAATACAGATAAAATTTATGGGTGGTTCCAGTTACAGGAATGGGTGTTATTTTAAAGATGTTCATAATTTAATTATGTCTAGATGGAGGTGAATGACATCTGGGTATTTCAATTTTCATCATCTTCTTTTCTATGTGTGTATTAAAATCTCATCCCCTCCAAAACATTTAGGATCATCTTCTGCCACACAGAAGGTCAAATTCATATGGAGGTATGATGCTTGGAGGGACCTTGGATCGATTACACCAAGGCTATAAGAGCATGAACAACAGAAAGAACCTTGGTGAGGGAGTGGGAGTGCAGAACTTGTGCTGACTGGACAAAAGTGAGGTCCTGTGAGTGCAGAATACTGGGTGTTTTGCAACAGAGAGACCCTCTGAGGTCCTGGGAGTGCAGAACAGTGCTGACTGGATTATTAATTGATATTTTGCTGTTTTATTTAATTCTTTATCAGAAACCGTTTAAATTATATAAAAAATGTGAAAAAAATAATTAATGACAATAAAAAAATAATAAATAAATTTAACACGAATAAAAATGAACTTTTTAATAATGGAAAAGAAATCAATAAAATATGTGTATGGAATAATATGTTCAACTATGTAATATTCATAGTAGTTGCTATAACGAAAAATCTTTAAGTCGGACCGGATATAAATACACACAAAAATGATAATATGGTCAAATATATATTACATAAAAATGTTATTTTATTTAAAATATCATCCAACACTAAATTATATAATATATAATCTATTAAAAAGAAGATTTAATTTTAAATTTTAATATGCATTTCACTCCAAAATTAAAAGTATATCATATTGATTATAATGAAACATAGTAACAAAAGCTCATCTAGCTCAATGGTAGAACACAAGTCTTTAAACCGTGAGGTTGGGGCTTCGAATCCCACAATTGACAAAAAATATTGTTCAAAAAAAGAAGTCAGTGTGGGTGGGAAGCCAGGTGTCGGCCTGAGAGAGGCCCAGCGTGGCCAAGGAGCGCGGAGCGAGGAGCGCGGGCCGGCCCGCGATCGAGGAGCGCAGGCTGAGGAGCGAGGAGCGAGACCGGTGTTTCAGGTCCGCGGACCGCGAAAAAAGAGGCCCACAACGGAGCGGGCCTCGGCCCTCGGACTGGGCGCGCGCGGATCGGCGAGCGGGCTCGCTCCGTTGTACTTGTGCTGACTGGACAAAAGTGAGGTCTTGGGAGTGCAGAATAGTGGGTGTTTTGCAACAGAAATGCCCTCTGAGGTCCTGGGAGTGCAGAACAGTGCTGACTGGATTATTAATTGATATTTTGCTATTTTATTTAATTCTTTATCAGAAACCGTTTAAATTATTTATAATTTAAACAATTTTGGAAATAAATAATTAATGACAATAAATAATTCATAAATAAATTTAACACGAATATAATTGAACTTCTAATTTTATTCAACCCCTTTTAATACAACCCACAAAAAACCAGTTCCAAGAGCACAAACGACTACTCGTCATCATGGAAACCAGCTCCATATAGACCCCATAAGTGCTCCATAAGATCATATTGTAGTTGATGGTGGGTCTTAGGATTTAGGACACTTTGTTGACAATCAACTCGTTGATGGTATTCCAATGGGCCTCCGTGGTGCCATCGTTCCGGTGGTGTCCAATTCGGCATTTCTGGAGGTTGCGCGTACAACAACTCCTCATCCCCATACTTGAACCGGTCACGCTCATCCTCTACAATCATGTTGTGTAGAATTATGCAAGTGTGCATGATATCAGCCAAAGTGTGTTTGCTCCAACTACGAGCGGGACGGGAAATGATGTGCCAACTTGCTTGAAGTACTCCAAAAGCCCTTTCAATATCTTTCCGAGCACCTTCTTGGCATTTAGCAAACAACTTCTCTTTGGGCTCGAAGGGATGCCGAATAGTCTTCACGAACCGTGCCCATGTTGGGTAAATGCCGTCCACCAAGTAATAAGGTCGGTCGTACCGATGACCGTTGATCTCGTACTCCACAGCTAGCTCACGGCCGTAGTAAGCGTCTTGGAATAGGTGGCTGTTGTTGAGGACGTTGATGTCGTTGTTCGAGCCAGCCATCCCGAAAAATGCATGCCAAATCCATAAATCACAGGACGCTACAGCTTCAAGCATAATCGTCTTGTCCTTGTGGTGACCTCCCCGTCCATGGGCTCCCTGGTCTTCGGTTGGGCAGTTCTTCCACTTCCAGTGCATACAGTCAAGACTCCCCTCCATTCCGGGAAACCCTTGGTTGTACCCTTCTCGGAGTAAGCGCTCCATGTCATTCGGTGTGGGTGTACGCTCATACTCGGCTCCGAAGACCTCAATGACGGCCTTGCAAAACTTACGTAAACATTCAAGTATGGTGCTTACCCCAATGCGCAGAGTTTCGTCCAATGAATCGGCCGAGGACCCATACGCAAGCATCCGTATAGCGGCGGTGCACTTCTGCTCCATTGATAAGCCCGACCGTGAGGCAGCGTCGCTCCTCTGTTTGAAGTAACTGTCGTGAGCCTTCACCGCGTCCATAATCCGTTGGAAAAGTGGTCTGCACATACGGAACCGACGCCTAAACATATCAGGGCCATATAGGGGTTGTTCGTCAAAATAGTTCCTCATCAATTGGATGTGGGCTTCCAAACGACCTCTGTTAATCTCTCGTCGCATTGGTTCCCCACGGATGGCCCTCTGGATCCTTGACATTACTCTCTGCATGTGCCTCTCCATCATCCGCCGGAATCGTCGCTCAACTGGCTGCATTTGGGCTGCCAGCTCCTCATATGTCGGCAGTTGGGCTGCCATCTCCTCATACGTCGACATCTGGGGAGCCAGCTCCTCGTACGTCTGAACCTCAACGTCGGACATAACCTCGTCGTCGGACATTTTCGAAAATAGCGAGTAGAAAGTGAAAATGAAAGAGTGAAAGTAGAGAATGGTGTGGGAAAAATGAGGAATGAGGTTGGGTATTTATAGGGTTTCATTTATCTGATTTTTGAATTAAAAAAAAAGAGTCGTTACCCGACCGTTGGCGACGCAACGTGGCGGCACGGGAGAGACCACGCCAGAAGAGGGAGCGAGGAGCGAGGCGCGGCCAGCAACCCGGGAGCGAGGAGCGGACCCGCTGTTTTGGGCGCACGGATCGCAATTTTTCGACTCCACAGCGGAACGGCCCGCGGTCCTCGGATCGGGCGCGCGCGGAGCGAGGAGCGGGTGCGTTCCGTTGTTCATGCTCTAAGAAGTGGCAGATTAGTTGTTCTAACTAGTTTTTCTTGTAATCTTAATTAACGTAGGAATAACTTAGACTAATATTAAAAATATTAATATCATAAAAAAGATTTTTTTTTGAGAAGATATCATAAAAAAAAAATTAATACTTATTATAAAACGTCGAATTTTATTGTTTGAAAATGTTTTCAAACAACTTCATTGTTAGTATAATAAAAATAATAGTTTTCTCAACGTATATGATATTCATTCACTGCATCCGGTTTTCATTTGGACGACGAAATAAATCATGTAGTCGCCCAAGTTATGTTCCTTTGCGGCGGAATACGCGATCGTCATACTAGATGTAATATGAACGACATAATACAATGTCGTCGCTCATGTAACAACCATCACTGATGTTGTCCTTTTAAGTCGTTAAGGTGTTTCGCAAAAGAAAGTAACCACCGCGATTGTATTTTTGCTACCCATCGTAGAAGAAAGTAACTACTGCGACGACATGGATGTTCGTCGCAGAAGAACCGCTATGAGTGGGACTAAATTACCTACGCTCGGAGAAGAATCCAACTAGTACGACTGAGTACCATTTCATTATAGAAGATATAACCACAACGACCTCATAGTTATGTCGTCACTCTAGTTGATTTATTTCATTTAACCCTCCAACTCATTTTTTTTTGTCATAAATTGTCCACATCAGCCTCATTCTCTCTGGACATCTCCTTTTAAAATACTTCTCCACGATTATAGTAATTTTGGCCTCTTATTCGATTTATTCTTTTTATCAAAGTTACGAAGTCGAATTTTCTTTTGAAATATCACTCTAAACCTTAAACAATAACTAAACTTATAACTTGAATTAACAATGGTCCTGAATTTTAAAGCAATAAAATTTTACACAATTCAAACACTTAAATAATCAAATATAAAACAAAATTAATAAAGTAAAAAGTTAATTTTAATAAAAACATAAATTTAAAATGTACGCTAATACAATTAACAAAAATAGAATTTGCATTATAAATCGATATAAATATCCTGCTAAACTCGGTCTTTAGGGTTTCTTATTTCCTCCCCTTTCTTCCTCTTTAGTCTCATATTTTCGTTCAACTTCTTATTTGCGCCTCCGCTACTATCATGTACCCCTCTGGCCCCTCGCATCATCATGCGCCGCCCCTCTATGTCGCGTCCAACGCAATGGGGACCTGGATTTGAACGACAGATATCAGAGCTGTCACCATAATGATGTCACGCCGTCCGGACCTCCCTGCCAAACTGGTCTACGCTCTTGTAAGGAATTTCCTGTCCATAAACCCTCCACCGATAATGGCACCGAGCAAGAGATCTCACGAGAGGGAGGACATCGTCCCAGATCTCCACTAGTTACCATCAGATATGATCCTACTACCGTGGGATCACCCCTCAAGACGACCTCACCCGCCTAACCCAACGATGTCTGGCCACCAAGAAGGAGGCTGATACCAACCATGGCCTCAGAGTCGTGTGCTACCCACATGAATCGATCATCCTCGATCAAATGGAGTAAACCAGGTGGTTTACTCGAGGAGCACCCAAGACCCGCTTCTATTGGACATGCATCCATGAAGAATGATTCATCAAGATGAAACGTTGATCAAGGAGGAAATTGAAGCTGGATGATTAGCCTAGAACGAGTGGGAGGTACCAAAGCCTTAGATGATGTTGTTCCGCATCCGTACAACAGTCGCCATACCCCCTATATATACTGTCACGCCCCAAATCCGGTTTTGACTGGACTCGAGACATGAACTAAAAGTAATAAATAATAAAAGACAATTTTGAAAGAAAGGAGTTCCAACAATAATAATAATCCGATAAAAGTGAGTCAACAACTCATAAATCCAGAAATAAAAGGTTTAATTCAAAATAATAGTACGTCTCTAGACAACTAGACAAGACCCTCACTAGCTCCCAAGCGCCGAGAATCCCGCTAGCACAAATCCCGCTCAAGACCTGTAAAACAACAAGGTAAAGGGGTGAGCTTTCGCTCAGTAGGAAAAGTAGTTAAGGTTATGAACATCCGTTCACCACCACGAGTAACCGTCCAATTAGGGCATACTAGCAAGGCATAACAACTAATAACGTCCACGGAAATTTACCAACCACTGAACACTCTCACAAGACCATAACCACACTTAAACATCACACACATCCAATCATCAAGCATACAACACACAACAGAACAACACATGTCCCGTACGGCAGTTCCCCAACATCACCGGTTGCACACAGCCCACTTATATCGTACTAGACCACACATCATCGGTGCCGACATCTTCCCGTCCCTTAGACTCGGGGCACATCCTTGACCGGCACATACATCGATCGGATGTCTTCCCGTCACACAGACTCTGGGTAATGATCACACCACCCTCGGCATCGATACCCTACATCGGAACTCTCCCTCGATGTAGGTATCATACCGGATACACCTCCTCTTGGAACACACATCAAGAGAATAACACGCATCATAATGCCATAGTTCGACCACGGTATACCAACCGAGCCAACTCACCATAACAATCACATCGGTCTATCACTCACCCGATCATATCACAACCAATGGTTCACATCACATCACGCATGGCACACTTGCCCCAACATAGCAACAACATACTACACCGAGTTTACCAACATCAAGATTCTCAATCTACAACGGCTAAGTCACACATCATGCATCTCAATCAAAGATCATGGCATTTCAACCAACACGCAACCTAAGGGCTCGACATGGCCCGCATGCATTTCTACAGCACGACAATCCCAAACTTATGGCTCGACATGGCACGTAAGTTATCCCTCATTTCACTCGTTCCTCACATCCTAATCATGCAATTCTAACAATTAAATCATGTGATTGCAACCTATATGCATACTAGTAACTTTCCGCAATTAAACCGGTATTCGCTACTTTCCCTACCTCAAAAGTAATCCAACTAAAACAATCATCCAACATCCTTTTCTCTCCAAAAAAATCATCCAACATCAAAGCTTCAAACAACCAACCAAGTTCATCATTTTTCCTCAAAACCCATGAACCAAAATCAACAAAAAAGAAAAGGGATTAGATATTCACCTTGGTAATGAAGAATAGATGAAGAAAATGGGATTTGGGAAGTGATTTGAGGTAAAAATGGGCAAAAAGTTTTCTCCTTTCCTTTGCTTCTTCTTCAAGCTTCCATGGGAGCTACTTCTCTCTCTCTCTCTTGGTAATTTCGGCCAACCCTCTCCAAATGGGATGAAATGCTCACCTAAGGCTCCCTTTAACCTAATAGTGTAGTGAACCAAATGCCTTTAATGTCCAAAAGCCTCTCAAGACCAAATTCAAGGGTATAGGGTCTTTTTGCCCTTGTGTCTTCTCACCAAATCCACTATGGACATGTGTCCATAGTGAGGAACACCTCTACCAAAATATCTCAGCAAAATAACTAAATAAACCTTTAAGTCTCAAGGTTTGACCTAAAAGGCTCACGGGTTGACTTTTTCACAATTACAGCCATTGGAAAGGAAACGGCCCAATTAAACTAATCGTAACGACGGCTAAGCTATTTGGGTCCCGGAAAGGTCCTGAATGACTCCCGGAGTCATCGGTTGACTTTTCCAATAAAAAAGTCAACTTTCGCCAAAAACCTCTCGTTCGACCGGGATCGACCGGGGGCGGTTCTTACAATCTAACCCCCTTTTAAGAATTTCGTCCTCGAAAGTTAAAGCAGACGTACCTCAAGGGTCGAACAGGCTGGGGTACTTCGCACGAACCTCATCCTCGCGCTCCTAGGTCGACTTTGCTTCGTGCTGCTTCCACTGCACCCGTACCAGTGGAATAGTCCTGTCACGCAAGGCCTGCTCCTGTCTGTCCAGAATCCTGACTGGCTGCTCCTCATACGAAACATCCTTAGCTACCTCGATATTCATCCACTCAATCACGTGGGAGGGGTCCGTAGTCTATTTCCGTAGCAGGGACACGTTGAAGACGTTATGAACGTTCCCAAGCTGCGGTGGCAATGCAAGGCGGTAAGCAACAACTCCAACTCTGCCCAAGATCTTGAAAGGTCCGATAAACCATGGGGCCAACTTGCCTCCACCGTGGTTGAACCGCAATAGGCCCTTCTTCGGGCTCACCCTCAGAAACACAAGATCGCCAACTGTAAACTCAAGAGGCCGGCGCCGTTGATCTGCATAACTCTTCTGGCGACTCTGCGCGGTCCTTAACCGATCCCGAATCAGTGCGACCTTCTCGGTCGTCTCCCGGACAAGCTCCGGACCAAGTAGACTGCGGTCTCCCACCTCTTCCCAACACACGGGCTATCTGCACGGCCTACCATACATTGCGTCAAACGGTGCCATCCCGATACTGGCCTGGAAGCTGTTGTTGTAGGCAAACTCCGCTAATGGTAGGTGGTCCTCCCATGAACCTCGGAAGTCCAACACACATGCTCACAGCATATCCTCTAGTATCTGAATAGTGCGCTCTGACTGACCGTCGGTCTGTGGGTGATACGCTGTACTAAGCAAGACCTCGGTCCCCAACACTCTCTACAAGCTCTCCCAAAACCTGGAGGTGAATCGAGGATCCCTATCGGACACAACCAACATCGGAACCCCGTGAAGACGGATGCTCTCCCGAACATACAAACGGCTCAAGTTGTCAACCTTATCAGTCATCCTCATGGCTACGAAGTGTGTCAGCTTGGTCAGTCGGTCGACCACCACCCAAACTACGTCGTGCCCTCTCGGCGACCTCGGTAAGCCACTCACGAATTCCTTCGTGACATGCTCCCACTTCAACTCCGCAATCGACAGTGGCAGTAGCAAGCCAGCGGGACGCTGATGCTCGGCCTTCCCTTGCTGGCAATTGATGCATCTTGAAAAAAACTCTGCAACTGCTCTACGCATCCCGTTCCACCAGAACTGTCGTCTGATATCCCGATACATCTTGGTGCCACCTGGGTGCACATCAAGACGGGAGTGATGCGACTCTATCAACACATCATCTCTACAACTGCGTGGCACAAACAGCCATCCTCGGTATCGTAGACCCAGATCAGTACCCTGCTCCCAGCCCTCGGTGTCAACACCGCTGATAATCCTCTCCCGGATCTCTGTTGTCTCGGCATCCTCGACATGTGCCTCCAACACACGAGAAAATAGTGTGGGCTGGGCCACTAACGACCACATGACCACGCCATCGGTGATCTCATCGAGCTCGAGTCCAAACGTGCTCAACTCCTCCATCATGTCCTACTCTCGGACGGATATACTAGCAAGGCAGTGAGTCAAATTCCTACTCAGGGCATCGGCGACGACGTTCGCCTTGCCCGGATGGTAGAGTAGCAAGAAGTCGTACTCCTCTAGTAGCTCCATCCATCGCCTCGGGCGCATGTTCAAGTCGCGCTGGGAGAAGATGTACTTGAGACTCTTGTGATCCGAAAACACTCGGAATCGCTCTCCATACAAGTAGTGTCGTCAGCTCTTCAGCGCAAAGACAATTGCTTCCAACTCTAAGTCGTGGGTCGGGTAGTTGCGCTCATGTGTCTTCAACTGCCTGGAGCCGTAAGCAACTACCTTCCCAGATTGCATCAACACACACCCAGTCCCTCGCTAGACGCATCACAATACACATCATAACCGACCCCACGCTCCTGCACTATCAATACAGGCGCGATGGTCAAACAAGCCTTCAGCTCGGCAAAGGAGTGCTCACACTTATCAGTCCACACAAACTCAGCTCCCTTGCGTGTCAGGGCGGTCATCGGCGCGACCAGTTGTGAGAAGTCCTGGACGAACCGTCGATAGTACCCTGCCAAGCCTAGGAAGCTACGAATCTCGAAGACACTCTTGGGCCGTGCCCACTTCGAGACCGCGTCGATCTTTGCCGGATCGACGAATATACTTTCTCGGGACACTACATGCCCAAGGAACTTTACCTCGGCGAGCCAGAACTCACACTTCTCCAGGTTTCCGCACAACTGGTGAGTGCACAACAATGTTAAAACTGTCCTCAGATGCTCCTCATGCGCCTCCTCAATCGGCGAATAAATCAGAATATCGTCTACGAACACAACGACAAACTGGTCCAAGTAAGGTCGGAAGATACCGTTCATCAAGTCCATAAACGCTTCAGGCGCGTTCGTCAATCCGAACCGCATCACCAGGAACTCGTAGTACCCATACCGAGTTCGAAATGCGGTCTTCGCCACATCCTCCTCCCGAACCCTCAACTGATAATACCCGGATCGCAGATCAATCTTCGAGAAGCACTTCGCTCATCTCAGCTGATCGAACAGGTCATCGATCATCGGCATTAGATAACTGTTCTTCACCGTAACCTGGTTCAACTTCCGGTAATCGATGCACATCCTCAATGCTCCACCCTTCTTCTTCACGAAGAGGGCGGGTGCTCCCCACGACGAAGCACTTGGTCGGATGAACCCCTTCTCTTGAAGCTCCTCAAGTTGTCGCTTCAGCTCGACCAACTCAGCTGGTGCAAACCGATACGGGGCCATAGATATCGGCGCCGTACCCGGGATCAAGTCGATCCTAAACTCCACCTCGCGCGCCGGCGGTAATCCTGACAGCTCATCCGGAAAGACCTCCGGGAACTCGCATACAACTCTCGGCAGCTCTCTACTCTGCACGGTCTCCGTCTCATCTCCCACGGTTAACGCAGACAGGAGAACCCCGCTCCTACTGCCCAAGACGCAAGTGACGATCGTGTCGCCGGATACTACGGTCACCTGTCGACGATAACAGTCGATCTACGCCCGATACCTCGTCATCTAGTCCATCACCAAGATGACGTCAAATGCCGTCATGTCCAACACAAGCATATCACCATAAAAGGGCAATCATCCACCCAAATCTCACATGCACGACAAATGGTGCTCAAAACTACGTCTCCCGTAACAGGGGTGTCAAGACATAAAGGTCGACTCAACGAATCTACCCTCAACCCTAACATGCCAGCGAAAGAAGAAGAGATGAAAGAATGAGATGCTCCAGTATCAAACAAGAAAGACGCACATGAATTATAAAGCAAGCACGTAACCTGAGTAGCCTCATGGCCGGAGTGACGTCCCTCAGCTCGAGAGTCGGTGACATCATACACCCTGGCCCTGTTGTGCCTGGGTTCCGCCTCTCGGAGGTGGTGGAAGTGCCACCTGTTGTGCAGCTCGCTGCCTCGACGCTGGTGCGCTCGCTGCCTGCCGCGATGCTCTCTGCGCCTGTGCCTGACGCTGCTGGAAATGAGGTGACTGCCCAGTCTACGGCTATTGTGGTCGCGGAGCCGGCATCTCCCCAAACCGATCGGGGCACCTAGTGGCGAAGTGTCCTAGCCGGCCACACTGGTGACAAAGCGGTGGCCCGAAACTCGGCCTCCCCTCAGGTCTACCCACCGAACGGTCTGCTGGTCCACTGCTCCTCAAACAGTCTCAAGCCATGTGACCCGGCTGCCCGCATCGATAACAACCCCATCCTGACAAGGCAGGTCTTACTGATTACACTGACCCGACCTATCGTGTCCCACTCAGCTGTGTCTGGGACTAGAACGATCCTGAGATCCTCTGCCTCCTCGGATCACGAGACTCAGATAGCCTCAAGGAGCCGCTCGGTCTCGGCCTGACCTCCCGAACTATGGCTGTATCACGGAAGCGTCGCTCCACAGCCAAGGCCTGATCCACCATGTCAGAGTATACCTGGGTCCTCATGACAGCGACCCGATCTGCAATAGCAGGGCGAATCCCTCCCTCAAAACGTCGGCAGCGGTGGGCCTCGGTATGTACCATCTCCTGAGAAAATCGAGACAAGGAGGTGAACCTCGCCTCGTACTCGGATACCGTCAGTCCCTCCTGACGCAGCTCCAGGAACTGCTGGTGCCTGTCATCCAGTACTGCCCGTGGGAAGTACTGCTCCAGAAATCGTTGTCCGAACAGCGCAAAGTCATCCCCCACTCGCGCCTACTCGCGCTGCCACCAATGGTAGGCCTCCCCCTCCAGATGGAATGCTGTGAACGATACTCTCATGCTACCACTCAGTATCCCTGACATGTCCAGGTTGCGGGTTATCCGCTCCAGCCACCTCTCGGCTGCCTCGGAGTCTGGCTCCCAGGAAAACACAGGTGTGCCAAGTCTGCGGAAGTCTCGCAGCGCCTGAGCTGTGTAACTATCGACCTGACTAGGTCCCTCGGTGGCTGCTGCAGTGCCAGCAAGCACAGTCTCCGGTGTCGGAGCTGTAGCCTCTCTCCGGGAAAAGGCTGCTGCCAAGCCCTGAACTGTACGGGTCAGCTCCTCCAAAGCTGCCGCCTGGGTAGTCTCAACCCTCTCGTGCCCCTCTACGGGTACACCTTGGGCACTAGTCGCCCCTGCCGACTCAGCGGTCGATGGCTGTCCTCGGCCTCTAGCGAGCCGTCTCCTCGTGCCTCGTGGTACGTAAGTCGGTGCCATATCGTATATCCGCTGCACGGATAATGCACAAGTTCAATTTCTTAACTCGTATAGAACGACGCGCTTAAAATAACTAACGTCACACACAGTCCATCACAATAGTACTCATACTCAAGGTTGTAAAAGGCGCTAGGCGCTAGTCGGGCGGCAAGGGGTCCTAGGCGCTAAGCGAGGACTAGTCGGGGGCTAGGCGGGGCCTAGGAGGATTTTATTATTTTATTATTAAACATATACATATATATATATATTATAATTTAGTATATTATCTAATACCAATTCAACCTATTTTACATTTTATAAGTTAAATCTCAATAATCCGATTCATATTTATATTGTAATACAAGTCAATTCATCCAATCCCAACCCAATAATATGTGCTTAACAATCCTTTTTTTTTGAAACGGGTAACCGGAGATTTCATTAATGCCAACTGGCAATCAGACAAGATGAGGCGTGACCGCCTCGGGTTCCAGATGTTTGTCCGGGCCGACCATAGCAAGCCCGGTGCTCATGGACCCATATTTTAGCCCACTTGAACTCGTGGTCAACAACTCAAGATAACTCCCTACCGCCGTTTCAACATAACGGGGGAAAATAAAGCAATGTCCAAAACCAACAGAAAAAACATAGTCCCAACAAACATAACAGTAATAGCAATAAAATAAAGTAGCTGGTGCTGATAGTGCAGGCTGCCCGGGACCTCCCAGCATTGGCTGTCCCGGGTCTGTGGGTATAGGCTGGTGTCGACGCCTCCCACCCCTGTTGGGGCCGATCATTCCTCAATCGGAGGCCTCTGGACCTCCGCTCAATCTGCTTGTTCATCCCCCTGAAATAACAGCTCCCATGGCTGCTGGTGGGTAGTCAGGTCCCCCTTGTGCTTCTTTGTCTCCGGTGGGCGAGCATACAGCGATCCACTTCTGGTCTTTAGGGTGGTCTTCTTCCCTTTTCCCTTGCTGGGGCCTCCTTTGCCTAGACTCCCCTGAAGATCCACCGGGTAGCCCCGTGGCTCTGGCTCTTCTTCCTTCCTCATCATCGTATTGAATCCAGGAGGAGCTCCGGTCGCGGGACCATCGACAGAGTGGATGTTAGTCAGAAGGTCAGGCTTTGTGGACTTGGGAGGCGGGTAGGGTTCTCCACGGCCACCCCCTGTAAGATATTGGTCAACCCTTCAGGGTTAACCTTAGCCAGAACGTCAGGCTTCGGACTGCCTGCATTGGACGACTCAGCCTCCATAGTTATCTCCCTAGAACGAGTCATAGGGTTCAGAGTGAGGTCACTCAGGAGGTACGTGATCGCCGGATGTGAAGCTGGAGGAGGTGTCTCCCAGGATAGACCTATCATAGCGGACCTCCTCCCGACCAATCCCCTAGAGCAGCGTCTGACAGTTCGGTAGCCTGTGTGTCAACATACCACACCTGCGACAAAAGTCCACCACCCTCTCGTATTGTAGGTCAATCACAGTGAAAGAATCAGTACCTGAGAAGCAGAGTTTGGTTCTCCGCCGCAGTGGCCGGGACATCTCCATATGGACTCGCATCCAGAGATGCTTGTCCTCCCGGCGGACCGTTGGGATAGGGGCCGATAGGATTTGTGTGCCTATACTGCCCGCCAAAAGGCCTCGAATGTAAGAATTCCTCGCTCCTCCCGGGACATTCAATGCCCTGACCCCGAGTTCCACATGATTGAAACTGATGTCTTCCGGTCGATCGAAGCGACGGAGCGGTTCAAGGAGGAGAGGGAAGCCCTTAAAACTCTAGGGGCCCCTATGGCGGATATCTTCCATAGTCCGTGCAGACGGGAAGTGATAACCCGTGACGGTGGGGGCCATGAATTCAACTCGGATCCCCGTAACCTTCCATTTCTTCAGCATCATCCCGCAGACAATATGCTGGTTGTGTGATCCGTCCCCTGCAACCCTTGCTGCCAAGGAAAATTCATACGATGCCGAGGTAAACAAAGGGATCCCCTTGTCCGAGACCACCAGTTCCTTATCCTCATCTTCCCAGTCCGGGATCGGGGAGATCCGAGGTGTCTGAGCCTCCAAAACTGTCCCTGATGGCCGGCCAACCCTCGGGTTGGTGGGGGTAGCAGTTTGTCCCCGCTCGTTCGAGGGAGGGCGGTGGGTATTCGTCGGAGAGTGGACTGGCCGGGGGAGAGTGATCAAGTCCCGGTAGACCTCCCTCGGCGTTGATGACAGGCCGGGGTAAGACGGGCTGAGTCCCGCTGGATCAGTAACACCGCCGACGACCAGGGACGGCTCGATGGGCGAGGTCACACCCGACAGGGCCATCAGATCTGTCGAAGACGAGCCCGGCTTATCCTTCGGATCCGTCGTCTTGTGTGGCTACTGTCGAGGGGATGGAGATGCCGGGGCAGACAGCGGCGGGAACTCGACGGCGCTGCGAGCCTGGTGTAGTGCGGAGGTCCCGAGGCCACGGGCGACCTCCGCATGCGAGCGGATCTGGCCGGAGTTGGTCATTTCCGACTCAGCACGGCGCGGGGGAGGCAGATCCGTCATCGAGGAAGCGGAAATGATCACGGAGGAGGTGAGGGAGATCGGGTGGCGGCGATGGCTGTCCCGTCACCGCGGTCGGAGACGAGTCACGAGCGCGACGACAAGCGTGGCTGGGCGCCGCTGGTTGGAAGGGAGCCCGTTGCGGTGGAGAGGCAGAGGAAGGCTAACGACAGTGGTCGGAGAGGGAGGATGCAGGCGGCGGCGGCTAGAACCTTTCTAGGTTTCGAGAGGAACCTCTTAGAGGTTTATTTTCGAGAGCGTTTTCAATGATTTTTGTGCTGAACAATCCTAATATATAATACAAACGTTTATTATATTAAAATCTAATTTCTAATATATAATATATGTTTTTTCATAATATTAATACATATAATATACTTCCCTTCAAAAATATCAATATTTTAATATAACAATTTGTTAATATACCATGCCTATTAATTGTTATTAATTAATTAAGTAATTGTTTTGAAAAGTCTTATAATTACATATAATCACGCATGTATTAAATCTCTTTAATTACTGATTTTACTGTTATTTACTACTCTTATTACTAATTCGTCATTCAATCACGGCTATAATTAATTGGGCTATTTTCTGAAACATCCTTAATTAGGATTTAATTAGCATGCTCAACTAATTAAGTAGCAGCATTCAAGTTTCAAAAACCTAAATTGAATACCAAAACGTTTAGTTCTTTTGAAATTTCCTCACGTTCATCTTCTTCTTTTTTCAACGAGTTGTAGAGAGCTCATTTAGCTCCACCCTTATTCAACATATTTCTTACTCCGGCCGCCTAACTCCGCCTTGTCCTGCCTCAGGCCGCCTCGCTCCGCCTATATCCGCCTAAGCACTATCACCCGACTTGATAGTGCGGAGCAAGGCGGCCTGAGGCGCCGCCTAGGCGGCCGCCTTTTACAACCATGCTCATACTAATATTATACTCAGCATAGTATAATCACACAATTTCACACAATAGAGAGGTCCGCACACTAGTGTGTTGCATAGATCACACACTCAATCAGCGAGGTTACACACAGTCACACAATTAATCATTGAGGTTACACACAGTCAAACACTCTACAACAATTTCACATTAGACAAACATCAACTTAGATTTCAATTCTTAACACGTCCTCTTTCTAACATAGCATTCATGTTGACATCGCGTCGCTACAATCCGGTTCAGGCATCCCCGAATTACGTTGTAAGCACTTAACATCCCCCCATTCACGTCCGGCTACAGTGGCCCCTATAGTCGAAGCGTGATGGTACATACACTTTAGTTTCTGCAGAAAATCGGGCATAACCCGTTCGTAAATTACACTAATCATCCGCTTATGCGGGACAACCAATTTACAACCTGCACACAACACTCAACACAATCACAGCACACAACACTCAACACAATCACAGCACACATCAAGTTATCTCAACTACACACCTCGGGTCTCGGTAATTTCACTCTTACCGTCCGGCTAAGTCCACACTCGGGAACACAGTTAACTCAAACAAAGAACCCAACCACAAGTACACGGTACCTAGACAGGACATTTCACCAACCCGAGACTCTCTCCGTCTCGCTTCTACGCGTAGGACATTTCCAACTTGCGTAACCGACACACGGCAACCTAACGACACAACTCTACACACCTAATTGACGTACGGTCCGAAGTTTTTGAAATTTTTTTTCAATGGAACCAGGCTTTGATACCAAATTGTCACGCCCCAAATCCGGTTTTGACTAGACTCGAGACGCGAACTTAAAGTAATAGATAATAAAAGACAATTTTGAAAGAAAAGAGTTCCAACAATAATAATAATCCGATAAAAGTGAGTCAACAGCTCATAAATCCAGAAATAAAAGGTTTAATTCAAAATATTAGTACGTCTCTAGACAACTAGACAAGACCCTCGCTAGCTCCCAAGCGCCGAGAATCCCGCTAGCACAGATCCCGCTCAAGACCTGTAAAACAACAAGGTAAAGGGGTGAGCTTTCGCTCAGTAGGAAAAGTAGTTCAGGTTATGAACATCCGTTCTGTTAGTCTTAGTGCCCGTAGTTCAATCCTAAATGTCCAAATGTACATATCATCGTTAGCAATAAAATTAAAGCGGCTTTATATTACTTATGTGTTGGAGTAATATATCGACGTGTGCTCTGATCTATGCCCACCATGCGAATAGAACCATAGATCGAGATAGATCACACTCGATGGGTCCCTAGTCAACAAAGCTTCACTAGAAGCGACTAGTATGAAAGATGGCTCTTTATGGCTTACGTTTTGTTAGTCATTGGAATGGGATTCCGGAGTCTGATCATAGATATCATGTGGGACATGATATTGGACGACCCGCCCTGAATATGTGCCATAGATTAAGTCATGAACACATTCAGTGTTGTAGCTTGTCATGTATCCTTAGACCAAGGAGTCTTTGTGATCGCTATGTAGTCAACAACTGAGTTTGACCTGAGCCTAACGTTGTCCGTAACAGGGCTTCCATAACGGCCAGGATTGGCTTGGGGACGGGCTACATGAGTGACACGAAAGACGGCTAAGGGATTTATCCCTCATACTAAGGTATGGGAAAGATATCGGTTCTCGGCCGCTTGATCGAGAGTGACTGGAAGAATAGCATGGCCATGCACATGATACTGGGTATCATATCTTCAGTCATCTCACATATCAAGGAACGGTGATTGAGAATAATAAGGATGACGGCTCTATGCCTTATCTCAATCAGGATATCGGAGATAAAAGGATAATGACAGGGACGACGGAAAGGTTAGAATCGACAGGGTCGATTCGCTATGCAGTGTCAGGCAATACTAAAGTCTCGTTAGTTGCCACTTAAATAGGATCAAGTAAAATGGGATTTTACGTTGATCTATTGACATGCATAAACCTAAGGGTCACACCGGAGGATGAAACTCATTGACACATATATGGAGAATGGCCAAAAGGGAGTTGTCTCGGGATATGACCAAAACTGGGTTTTGGGTCATGTGCCCGTAAGTGAATAGGACTTTACGGATCGAGACAAGGCTTGGAGTCTTGGGATTGATCGCGTCGGATAATGTTGGACATTTCCGGTATGGAAGGCTTGGAGGCGATGAGCGAATCACGGGACCTCGTTGAAAATGGCCATGGGCCATGTTCCAAGAGGCCCATGAAAGGCCCATGCAACCAAGGCCCATGGAACTAATTAATCAAGTCTTGATTAATTAGTACTAAGTAAGCAAGACAAGGATTAAGGTGTTGGTGATTCACCACCTAACCCAATCTTGTCTTGCCATACTTTGTCCTATTTACACCTTACTTGACACCATGCTTGTCCCATGCCTTTAGTTGGACAAGTATGGGTTTTGTTATGTTTAAGTCATCTTTTTTCAACATAACAAACACAAGACAAGAATAGGAAACACATTTTCTCTCCCTCTTCCATGGCCATTTCGGGTTTGGCTAGTTTCCTCCTCCATTTTTGTGTTCTTGAGTCCTCAAAGAGAAGAACTACGTGGCTTTGATTCCCATGTGGATACGTAGGCGTCTTGGAGACTCAAGCCAATCATTCGTTAACCGGTGTTCTTGTTTTGGTAAGAACTAGTGCTGAATTTTTCTCTTGTGAATCCATTCTTTGTTAGTTGTTTCATGGTTTTAATCGTCTCTTGGTTTTCATTGATTTTCCGCTGCGAGTTGGTTCATCTCCAACCCTACCTCGAGACCCAACACGTTCACCACCACGAGTAACCGTCCAATTAGGGCATACTAGCAAGACATAACAACTAATAACGTCCACGGAAATTTACCAACCACTAAACACTCTCACAAGACCATAACCAAACTTAAACATCGCACACAACCAATCATCAAGCATACAACACACAACAGAACAACACATGTCCCGTACGGCAGTTCCCCAACATCACCGGTTGCACACAGCCCACTTATATCGTACCGGACCACACATCATCGGTCCCGACATCTTCCCGTCCCTTAGACTCGGGGCACATCCTTGACCGCCACAAACATCGACAGGATGTCTTCCCATCACAAAGACTCTGGGTAATGATCACACCACCCTCGGCATAGATACCCTACACCGGAACTCTCCTTCGGTGTAGGTATCATACCGGATACACCTCCTCTTGGAACACACATCAAGAGAATAACACGCATCATAATGCCATAGTTCGACCACGGTATACCAACTGAGCCAACTCACCATAACAATAACATCGGTCTATCACTCACCTGATCATATCACAACCAATGGTTCACATCACATCACGCAGGAACACTTGCCCCAACATAGCAACAACATACTACACCGAGTATACCAACATCAAGATTCTCAATCTACAACGGCTAAGTCACACATCATGCATCTCAATCAAAGATCATGACATTTCAACCAACACGCAACCTAAGGGCTCGACATGGCCGCATGCATTTCTACAGCACGACAATCCCAAACTTACGGCTCGATATGGCACGTAAGCTATCCCTCATTTCACTCGTTCCTCACATCCTAATCATGCAATTCTAACAATTAAATCATGTGATTGCAACCTATATGCATACTAGTAACTAACCGCAATAAACCGGTATTCGCTACTTTCCATACCTCAAAAGCAATCCAATCCAGCCTGCGGACGACCTGGCTAGCTTCCTCCTCCACTTCACGAGATCCAATGGTCTCCTCCTCCGTCAAGCTCGGGTCCAAAGTCTTGGATCACAAAACAATTCACGAATCAAGAGTAATTCACAAAGATTTTAAAAGGAAAACATTCCCAATTCACCCCAAAAGGAATCAGTTGTAGATAACCGTCCCAATTACTCGAAATCCAACAAAATGGGCTCCAAAGGCCCAACTCAGGTCTGTCACGGTTCTGGTCACGGATCTGTGGTCTGCGCCGTCACGGTTCTCCTCACGGAGCCGTGACTGACGCCGTCACGGTCTCCCTCACGGAGCCGTGATGTCTCCTGTCACGGTACCCGTCACGGATCCGTTACGGGTCTGACACTGTTCCGTCTTCTTCTTCCTCTAACTTCGTTTTCCCAAAATTTAATCCACAAAACCTTCATTTTTGACCTTCCAAACCTCCAAAATAGTCCCTAAAACGTCTCTACTTCAAAATCCATCATGAGTCTTCATCAAATCCACAACAAACCAACTAAAACAATCATCCAACATCCTTTTCTCTCCAAAAACATCATCCAACATCAAAGCTTCAAACACCCAACCAAGTTCATCATTTTTCCTCAAAACCCATGAACCAAAATCAACAAAAACGAAAAGGGATTAGATATTCACCTTGGTAATGAAGAATAGATGAAGAAAATGGGATTTGGGAAGTGATTTGAGGTAGAAATGGGCAAAAAGTCTTCTCCTTTCCTTTGCTTCTTCTTCAAGCTTCCATGGGAGCTCCTTCTCTCTCTCTCCCTTGGTAATTTCGGCCAACCCTCTCCAAATGGGTTGAAATGCTCACCTAAGGCTCCCATTAACCTAATAGTGTAGTGACACAAATGCCTTTAATGTCCAAAAGCCTCTCAAGACCGAATTCAACGGTACAAGGGTCTTTTTGCCCTTGTTTCTTCTCACCAAAGCCACTATGGACATGTGTCCATAGTGGTGACCACCTCTACCAAAATATCTCAGCAAAATAGTTAAATAAACCATTAAGTCTCAAGGTTTGACCGAAAAGGCTCCCGGGTTGACTTTTTCACAATTACAACCATTTGAAAGGAAACGGCCCAATTAAGCTAACCGTAATGACTGCTAAGCTTTTTGGGCCCCGGAAAGGTCCCGAATGACTCCCGGAGTCATCGGTTGACTTTTTCGGACCTAAGTTAACTTTAGCCAAAAACCTCCGGTTCGACCGGGATCGACCGGGGGCGGTTCTTACATATACCCACCACATGAAGTTCAGGAATGTCGAGGACCTTTCAGAGTTTAGATGGTCATTCCAGGGAATAACGATCATTATGACGAACATCGAGGAAGGAGCGACACTGGCCGTGCCCCGTATAATAGGAATTTCTAGGAAGAATTTGGTCACCATTAGGATGGAGTGACGAAGATCAACGATGGAGATAGGGGAAGAAGAAAAAAAATATAGAGAAGGAAATGGGAGAGATGCGTATGGACCAAACTGGTCAAATACGTTACGCAAGAAAAAGGAAAGAGAAGGAAAGGAAAATTGGAAACATGATTTTTAATTATCTCGCTCTCCTACCATATCAAGCCATGTACTTTTCTTTAGCGAAAAGGAAATTATATTGATCTATAAAGAGAGCTAATGCAAATTTGGTTTCCGATCCATAAACCCTATAACAGTTGCTGAAGACAAATTTGGTTTTTAGATGCAAATATGAAATGCAATAAGTAGAGACTAAAAATAACATACCCAACTGAGGAGTTCTGTCTTTGATGATGCCTAAACTTTGCTTGATCCCATAATGAGGACTCGTTTGTAGAGAGGGGTGTGGTCGAATAGAAATCATAACAGAAGGTGGGGGAATCCGAGCTGACTCCGGGGTCCCTTCCATTCATATGGCCCCAAAGCTCTTCTCACTAATCATTAGAGCTGGTGAGGCTGTTTACCAGCCCTCACCTAATCTTCTAGTGGTTCATCTACAAAGACCCTCTTCCTTTCAAGGTCCCCCCCAAGGAAGTCACTCATAGGTGTAAGTATCTTGTCCTAGGATCCACAACTCGATCCCAAGTCGTGTCCAACCGTCCTATCTGTGAGTTAGGTAGGATGTTCGGTGTTACGTTCAATGGATCTCATCCTTGGATGAGATGGTGGATTATGTAGAATGATCAGTGTCATATGCTCACAGGGGAATTAACCTAATCAGTCACAAAATTTTGTCCTAGTGTATTAACCTTCTACATTACCAGGGACATATCAAATCTAGGAACTCCCGGAGTCTCCTTATCACATTCCCGCACTACATGTCCTATACGACCACTATTAAAAAAGTAACCTCTCATAAGGGAGAATTACCCTTATCGGCTAATAGAATTCCTTAAAGTGGAGCATCATAGACCGGCAAAGCGAGCAATCTAGAGGAGTCCAGAACCGCACCCTAATCCCCCCCCCCCCCCCAACAAAACCCCCAACGATCACATAGGACCTGCACATAGTCCTCTAGAGTGTTGTCGATCAGGGTCCTCGTAGCACGAGTCATAACCAAATGCGGGATGCCCCGAGACTAGACCCACAACTAGATCTGATCCAATTGGGGTAGAGTCACACCTTGCGGGTCATCCACATCTCTTAGAATTAGCGAGGCTTTCTCAAAGCACCATGGTTCTCCCCATATAACCCAGTCCTTTGCTACTTGAGAGCTAAAGTAGAATGTAAATCTTCCTTGCTCCTTGTCCTTAACCACTAGACCTATGGCCGAGCTTCCCCAATCCTTAATGATGATCTTAAGCATGATGTGTTTTTGTATGGGCGATTTGTCAGTAAATTACCCACCAAGCCAAAATTTTTGCATGCAAAGGCTTCTAGGGCTATTAGATTGAACAAGACCTAGATGACAACATCCTCGTCTACATCCACGTAGCATGCCGACAGACCTTTTTGCAGTGCATCTACCACCAACGACGTGAGATTCCTGTGACTAGAAGCGACATCGAAGATGGCTATGAGAGTGTGGAGGAGGCACCCTCCATCAATTGGGACGACGATTCACACTGATAAGGGTCGGAACCTGAAAGTCTCTCTGGCGGATCAGGAATATCACCAGAGTTGACCAGATTTTATGTGGGGATCGTTGGAAGATGCCACAAATCACTAGGTTTACACGTCCTCACGGTTTAGGAGCCTGAGGCTAACAGATTCTTATGGTTTAAGAGCCCGATCAGAGATGCCGGTACAGAATGACCCGGTACAAAAAGCTTTTCTATTCGTAATTAGAAATGATGAGGCGATTATAGGAGGTAGAGCATTTCCATGTTGAACCAAAAGCGGTGAGACGACTGCACATGGCTGAACGGTTAGAGAAGCCATGTCCTGCGATTTCTCTTTGGATGGTTGTCGAGTCCTCTTCGGTTTGAAAAAAGGCGGAGGATGGACAAGGGGCCATGGGTAAAGAGACCACCATTGGCAGCATGGAGGTCGAGAAAGGTAGAGAGGTCACAAGGAGGACATTAGGGCCGGTTGGTAGAGGGGGCGGTGCCATATGGAGGCTAGAACCGCATTCTAAGGCTAAAGAGAATTACTCTAAGGTTTATTCCTTTTACCTTATTTTATTAGAGAATAAATAAAGCATTAAAAAAGAGACGTGGGTTCCAGGGAGGAAACCACAAACCACCAAGGTCTAGAAACCCGAATAAGTAGGGAAAATGAGAGAATGTTACACCATTCAGAAAGGTAAAGACAACACGAAATAAGAGGAAGGAGAAATAAAGACAAAGAGAGGAAATGGAAGAGATCAATTAGGATTCGAAGGAGAAATTGTTAGTGACTACACCCAAGAACTAGGAGAAGGAGCTTGCCCTTCCGCATGAATCAAAGTGAGCGCCCAAACTGGGTTCTCTGAAAAGTGATAACCGGATCAGGGATCGGAGCTCCCTGGAAAACAATAGAGTTTCGAGCTATACAAAGGAACCATAACCCCAAAGGGATCAGACGAAACCAAGACTTACGCAACCGACGCATCCCAAAGATAGAAGGCCACAAAAAGATGAACTAGGCAGGAGGTGAAGGGAGAACTGAGGATACTCCCCACCACCAAAGAACTAGGGACTACACCTATAAAGCCCATCCACAAGTAATGAGAAGGTGAGAGATATCTTCAATGTGTCTGCCACACATAAGGCTCATTCAAAGACCTATTGGGATTGGAAAATCTCTCGCCACCAAGAAAGATCTATTAAGGATGGCCTTGAAAGCAAAAAGCCAAACAAAAGATTGGAACCTAGGCGGAGAAGAATTCTTCCAAACTACATAAGCCCTGAAAGTGAAAACCGAGTCCAACCCATCTATGCTAAAAAAGGAATCAAAAGCTCTCGAAGTCAAGAAACCATGAGAGTCCAAAGACCATGACAACCTGTCTAGACGTGAACTATCAAGACGAACACCCAAGAGAAAGATGCGGAGACCCTCCAAGGAAATGAGCTCTCTATCTAGAAGATGACTTTGGAAAGTGAAATTCCAACCATTGTTCGCCTGATAATGAATAGCCGACTTACCTTGCTCCACCAACAATAAAAAAAGGAGAGGGAAGAAAGTCGAAAGAAGAACATCTGTGAACCAAACACCCTCCTAAAAACGGATGAAACAACTAGAACCTAGCACCCATCGAACCTTCGATGATCCAAATATCTCAGGAAAACGAGGATCTATAGCCAAAGAGAAATATGACGAAGAACTAAAGAAGAGGAGCGATGAGCGAGCCAAAGACATAAGGGATTCCACTCAGAATCGACCCAACCGTGATGAGCGCATAACACCCTCCTCCATACGGAGGTTCGCTATGTGGTAAACTGCCACCACCACCACTTAAGAAGCAAGCTCTTGTTCACCGCCTCCAGGTTGCGGACACCAAGACCCCCTACAAGCTTATAACGACACTCTATCCCAACTGACCTTATCCAAAAAACCCTCGGTCGAAGAGGAATCCCAAAGGAGGCGTCGATGGATCCTCACCATAAGAAATAAAACATGTTTTGGAGCTCGATAAACCGACATGTAAAAGATCGGGAGGCTGGTTAGAGTGGAGCGAATTAACATGAGGCAACCCTCGAAATAGAAAAGACGAGCTTTCCATACCCCAAGCCTCACCCGAAACTTGACAATTACTAGGGTCCAAAGGAAACGTGCCTTGGGTTGGCTCCAAACTGAAAACCCAGATAAGTAATGTGGAGGTGACCTAGATCGTAATCAAAGGCTAAGGAAAGAGAAAAGCTAAAGGACGTACCAATACCATAGGTGATAAGAATTGACTTGTCAAAGTTTGTACGTAACCCTGATATCAACTCTAGAGCAGACCTGACAGAAACTGGGTCAGGTTGTACGGGCCAAGAGTTGGAGTGGGAAAGAGAAGTGGTCACCGAGCACAATTATGGGCTTGGTTCTGTTGAGGAGCAGGCCCACGTCGTAGATGTAAATGGGCTAACTGGTGCGGAAGCTCAACCGGTGGAAATTTCTCTTGGTCACGAAGCAAAGGAATTCGAGCCCGTCACGCACGCGGCAAAGGAATCCGAAGGAGCTCTAGAGCAATGTGTTTCTTCCGGGGATCAGTCCGGTCCATGGAAGGATGCTCTCCTCAAATCTCCGAAACGTCTGAGTCGGGCTCCAGTTTATTTTTCGGATTATGTTACTGATAAATTTTTGGGTGTGAAGCTCCCACCCATTCAGAACGTGTCCTAAAATGTGATAGACCATCTGCAATCTTTCGACAGAAGCTTGGAGGAGGCCGTCACGACTAAGGCTCGTAAAGGAAGACCTAAACCTAGTTCGATGCCTCGTACGCATAATACCAGGTCTAAGACCCGGGCCCTCAAGCAGAAGAATCCTAGTAATTTGAGCTTGGAAAGCGAGTGGTATGAGGAAGAGTAGATCGTGTTTGGCCTAGTTTTTTGTTAAGGGAATTTTCCTTGTTTCTCCTTTGGATATTTTTGTAATCGTTGTGGTGTGATTTTGGCTTTCTCCTCCTTGGAGATCGACCTTTGAATAAATTTTTTAGCACTTATCCAAAAAAAAAAACCCTGATATCAACTCAAAACAATGAAGCAGCAATGAACGTGATAAAGCTGCAATTGATCATCCTCCAAAAATAGCAAAGTGTCATTTGTAAACTAGAGGTAGGAAACAAAGATATTAGCTCCAACCCGGACTCCACTAAACAAGCTTAATCTAATGTCATGTTCAAAGAATTGGTGAAGGCCTTCAATGATAGTGGCAAACAAAAAAGGGGAGATAGGATTGTTATTGACTTTTTTTCAAGGTATGTACTTTATTATTTTTTTATCAGAAAAAAATTAAAGCATTAAAATAGTGGTGTGGGTTTCGGGAAGAAAACCACAAACCAACAAAAAGATCCAAAATGTCAAAATAGGTCCGAAAAAACAAAAATACAGTCGCACCCCCAAAAAGACAAACATCACGAACTGTGAGGAGGGAGGAAGAGCTCAAGCATGCTGAAAAAGAGACGAGATCATCCAGCAACTAGGAGACAAAATTTTCCCTTCCACTTGAATCAACGTAAGCTCCCCAAACTACATTCTCCGCAAAATGATAGAAGGATTAGAAACTAGAGCTCCATGAAAGATCTTGACATTCTAGGCTAGCCAAATGAACCATAAACCCAAAAGGCCAAGGCGGGGCCATGATTTGCAGTTGGTGCACCCCACAAATAGAGGACCAAGAAGAGATGAACAAAGAAGGAGACGAAGAGAGAGCCGAGAAAACTCCTTGTCACTAGAGACACATATGTCATGTCCAACCCAAAATTCACTATATAAGCTCAATCTAATACCTTGTTCAAGTAACTGATGAAGACCCTCGGCCTCTATGAAGAACAAAAAAGGGGAGATAGGAAACTCTTGATGAACGCCTCGAAGAATGGGAAAGTAGGTCGATGGGGAACCATTGATAAGAACATAAGAGTGGCCCTCAAGACAAGCAAAAATCCACATGATTCATCGAGACCCCAAACCCATAGCAATCAACACCAGATAAAACTAGTATACCTTATCAAAGGTTTTTTCAAAATCAAGCTTGACTAGGGTCGCACGCCTCTTCTTACGACAAATGTCATCCAAGACCTCGTTAGCTACCATAACACTATCAACCAGTTGGCGACCCTCAATGCAAGTCGACTAAGTATCACTGATAAGACTATCAATGATAGAATGAAAGCGGATGGAGAGAGCTTTGGCTAAAACCTTATAAGTGGTAGTGGTAATGCTAATAGGACGAAACTTAGAAAACTCCCTAGGGCAAGCAACCTTAGGAATGAGGACAATGAAACTCGAATTCATGAATTTTTCGAGCAAACAAGTGGTGAAAAAGTAGTAAACAAAGCTCATGAAGTCATCTCGGATAATGTGCCAAGCGATCCTGAAAAATAGAAGATTGAAACCATCCAAAACTAAGGCTTTATCTCCGTTAAAAGAAGCGATAGCGTGACAACTGATGGGGGAGCCATCCCATTATTAGTAGGATAGATAACTGATTTAATCATATGAAATATTTCATTGTCATTGTAATAAATATATAGTATAATAAATCAACCCAAATAAATATAGAATATTAGGACTGTCAACCCTATTAACATCTTGATCCTATTAATTCAGAAAAAAATGAAAAGCAATTTTTCTCTCTCGATCTGAGAGCCTATTCTTAGCCTGCCTCGCCGCTATGGAGCTTCCGTCTACCGCTGTCGCCGCGTCGCCTGGGCCTTTCGGGTTTGCTGTCCCCGTTTTAGCCTATCCAATCCCAATGACCTCACAGACCACGCCTGGTGCGAGGTTTAAATACGGTTGGGAATGACTGGCTTGTCCACAGCCGTCTGCACCTCTTCCAAACCATATCTCTCTTGTGATTCTGGCGGTTTCTAAGCCAGCCGTCATGCCCCCCGTCCTCTCCCGCTGATCTCGCCTGGTGTAGAGGTGAAATTCCCCGGACATGTAGTGTCCCGAGATGGTATCCTAGTCGACCCAGCGAAGGTCGATGTAGTTTCGAAGTGGGCGAGGCCCAAGAATGTGTTTGAGATCCGTAGCTTTCTGGGATTGGCAGGATATTATCAACGCTTTGTTCAGGACTTCTCACGTTTGGCTGCACCTATGACAGCATTGACACACAAGGGAGCAGAGTTTCTTTGGACTAGCGAGTGTGAGCACTCTTTCACCGAGCTACAGGCTCGATTGACTACCGCTCCAGTGTTGATTGTCCCGGAGCGAGGAGTAGGTTATGATGTGTACTGTGACGCCTCAGATGGGGGACTAGGTTGTGTTTTGATGCAGTCCAGGAAGGTAGTTGCTTATGGCTCGAGACAGTTGAAGGTATATGAGCGCAACTACACGACCCGTGATCTAGAGCTGGCAGCAGTGGTATTTGCTTTGAAGAGCTGGATACACTATATTTACGGTGAGCGGTTCAGAGTGTTCTCGGATCACAAGAGCCTTAAGTACATTTTCTCCCAGCGCGACTTGAACATGCGCCAAAGGCGATGGATGGAGTCACTTGAGGAGTACGACTTCGAGCTACTCTATCATCCGGGCAAGGCGAATGTCGTCGCCGATGCTCTGAGTAGGAAGTCGACTCATTGCGTGGCCAACATGGCTGTCCGAGAGTGGAACATGCTGGAGGAGTTGAGCTCATTCAGACTTGAGCTAGAGGAGGTCACAGATGGTATGGCTTTGTGTGCATTAGTGGCTCAGCCTACGTTGGTTGTTCGGGTGTTAGAGGCACATGCCGAGGATGCCGAGACGACAGGGATTCGTGAGAGACTGGCAGACGGTGTGGAGATCGAGGGTTGGGAGTTGATTACTGATCAGAGTCTCTGTTATAGAGGACGGTTGTTCGTACCCCGAGGGTGTAGGGACACTGTGTTGAGAGAGTGTCATCACTCCCGTCTTGCTGTGCACCCCGGTGGCACCAAGATGTACAGAGACATCCGACGACAGTTCTGGTGGAGCGGGATGCGTAGAGCAGTCGCAGCTTTCGTTTCGAGGTGCCTCACCTGTCAGCAGGTGAAGGCCAAGCATCAGCGTCCCGTCGGCTTACTACAACCTTTACCGCTCTCTGAGTGGAAGTGGGAGCACGTTACCATGGATTTTGTATGTTGTCTACCGAGGTCGCCTAAAGGGCACGATGCTATCTGGGTCGTGGTTGACCGACTAACCAAGTCGGCACACTTTCTGGCCATACGGATGACCGACACTGTGGATGTTTTGAGCCGGTTATACGTTAGAGAGATTATTCTCCTTCATGGAGTACCAGTGTTCGTTGTATCTGATAGAGATCCTCTCTTTACACCCAGATTCTGGGAGAGCCTGCAGAAGGCGTTGGGGACTGAGGTACTGCTGAGTACAGCTTACCACCCACAGACAGATGGATAGTCAGAGCGCACTAAACAGATTTTGGAAGATATGCTTCGAGCTTGTGTGCTAGACTTTCGGGGATCATGAGAGGATCACCTACCTTTAGCAGAGTTCACTTATAACAACAGTTATCAGTCCAGCATTGGGATGGCACCATTTGAGGCTTTGTACGGCAGACCGTGTAGGTCGCCAGTGTATTAGGCTGAGGTAGGGGACCTGAGTTTACTTGGGCCAGATATGGTCAAAGAGACGACCGAGAAGGTCGCATTGATTAGAGAGCGGTTGAAGACCACAAAGAGTCGCCAGAAGAGTTATGTAGACAGACGTCGTAGACCTCTTGAGTTCTCGGTCGGATACCATGTATTTCTGAGGGTGAGCCCGAAGAAGGTCAACTGCGGTTCAACCGCGGCGGAGGCAAGCTGTCACCGTGCTTCATTGGACCATTTGAGATCTTGGATAGAGTCGGAGCCGTAGCTTATCGGTTAGCTTTGCCACCGCAGCTTGGGAACGTGCATAACGTTTTCCATGTGTCCCAACTGCGGAAGTACACGGCGGATCCCTCTCATGTTATCGAGTGGGCAGACATTGAGGTAGTCGAAGATATCTCTTATGAGGAGCAGCTTGTCAGGATTGTGGATACGGGAGAGAAGGTCTTGCGGAAGACTAATATCTCTTTGGTTCGAGTGCAATGGAAGCACCAAGGAGCAGACTCGACCTGGGAGCGAGAGAACAAGATCTGAGAGAAGTACCCCCACCTGTTCGACCTTTGAGGTACTTTTGCTTTTAATTTCGAGGACGAAATTCTTTTAAGGGGTGTAGATTGTAAGAACCGCTCCCGGTCGATCCTGGTCGAACCGGTGACTTCTAAGACAAGTTTGCCTTTCGGTCGGAAAAGTTAACCAATGACTTAGAAGGTCACTCGGGGCTTTTCCGGGGCCCAAAAAGCTTAGCCGTCATCACAGATGGCTTAATTGGGCCGTTTCCTTTCGTTTGAGTATAATATTGGGGAAAGTCAACTTTGGTCAAAATTGGACTTTATATCGACTAAAGACTAATTAATTAATGTGCTGAAAATTTAAATTGGAGACTAATGGACCCTACTTGGACACATGTCTATAAAATATTGGAAGAGAGGAAAGGAGTGATCTTGGACCATTATACCCTCCTAAGGGCCTCAAATTGGGAAAATATCTAAAGGGGCCTTTGGTCTTTTTACCAATTAGGTCTATTAAAGAAAAAGGGAGCAACGAATTCAGCATTTTTGCTAGTGCTGGCCGACCACCTAGAGAGAAAAGAAGAAGAGGAAGAGCAATGGAGTCTTGAAGAAGAAGCAAGTGAAAGTAGGCACCTTGGGTTCATTTTCTACCACTTTCTTCTCCAAAATCTCACCATCTTCTTCATCTCATTCTCCTAAAGGTAAGAACACTATCTAAATCTCTTTTCCTTTCATTTCATTTCATGGTTTTGGCTTGGTTTTGCTAGAAGTTGTTGGGTTTTGATTGAATTAGTGTTAGATGATGTTGTTGAGAAGTATTTGTTGATGTTTGATTGAAAACCTTGGGTTTTGTTGATTTTTGGAGTTGGAATTGGTTTGGGTTGTTGAGGTTTTGATGATTCCTACCATGGGTAGAGGAGCTTTGGAGTTATTCATCTGTTTTGGGAGTTTTTGGTGACTGAAAATGGAGTTTGGGTGTTAATTTTCGGGGAAAAGGAGCTAGAGGTTGAAGATGGGTGAGTCTGCCCAGACCTACCATGGATCCGTGACGGATACCGTGACGGGAGGCGTCACGGCTCCGTGATGGAGTCCATGACGGCACGTGTCACGGTTCTGTGACGTCATCCGTGACGGGTGGTGTCACGGCTCCGTGACCCATTCCGTGGCAGATCAGTTTTGGGTTCTTTTGGGGTGTTTTTCGTCAAATTCGATATTTGTTATGAACTGGACTTTTGGGGATGTTTTTGGGACTTTGCTTGCTTCTTGGTTAGATCTTGATTAGATTTTAATTGTGTGCCAAGACCTTGGTGTTGATCTCGAGGGACGAACACCACTCCGGAACCCGTGTGAAGAACGGAGGAGAGGTGAATCGAACTTTACAGCTGAGGATTGTTAGAGGAAGACCACAAGGTAGGGAAATTCCTAACTACTCGAGTATTTCATTACTAGTATGCATATTAGGTTAATAAAAATCGGAAAGGTCCTAGAATTGCATATAGGATGCGAATAACTGGAATAATCGTCTTTCAATTACTAATAAGCGGACGTGTATAGTATGCATGAGTAGGATGTGAATAACTAGTGTAACTCGCTTTCAATACTTGGGAATTTTTTTACTGGTAGAGAGGCCGTGATGAGCCCTCGGATTAGTTGTATGTGTTTGCCTCACAGTTTGTTTGCTTAGTTCATGTTAATTTAAGAGTCTAAAGAAACTAGTTAAATTTTATGCTTAAATGATTGATTGAATGTTTACATGATTGGTCGATTGAATGTTTACATGGTTGGTTGATTGATTGAATGTTGAATGATTGAATGCTTGAACGGATGATCGAGTATGGCTGATTGTGCCAAATGGTACGATCAGGTGATCGATGGACCGATGGATCGTGACAGGTAAGTATAACGGTAAGTATAGAGGGCCAAGTGGATGTCTTGGTGTGTTGTAGTGAAAGTGTGATTTGATAAGTGTTGGTTGGTTGATATGTTATAGTGTGATTCTCCTATTCTTGTTCTTAAGATGTTTGGTTGTTTGGTATGGTACTTACACCGGGGGGTGGGGCGTAATCCGGTGGTGTTATAGTTGTTGGTGTTCGAAGGACCCTGCGGGGCATTGATTATTGGAGCCTGCGGGCATTGGATATTGGACCCCACGGGGCATTAATTATTGGACCCTGTGGGGCATTGATTATCGGAGCCTGAGATGGACCCTGCGGGGCAATTGGATGGTTTACCCTGCGGGGAAATGGTTACTTGTGGTTTCACCCAAGTGTATGCGTCCTGTGGGAGCACTACCTTGGTTCCCTATGACATATGGTCCTTTGGAGGCATTTCCTAGAATCCCGACGATAAGCGTCCCTCTGGGATTGTTTCCGGTGCCCCGATGTATGTGCCTCCTCTGGACCGAGGGAAATCTGATATGATATGGATACTCTGGTGGATCGGAGTATGGGAACCGATGTGACACCAGAATCTATCCGTGGATCGGAGGCTTGAGAAAGCAAGTGGTTGGTTGATATGTTATAGTGTGATTCTCCTATTCTTGTTCTTAAGATGTTTGGTTGTTTGGTATGGTACTTACACCGGGGGGGTGGGGCGTAATCCGGTGGTGTTATAATTATTGGTGATCGAAGGACCCTGCGGGGCATTGATTATTAGAGCCTGCGGGCATTGGATATTGGACACTACGGGGCATTGATTATTGGACCCTGCGGGGGATTGATTATCGAAGACTGAGATGGACCCTGCGGGGCAATTGGATGGTTTACCCTGCAGGGAAATGGTTACTTGTGGTTTCACACAAGTGTATGCATCCCGCGGGAGCACTACCTTGGTTCCCTATGACATATGGTCCTTTGGAGGCATTTCCGAGAATCACGACGATAAGCGTCTTTCTGGGATTGTTTCCGGTGCCCCGATGTATGTGCCTCCTCTGGACCGAGGGAAATCTGATATGATATGGATACTCTGGTGGATCGGAGTATGGGAACCGATGTGACACCAGAATCTATCCGTGGATCGGGGGCTTGAGAAAGCAAGTGGTTGGTGTGATATTACTTGCTCCCATTTTAGTAGTTATGAGATATTTATAGTACTTTTCACGGAATCTGTTTAAGTTATTGTTATCTTTGAGAATGCGGTACTATTCTTATTCATTCTGATTACTAGTATTTCATTGATTAATAGTATTTAATTTTTATTTGCGCTGTCATGTTAAGCCAGTTTTATTAATAAACTAAAGGCTAAATTGTTTACGATTTTCCCTACTAAGCGTAAGCTTACCCCTATGGTTTTCTTACTGTTTTTACAGGCGTACCTGATGTCTAGGGAGTTCGAGGCTCGGGAGCTTCTGGTTGTCTTGGGGATTATTCTAGAGTTGTGTTGGTCTTGTGTACTAAACACCATTTATCTTGCACTTTATGTTGAGCTTTGACTCATATTTGAGGTTTTCGGATTATTTATTTATGAGGATTTGATGGAGTTTATTTGAAATTACAAAATATCTATCGATTGTTTATTATTTTCTATTATTAATTCAGGTCACGTCTCGAGTCCGATCAAAACCGGATTTAGGGCGTGACAATTTGGTATCAGAGCCTGGTTCCAATTTTGAACTTGTTTTCAAAACCTCGGACCGATGTCAATTAGGTGGGTAGAGTTAGGAGATCTAAGTTGTTGTACTCAGTGACGCAAGTTGAAAACATTTGATGCGTAGAGTGGGAACGACACGAGTCTTGATTGTTCAATGGTTGCTTAAGTTTGAATCTCTTTATTATGATGGTTACATTGCTTGATTGGTATCCTTGCCCTATTGACTGTAAGTTACAGTGATCAGTGAAGCCGAACGGTTGAGATCGGTATTGGGTTAACGAGCAATGATCGAGCCGTTATAAACTAGTCGTTGAGTAACTTATTTGTTAAGTGTGTTACCGCCGTGGCTGGTCGTTCCATGACTGATAAGGTTGAAGTGTTAACTTATTGAAATGTTGATTTATTGAAGTGTTGACTTATGGAAGTGTTGACTTATTGAATTATTGACTTCTTCACTTATTGAAGGGTTAAAATGTTAAAGTGTTGAATTGTTGGAGTGTTGACTTGGTTAAGATGTTGACCGTTATTTAAAGAATTAAATTTGAAATGATGATCCGATTGAATGGCGATTGAGTAAAGAGTAGAACCCGAGTATTCTTACACTCTCTTTAACGGTGTTGTGTACCGATTGTATTATGCACTTTGCGGGCATGAGAACTCTATGTATTGAATACCTTGTGAAAAATTAATTGTTAAATATCCCGCTTAAGCGGAGGGTTAGTGGAAAATACGAATAGGTCATGTCGAAATTTCCGTAGAACTGAAATGTTGCACTATCACGGGTGGACTCAGGGGCGCCACTGTAGTCGAACGTGATGGTTGGATGTCAACGGTTACAACGAGATTCGGGGACGCCTGAATTGGGTTGCAATGACGCGAGATCGACTTGAATGTTTTGATTAAAGATAAAGGGTTTGAGAAAAGAATGAGACTTACGAGAAAGAGATTAAGACTGTACCTTTTCGAGCTCGTTGCTTTGCGTTTTGAACCCCAAGTAATGGGAAAGAACCCGACCGAAACGTTTACCGGTCCGGTATGTTGCTGTGTAATTGTGTGAACTGTGCCTCCTGTGGGAGCTGGTTGCATTACTTGATTGTTGTATGAGACGCACAAGGTGCGGACTTCTTTGTATATATAAGTATTATATACGACTTATCTACTTATCCTCGATCCAGTAGGATCCTTCGAGACGCAAGGTTTTGACCGGTTTTGACCGTCTGTCACGCCTTATCTGGTACAGTTTACCACCTGTCACGCCCCAAATCCGGTTTTGACCGGACTCGAGACGTGACCTGAGTTAATATTAGAACACAATAAACAACTGATAAATCTTTTAACATTTCAAATAAACTCCACCAAATTCTCATAAATAAATAATCCGAAAACCTCAAATGTAAGTCACAACTCGACATAAAGTGCAAGATAAATAGTGTTTAGTACAAAAGACCAACACAACTCTAGAATAACCCCCAAGACGTCCAGAAGCTCCCGAGCCTCGAACTCACTAGACATCAGGTACGCCTGTAAAAACAGTAATAAAAACCATAGGGGCGAGCTTACGCTCAGTAGGAAAAATCGTAAACAACTCAACCTTTTAACTCAATAATAAAACTGCTTTAACCATATAACGCAAATAACGATTTAAATACTATTAGCAATGAAATGCTAGTAATCAGAATGAATAAGAATAGTACCGCATTCTCAAGGATAACAGTAACTTAAAAGATTCCATGAAATATACTATAAAAGAATCATAATTACTAAAATGGGAACAATAATATCACGCCAACCACTTGCTTTCTTAAGCCTCCGATCCACGGATGGATTCTGGTGTCACATCGGTTCCCATATTCCGATCCACCAGAGTCCCCATATCATATCAGATTTTCCCTCGGTCCAGAGGAGACACATACATTGGGGAACCGGAAACAATCCCAGAGGGACACCTATCGTCGGAATTCTCGGAAATGCCTCCAAAGGACCATATGTCATAGGGAACCAAGGTAGTGCTCCCGCATAACGCATACACTTGGGTGAAACCACAAGTAACCATTTCCCCGCAGGGTAAACCATCCAATTGCCCGCAGGATCCGATAACCAATGCCCTGCAGGGTCCAATAAGCAATGCCCGCAGGCTCCAATAATCAACGCCCCGCAGGCTCCAATAATCAATGCCCGCAGGCTCCAATAATCAATGCCCCACAGGGTCCAATATCCAATGCCCGCAGGCTCCAATAACCAATGCCTCATAGGGTCCAATAACCAATCATAATCCCGCAGGATCTGCCAACACCAACGACTATAACACCACCGGATTACCCCCCCCCCCTCCCTCGGTGTAAGTACCATACCGAACAACCAAACATCTTGAGAATAAGAATAAGGGAAACACACAATAACACATCAACCAACCAAGGCTTATCGAATCACACTTTCACCACAACACACCAAAGACATTCATTTAATCCTTACACTTACTGTTATACTTACCTGTCACGATCCATCGGTCCATCGATCACTTGATCGTACTGTTTGGCACAATCAGTCATACTCGATCATCCGTTCAAGCATTCAATCATTCAACATTCAATCAATCAACCAATCATGTACACATTCAATCAATCAATCAAACATACGATTTAGCTAGTTTCGTTAGACTCTTAACTTATCCAAACTAGGAAACCAAGCATGTGAACCTAACACAACAACTAATCCGAGGGCTCATCACAGCCTCTCTACCAGTAAAACAATTCCCAAGTATTGAAAGCGAGTTACACTAGTTATTCTCATCCTATGCATGCATACTAGACATATCCGGTTATTAGTAATTGAAAGATGATCATTCTAGTTATTCGCATCCTATATGAAATTCTAGGACCTTTCCGATTTTATTAACCTAATAGGCATACTAAGCGTTATTTAAACGAGAAGTTAAGACTTTCCCTACCTTGTGGTCTTCCTCTAAAACTATACTGTAAAGCCGGTTAGTCTCTCCTTCGTTCTTCAAACGGGTTCCGGAGTGATCTTCGTCTCTCTAGCTCGGGTCCAAGGCCTTTCCTTCTCTTGAGCTCGGGCTCACGGTCTTGGACCACAACAATACCAAAATTAGAACCCAACAGAGTGTCCCTCAACCACAAATTACAGAACAATCCTCAAGTAATGGAAACAAGGGCAAAGAAGTGATCTAGAAATCGAAATGGGCTAAAAGGAAGGTTTTTTGGATCTGGAGGTCTGATCCGGAAGGTGGCCCTGACCGTAGCACAGGCCGTGCTGGAACCCGGCACGGACCGTGTCACAGACCGGACCGGTAACCAGCACGGACCGAGCGTCGCACTGGCCCGGAGTCTGACACGGACCGTGCGAGGTTTCGTGCCAGACTCACGCCCGGTCCGCGCAGCACGTCGTGCTGGTACCTGGCCCGTTCCGTGTGGCCTGCCGTGCCGGCACAAGGCCCGGTCTGGGTCCCGCTCCGTAGCGAACCAGTCCAGGTTCTCCCCCTTTCTTCCCCAGCTCGAGTTTCATGAAAATCAAATCAAAAACCACATTTCCAAGTTCTTCTAACTCCAAAATGTTCATCAAAAGTCTCCAAACATCAACACCCTCAATGGGTTCATCAAAACTTCAACCAAAAACACAATCCAAGCAACATACTTCACTACTTCTTCTCCAAGCAACAACCAAAATGCTAGTTCTTCCACTTCAAGCCAAAAACCCACAAAAAAACCCAAATTGGAGAGTAGATGAAATGGAGAGTTAAGAGCATCCATACCTCTAGAAAGGTGAGATGAAGAAGATGGAAGGAAAATGGAAGAGAAATGATTAAGAACAAGCTCCAAAATGCTAGCTTTCTTCTCTTTCTTCTTCCTCAAGAAATGAGCTCTTCTCCTCTTCCCCTTGGTGATTTTCGGCTGCCACAATAAGGAATGAGCTGAGTTGTGTGCTCATGTTGCTTTAAATGACCTATTTTGTCCAATTACCAAAAAGCCCTTAAGGTCCCATCCTTTAAAGGTAAGATGAGAGGGTATAAGAGTTAATTGAAGCTCCTTTTTCATCCTCCAAGCCAAACATGACAAGTGTCATGTGGGGTCACTTCCACTTAATTAATTTCCAGCTTTCCAAGATTTTATCGGGAAAAAAATCGATATAAAGTCCAAGTTTGACCGAAATTTGACCTAACCAATATTATAGTCAAACTGAAGGAAATGGCCCAACTAAGCTAACCGTGATGACGGCTAAGCTTTTTGGGCCCCGGAAAGGTCCTGAATGGCTTCGTGAGCCATCGGTTGACTTTTCTAGCCGAAAGTCAAACTTGTCTTAGAAGTCACCGGTTCGATCGGGATCGACCGGGAGCGGTTCTTACATTCTACCCCCCTTAAAAGAATTTCGTCCTCGAAATTAAAAGCAAAAGTACCTCAAAGATCGAACAGGTGGGAGTACTTCTCTCGGATCTCGTCCTCTCGCTCCCAGGTCGAGTCGGCTCCCTGGTGCTTCCATTGCACTCGAACCAAAGGTATAATAGTCTTCCACAAGACCTTCTCTCCCGTATCCACAATCCTGATGGGCTGCTCCTCATATGAGACATCATCGGCTGCCTCGATGTCTGCCCACTCGATAACGTGAGAGGGATCGACCGTGTACTTCCACAATTCGGACACATGGAAGACGTTATGTACGTTCCCAAGCTGCGTTGGCAAAGCTAACCGATAAGCTACGGCTCCAACTCTATCCAAGATCTCAAATGGTCCAATGAAGCGTGGTGACAGCTTGCCCCCGCCGCGATTGAACCGCAGTAGGCCCTTTTTCGGGCTCACCCTCAGAAATACATGGTCTCCGACCGAGAAGTCAAGTGGCCTGCGACGTCTGTCTGCATAGCTCTTCTAACGACTCTGTGTGGTCTTCAAGCGCTCTCTAATCAATGCGACCTTCTCGGTCGTCTCTCTGACCATATCTGGCCCAAGTAAACTCAGGTCCCCTACCTCAGCCCAACACACCGGCGACCTACACGGTCTGCCGTACAAAGCCTCAAATGGTGCCATCCCCATGCTGGACTAATAACTGTTGTTGTAAGCGAACTCTGCTAAAGGTAGGTGATCCTCCCATGATCCCCGAAAGTCTAGCACACAAGCTCGAAGCATGTCCTCCAAAATCTGTATGGTGAGCTCTGACTGTCCATCTGACTGAGGATGGTAAGATGTACTCATCATCACCTCAGTTTCCAATGCATTCTGTAGGCTCTCCCAGAATCTGTATGTGAAGCGAGGGTCCCTATCAGATACAACTGACACCTGTACCCCATGAAGACAAATAATCTCCCTAACGTATAGCCAACTCAACACGTCTACCGTATCGGTCATCCGCATAGCTAGAAAGTGTGCCGACTGGGTCAGTCGGTCAACCACAACCAAATAGCATCGTGCCCTTTAGGCGATCTCGGTAGTCGACATACAAAGTCCATAGTAACGTGCTCCCAATTCCACTCAGAGCTCGGTAAAGGCTGTAGTAAGCCAGCGGGACGCTGATGGTCCGCCTTCACCTGCTGACATGTGAGGCACCTCGAAATAGATGCTGCGACTGCCCTGCGCATTCCGCTCCACCAAAACTGTCGTCGGATGTCTTTATACATCTTGGTGCCACCTGGGTGCATGGCAAGACGGGAGTGATGACACTCTCTCAACACCGTGTCCCTACAACCTCGGGGCACGAACAACTGACCTCTATAGCGAAGACTCTGATCAGTACTCAACTCCCAACCTTCGATATCATCACCATCAACTAGTCTCTCATGAATCCTTGCCGTCTCGGCACCCTCGGTCTGTACCTCTAGCACCCGAGTAATCAACGTGGGTTGAGCCACTAATGCACACAACGCCATACCATCTGTGACCTCCTCTAGTTCAAGTCTGAAGGAGCTCAACTCCTCCAGCATGTCCCACTCTCGGACAGCCATGCTAGCCACGCAATGAGTCGACTTCCTACTCAGAGCATCGGCGACGACATTCACCTTTCCCGGATGATAGAGTAGCTCGAAGTCGTACTCCTCAAGTAACTCCATCCATCGTCTTTGGCGCATGTTCAGGTCGCGCTGGGAGAAAATGTACTCGAGGCTCTTGTGATCCGAGAACACTCTGAACTGCTCACCGTACAGATAGTGTCTCCAGCTCTTCAATGCAAATACTACTGCTGCCAGCTCTAGATCATGGGTCGGGTAGTTGCGCTCATGTACCTTCAACTGTCTCGAGCCATAAGCAACTACCTTCCCGGACTGCATCAAAACACAACCTAGTCCCTCGCCTGAGGCGTCACAGTACACATCATAACCTACTCCTCGCTCCGGAACAATCAACACTGGAGCGGTAGTCAATCGAGCCTTTAGCTCGGAGAAAGAGTGCTCACACTCACTAGTCCAAAGAAACTCTACTCCCTTGCGAGTCAAAGTTGTCATAGGTGCAGCCAAACGTGAGAAGTCCTGAACAAAGCGTTGATAAAATCCTGCTAATCCCAGAAAGCTACGGATCTCAAACACATTGTTGGGCCTCGCCCACTTCGAAACTGCATCGACCTTCGCTGGGTCGACTAAGATACCATCTCAAGACACCACATGTCCGAGGAATTTCAACTCTGCGAGCCAGAACTCACACTTCTCCAGGTTCCCGTACATCTGGTGAGTACGTAACAAAGTCAATACTATCCTCAAGTGCTCCTCTTGTGCCTCTTCACTAGGCGAGTAAATCAGGATGTAGTCGACAAATACTATGACAAACTGGTCCAGGTACGATCTGAAAATGTCATTCATCAAATACATGAAGGCTGCTGGCGCGTTCGTCAATCCGAACGACATCACTAGAAACTCAAAGTGTCCGTACTGTGTCCGGAATGCGGTCTTCTCCACATCCACCTTTCGGACCCTCAACTGATAGTAGCCTGATCTTAGATCAATCTTGGAGAAGCATGTCGCTCCCCTCAGTTGATCGAACAGGTCATCGATCCTTGGCATCAGATAACGGTTCTTTACAATAACCCGGTTCAACTTCCGGTAATCGATGCACATTCTCAAGGCGTCACCCTTCTTCTTCACGAAGAGGGAAGGTGCTCCCCACATAGACACGCTAGGGCGGACGAAACCCTTCTCCTGCAACTCTTCGAGTTGTCGCTTCAACTCGACTAACTCAGCTGACGCAAACCGATATGGTGTCATCGAGATCGGTGCGGTGCCTGGGATCAAGTCGATCCGAAACTCTAACTTGCGCGATGGCGGTAAACCTGAGAGTTCTTCCGGGAACACATCCGGAAACTCACACACTACTCTCGGTAGGTCTCTACTACCCCGCACAACCTCAGTCTCTACTCCCGTAGTCAAGGCGGACAGAAGGACTCCGCTCTTGCTACCCAAAACACAAGTAATAACTCGGTCACCTGACCTCACCGTCACCTGACGTCGATAGCAATCGATCGTCGCCTGATACCTCGCAAGCCAGTCCATCCCTAAGATCACGTCGAAAGCGGACATCTCCAAAATGAGTAGATCACCAACGAAGGAGCAGTCTGCCACTCGAACCTCGCAATCTCGGCAAACAGTATCCAACACTACCTCCCCCGTAACTGGGGTCTCAAGACATAGTGGTCTACTAAGGAACTCCACCCTCAATCCCAAAGAACGAGCAAAAGAAGTAGAAATAAACGAATGGGATGCACCAGTGTCGAACAGAAAAGACGCCCACGAATTAAACAATAAACATGTACCCTGTGTGGCCTCATGGCCGGCGTACTGTCTCTCGGCTCTAGTATCTATGAGTGCATACACTCGGCCCTGCCGTGCCAGTAGTCCTCCTCTCGGTGGTGGTGGTAGTGCCACCTGCTGCTGAGGCCTAGCCTACTGTCTCGGGGCTACCGCCCCCGCCGCCTGATGCGGAGCTCTCTACTGCTGTGCCTGTCGTGGTAGGCCGTGAGGTGCCTGACTAGGCTGTGTCTGCTGGGGGCTCGGTGGATGTGCAACTCCAACCCGATCAGGACAAGTAGATGAAATATGCCCATGTCGGTCGCACTAGTAACAGATCCGCTCATCAACCCGATGTCTCTCACCAAACCCCTGTGGGCGATCCACATGCCGCTCTGCGAGTCCTCTGCTCCTCGGGCAGTCTCGGGCTAAGTGCCTATGCTGTCTACACACCGGGAAGAACTGTGCCAATGGGCTGGTCCAACTGACGCCACTGCTCCTCCTCTGCGCATGCCACTCTGCTGAAACTGAGGCTGGAAAGACCCAAAAGTCCTCTATCGCCTCGCATCACGTCCCTCGGACGATCTGAGGAAGCCACTCGGCCTCGGCCTAACATCCCGCGCTCTGGCGGTCTCTCGAAAATGCCTCTCCACTGCTAAGGCCTGGTCTACCAATGTAGAATACACCTCAGTCCTCAAAGAAATAATCCGATCTGCAATCGAAGGGATGAGCCCACGCTCGAACCGTCTGCAGCGACTCTCCTCAGTCTGCACCATCTCGGGTGCAAAGCAGGACAAGGATAAGAACCTCGCCGCATACTCAGAAACGGTCATCCCTCTCTACCGTAGCTCCAGGAACTGCTGGTGTCTATCATCTCGAACAGATCGAGGAAAGTACTGCTCCAGGAACAGTCGACTGAAAAGCTGAAAATCCTCACCAACTCTAGCATGCACAGACTGCCACCAGTAATAAGCCTCGCCCTCAAACTGGAAGGTGGAGAAAGAGACTCTCAGATGTCCCTCATAAACTCCAAACGTGTCAAGGTTGCGAGTAATCCGCTCAAACCATATAGTTGCTGCCTCGGAGTCAGCACTCCCAAAAAAAGTCGGTGTACCCAACCTACAGAAATCCCAGAGAGCCTGGGCCGTGTAGCTATCCATCTGACCTGGCCTCTCGACAACGACTGTCTCGGTAGCAGGCATGGGCTCTGACGCCGGTGCTGCGGTCTCCTGTTGAGCGCTGCTAGCACTGCGCGAACCACCTCATCAGTAGGGGTCGCCTGAGTCGGTTCTGCGACTCGGGTAGCTCTAGCTGATGACCTTGACGGTCCATCCTCAAAGCTCTGGTGCTTTGTGGGAGCAGCACCCTGGGCACCTGCTGCCCCTGCCAGTCCAACGGCTGGTGACTGGCTCTGCCCCACAGCTGGGCGGCTCCTGGTACCTCTCGGAACATAAACACGAGACATCTCGTAGGATCGTTGCAGTTATACGTACGGTTCGTAACTCAGTTTAACACAGTCGAATCGATTTAAGCAAAGGGGCGTTCTCATGCGTCTCGAAGGATCCTAACTGGATCGAGGATAAGTAGATAAGTCATATATATAGTACTTATATAGACAAAGAAGTCTGCACCTCGTGCGTCTCACACATCAAGCAAGTAATGCAAGCAACTCCCACAGGAGGCACAGATCACACAATCACGCATCAACCTACCAGACCAGTAAACGTCTCGGTCGGGTATTTTTCCCATCTCTTAAGGTTCAAAACACGAAGTATTAAGTTCGAAAAGGTAAGTCTTAAGCTCTTTCTCGTAAGTTTTCATTCTTTTCCCAAAACTCTTTAACTTTAACCAAAACATTCATGTCGATCTCGCGTCGTTACAACCCGATTCAGGCGTCCCTGAATCTCGTTGTAACCACTTGACATCCAACCATCACGTTCGACTACAGTGGAGCCCCTGAGTCAACCCGTGATAGTGCAAACATTTCAGTTCTATGGAAAATTCGGCATGACCTTTTCGTATTTTCCACTAACCCTCCGCTTAAGCGGGACAATTTCCAATTAATTTTCACAAGGTATTCAATACTTAGAGTTTTCATGCTCCGCAAAGTACACAACACAATCAGCACATAGAGTTCTCATGCTCCGCAAAGTACACAACACAATTAAAGACAGTGCAAGAATACTCGAGTTCTACTCTTCTCTCAAATGTCATCCCAATTGGATCATCCTTTCAACTTTAATTCTTTAAACAATGCCCAACATCTTAACCAAGTCAACACTCAAAAAATTTCAACATTTTAACATTTTAATCCCTCAATAAGTCGAGAAGTCACTACTTCAGTAAGTCAACACTTCGATAAGTCAACACTTCAGTAAATCAACACTTCGATAAGTTGACACCTCAATAAATCACCACTTCAATAAATTAACACTTCAACAAGTTAACCCTTCAACCTTATCAATCATGGAACAACCAACCACGGCGGTAACACACTTAACAAATAATTTACTCAACGACCAGTTTATAGCGGCTCGATCATTGCACGTTAACCCAATACCGATCTCAACCGTTCGACTTCACCGATCACTGTAACTTACGGTCAATAGGGTAAGGATACCAATCAAGAAATGTGACCATCATAAAAAAGAGATTCAAATTTAATCAACCATTGAAACAATCAAGACTCGTGTCGTTCCCACTCTACGCATCAAATATTTTCAACTTGCATCATTGAGTACACGACTTATACCTCCTAAATCTACCCACCTAATTGACGTTGGTCCGAGGTTTTGAAAACAAGTTCAAAATTTTAAACCCGTTTCAAATGAAACCAAGCTCTGATACCAAATTGTCACGCCCCAAATCCGGTTTTGACCAGACTCGAGACGTGACCTGAGTTAATAATAGAACACAATAAACAACTGATAAATGTTTTAACATTTCAAATAAACTCCACCAAATCCTCATAAATAAATACTCCGAAAACCTCAAATGTAAGTCACAACTCGACATAAAGTGCAAGATAAATAGTGTTTAGTACAAAAGACCAACACAACTCTAGAATAACCCCCAAGACGTCCAGAAGCTCCCGAGCCTCGAACTCACTAGACATCAGGTACGCATGTAAAAACAGTAAGAAAAACCATAGGGGTGAGCTTACGCTCAGTAGGAAAAATCGTAAACAACTCAATCTTTTAACTCAATAATAAAATTGATTTAACCAGATAACACAAATAACGATTTAAATACTATTAACAATGAAATGCTAGTAATCAGAATGAAGAAGAATAGTACCGCATTCTCAAGGATAACAGTAACTTAAATGATTCCATGAAAAGTACTATAAACGAATCATATTTACTAAAATGGGAACAAATAATATCACGCCAACCACTTGCTTTCTCAAGCCTCCGATCCACGGATGGATTCTAGTGTCATATCGGTTCCCATATTCCGATCCACCAGAGTCCCCATATCATATCAGATTTTCACTAGGTCCAGAGGAGACACATACACCGGGGCACCGGAAACAATCCCAGAGGGACGCTTATCGTCGGAATTCTCGGAAATGCCTCCAAAGGACCATATGTCATAGGGAACCAAGGTAGTGCTCCCGCAGGGCACATACACTTGGGTGAAACCATAAGTAACCATTTCCCCGATCCACGGATAGATTCTGGTGTCACATCGGTTCCCATACCCCGATCCACCAGAGTATCCATATCATATCAGATTTTCCCTCGGTCCAGAGGAGGCACATACATCGGGGCACCGGAAACAATCCCAGAGGGACGCTTATCATCGGGATTCTCGGAAATGCCTCCAAAGGACCATATGTCATAGGGAACCAAGGTAGTGCTCTCGCAGGACGCATACACTTGGGTGAAACCACAAGTAACCATTTCCCCGCAGGGTAAACCATCTAATTGCCCTGCAGGGTCCATATCCAATGCTCTCAGGCTCCGATAATCAATGCCCCGCAGGGTCCAATAAGCAATGCCCACAGGCTCCAATAATCAATGCCCCGTAGGGTCCAATAATCAATGCCTGCATGCTCCAATAATCGATGCCCAACAGGGTCCAATATCCAATGCCCGCAAGCTCCAATAACCAATGCCCCGTAGGGTCCAATAACCAATCATTATCCTGCAGGATCTGCCAACACCAACGACTACAACACCACCGGATTACCACCCCCCCCCCCCCCCCCGGTGTAAGTACCATACCGAACAACCAAACCTCTTGAGAATAAGAATAAGGTAAACACACAATAACACATCAACCAACCAACGCTTATCGAATCACACTTTCACCACAACACACCAAAGACATTCATTTAATCCTTACACTTACCGTTATACTTACATGTCACGATCCATCGTCCATCGATCACCTGATCCTACCGTTTGCACAATCAGTCATACTCGATCATCCGTTCAAGCATTCAATCATTCAACATTCAATCAATCAACCAATCATGTACACATTCAATCAATCAATCAAGCATACGATTTAGCTAGTTTCGTTAGCATGTGAACCTAACACAACAACTAATCCGAGGGCTCATCACGGCCTCTCTACCAGTAAAATAATTCCCAAGTATTGAAAGCGAGTTACACTAGTTATTCTCATCCTATGCATGCATACTAGACACATCCGGTTATTAGTAATTGAAAGACGATTATTCTAGTTATTCGCATCCTATATGCAATTCTAGAACCTTTCCGATTTTATTAACCTAACAGGCATACTAAGCGTTATTTAAACGAGAAGTTAAGACTTTCCCTACCGTGTGGTCTTCCTCTAAAACTCTGCTGTAAAGTCGGTTAGTCTCTCCTCCGTTCTTCACACGGGTTCCGGAGTGATCTTCGTCTCTCTAGCTCGGGTCCAAGGCCTTTCCTTCTCTTTAGCTCGGGCTCACGGTCTTGGACCACAACAATACCAAAATTAGTAACCCAACAGAGTGTCCCTCAACCACAAATTACAAAACAATCCTCAAGTAATGGAAACAAGGGCAAAGAAGTGATCTAGAAATCGAAATGGACTAAAAGGAAGGGTTTTTGGATCTAGAGGTCTGATCCGGAAGGTGGCCCTGACCGTAGTACAGGCCGTGCCGGAACCTGGCACAGACCGTGTCACAGACCGACCCGATAACCAGCACGGACCGTGCGACGCACCGGTCCGGAGTCTGACACAAACCGTGCAAGGTTCCGTGCCGGACTCACGCCCGTTCCGTGCAGCACGCCGTGCCGGTACTTGTCCCGTTCCGTGCGGCCTGCCGTGCCGGCACAAGGCCCGGTCTGGGTCACGCTCCGTAGTGAACCAGTCCAGGTTCTCCCCCTTTCTTCCCTAACTCGAGTTTCATGAAAATCAAATCAAAAACCACATTTCCAAGTCCTTCTAACTCCAAAATGTTCATCAAAAGTCTCCAAACATCAACACCCTCAATGGGTTCATCAAAACTTCAACCAAAAACACAATCCAAGCAACCTACTTCACTACTTCTTCTCCAAGCAACAACCAAAATGCTAGTTCTTCCACTTCAAGCCAAAAACCCACAAAAAACCCAAATTGGAGAGTAGATGAAATAGAGAGTTAAGAGCATCCATACCTCTAGGAAGGTGAGATGAAAAAGATGGAAGGAAAATGGAAGAGAAATGACTAAGAACAAGCTCCAAAATGCTAGCTTTCTTCTCTTTCTTCTTCCTTAAGAAATGAGCTCTTCTCCTCTTCTCCCTTGGTGATTTTCGGCTGCCACAATAAGGAATGAGCTGAGTTGTGTGCTCATGTTGCTTTAAATGACCTATTTTGTCTAATTACCAAAAAGCCCTTAAGGTCCTATTCTTTTAAAGGTAAGATGGGAGGGTATAAGAGTCAATTGAAGCTCATTTTTCATCCTCCAAACCAAACATGACAAGTGTCATGTGGGGTCACTTCCATTTAATTAATTTTCAGCTTTCCAAGATATTATCGGAAAAAAAAAACGATATAAAGTCCAAGTTTGACCGAAATTTGACATAACCAATATTACAGTCAAACTGAAGGAAATGGCTCAACTAAGCTAACCGTGATGATGGCTAAGCATTTTGGGCCCCGGAAAGGTCCCGAATGGCTTCCTGAGCCATCAGTTGACTTTTCCGGCCAAAAGTCAAACTTTTCTAGAATTCACCGGTTCGACCGGGATCGACCGGGAGCGGTTCTTACACCACCCACAGACAGATGGACAGTCAGAGCGCACTATACAAATTTTGGAAGATATGCTTCGAGCTTGTGTGCTAGACTTTCGGGGATCATGAGAGGATCACCTACCTTTAGCAGAGTTCGCTTACAACAACAGTTATCAGTCCAGCATTGGGATGGCACCATTTGAGGCTTTGTACGACAGACCGTGTAGTTCGCCAGTGTGTTGGGCTGAGGTAGGGGACCGGAGTTTACTTGGGCCAGATATGGTCAAAGAGACGACCGAGAAGGTCGCATTGATTAGAGAGCGGTTGAAGACCGCACAGAGTCGCCAGAAGAGTTATGCAGATAGACGTCGCAGACCTCTTGAGTTCTCGGTCGGAGACCATGTATTTCCGAGGGTGAGCCCGAAGAAGGGCCTACTACGGTTCAACCGCGGCTGAGGCAAGCTGTCACCGCGCTTCATTGGACCATTTGAGATCTTGGATAGAGTCGGAGCCATAGCTTATCGGTTAGCTTTGCCACCGCAGCTTGGGAACGTGCATAACGTTTTCGATGCGTCCCAAATGCGGAAGTACACGACGGATCCCTCTCATGTTATCGAGTGGGCAGACATTGAGGTAGCCGATGATGTCTCTTATGAGGAGCAGCCTGTCAGGATTGTGGATACGGGAGAGAAGGTCTTGCGGAAGACTACTATCCATTTGGTTTGAGTGCAATGGAAGCACCAAGGAGCAGACTCGACCTGAGAGCGAGAGGACGAGATCCGAGAGAAGTACCCCCACCTTTTCTACCTTTGAGGTTCTTTTGCTTTTAATTTCGAGGACGAAATTCTTTTCAGAGGGTTAGATTGTAAGAACCGCTCCCGATCGATCTCGGTCGAACCGGTGACTTCTAAGACAAGTTTGACTTTCGGCCGGAAAAGTCAACCAATGACTCAGGAGGTCACTCGGGGCTTTTCCGGGGCCCAAAAATCTTAGCCGTCATCACGGTTGGCTTAATTGGGCCGTTTCCTTTCGTTTGAGTATAATATTGGGGAAAGTCAACTTTGGTCAGAATTGGACTTTATATCGACTAAAGCCTAATTAATTAATGTGCTGGAAATTTAAATTGGAGACTAATGGACCCTACTTGGACACATGTCCATAAAATATTGGAAGAGAGGAAAGGAGTTGTCTTGGACCATTATACCCTCCTAAGGGCCTCAAATTGGGAAAATATCAAAAGGGGCCTTTGGTCTTTTTACCAATTAGGTCTATTAAAGAAAAAGGGAGCAACGAATTCAGCACTTTTGCTAGTGTTGGCCGACCAACTAGAGAGAAAAGAAGAAGAGGAAGAGCAATGGAGTCTTGAAGAAGAAGCAAGTGAAAGGAGGCACCTTGGGTTCATTTTCTACCACTTTCTTCTCCAAAATCTCACCATCTTCTTCATCTCATTCTCATAAATGTTAGAACACTATCTAAATCTCTTTTCCTTTCCTTTCATTTCATGGGTTTTTCTTGGTTTTGCTAGAAGTTGTTGGGTTTTGATTGGATTAGTGTTAGATGATGTTGTTGAGAAGTATTTATTGATGTTTGATTGAAAACCTTGGGTTTTGTTGATTTTTGGAGTTGGAATTAGTTTGGGTTGTTGAGGTTTTGATGATTCCTACCATGGGTAGATGAGCTTTGGAGTTATTCATCTGTTTTGGGAGTTTTTGGTGACTAAAAATGGAGTTTGGGTGTTAATTTTCGGGGAAAAGGAGCTAGAGGTTGAAGAAGGGCGAGTCTGCCCAGACCTGCCACGGATACCGTGACGGGAGGCGTCACGGCTCCGTGATGGAGTCCATGACGGCACGCGTCACGGTTCCGTGACGTCATCCGTGACGGGTGGTGTCACGGCTCCGTGACCCATTCCGTGGCTAATCAGTTTTGGGTTCTTTTGGGGTGTTTTTCGTCAAATTTGATCTTTGTTATGAACTAGAATTTTGGGGATGGTTTTGGGACTTTGCTTGCTTCTTGGTTAGATCTTGATTAGATTTTAATTGTGTGCCAAGACCTTGGTGTTGATCTCGAGGGACGAAGACCACTCCGGAACCCGTGTGAAGAACGGAGGAGAGGTGAATCGAAATTTACAGCAGAGGATTGTTAGAGGAAGACCACAAGGTAGGGAAATTCCTAACTACTCGAGTATTTCATTACTAGTATGCCTATTAGGTTAATAAAAATCGGAAAGGTCCTAGAATTGCATATAGGATGCGAATAACTAGAATAATCGTCTTTCAATTACTAATAACCGGACGTGTCTAGTATGCATGAGTAGGATGTGAATAACTAGTGTAACTCGCTTTCAATACTTGGGAATTATTTTACTGGTAGAGTGGTAGAGTGGTAGAGAGGTCGTGATGAGCCCTCGGATTAGTTGTATGTGTTTGCCTCACATGTTTGTTTGCTTAGTTCATGTTAATTTAAGAGTCTAAAGAAACTAGTTAAATTTTATGCTTGAATGATTGATTGAATGTTTAAATGATTGGTTGATTGAATGTTTACATGGTTGGTTGATTGATTGAATGTTGAATGATTGAATGCTTGAACGGATGATCGAGTATGGATGATTGTGCCAAACGGTACGAGCAGGTGATCGATGGACCGATGGATCGTGATAGGTAAGTATATAAGTGGATGTCTTGGTGTGTTGTGGTGAAAGTGTTGGTTGGTTGATATGTTATAGTGTGATTCTCCTATTCTTGTTCTTAAGATGTTTGGTTGTTTGGTATGGTACTTACACCGGGGGGGGGGGGGGGGGGCGTAATGTGGTGTTATAGTTGTTGGTGTTCGAAAGTCACGCCCCAAATCCGGTTTTGACCGAATTCGAGACGCGACTAAAGATTTACAGTAACAAAAGAGGAAATAAGGTAAATAAAGTTCCAAAATAAAATAAAACTTCTAAGAATCAAGAGTCGCAGCTCAACCAGTAAAGTACACAAGCAAGAAAAGAAAAAGGTGTACGTCTCTAAAACTAACTAAACCCTCAACAACTCCCCAGCTCCGAGAGTCCGGCTATTACTACTCCTGCTCAACACCTGAAACACCACAAAGACAGGAGGAGTGAGCTTGCGCTCAGTAGGAAAAGTAAAAGAACTCCAAACACGCCGTTTAACCTCAAGGTAAATTTTGTAATTAGGGTAAACTAGGGATATGACCCAATAAAATGCCTTTAGGCAAAACCCTTACTAGTCAAACCACACAATATGAAACTACGTGTAATACACACAGACCAACCCAGAGAAAAAGGCACACAGCAGAACACACATAGAATCCATAGGACGACACACAACAAATAACGGGGAAGGGTCCGGACGAAACGCACACAGATGTCGTAAATTGCGGAAGTCAACTCCATCGATTTGCACACAGCTGATTATATCACACCGGAACACACAGCGTCAGTCACGATATCTTCCTCCTCACACAGATGAAGGGCGCTACTCTCGTATGTACCGAACTGGAACTCCATCGATTTGCACACAGCCGCTTATATCGCACTGGAACACACAGCGTCAGTCATGATATCTTCCTTCTCACACAGATGAAGGGCTCTACTCAACGTAAATATAGAACCGACACACTCCTCGATCAATCCCATCCTGGATTATGAGTCATCTGAACACGCCATCCTTGGCCTCGATATGATTATCCATCCGGTTACGCCGTCTCTTAAACACACACAGGGTTTCGCACACAGCACACTCACCGATGGTCTCGTTATACCAGCCGAACCATCTTAGCATACACCCGGTCTATCACTCACCCGGTCATTTCACAAACAAGGGTTCACATAGTCACACATGGCACACTTGCCCACACAGCCACATCATGCAACATCGGTGATAATTCTATTTAGACATTTACACAACGGTTATAATATTATTTAGATTCTCACACAGCGATTATGACGTTAATTAGACTCCCACACAGCGAGTCACACAGCACGCAACTCTAGGACCTAGACATGGTCCGTCTAACAACACAGCAATTTCCCAGAAAGTACAAGCAAGTCAAACGGATATCAAACATGTTCGTTCCAAGTATTATCGAGACTCGCCCAATTAAACTAATAATATAACAGTTTTACCTATGTGTCACTAAGACGTTCCGGTTATTAATAACCCTAGTCATGCATACTAGTTTGTTCCGGTTATTAATAACCCTAGTCATGCATACTAGTTTACCAGTCCATAATTAAGGAGGGGTCGATACTTTCCCTACTGAGCGCAAGCTCACCCCTCCTGTCTTTATGGTGTTTCAGGTGTTGAGCGGGAGTAGTAATAGCCGGACTCTCGGAGCTGGGGAGCTGTTGAGGGTTTAGCTAGTTTTAGAGACGTACACCTTTTTCTTTTCTTGTTGGACTTGTGTACTTTACTGGTTGAGCTGCGACTCTTGACTCTTAGAAGTTTTATTTTATTTTGGAACTTTATTTACCTTATTTCCTCTTTTGTTACTGTAAATCTTTAGTCGCGTCTCGAATTCGGTCAAAACCGGATTTGGGGCGTGACAGTTTGGTATCAGAGCCTAGTTGCAATTTGAAATGATTTTTCAAACCTCGGACCGTACGTCAATTAGGTGGGTAGAGTTAGGTGGTTCAAGTCGTAGCACTCAGTGACGCGAGTCGGAAATATCCTGTGCGTAGAGTCGAAACGACGAGAGCCTCGTGTGTTGAGTGCGTTGTTTAAGTTTTACCGTATCTGATTTGAACCTTGATTGTCGTGTGTTGTACACCTTAGTGGATCCATGATGCCGATCGGTTGAGATCGAGGTTGGTTAACGAGTGATGCTCGAACTGGTTATCACGTGTGTGTATTGTTGAATTGATCGTTAGTAGGGTGCCGCCTTGATCGGCCGTTGTTTGACTTGTGAAACGTCCGGCCTAAGTGTCGTGGTTGTTTTTGTGAACTGGTGTGGTTGTAGTTATTGTGGAATTGAACTGGTTTACAAGTATGGACTTGACCAGGTGGTAAGTGTGAAATTATTGAGACCGCAGTGTAAAAGTTGAGATAAGTTGTTGTGTGCTATACTGGTGATTGAGTGTTGTTTACAGGTGATGTTTGGTTGTCCCGCATAAGCGGATGGTTGACTTAATTTACGAACGGATCATGCCCGATTTTCTGCAGAAACTGAAGTGTATGTACCATCACGATTCAGCTATAGGGGCCACTGTAGCTAAACGTGAATGGAGGGATGTCGAGTGGTTACAACGTAATTCGGGGACGCCTGAATCGGGTTGTAACGACGAGAGATCAACACTAATGTTTTGTTAGAAAGAGGACGCGATAAGTGTTGGGTCTCGAGGTAGGGTTGGAGATGAACCAACTCGCAGCGGAAAATCAATGAAAACCAAGAGACAATTAGAACCATGAAACAACTAACAAAGAATGGATTAACAAGAGAAAAATTCCAGCACTAGTTCTTACCAAAACAAGAACACCGGTTAACGAATGATTGGCTTGAGTCTCCAAGACGCCTACGTATCCACATGGGAATCAAAGCCACGTAGTTCTTCTCTTTGAGGACTCAAGAACACAAACATGGAGGAGGAAACTAGCCAAACCCGAAATGGCCATGGAAGAGGGAGAGAAAATGTGTTTCCTATTCTTGTCTTGTGTTTGTTATGTTGAAAAAAGATGACTTAAACATAACAAAACCCATACTTGTCCAACTAAAGGCATGGGACAAGTATGGTGTCAAGTAAGGTGTAAATAGGACAAAGTATGGCAAGACAAGATTGGGTTAGGTGGTGAATCACCAACACCTTAATCCTTGTCTTGCTTACTTAGTACTAATTAATCAAGACTTGATTAATTAGTTCCATGGGCCTTGGTTGCATGGGCCTTTCATGGGCCTCTTGGAACATGGCCCGTGGCCATTTCCAACGAGGTCCCGTGATTCGCTCATCGCCTCCATGCCTTCCATACCGGAAATGTCCAACATTATCCGACGCGATCAATCCCAAGACTCCAAGCCTTGTCTCGATCCGTAAAGTCCTATTCACTTACGGGCACATGACCCAAAACCCAGTTTTGGTCATGTCCCGAGACAACTCCCTTTTTCCCATTCTCCATAAATGTGTCAATGAGTTTCATCCTCCGGTGTGACCCTTAGGTTTATGCATGTCAATAGATCAACGTAAAGTCCCATTTTACTTGATCCTATTTAAGTGGCAACTAACGAGACTTTAGTATTGCCTGACACTACATAACGAATCGACCCTGTCGATTCTAACCTTTCCGTCGTCCCTGTCATTATCCTTTTATCTCTGATATCCTGATTGAGATAAGGCATAGAGCCGTCATCCTTATTATTCTCAATCACCGTTCCTTGATATGTGAGATGACTGAAGATATGATACCCAGTATCATGTGCATGGCCATGCTATTCTTCCAGTCACTCTCGATCAAGTGGCCGAGAACCGATATCTTTCCCATACCTTAGTATGAGGGATAAATCCCTTAGCCGTCTTTCGTGTCACTCATGTAGCCCGTCCCCAAGCCAATCCTGGCCGTTATGGAAGCCCTGTTACGGACAACGTTAGGCTCAGGTCAAACTCAGTTGTTGACTACATAGCGATCACAAAGACTCCTTGGTCTAAGGATACATGACAAGCTACAACACTGAATATGTTCATGACTTAATCTATGGCACATATTCAGGGCGGGTCGTCCAATATCATGTCCCACATGATATCTATGATCAGACTCCGGAATCTCATTCCAATGACTAACAGAACGTAAGCCATAAAGAGCCATCTTTCATACTAGTCGCTTCTAGTGAAGCTTTGTTGACTAGGGACCCATCGAGTGTGATCTATCTCGATCTATGGTTCTATTCGCATGGTGGGCATAGATCAGAGCACACATCGATATATTACTCCAACACATAAGTAATATAAAGCCGCTTTAATTTTATTGCTAACGATGATATATACATTTGGACATTTAGGATTGAACTACGGGCACTAAGACTAACAATCTCCCACTTGCCCTAGTTCCAATCTATACTCCAATATGTCCCCATCGACTTTACATGTCTAACATGTTCAGGCAGTGACACTGCCTTAGTCAACGGGTTGGCTATGTTATCATCTGTTGCAATATCGGTTATCTTCACTTCACCTCAGTTCAGTATTTATCTGATGAGGTGGATACGCCGCAGTACATGTTTGGATTTGTTATGCGATCTAGGCTTTTAGCTTGCGCAATGGCCCTTGTGTTGTCGCAAAATTGATTCACCGGACTGGATGGGTTTTTAATTACACCCAGCCCTGCCATGAATTTCCAAATCCACATAGCCTCCTTAGCTGCCTCTGCAGCATCCATGTACTTGGCCTCTGTCGTAGATTCGGCAATGGTATCTTGCTTTACGCTTTCCCAGCTAAAGCTCTGCCATTCAGCGTAAACACATATCCTGATTGACTTCTAAAGTCATCTGGATTTGTCTTGGAAAACTAGCGTCTACTCATCCTTCGACGACTAGTTCAGCATCATCTTTCCCCCGGGTTAGAATGATGTCTACTGGTACAACATAAGGCTTACGAGACGTCTGGTCTCATACATGTCATGGCATATATGATCGATCCTGCCCCCAGGCGCATAGGATTCTCATCATCCTTTTCAGCTCATCAGGTGTCTTAGGACACTGAGTCTTGCTGAGATGAATGCCATGACTAGTGGGTAAGAGTCCTTTCTTTGAATCGAGCATTAAGAACCTACTCAATGCCTTGTTCACATAGGTTCCCTGACTTAAATCCAAGACCCTCTTGGTGCGATCTCTACATATCTTAATCCTTAAGATATGAGAAGCATCGCCTAAGTCCTTTATTGAAAAACACTTCCTCAACCAAGCTTTAGTCTCGTGTAAGGTTGGGATGTCGTTTTCAATGAGAACCAGAAAGGTAATATTGCTCCCACTAGCCTTCTTATAAACGCAAGATTCATCCTCGTTCTTGATTAAGCCAAATCCAATTACAGCTTCATCAAAGCGAAGGATCCAACTCCGAGAAGTTCGTTTCAATCCATAAATGGATTTCAACAACTTATAAATCTTTCCTTTATTCTTCGGATCGTCAAAACCTTTGGGCCGAGACATACAAACGTACTCAGTCAAATTTCCATTTAGGAAAGCGGTTTTGACATCCACTTGCCATATCTCGTAATTATGATACGCAGTTATGTCAAGAAGAATTTGGATCGATTTTGACCATAGCCACTAAGGAGAAGGTTTCCTCATAGTCAATCCATTGGATCTGCCTATAACCTTTCGCCACCAGTTGAGCTTTGTAGGTCAGAGGGTTGCCGTCCATGTCCATCTTCACCTTGAAGATCCATTTGCATCCTATGGTCCTCACACCATTGATGGGATCAACCGGTTCCCAGGCTCGGTTGTCCGACATGGATTGTATTTCCTCCCTCATGGCTCCCAGCCATAACTCGGAGTCGGGCCCATCCACGACTTCTTGAAAGGTGGCTGGATCATCGTGATCCACCATGACTTCATTGTCACCTCCGGATACCATATCTTGGAGGTGGAAGATTGACCCTTTCAAATCGCCTTGGACCTTCTGGAATTGTAACAGGAATTGGTTCTCACTCTACGACAATCTCTGGCTCCTTTCTACTGGGTTGTCAATTGGTTTAGACAGATCTGTACCATCCTGAATTTCTTCGAGATGCACAGTCCTCCTAATGACGTCTTTGGAAACAAAACTTCTTTTCCATAAAGACCCCACCCCAAGCGACGAACACCATGTTCTCACTGGGATTGTAGAAATAGTATCCTCTTGTTGCTTTGGGATACCACACGAAGGTGCATATCTCAGATCTTGGTTCGAGCTTAGTCGAAACCAAATGTTTCACATAAGCCTCGCAACCACAAATCTTTAGGAAGGACAAAGCGGGCATCATCCCGTACCATTTTTTAAAATGGTGTCCCTTCCACACCATTCGTCGAAGCCCGATTCACTATGAATGCGGTCGTCTCTAGAGCAAAACCCCTAAAAGAGATTGGGAGATCAGTCCAACTAATCATGGAACAGACCATTGTCTAACAATGTCCGATTTCTCCGTTTGGCTACACCTTTCAACTACAGTGACCTAGGAGGAGTCCATTCCAAAAGGATCCCATTCTCTTTTAGATGATCTAATAACTCTGTGGTCAAGTATTTTCCACCTCGATCCAATCGAAGTGCCTTAATACCTTTGTCGAGCTGGTTATCTACTATAGTCTTAAACTCTTTGAATTTATCAAAAGCTTCAGACTTATGTCTCACCGAATAGACATATCCATATTTACTGTAATCATCAGTAAATGTGATAAAGTAGCTAAAACCCCTCCTGGCAAGTGAACTTATTGGTCTAAACACATTCGAGTGTATAAGCCCCAATAATTCAGCCGCCCTTTCATCGCGATCGATAAAGGGCACTTTAGTCATTTTTCCCATCAAACAAACCTTGCACCTATCGATCGAATGGAATTCGAATGAACCTGAAAGCCCGCACTTCTGAAGTGCTGATAGGCGCTTCTTGTTTATGCGACCCAAATGACAGTGCCATAACAGAGTTAGGTTTAAATCGTTGGATTTAGACCTCTTGGTATTAACGGAATATATATAACTTGAGGCATTGTTACCCATATCTAATATGTACAATCCTCCAACCATGTCAGTACTGGTATAAAACATATCATTGCATAGAACATTGAAAACTCCATTTCCAATATTAACATTATATCCTTCCTTGTCAAACACGGATACAGATATAATATTCCTACTAAAAGTAGGTATGCAATATACATTATACAATACTAAGACAAGGCCTCTTGGCAAAGCAAGACTCATGGATCCTACAGCAGTTGCCACAACTCTGAGGTCCATTTCGTGCTTTCCAAATCTCTCCTACTTTCAGCCACCATATATTAGTGCATGTGTGAGATTCAGTCATGGTATCTAATACCCATGAATCTTTGGAAGTAGAGAGATGTAGCTCTATAGAGTTAATACCGATTGAAGGCACGGTCCCACCGCCCTTCCTTAGATCATCCAGGTTTCCTGATGAAGGCGCAGTCTTACTGCCCTTCTTCAGATCATCCAGGCTATTTGATGAAGGCGCAGTCCCACTGCCCTTCTTCAGATCAGCCGTGAACTTCCTGTAATCCCGGTTCCAATGACCAGGCTGTTGGCAGTAGAAGCAGACATTCTCAGGTGTCTCATCTTTCATGCCAAGTGCGCATGGGCCCAGCCCATGCCACTTCCAATTCCCTTGTTGACCATCAGAATATCCTTGGATCCCAGATCCCTGAGATATTCTTCTCAGCAGTTAATGACACTTCATGTAACTCTGATATGGTCTTAGAGACAGTCTTGTCAAGGACATATTCTTTGCGTTCAGACTTGAGGACTATCCTCAAAATTCTGTACCAGTATAAATAGTTTGTCCCATTTAGCTTGACCCTGTCAAGAATGGTTTTTAATGACAAACTATTAATGTTCGCTGAATTTGCCATTTGATCTACAACAGATAAAATTCAATCAGTAAACTGAATAAATTTTATGAAGATCAAGCTTAAACACCAACAATCGATTCTAAACCTTTAGAATCTGAAACCAAGATCCTTGATTCACTCGATTAAGCTGAACTAATGCTCACCACTTAATCGATCTATGTAGGTAGGACTCCATCCAATCACATCCAATGTGACTCTTGGCTAGGGTATGCACTTATGTACACGGCTTACCCTATCTGTTACCCTAGCTCAACCTCAGGCTGAGAATCGTAGTCGGGTCCACCAATTTTCAACTATGGCCCGTCACTATGTAGGTGCTCCGCTAATGCGCACGACACCCACATATGTCGTCCAAACCTACTACCCCGCTTTCCCATGGATGCTCCGCTAATGCGCACGACACCCATAGGACGGGGAGGTAGTAAGGTGTTGATAATTGGGAGGTATCAGACATGACCCGTTTTTACTTGTCCGGTTGTGTTTAAAACTTTGACACATCCTAGATGCGATGAGCACATCAACTACATTCCAAATGCAATGATGCCTCAAATTACATCCAATGTAATTCTTCCTTCGAACCCGTCAACTACATCCAATGTAATGACGATTCTAAGGGCTCACACACAAGGATTAAAATTCCAATTTTATCTTTGCATGTGAGATGATATGCTCGGTAAATAAAGTTAAGCATGCAATTCTAAAACACATAGAATTAATCATGCATAAACTAAACCAAGCATAAAGCGATAAATGTGCACATAATAGCCCCCTAAACTAACTCCCACTAGCTTCTTGAGCTCCACCGACTCCAAGCCGATGCCAACACCCGAAAAGCCACCAAATGACCTTTTCGCCCTTTCTTCATCTTGAGTAAAAAATTACAATTTAATACACGACTCGCAGGTCGGGAATAAATAAATATTACAAACAAGTGGTTCGACGACCACACCTTGAAAGAATAATTACACGTTAACTCTAACGGCTCGCAGGCCGTGAAAAGCGATAAATAATTAAATCGAGCTCGGGGCTATTATGTACACCATGCCAACATCACATCACACATCGTGTTATCAAACAAGCATGTTATCAAACATCATGTGATTTTCCGGTTTTAATTAATAGCCAAGTTTCGAAAATTTTTGATGCTCGGTTTATCGAAACCGTTCAAAAATGAAACTTTTGAACATTTGATCTTCGAGTTCGTCATGACGGTTCCAAACTCGTCATAACTAACAAAAAGGTTTAGCCTTGGCATATCAACCATCCAATGGTCATGCTTGGCCTAGCTCCGTCCAACGGAGCCCCGTTCGGTCCCGGTTTCGGCTCCCCGAGAGTCCCGCTCCCGAGACCCGAAAAATCAATTTTTTTTTTCAAAATTTCCAGATTTGAAATAATTTTCAAAAATTCATTTTACATGCATTAAATCCATAAACAATAATTTAAAACATGTTATCAATCAATTTAGCAAAACAACATGCCAAAAACGAAACTTTCAAGCAAAACCGAAACTTTGAACACCGTCTTGTGAATCCCGAAGGTAGCACGGCTCTGATACCACTGTTGGGTCTCGAGGTAGGGTTGGAGATGAACCAACTCGCAGCGGAAAATCAATGAAAACCAAGAGACAATTAGAACCATGAAACAACTAACAAAGAATGGATTAACAAGAGAAAAATTCCAGCACTAGTTCTTACCAAAACAAGAACACCGGTTAACGAATGATTGGCTTGAGTCTCCAAGACGCCTACGTATCCACATGGGAATCAAAGCCACGTAGTTCTTCTCTTTGAGGACTCAAGAACACAAACATGGAGGTGGAAACTAGCCAAACCCGAAATGGCCATGGAAGAGGGAGAGAAAATGTGTTTCCTATTCTTGTCTTGTGTTTGTTATGTTGAAAAAAGATGACTTAAACATAACAAAACCCATACTTGTCCAACTAAAGGCATGGGACAAGTATGGTGTCAAGTAAGGTGTAAATAGGACAAAGTATGGCAAGACAAGATTGGGTTAGGTGGTGAATCACCAACACCTTAATCCTTGTCTTGCTTACTTAGTACTAATTAATCAAGACTTGATTAATTAGTTCCATGGGCCTTGGTTGCATGGGCCTTTCATGGGCCTCTTGGAACATGGCCCGTGGCCATTTCCAACGAGGTCCCGTGATTCGCTCATCGCCTCCATGCCTTCCATACCGGAAATGTCCAACATTATCCGACGCGATCAATCCCAAGACTCCAAGCCTTGTCTCGATCCGTAAAGTCCTATTCACTTACGGGCACATGACCCAAAACCCAGTTTTGGTCATGTCCCGAGACAACTCCCTTTTTCCCATTCTCCATAAATGTGTCAATGAGTTTCATCCTCCGGTGTGACCCTTAGGTTTATGCATGTCAATAGATCAACGTAAAGTCCCATTTTACTTGATCCTATTTAAGTGGCAACTAACGAGACTTTAGTATTGCCTGACACTACATAACGAATCGACCCTGTCGATTCTAACCTTTCCGTCGTCCCTGTCATTATCCTTTTATCTCTGATATCCTGATTGAGATAAGGCATAGAGCCGTCATCCTTATTATTCTCAATCACCGTTCCTTGATATGTGAGATGACTGAAGATATGATACCCAGTATCATGTGCATGGCCATGCTATTCTTCCAGTCACTCTCGATCAAGTGGCCGAGAACCGATATCTTTCCCATACCTTAGTATGAGGGATAAATCCCTTAGCCGTCTTTCGTGTCACTCATGTAGCCCGTCCCCAAGCCAATCCTGGCCGTTATGGAAGCCCTGTTACGGACAACGTTAGGCTCAGGTCAAACTCAGTTGTTGACTACATAGCGATCACAAAGACTCCTTGGTCTAAGGATACATGACAAGCTACAACACTGAATATGTTCATGACTTAATCTATGGCACATATTCAGGGCGGGTCGTCCAATATCATGTCCCACATGATATCTATGATCAGACTCCGGAATCTCATTCCAATGACTAACAGAACGTAAGCCATAAAGAGCCATCTTTCATACTAGTCGCTTCTAGTGAAGCTTTGTTGACTAGGGACCCATCGAGTGTGATCTATCTCGATCTATGGTTCTATTCGCATGGTGGGCATAGATCAGAGCACACATCGATATATTACTCCAACACATAAGTAATATAAAGCCGCTTTAATTTTATTGCTAACGATGATATATACATTTGGACATTTAGGATTGAACTACGGGCACTAAGACTAACAATAAGAAATTGAAACTAAGTGTTGGGTGAAAATCTTGAGGTTGCTTGAAGTATAAGTGGTAGTCTGTGTGACTTGAGTGTGATTTTGCTGTGGAAGTGAAACTGTGTAACTCCGCTGTGTTGTATATATGATATGTGTGACACACTAGTATGCGAACTTCTCTGCTGTGTGCTATTGTGTGATTATATTATACTGAGTATATTATTACTATATTTACTAGTGTGGTGGACTGTGTGTGACGTTAGTTATGTTAAGCGCGTCGTTCTTTAAAGGTAAGAAACTCAACGTGGGCGTTACCCGTGTGGAGGGTACCTACGTTGTGGCACCTCGAGGTAGGAGAGGTAAGTCGTTGGGGGCACAAGTGCCCGGGTTACTCCCACTGGGGAGATTAGGAGGAGCAACACCAGCAAGTCCCGGCCTGCAACGGGATGGAGTATCAAAGTTGAGGTACGAGGCCAGAGTGACGTGGTGGACCGTTTGCACAAAGCCTTGGTGGCCGTCGAGGCGATTGGATGCATGAAGTTTGAGAGAAGGCCTCGAGCCCGGAGTTTGGGGTCAAGTTCTCAACATGATGAATCGATTGTAGTTCTAAGATGGTGGATACAACGATAACAGTGGAACGAGGTCGCTTTGGCCGGTGTGTTTACACTGTCGACAGCCGAGACATTGGAGACGAGCGCCCAAGCAGCGGAGGGCCGCAACAACACTAGTAAGCCATTAGCCCGGTCAGGAGAGGTGACCGAGTGACGATGAGATCAGAGTAGCGCAGCGGAAGCGTGGTGGGCCCATAACCCACATGCATCGCAGCCTTCGGTTTTTCCTTACACGTGAGGAGAAGTGGGAGTCTAAGAGTAGAACCTTGAGGTGGTTCTGGCGTCTTGACATCCCGACTGAGTACGTTGTGGTGTTATAGTTGTTGGTGTTCGAAGGACCCTGCGGGGCATTGATTATTGGAGCCTGCGGGCATTAGATATTGGACCCTACGGGGCATTGATTATTGGACCCTGCGGGGCATTGATTATCGGAGCCTGAGGGCATTGGATATGGACCCTACAGGGCAATTAGATGGTTTACCCTGCGGGGAAATGGTTACTTGTGGTTTCACCCAAGTGTATGCGTCCTGCGAGAGCACTACCTTGGTTCCCTATGACATATGATCCTTTGGAGGCATTTCCGAGAATCCCGATGATAAGCGTCCCTCTGGGATTGTTTCCGGTGCCCCGATGTATGTGCCTCCTCTGGACCGAGGGAAAATCTGATATGATATGGATACTCTGGTGGATCGGGGTATGGGAACCGATGTGACACCAGAATCTATCCGTGGATCGGAGGCTTGAGAAAGCAAGTGGTTGGTGTGATATTACTTGCTCCCATTTTAGTAGTTATGAGATATTTATAGTACTTTTCACGGAATCTGTTTAAGTTACTGTTATCTTTGAGAATGCGGTACTATTCTTATTCATTCTGATTACTAGTATTTCATTGATTATTAGTATTTAATTGTTATTTGCGTTGTCATGTTAAGGCAGTTTTATTAATAAACTAAAGGCTAAATTGTTTATGATTTTCCCTACTGAGCGCAAGCTCACCCCTATGTTTTCTTACTGTTTTTACAGGCGTACCTGATGTCTAGGGAGTTCGAGGCTCGGGAGCTTCTGGTTGTCTTGGGGATTATTCTAGAGTTGTGTTGGTCTTGTGTACTAAACACCATTTATCTTGCACTTTATGTTGAGCTTTCCCTCATATTTGAGGTTTTCGGATTATTTATTTATGAGGATTTGATGGAGTTTATTTGAAATTACAAAAGATCTATCAACTGTTTATTATTTTCTATTATTAACTCAGGTCACGTCTCGAGTCCGGTCAAAACCGGATTTGGGGCGTGACAAGTCCACTATTGATCCCTCACCCCTGGAGAGGGGTGGGATGGGCGGCGGGTGTGCGACCCGGGCTGGGGGAAGAGCTGCTGCGGGAAGGCAACAGAAGATGAAGTTGACACCTGGTTGGGGCGCCGAGTCACAGGCGGGGATGAAGCCCCGTTGGGGGGATGAGACCATGCCCAAGCATCGGGGACTGGCCCTGAGAGGGGTTCCTAGATGATGCTTTGCCTCTCATCATCACTATTACCGTCGATGTCTGTGATCTCCGGTACCCTGTTCCCCCCATCCATCTTCTGTCTTTGTCCATAGGGTGTCAATTCAATACCGTCGAGGACAGTTCTACTATGAAAAGAATAGCGAATATTCTTAAATGTTCTTGTCATATTCTTCGTGGTCAGAGAGTCTATGATACACTATATTGTCTTTACATAATTTAATTAATGAAATCTGCACCTTTCGTTAAAAAAATGACCGTCAACCCTTCCTCAAGACATATTCAAAACGATTAAAGTTTTGTGTGTGTGTGTTTTCTTCCTAACGTGGATCTCACGTAACAAACAGGTAAGTAGAGTTTAAGATTAAACCCCTTTGGCAAAAAATCTTCCAGGTTGCTTATTTTTCTGGAATCAAAACAGGTAACCTAGCTACATCAAGGACATGAACATTCGATCAACCGGATCTAAATTTTATACACTTTTCCTTTTTGTTGACTTTTTAGTTAAATTTTCAACAAACAAACGATTTTACATAATAGCTGAGTAGCCATGTCTTGTGACCAATTCCAAGGATCACTTACTCTCCATCTCATGACTCCATCAAGCCAAAGTGTAGTTATTGATACCCTCTCATTGATGGAGAATTAATGGTTTGTGGATCATAGTACCATATTAATTACTTGAAGTTGCATCCAACTACACCCTCAAGGCTAGTTTTCAATTGCAAAGAAACAGTTCTCCATTCTGCATCCTAAATAAATCTGGACTGACTATAATAAATGGGTAATTTTATGATTTTCTGAATTCAAGGTCATAATTGTTTTTAACAACAAATAACCAGAGTTGTAATTAAACTTTGCTTGGACAAAAATATCTGTTGGTACCCATGTCTGTCACAACTCACAAAATACATTTATTTCGAGGAAGTTCCTATATTTTCTGAGGCCAGCGGAGCAGAGCACAACATGTCACGTGTGTAAAGGATGATATAATAAATAACTGTCCAAACTTAAACCTTCATTATTATATTTAAGATTAAATCTTGATCATTAGATCAAAATCAAATCATTTGTGCAAGTAGACTCATCAAGTAGTCCAGATGAAGCCCAAAGTCCTTGGAGATTTTTTATTTGTTTATGAGGTGACACAAGGAGATAACCATGCTGTGAAAGAGGATCTGCCAACACAGAATCTCAGAGTTCACTCCATTTTCACTGATCCTAATTTATTTATAAATCTTTTTTGGTATTGGAACTTAGTGATGTGCACTTTGATCCATTGAATTTCAATCCTCCTTGCTTCATTTTCTTCCATACATTCATCTTCTTCCTTCTATCACAATGTTTTTTTCTTCCTCAATGTGATGATAACAATCATATCCTCAACTATGTCCTTTTCTCCCCCAATTGTGTTTAGGACAAACATCCACCACCAGATCTTAAAGCTCAATTTTTTCTATTTTTATTTTTATTTATAAGCAATTTTAAAGCATTATATATATATAGGCATTATATCTTCACCAGCCCACCACCTCCTCCACACACACTCCTCCCAAGGAGTAGTAGCCACCCAACCTCTGCAAAGTTTCAATCTTTTCTCTTTTGGGTCTGTTTTGGCTCCATTTTTTTCTGGACCCTTGAAACCAGAGCTCCTCTTTTCAGTGTCCACCATGGAGCGCGCGAGGCGGCTGGCTAACAGGGCGATCCTCCGGCGACTTGTTTCGGAGGCCAAGCGGAACCGCCAGAACGAGCACTTGCCCAGCTCTTCTTCCTCCTCGCCGGTCCTGTACACGCCCTCGAGGTTCGTCTCCTCGCTGTCTCCTAGCTCTTTCACTAAGAACCATTCTCGATCAGACCCATTACCCAGAAATGTTGGAGGTCATGGTTTTGGGTCACAGACCCGCTCGATCTCAGTCGAGGCACTGAAACCCAGTGACACCTTTGCTCGCCGACACAACTCGGCCGGGCCAGAGGACCAGACCAAAATGGCTGAATTGTGTGGCTTTAGCAGCCTCGACTCCCTGATTGATGCCACTGTCCCCAAATCCATCCGTATTGATTCCATGAAGTTTTCCAAATTTGATGAGGGCTTGACTGAGGGGCAGATGATTGAGCACATGAAGGGCTTGGCCTCAGGCAACAAGCTCTTCAAGTCCTTTATTGGGATGGGGTACTACAACACCTCTGTCCCTCCTGTTATCTTGAGGAACATCATGGAGAATCCTGGTTGGTACACTCAGTACACCCCTTACCAGGCTGAGATTTCCCAAGGGCGTCTCGAATCTCTGCTCAATTACCAGACCGTGATTACTGACCTCACTGGCCTGCCCATGTCCAATGCTTCCTTGCTCGACGAGGGGACTGCTGCGGCCGAGGCAATGGCCATGTGCAATAACATCCTCAAGGGGAAGAAGAAGACCTTTGTCATTGCCAGCAACTGCCACCCGCAGACCATTGATATCTGCAAGACCAGGGCCAGTGGTTTTGATCTTGAAGTAGTTGTCACGGATGTCAAGGATATCGATTACAAGTCTGGTGATGTTTGTGGTGTTCTGGTTCAGTACCCCGGTACTGAAGGTGAAGTTTTGGATTATGGGGAGTTTATTAAGAATGCTCATGCTAATGGTTCCAAGGTTGTCATGGCCACTGATCTCTTGGCACTGACTGTGTTGAAGCCTCCTGGTGAAATGGGAGCTGATATCGTTGTAGGCTCAGCTCAGAGGTTTGGTGTTCCTATGGGGTATGGAGGTCCTCATGCTGCTTTCTTGGCTACCTCCCAGGAGTACAAGAGAATGATGCCAGGGAGGATTATTGGTGTCAGTGTGGATTCTTCGGGAAAGCCTGCTCTGCGTATGGCTATGCAGACAAGAGAGCAACATATTCGCAGGGACAAGGCAACAAGCAACATCTGCACTGCTCAGGTAGACTGCTTTCCATGATATCATATTATATTTATTTCAAAGAAGATTATTATATGGCTGATCAGAAGAAAGGTTATTATATGGTTGTGTGGCTTATATGTTGTTTTTTCTTAGGCATTACTTGCAAACATGGCTGCTATGTTTGCTGTTTATCATGGACCTGAGGGCCTCAAGGCCATTGCACAACGTGTCCATGGTCTTGCCGGAACTTTTGCCCTTGGACTGAAGAAACTTGGGACTGTGGAAGTCCAGGCCCTTCCCTTCTTTGACACCGTGAAGGTCAAGTGTGCAGATGCTCATGCAATTGCTGATGCAGCTGTCAAGAATGAGATGAACTTGAGAGTTGTTGACAAAAACACTGTAAGCTTTATCGTATCTTTTGTATCAGTTAATCAAGAATGATTCTTTGCCGTGACAATAATAAGCCTGGCTGCCTTTCAGATCACTGTTGCTTTTGATGAAACAACCACCATAGAAGATGTTGATAAGCTTTTCAAAGTTTTTGCCGGTGGCAAGCCTGTGAGTATTTCATATATTTTTGTGCCGGTTGTATTTGCTGTTAATCTTAATTTCCTAAGTCCTAACTTCTATGTTTATTTTCACTGTCAGGTTCCATTCACTGCTGAATCTCTTGCACCAGAGGTAGAGGGGGCAATCCCATCCAGCCTAACACGAGAGACCCCATACCTGACTCACCCCATCTTTAACTCGTATAATCCCATTACTGAAGACTTACTAGTATTTTGCAGTTTTCAATATGAGTAGCAGTCTGACTTTACTTTGTTGTAGGCTCCACACAGAGCACGAGTTGCTCAGGTATATTCATAAGCTACAGTCAAAAGATCTCTCACTGTGCCATAGTATGATACCACTGGGTTCCTGTACAATGAAATTGAATGCAACAACTGAAATGATGCCAGTGACATGGCCTAGCTTCTCGGACATGCACCCATTTGCCCCTCCTGAACAGGCTCAGGGTTATCAGGTAATTTTATCCATGTTAACTTATAATGATTGGAATGTGTTTCTACTGTTAGATGGATAAGTAAAATAGTTTCCTTGTTTGTTGTTTCTCAGGAAATGTTCAAAAATTTGGGTGATTTATTGTGTACCATCACCGGGTTTGACTCTGTCTCTTTGCAACCTAATGCCGGCGCTGCTGGCGAGTATGCTGGACTTATGGTTATCCGTGCATATCATCAGGTATGAATGATACTGAACTTACATGAAAACTGTATACTTCTTTCCCTAGACAAATGAGGCAATGTTTGAGGGTAGCATTTTGTTCTTTTCACCTTGGGGCTCATGCTGATGCAGAGCCCAATATTTCAGAATTCAAGTTGTCTCACAGGCTAAAACTTCTTATGACCAGGCGATGAGTGCTGATAATATCCCACTCATTGGACCATTTATGTAGACATTAAAGAATTCAAGTTTGTTAATATGATATGCTGTTTTTTAATGTTTAAATATGTAAACGAGCAAGAATCTATGTTGCAGTTATTACTACCTGAAAACCTTTCCTATTTTTTTGCTGTATTTCTAGAGGTTCTCAAATCTTACAGAGATATACTTTGTAGTAGTGTAAGTATTACTCTCTATCTGATCATGACATATGGTATATGAACACTCTAGGCGAGAGGGGACCATCACCGTAATGTGTGCATTATACCTGTATCAGCACACGGCACAAATCCCGCAAGTGCTTCTATGTGCGGCATGAAAATTGTGACTGTTGGAACTGATGCCAAGGGAAACATCAACATTGAAGAAGTAAGGAAGGCTGCTGAAGCAAACAAAGATAACCTTTCTGCTCTTATGGTAAGGATATTTCCTGGGTTCCAAATTATGTTTGCACAAAATGAAATATGTATAGCAAGATAAATTGCAATCATTCAATACTAAAATTATATTCAAATTGCAGGTTACATATCCTTCAACTCATGGAGTGTATGAAGAAGGCATTGACGAGATATGCAAGATTATTCACGACAATGGTGGACAAGTATACATGGATGGAGCTAACATGAATGCACAGGTGCACTTTATCTGTTCTCATTTGAACTTTGTTTCATTTCCATATATACTGATGTTTTCCCTCGGATCTATAGTCCTGTCAAAATGTATGAACAAATAGCCAATGGTTTCTATCATGAATTCACAATTTTGTTTCATTTCCGATATATTTACTGTTATTAGTTTTGGGGTTACATATGAATGCTCAAAGATTAAGTTCTTGTAAGTGGTTTGTTTACACTGGGACCTGATGCATTTGTAAGTGCAAAGTTTCAGGCAAGATGGTTAAATTAGATCAGTTTTTCTGAGGATCTTCTCCTATATTTTTTTAGCAGCGAGGATCTTCTCCTGTAATATACAATTTAGCTAATGAGTTACACCTTTGGCCGTGACTTTATCTTAAATGCATAATCCAATACCAGTTCCATTCCTGCAGTTGTGTTATCTTTGTGGTGCTTGATACCCGTCTTCCCATGTTCAAACTTTTTTATTTCTTCAAAACCCAATGCTTTAATTTAATGTGCTGTCTTGTTATCATGTCTCATTATCTACTACTGTTGATGAGTATGTTTTTCTTGTTTACAAATCCTGGGGATACTGTATGTCTTGCTCCTTGGGTTCAATTCTGATGAAGTATTTGGTGTTTACAGGTGGGTCTAACAAGCCCGGGTTGGATTGGAGCAGATGTGTGCCATCTCAATCTCCACAAAACATTTTGCATTCCTCATGGAGGTGGTGGCCCTGGCATGGGCCCTATTGGTGTTAAGAAACATTTGGCACCTTATTTGCCTTCACACCCTGTGGTAAATATTTTCAACTTAAAGAACTTGAGTGCATGATTTTTGTGCCGATAACATTGTTGATGATGAGTCAGCTGTTGCGTTTTTTTAATCAATTAGTTACTAATTTCTGCATTATCACACTAAGGTATCAACCGGTGGGTTCCCAGCACCGGAGAAGTCTGAACCGCTTGGTACCATTTCTGCTGCACCTTGGGGATCTGCACTTATTTTACCCATATCCTACACTTATATTGCCATGATGGGATCTAAGGGACTCACTGATGCGTCCAAAATAGCCATTCTAAGTGCTAACTACATGGCAAAACGATTGGAGGTCTCTGCTTCTTTCTTTACTAGTTCGCTTTTATATTTGATTCCAAAGAAAAAAAAATGTGCACAAGCCACCATCTTATTTGAGCTAGTTTCATCAGAAACATTGACCTAATATTACAATCAGAGTTCTTAGAATTTGAAAAAAAAGCTCTACAATATTTTGCTGAAATACTCTCAATTGGTTTTGCAATACAGGAGTACTACCCTGTTCTTTTCCGAGGTGTCAATGGAACATGTGCTCACGAATTCATTATTGACTTGAGAGGCTTTAAGGTAACTTTTGTACTTAAATCTTGTTCCTCCAAATCCAATGTACTGTTTGTGATTCGAGTGGTGTTAATGTGGTACAGACTACTGCTGGGATAGAGGCCGAAGATGTTGCAAAGCGTCTGATGGACTACGGATTTCATGCACCAACAATGTCATGGCCCGTACCAGGCACACTCATGATCGAGCCAACTGAGAGTGAAAGCAAGGTAAGTTGAGTTGGTTCATAGTTTGTTGGTGTTGTTAAAGGCAGGGTTGTATAACCGAGTTGAATGGTATTTGCAGGCTGAGTTGGACAGGTTCTGTGATGCTCTTATCTCCATTAGGGAAGAAATTGCAGAGATTGAGAAAGGGAAGGCTGATATCCACAACAATGTTCTAAAGGTAGTTTCTGTAGCATGATCTTTAGAATCTGAGTGTTTTGGAGGTATATATTCTAAAAAAAAGGTGTTAATCAAATACAGTCTGCGCCTCATCCACCATCTCTACTGATGGGAGACACATGGACAAAGCCATACAGTAGAGAGTATGCAGCGTTCCCAGCTTCGTGGTTACGAGGCTTCAAGTTCTGGCCTACTACAGGTACAATTTCTAACAGACCATTTAAGGATGTTTAGTGTACTAGGGTGTTTTTTTTGTAACAATGTTGTTTCGGTAACTCACAGGACGTGTTGACAATGTGTATGGAGACCGCAACCTGGTTTGCACCCTGCAAACAGAGGCTGTGGAAGAAGCGGCAGCAGCTTCTGCTTAGTGTTCCTTTGCTGCATGAAATGAAATGAAATGAAATGGTTGTACTGTGATATTTACAAATTTGAAATTGTGCTGCTGGTGACGTTATTTCCATGTTTATGATGATTACGTTCAGCTGCTCGTTTTTGTGTTGCTTTTCCCAACTAAATTGCTGTTTGTCATTGTAAAAAATGGTTTCTTATAAGCATCCAACAGCAAACTCATATACACAGACTTGCCTGTCAATGGAAGATAAAATGTTGAGGATAAGCTGTATGGGCTTTGGTTCCTTGTGATGTTTTGGATTAGATCTTACAAGTCAAAGGTTGACTAATATGGTTGACCAACGAATTCAGGATCCAGCTTGAGTCTAGCTCATGGATTCCTTGTTTCCAAGTCACATGATGTCAGGCTAATTTGACTAACAAAATCCGTGATACTTGCACTAATACGGATAAGACCAGCCGTGAACACACCTCTCTTTCTTCATGTTTCCTTTTCTTTTTCTTGAATCAAACGGTGATACTTGTACTAGTAATAATAAGACCAGCCGCAAGAACAGTAGGCGTATATACTCCGGATGATAAGCGGTAAGAAAATCATTGTCAGGAACATAACATAAAGGACTACCGAATGTAAACTCCGCATCTCACGAAAAGGCGTAGTTGGGAATTGGGACTTGAGAAAGACTGATCGTTAAGATCATCCACACTGTTTAGAAAGTGGGATTCGGTTCACAAATTAATGAACAGCGACCCAAGAAACTAACAATGCGGTGTTGGAGTTTAGGTTCACTAATTAGTGAACCCCATTCATGAACCGAGAGGTTCAATTCACTGTAGTAACTCGGAACGGGGAGGTTTAAGCTAGGGGGTCGTAGTGGTAGAAAGATGAGAAGGGTTGAGAAGGACATTCTTTCCTTCTCATCTTTCTGTTCGGTCTTGTTGTCATCCTATTACACTTATTGCAAGATCATCCGTTCAATTCCAGCTCCGATGAAGGTTGCTACAGGCAAGAGAGGTCGATCTGCGCAGGCCACAGAAAAGTCAGATCAGGTTCGTTCCTATGCCAAGGAGGAAGGGGAACCGGGGAAGGGTGGTTTGGCTAGTTCTTCCAGGCAGCACGCGGTGTCGAATTCAGTTCAGGTGTCGGTGACAAGGGCCAAAGAGGCCGTCGTTTCTGAGAAGCAGGGATTCAGTGTTCAAGCCCGGACCGAGAAATCGTTGACACGATCAAGGAGGCGTGTAAGGAAATTTCATGTTTTAGAAGATGAAGTTTTCGTTTGTAATCTTCCTTATGGCACCACGGATGAATGGTTGAGGCATACGTTCAGCCCCTTTGGAGAAGTTGTGTTTTCTTTTGCGTTAAGTCGTCCGAATCGAAATTATCATTTTATGGTTTTGTTCTATTCGTTTCAAAGGAGGCTACAACTCACGCAATAGAGAGTATGAACGGATTGAAGGTGAATGGTCACAAGCTATTCGTTGCTCTTGCCAGACGCCGGAAATCAGTCCCCATCGTCGGAGATCCAAAACAGAGCATGGCTCTCAACGGTGTTGTTCCAGTTTCTTTGCAAGACTGTGATTCTGGACCTTTACAGGCTTCTACAGAGGTTGTTCCTTCAAAGGACGAGGCTCCTCGACCACCGGAAGTGCGCCAGAGTCCCTGTAGCAGTAACGATGGAAAACAGAGTGCGGGGTGCATGTCCGAGAACCACTGTGTCTGTCCAAGTCCCCTATGGCGAGTCTCCAGGAGAGTTTATCCACATGCTCTCTTGTGGAGGACAAGGACGTGGAGGTAGTGGTCCCCTACTCGCCCATTGACCCGACTGTATTGGCACACCAACAGTTCAGGATGCTCGAGAAGCTCGTGGCTCCGCGCCCCCCTCAGAAGGAAGTATTGTTGCAGATCATCGTCAACACGTGGGGCAGGTCGACAACATGGTTAGTCATCAAAGACATCTTCCCGGGGATCTTTGGATTCTATTTTGAATCCGAGGATGCTCGTGCATGGGTCCGTGGTAATGAGCCCTGGTGCTTTGATGGACATCCTCTCCTCCTTGGGGACATTGACCCGATGGTTAGGGAACTTCCAGTTTTGAACCGCCTGCAGCTATGGGTGCATGCCCATGGTCTTCCACCGTTCGTCCGGACAAAGACGATTAGGGAAACCATTGGAACTGCCCTGGGGACCTACGTGGAGGTCTCGTCTGATCAGTGGGGCCTCTGTGGGGGAGGGAAGGTAAGAGTCCGATTCTGTCATCTTGTGGAGCTCCCTCTCCGGAGAAACCTGATTCTACGGTTAAGAGAGTTTTGAGATCCTGTTCGGGTCTCCCTAACATATACCAAGCTTCCCTCATTCTACTTCAATTGTGTGCAGATTTGACATATGGCTCTGTGGTGTGACCGCGAAGTGATCGGGATTCAACTCTTTGACAACTCAGTACTAGAATTCCAGGAAGACCCGAAGGCCAAACAGTATGCACAGACTGGGATGCCAAGGAATCCACGGCTATCCCACCTGGCTTTGGACCTTTGACCTTACACACTATACCGAAGGACGCCTCGCATTGGAGCAAGGGCCCGATAGTAACCCCGAACAATGTACCTGACAGTATAGAGGGGTGTGTTGGTAATCCAAGCTGGACAAAGGATCCCGACTAGAAAATTTTGATATATGGTCAAGCCTCAAGAAGCACGAAGGCCGAGGCCTCGGGAACCTCCTCAACTGGAGTTGTAGGATTGAAGAGGGGGTTAGCTGGAGAACCCCGTAAAGATTAGGTGAGGGCTGGGAAACAGCCTTACCAGGAGGAATGGTAAGGAACCATAGATTCAGGGACCTGGCTTGCTAAGGGTCCTTGGTGAAAGCTTTTCTTTCTCGTACTGAGGAGTTCATGTTCGGTCGTATCTCACATGGTCTTATGCAGTGTTTGGACATTACCTTGAGTAGTTCTCGTCAATCCCCTTTTCCAACCCCCATCTTCCTACATGCTTATATGACGATTTCAACATTATCTATAACAATTATAACATCTTACAATTATGTATTCAGTCTTTCGAAGACTTTCTATTTGTATTGATTCTCGTATTTTCTAGTCAAAAAAAGAGCAATGGCTCAATTACATTAAATCGTGATGAGCATTTTAAAATCCAATGAAGTTAGATTTGGTGTAGGTGTACGAGGGCCTAATATTAATTGAAAGTCCATAAAGACGATTAGCGATCCAAGAGCGATGATGAATGCGAGTCCATTGAATGAAATGGAGGAGCAACACAGGAAGGTGGGACCGTTGTAGTCTAATGATGTAGAGTGTTGGTGTTGGAGGGAATGGGTGAGCGGTTGATTCATTTAAGTCTCTCTCAACTGCTGGTAGCTTAACCAAGAAGGGTGCGCAGGTTAAGAGAGGCATCTCCTCCTCCGCCACTCCAGTAACCCCAAACCTCGTTGATGATCCATGCCCAAGATGAAGCATCTACTCAGGAAGCTTCATATCGTCAATACCCTACCTGCCCCTCCGATCCCCAATTCCAATCCGTCTCCGTCCTCTGATTCGCTTTCGGCGGCAATGGGGAGATTCGGCGCTGTGGGTGATGAGTGCGTCGATTTCAGTTTCCTGGAGGAGGAGTTTCAGGTGCAGCTTGCTCTGGCAATTAGCGCGTCTCATCCTCAGGTGAGGGAGGACCCGGAGTCCGCCCAGATCGACGCTGCCAAGCTCATGAGCTTGGGCTGCTCAGGTTCGGTCGTCGATGATGGAGCCTTGTTGTCGCTACAGTATTGGGTATGCTTAAATACACATCAATGGGGCATTTCTGAGTTTCCATTTTTTTCATTCATGTTTCAATTGGACCTGTAGAGTATTATCACGAGGTTTTGCTCACTTGGCATGTCTTACAATTTGCATTTTATGATTAATTTCTATCGTGATTCTGTGCCCTCGTTGAAGAACCAGTAATTCATTTTTGGCCAGCATTTTTTTGTTCATTTAACAAGTTATAGTTTATGAAGTTATTAAATCAACACTCTATGATTAGGTTGAAGAGCCAATGATTCTTTTTTGGCCTGCGTTTTAATTTGATCATTTAACAAGTTAGAGTTTATAGAGTTATTAAATTAACACTCTACGATGGAGTTTAAAGCAAATTAGTAATCATTGTAATGCTTGGTGTTGATTCTGACCTTGTTATTATGGAGGAAGAGCAGGGTTAGAATCGATTTTCTAATCATACTAGTTAAAGTTTTTACTTCGTATAAGGTTTTCCCAGCCGTTAGGCTCTGGTCTGGATGATACCTATCATGTTTGAGGAAAAAAGGTCTTCTTCAATTCCAGCTAATTTGTGTGGTAATAAAATTAAAGCTTTTCTTATTTGAGTAAAATTCAGTTAGTCATTATGCTTCCACTTGTTATATGTTAGTAAGTCGTGGTAATTGCTTTCCTTAAGAATGATTGACATCTAAACCTGCTGATTGGATGTGCTGGCTGACTGCTAGAATTGCTATCAAGAATATTGAAATATTTTTATTTGTTATTTTGGAGCTGGACTTATGTTCTGTTAACTAGGAAAAAATTGTGTATGACAAATTATTCTGTACGCGTTGCAGAGCTATAATGTTATAAATTATGATGAGAAAGTGATGGATGGATTTTATGATGTTCACGGTGCCATGTCGAATTCGGTCACCCCGGGGAAGATGCCATTGCTAGTAGATCTTCAAGCGATTTCCATTGTGGATAATGTTAATTATGATGTGATTTTGGTAAACCGCATTGTTGACCATGACCTTCAACAACTTGAGAGAATGGCATATACTGTTTTCACGGAGTGCCGATATTCTGAGCAAGGTACCTACGGCTTGATTCAGAAAGTTTCTGATATTGTTGTGAATAGAATGGGTGGTCCAGTTGGTGACGCTGATGAAATGCTGAAAAGGTGGAATATGAGAATATCTAAGTTGCGGAGTTCTCTGAACACTGTTGTTCTCCCCCTTGGACGTCTTGATGTTGGACTTTCACGGCACAGAGCCTTACTTTTTAAGGTTGTGACATCTGCTACGTCATCAAAGTCTCTTTGCTTACACTACTCCATAGCCTGTACTCAAAATATATGTTTTAACGTGCATCTTACCTCATTTGAGTGTGTTATATTTTTCTCTTGTACTCAGAATATTCATCTACCCCTTACATAATTACTTTTGCTTACATTTCTGGTTCTGAAGAGATTTGGAGTTAATTGTTGATACTACACCTTTAGGTACTAGCTGATAGGATAAATCTTCCTTGTATGCTGGTCAAAGGGAGTTACTACACTGGAACTGATGATGGAGCAGTGAATTTGATTAAAATGGATAATGGAAGGTGATGGCACCCAGCTCTGGTTTTCTAATGGTTCTATTCTCAGGTCTTCCAAAAAGTATAAGCATTTGGATTTCATTTGTTAACTCCTTTACTGTCACTTTTACGGGATCAAGTGGGGTTGGAAATGATTACCAGTGTCACCATTTACATAAGAACTATGTATTTTTTCTTTATATTTTCATGGTGTAGTATAGATATTCTAAGAGGACGGGCATTATTTCTGCCTGACATACTGCAGTTCCTCCCAAGTCTAGACACATATTGTTGTTGTTATTGCATGCGTTAACTCATGTGCCATTGTTTTCCAGTGGCTTTGTTTTCAGAAGTCCATTAAAGTGAGTGACTACACCAATATTTTTTCTAGTTGGTAAATACAAATCAGGTTAGAAATTAGATTAGGAACTAGACTAGGATTTGCCAAACAAAATATATATTTTGTATTTGATGACATGATTTCTTATACTGGATTTTCTTCTTTCTAACCAAGGATGGATTTATAATTTTATTTTGCCGGCGAAGCTTAGTAAAAGATGTTTATCTATAGCTTCATAGAAACTACAAGTAAACTTCAAGAGGATACTCAATTGAAAATATTTCTTGGGATGTCACCAATATGGAAATGAATTACATGTGAAAATTTTGGTATAATAATATCAGAGTATGCATAACAAAGTAATATCCCTATATGGTCACATAATACTACTCCCTCTGTTCCCAAATGAGTGTCCTACTTCCCTAGATTTTTGGTCCCTAAATAGTGTTCACTTTCCTCGTTAGGAAGTTAGTTATGCGTGAATTGTCACCAGCTTCACCTATCCTTAATTTGAGTGGGTTAGTACTCCGGAGGACGTTGGGGGTAAATAGGGAGTTCAAGTTCTAACTCCACCGATCCTTACTTTTTGTTAAAAGGAAAATGGGACACTCATTTTGGAACGAAGGAAGTACTCAATTTTGACCTACTTGTTTCTTAGTTGAAAAACATATATCTAATTGTTATGTTTCATCCCTTATTCTCTCATTGTTGTCTAAAACATATGGTTTCTTTTCTAATCATGTGGTGCAGCGAGTATATCATTGATCTAATGGGTGCTCCGGGTGCACTAATCCCTGCTGAGGTGCCCAGCAGCCATCTTTTCAATTCTGTGTTAGAGGTTACTAGCTTTTCAGACATCACAGACACATCTGAAGGTTCTTGTTCGGTGCCTGATAAAGGAATTGGGACATTGGTTGTTTTATCACATCATGATAAAGTTTCCAAAGTTGGCAACTTGTTGTCAGGACTTGCATCACCTGTAGGTATTCAAAGAAGTGAGGATAAAAGAAATGTTGTCGAAGAAACTTCAACCAAAAAATTTGAAAATGACTTCGAGAGACTTCTTCCAGCACTTCATCAATCAGGGGAAGGTATATCAGGCATCACTGGGAAAGCTTCTCCTGCAGAAAAGATGCAAGTGAAAAATGTTCCAGTGTATGATATAAGTGAGTCGAGGCACCCAGAATTTGCACAGAATTTACATGCTGTTTTGTTAGAGAGTGATACGCCGCAACCTTTTAATCCGTTCTCAAATTCAAACTTGCTGAATCTGATAAAAGGTCCACATGACTTAGAGTACTCACCCTTTACTCAGGTGCAACTTGGGAACCTTATTGATTTTGATAATGGACTGAAACAGTCTGATGATAGTTTGACTGAAAAACAAAAGGCACTGGTGATCAGTGTTGTCCAGTCTAGTTTTTCTATGCCTTTTCATCCGTCAGAAGAGGGAGCCGTTGCCACTAGAAGATCGAATGGACTAACATTGACTGATGTTGTGTGTGCAGGTATGGTTCCTTTTGATTCACCTAGAATGATTACAAGGGATTTGTGCAAGGGCTAGGAGCTAGTTTATGTATCTTTCTTGCATTCTGCAGGTGACTCTTGCCAAAGGCTACTTCAAAATGAATTAGATTTGGGCAAGAAATCTAGTGCTAAATTGATGGAAACAACCAATACTGGCATGCTTATTGAATGCAATAGTCACACTGAGAAGATTAACTTCGGCGAGGATGCAGAATGGGAAATTCCATGGGGAGATCTTCAGATTGGGGAACGCATAGGCATTGGTAATATTTTTTCTGACTACATAGATCGAATATACAATTAATTTCTGTGAGTAATTTAAAACATTCTCATAGACTATAGTGTTTGCTATTAAGGAAAGTCTGTTATCGTCTCCAGTTTGCTTTATTAGTGATGACTTGTATTTTGCCTAATTTATTTATATGCAATGATTGAGTGGTAGATTACTTTAGTAATGGAGCAGCTATTTAGTATACATCTAATTATGATGGTATCTTCATCTTCTAGGTTCGTATGGAGAGGTTTACCATGCAGATTGGAATGGAACTGTAAGTTACACTTTAATTATGACTCATCCAGCTCTTTTGTCAGCAATTGGTCTCTGGAACATTTGAAAATAACATGGCACATGGTATTTAAGAACATGTGTCTATGGCAACAATGCTGGCAATAAGTCAGGAGAAACTTGTTTTTGTTACTAGTACCATAGTTTTTACATATTAATGCAATAATGTGCACATATACTTTGGTTAATGATTTATGGTGATAATATTATCTTCTCTATGTGCTGAGATCTTCTGTGAAAGTCAATTTATTAAAAGTATTTTATTTGTTTACTTATTCAGATGGTCAGTGGTATGTGAAAATTGCCCACTTCACTAAATTTATAGTGTCATGGTGTTATGTAGAAATGGATTACTAACTACTTAGTGCTTTAGCAGATCCTTCTATCTGGGATTTTTGGCAGAATTTACATCAAGTTTTGCACACATCACCAGCCACCTCCTCCCCACCCCCTGACTCAACTACGGCCGTAAACTATGTACTCCTATTAGGGTTGGAATCTTGAGTTGAAAAAAGTTGAGCTTAGGCTATGTTTTTCTCAGCTATCACTGGAACCTTGCACATAATTTCAGTGATCAGTGTAGTTGGCATGTTCATTCTAAAAGGCGTGGCATGATATGTTCTTTGCACCTTGATGCTTTTAGGTGAGGGAACTAAAACCTTGGCTAGCTCTTGGTTCTCTGTTTCCCACCTATGGCCTTGTAGTTGTTAAGGTTACTCTTAGACTTCTGGGGGATGCTGATGTGGAAAAGTCTACACATTATAAGAATCTTCCTATTTGGTTTTTTCGTTGGGGTCATAGGTGTTTTCTCATTGATGACTGTTAAAGCCCAATCCAACCCAAAAGCTCGAACTGATGGGTGGAGGCATCAAGATGTATATCAAGGGGTCAATTTATTCACACACTTTCGATGTGGGATACACACTTCAACACTCCCCCTCACGTGTAGGGCTGGACATCTACACGTGGGCCATAGCAGGACTAGACATCTGCATATGGACCGGAGACCACATGTTGGAGGTGACAAACAGACCTTAGGCCGAACCAGCTTTGATACCATATAAAATTCTGAAAATTTTATAAATGGCTGTTATAAAAATGATTTTTCACCGTCTTAGCTGATACCATATAAACTGTCTTGCATAACAGGAAGTTGCTGTGAAGAAGTTTTTAGATCAAGATTTTTCTGGTGATTCATTGATTCAATTTAAATCTGAAGTAAGTTACTCCTGGAATATATGTAATAGTTCAACTGCAACCAACTGCTCAATTTAATTGATATCTGTGTATAGCGTTTAATTCGAATCACTTTTGTTGACTTCATTAGGTTGAAATAATGTTAAGGTTGAGGCATCCTAATGTTGTCCTTTTCATGGGAGCGGTAACTCGGTCCCCACATTTCTCCATACTGACAGAGTATCTTCCGAGGTTTGTTACTCTAAATTTTGAAAGCGTCAACAGATTCTATTCCTTCTTTTTTGGTCGGCAATAACCATAGGTGTGGGGTCTGGAACCAGTGGCCTTGTGCTTATTATATGAAGTCCCTGCCACTTCACCCCCAACCCCTGGATACTTCTGTTGTTTTCCATGAACATTTATAGAAAAAATGCATAGTTTCTGAGGAATGAATACTATGTTTTGTTCCTAAATCCATTTAATATCATGCAGGGGGAGTTTATATAGGTTACTTCATCGGCCAAATCATCAACTTGGTGAAAGGAGGCGAATGCGGATGGCTCTCGACGTGGTACAATTAACTAATCACATTTTCAGTTGATGCTTTCTTCATCTGGTTTCCTCCAAATGATAGCTTTTATTTCTTATGTTAAGCTTTTTAAATGTTTGCAGGTGAAGGGGATGAATCATCTGCACACGAGCCATCCTACTATTGTGCATCGAGATCTCAAGTCTCCAAATCTCCTTGTTGATAAAAACTGGGTAGTTAAGGTGGGTTCTTGGCAAAGCTTTCTTCCTTGATTATGCATACAATAGAATTTATTAATTATTTGACTTAATATACATTGTGCCCGTTTCTCTCCGCAGGTTTGTGATTTTGGATTGTCACGTACAAAGCACCATACCTTTCTTTCATCAAAATCTACTGCTGGAACGGTAGTTCTTTTAAAAGACGATTATTAGAAACAATTCAGTGTATTTTTGTTGTTATCTATTATTCCATCAATTTTTTACACTCTAAAACCATTTTGCTCCTGTGCTGCAGCCTGAATGGATGGCACCAGAAGTTTTGAGGAATGAACCGGCCAATGAAAAGTAAGTGAACTAAAAATATGTGCTGTCTGTGAATAAGTGTGCTTACATGTATGAACTGAAACTATGTGTTGTTTGAGTGTACAAGTGTATGACTTGAAGTATTTCAGTGTCTTGTGATACAATCTTCTGAATAATGTGATATCACCAGGCTGCTAGCAAGCATCACATCGACAGAAAACGATGCATCTTCATGTTTTTACATATAGTTTTGCTTGGTTGCAGGTGTGATGTGTACAGTTTTGGTGTGATACTATGGGAGTTGGCTACCTTGCAAATCCCATGGAAAGGGTTGAATCCAATGCAGGTGGTTGGTGCTGTTGGTTTCCAACATAGACATCTTGAAATTCCAGAAGACGTTGACCCAGTAGTTGCGCAGATAATACGCGACTGTTGGCTTACGTAAGCTCTACCTCACATAGATGTTCTTCCTCACACTGCTTTTTAGAAAATTATTCCAGATACAAGTTAAGAGAATTTGAACTTATTTATAATAGCAATTGGTACAAAACTTAACCAGAACAAGAGTGAAAAATTGGAAGTGATGTTTTAATTAGAGGTACCCAAGAGAAAGGTAGCTTTTTTGAACTTGAAAACCTTGGCAGCGGTCAATCGAATCAATCAGGGCCTTAACTCAAATAGCCTTTGCATGCGTGAGTGTGATGGTAATATTGGTATATTTGTTTGTTTTATTTTACTAACTTTACCTTAATTTTCAGGGAGCCTCACCTACGCCCATCTTTCTCCCAACTAATGCACCGTCTTCACTCTTCAGCATTTGGTTGTTGAAAGAAGAGAATGTTCAAGTTCCGTGGAATGACCTGAAGTGCGCATGGTCTGTTCTATCTATACTTAACAAGTTGTTCTATGGTTCAAAGGGCCAGAGCAGCATAAGTTTTATAGAAAAAAAAGGATTCATTGGAATGGTAGTGCTGGCTCATTCAAAGTGGGGGCTCAAGCACAAGCCATTCAGAATATTGTGTAGCCAATTAGTAAGTACATGCAGCTGTTGTGTCAAGAAAGGTCCTGTAAGTAAAGAAAAAGAAAATAGTTGTGTGTATGTTGTTTGTGAGCTCTTTGGGGTCTTGTTTGAAAAAGCAATCCCAGCTTGAGAGTTGTACTCATTTGATAACTATACAGTATTGTGAAAACGAGAAAAGAAAGAGTAAGAAAGTAAACATTTGCATGAACTATCTGCATTAAATTGATGGCCTTTCTATCAGGAAAAAAAAGCCATTTCTTCTATCTCTAGTTAGTGGTGTATGCACAAAACATTTGGGTTGCGTAATAAAAGGTTGAGATAAAGACGTGGGATGGAATGAGACGTCATCTACATGGCTACTACACCCTTGGCATTTGGCAACACCACCAGGTCCTACGTCTTCTTATATCAACCCATTCTTTCACATGTGCCGGATTTACTAAAACCATCAAAAACTCATATTGATCTCATATTTATATTTGGAGTAGATTCCACACTTCCCTTCTCAACTTTAGTATCAGTCGTATACACATAACCACTTGTGAACTTAGTTTTTGGCTCTTTTCCCTAAGACTCTTTATCTTCAACAGCGATTAAATCCAATTTTAGTCACTATTGAAACATGACGGAAAAACAAAAGACCTATTTTTTTTTATCATTTTCTTGATTCCAAGTACAAAACATTGTTCTTTTTTGTGATAAAATACATTATATAATTTTTTACAGCAATATCTATCTAAAGACTAAAATTTTGAATTATGGACATCGTTTGTCCAATGTTGGGTTTTGATTCGATGAATATTCAACAACAACTAAGTCCAACTTCATTAGCTTGAACTAGAAACCACTCAAAAGAAGAATTAAGATTAAATACTTTAGTTGACATGAACTAGTGCAATATATTATTAACGTGCATACACCATAGATATATAACTATTGTAGAAGTGCCTGATTTAAAAAGATTCATCCAACAAATTAGTAATGAAAAATCCATTTATAATTCATGTCTTTCTCTTGGAAAAGAAGTGGTTATTTGATTTTAGCACTTTTATTTTTACAAAAAATATGGTAAAAAATAAATTACAAATAACAATGAAGCAGGAAAGCTAAAAAATTGGAGCATAGTGCATGAATCAGAGGGAAATAATTGGGTTTGTGACCAAGAGATGGTTCCAATAAGGACAAAAACCAGAAACAAAGAGGTATTGGGAGTTGAAGATGTGTATTGAAACAGTGTAAATGTACCAATTATCTTCTTCCTTTTTAGACAAAAAACAGAAACTAAGAGTTATTGGAATGCACACGATTTGCGTGAGAGAATACTGTCGGTTTAAAGTTGTATGATATTGATCTTGAAATAATTATTTTTATCAGTAAAAGAAAGTATTATTAGAAATAAAGACTAAAGTTTTTGAAAAGAAAACAAAGATCAATGATAAACCCCTCAAATTACAAACACACAAAACATTCTGAATTACTTAGTGATAAAAAAACTCAAAACAGGAAATGAAAATGAAGATCAAGCTATTCTAAAATGAGTTATTTTGGGTGTGGTTGGACATACACGATTAATAACAACAGTTTGTACCGTGAACAAACTAAGTGTAACAAGAATTCATGAGAAAAGTAAGGAGAGAAGTTTGGACATGAATAAAACGTAGAAAATATGAGCGCAAGAGCATCACAATTGATGCCAAATTAGGCACATAAAAAAGGGCAAGATGAATTGAGCATAACCATATGAAAACAATTTATTGGGTCTCATGAAAAAAGAATAGTGTAGTTGGTGTCTATACTAGGAATTCATTACCAACATCCACGTTTCAACAAAACCGATATACCATTAATATTGTTAGGCCAAGGACGGTGGGCTTAACAAATTATGATATTTCCCATTTCAGCATTGTCTTTATAGTTGCAATCAACTGATTAAAGAGTAAAATAAAAGTTTGAACGTTTGTGTGTCCGAGGAAGAAGACGAGCAAGAATGGCTACAAAACCAGGAATCCTAACTGATTGGCCGTGGACGCCTCTCGGGAATTATAAGGTTTCTTCTCCATTTTGATCTTTCTTTCTTTCTTTTATTACAACTTGTAAATGATTGGAAGTTGATTTGGGTATATATGTTTGATGTTGATCATCAGTATGTGGTGTTGGCTCCTTGGGTGGTTCACAGCATATACAAGTGGTTCATGGTCGATGTTGGAGCAAAGAGGGACCTTGCCAACTTTCTCATATGTCCCATTATGCTGTGGAGAATGCTTCACAACCAGCTTTGGATCAGCCTTTCTCGTTACCGAACCGCCAAAGGAAACAATAGGATCGTTGATAAGGGCATCGAATTCGAGCAAGTTGATAGGGAAAGAAACTGGTACCTACCCTACCTAATTAATATCTCTACTTTTACTTAACAACACTGAGCATATTAGATGATATTATGCAGGGACGACCAGATAATTTTCAATGGACTCATATTTTACTTGTTTAATAATATGGTGGCGGGGGCGAGTTACATGCCTTTGTGGAGAACAGATGGTGTGGTCATTACAATGTTGTTGCATATAGGTCCTGTGGAGTTTTTGTACTATTGGTTTCACAGAGCTTTGCATCACCATTACCTCTACTCTCGATACCATTCTCATCACCACTCTTCCATCGTCACCGAACCCATCACTTGTGAGTCTCTATTTAATATTCCTTTTCGTTATCCTTCTGTGATTTGCATTATAAAGTTTCCTCTTTCTTGGCAGCTGTGATTCATTCATTTGCGGAACACATAGCATACTTTATGTTGTTTGCAATACCATTGTTGACGATGGTGTTCAACGGAACAGCCTCCATTGCTGGCTTCTTCGGTTACATCACATACATTGACTTGATGAACAACATGGGGCACTGTAACTTTGAGATCATTCCTAGATTCCTCTTCTCCGTATTTCCTCCTCTCAAGTACCTCTTGTACACTCCTTCCTATCACTCGCTTCATCACACGCAATTCAGGACCAATTATAGCTTGTTCATGCCCTTGTACGATTACATCTACGGTACCATGGACAAGTCGACGGACGAGTTATACGAGACTTCGTTAAAGAGAAGCGTAGAAGCAGCAGATGTTGTTCACTTGACACATCTCACAACTCCACATTCTGTGTACCATTTAGGATTTGGATTTGCCTCTTTAGCCTCAAAGCCCCACACTTGTTCCCCTTGGTATATGTGGTTGTTATGGCCTTTCACTGTGTGGTCCATGATGCTCATTTGGCTTTATGGTCGCACTTTTGTTGTTGAGAGGCACCAACTTGATGACAAGCTCAAACTCCAAACATGGGTTGTTCCCAAATACACTTTGCAAGTAAGATTGCTTCCTAATAACTTATGTTAGATCGTGTATTTTTTATTTTGTTGGTTTAATTACATTTATAATTGCAGTACTTGTTACATTGGCAAAAAGAATCCATCAATGAGTTGATTGAGAAAGCAATACTAGACGCGAACGCACAAGGTGTTAGGGTTGTAAGCCTAGGACTCTTGAACCAGGCATGATGCATGTTAACATTCATTTCTTTTTCATTTCATTTCGCTAATTAATTTAATCTAAAAACATACTCCACTTATTGAAATGGAGTTATGTAGGGAGATGAGTTGAACAAAAACGGAGAGGTGTATGTGAGGAGGCATCCAGAGTTAAGGGTAAAGGTGGTGGATGGAAGCAACCTAGTTGTTGCTCTTGTCCTCAACAACATCCCCAAAGAGACAACACAAGTGCTTCTTAGAGGTCGCCTTACTAAGGTTGCTTTGGCTCTTGCCTTCGCTTTATGCCAAAAGGGTGTTCAGGTATATATATGTACATTTATCACAAGCTAGTACTAGTGTACTTAAACTATAATTAAAATCTAAATATGACCAATTGTTAGGTTGCTACAATGCGAGAAGATGAGTATAGGAGGCTCAAGAGATACTTTAATGGCTTGTTTGAGACTAACTTGCTTCTTTCTAAGAGTTGTTCCCAAAAGGTATGGGTTGTGGGAGATGGATTGAGTGAGATGCAACAATTTGAGGCAACAAAAGGGACAATCTTCATTCCCTTTTCTCAATTTCCAACTACCAAGTCACGCAAAGATTGCATATACCACCATACCCCGGCAATGGCAACCCCATCTTCACTTGAAAATATGCACTCTTGTGAGGTTAGTATCATAATTATGCAACTTCATATTTGAAATTATATGCTTATAAACAATTCTGATGTGGACAGAACTGGTTGCCGAGAAGGGTACTGAGCGCTTGGCGAATTGGTGGAATAGTGCATGCCTTGGAAGGATGGGACGAGCATGAGTGCGGGCTGTCCATGACTTCCATTGACAAAGTCTGGAAAGCAGCTCTGGCCCATGGTTTTCGACCATTGAAGCCTCAAATCAAATATGATTAGTCACTTCTTATAACAAAATCTAATCCAAATATCTCATTAGAAATTTTAGAATAAATCAATACTTTTCTTTGACTACGAGTATGGATGTTAGTGATAAAAATGATGTCGTCTTAAGGAATGAGGTTAGTTGGAGTTTATGTTCGTCCTCGACTGTTTGTTTCAGACGTCGTCTGCTAACTTCTTTTTATTCAATCTTACATACTCTACCAAGCAATCAAACTATACTTAAACTACCTCAAATGTTCTAAACTCAAGCTAGCAAGAGGTATTTTGGGACTAAAATCATAAAAATGGATATGTCATTCTGATCTTATCAAAGCCTCCAAACTTACTTCTTACTCATCCCGAGCAAACAACAAAAACAATTTAAAAATACAAGTATACAATTAATTACACGTGAAGCTACATATGTATATGTATATCCAACGAGACTAGTATTCTCCTTGGACCTGGAATATAACAAACCCTACAGCTAATGCTTTGCTTAGAAAGGCAACCCTATCTATCGTTTTCTCTAACCTTCATCTAAACCATACCTTTTCTCTTCTTCCCCGTGAGTTGCTTGAGTTTCTGGGTTTTGAGCTTTTGGGTTTCTGGGTTTCGAATTCGATTTGGGGTTCCTCAAAGCCACGACACGGCGAGACCATGCCGCCACCGAGCATTGGAGTTCCTTGATCTGCAGTGGCGACCGAACTTTGGAGACTACAAATAAGATGGACATATCCTTCACCGCCACGCTTCTCTTTGTTCACCTCCTCCACTCCAACCACCTACTGGATCTCACCCCAATTGTATGACCATCACCAGATCCCCATCGAACTCAGATCCCCAATTCGGGTTCAAACAAATTTGAGTTCAAAAAATATTAACAAAAAAATGAAAATAAGAATTAAAAAGATGTTTAATAAATAATGAAATGCTATCAAAAACATGATACAGATGTATAATACTTTTTAGAAATTTAAAAACAATTTTAATGAATTATGGTATTTTTAAAATAAATAAATTAAATAATTAATAAAATAAAATTAAAAAAGAACTATTAGTTTTTATTAGAAAAATAAAAAATAATATAAGAAAATTTATAATAAAAAATAAATTGATAAAAGAAAAGAATTAAAAAGAAATAGATTTATATGTATAATGGTAATTTTGTAAATATGAAAGTTAGGTCTGACTTTTGGTTTTAGAGAAAGGGGCAAAAATTTACAGATTTTTTGACAAAAAAACATACGTGATAATTTTTGGATAGTTTGGGGGCCGGATGAAGCATTTTTATATCTTTGTATGTAAGTAATAAACACGTATAGTTATATGCGGTTTTATGGACATCATTTTATAAATTCTGAGTTATTTATATATTTTTAAAATAAAATCTTATTTTAATATTAAAAATATAATTAATTTTTTTAAAATTATTGAAATGATATATTTTGAAATTTTGAAAATTAATGAAGGGTATTATTTCATTTCATTTAATTTTTAAGTTCGGAAAACTCGATGGCGTGATTTTGAAAATTTGATTCACAGTTAGGGGTATTATGGACTTTTACCTATTTCGGACAGAAAGTTAACTAAAGTCCGACGGATAGATATCAAACTGTGGTTATAAGTTTAGCAATATTATATCACAAAAAAATTATGTCAGTGTATTATCTTATAAATAAATGTTTGGCATTTTTTTGAGTAATACGAGGTAATATTATAAATTAAAAGTGTTTACAAACGGCAAACACTAGAACAATGAAATTGAAATAAAAAATAGAACATAACATAAAGTCGCTCTATAGGAATCAGTAGTTGTTTGGAGGATGGTACTACGGTAGCGTTTGACGATCACCGATACAACGGCTCCAAAATGATTGGCACGGGGCGAGCAGGCCCAATGTTGAGGGTTGTGGTGGTGGACTAGGTATTCCCTCGGGATGTCAGTGTGCGTCGTCCTCCCTTGAATGATAATGGTAGGGCTCCAAAACGCAGGAATGCTGACCTCCGAGCTGGTAGGGAAATATTGAGCTGGTTCTTGGTGGTACCGGAGCGACCTTACGTCCAGAGGGGTGGTATAACTGACTGACTCACTCTGGACCCTGATACACTCATTTCTTGAGGTGAGGGTGCTTATTATCCCCCGCCGCTGCATAAGATGCTCCATTCGAATGAGGTCGCCCGCCAGCTGGACCCAAGCCGTCGGCCCATGGTGTAATACCCAGCCCAAGCTCCTGACCTAGTATGGGACCCAGTCCCGACCCAATTGTGGAACCCAGATGGCCCACCCCACTGATCTGGCTCAAGTCTGGTCCAACTTCCTTGATCTGATCCAGCCCAACCTTGTTGTCCTTGTCCCGGCCTGACCCTCTGACCCGGCCCAACTCCCTTGACTCGATCCAGCCCGATCTGCATCCCAACCCCATCACCTGAAGCTCAGCCCGACTCATGAACCCTAGAGCCTGGCTGAAAGACACGGCGCCGCCAGTGTCCGTCCTCCCTCTGACCGGCCGGAATCACCACGCCCAGGGGTTCCTACCGCGGTGACAAGCATGCCAGAGACGAAGATGGCGAACTCAAACCGGTGGCCGGAGCGATGGGAGGTTGTTCCTCCTCCACGGCTGTCTCCTCCAGTCGCCTCGTCATAAGAGTCCGCCATCAAAACCCCAACGACGGCGAACTCAAACCGGTGGCCGGAGCGATGGGAGGTTGTTCCTCCTCCACGGCTGTCTCCTCCAGTCGCCTCGTCATAAGAGTCCGCCATCAAAACCCCAACGACGGCGAACCCACCCGCGCCGGAATCTCCAGTGCCTTCTCCACACCAGCCCGACGTGGTCTTGGATCCATCGCTAGCGTCCGACACAGAAATCCGTTCTTGTACGCCGGTAAGTGCTACTAACGGCGTCGTCCCGGCCCACGAAGCCCTCCCGAATGGTCTCCCCCTTTTTATGAGCAAAGAACCTCATCTGGTCCTCTTCCGACATCGCCTTCGACGAGCCAGAACGAGAAGAACCTCGCTCTGAGGATAGAGATCGCAGCGGCAGCACGCCGCTCTCCTCCTCCTCCCCGTGCATGAAAAGCTCCGACGATGGTTCCCTCAGCAGTTCCACGTCAAATCCTTCACCTTCGCTTGACAGTTGTGCGGCCGAAATCGTCATCGTCGTCGTACGAGAATCGCAAAACTCGATTGTATCCCTAGAGTTCAGAAAGTGTAGAGGTGCGTTTGTTCATATTTCCGATTCACACAATGAAATATTGGGAGAGTATATGTTTAGCATAATATAATATTATATTAAAAAAATTCCCTAATTTAGCATAATATAATATTATATTATATATAAAAAAAATAAAACAGTCTTTAGCAAGAAAATCAATAGACAAACGGTTGAGCTGAAAAAAAGATGGTAAAATTAGGTGTAATTAGATGTGAATTTATACTACTAATTACTAAGCGGAATAACAAATAAGAGATGTTTTTGTCCAAACAATTAAAAGATGAGTTTCATAAATTATAATAAAATTTGAGAGAGTTGGGAAGGGTAGGGTCCACAATCCATAAGAGGATGTAGAAAAAATCAGTAGATTCATGCACCTTTCTAGTTTGTGTCATCTCACCAATTCTTAAACTAGAAAATTTTCAATTCAATAAGATATTGAAAAACTATCTCATTTGATTTTCTGTTAAAATATTTAACTCAATAAATCCAACCAGTTATGGTTGATTCGTCAGTCAAGACCACCGTCACCCGCAACAACCCCTAAACGCTTCTTCTTCTTCTCCTTCGTTTGACGTTACTTCAGTTTCAGGGCTTCGGAGCTCCGGTTTCGGTTACTGAGGTTAGTTCAGTTGCCATTTCTGATCCGGGTCAATTTTACCCCCTTCAGCATTTTTCATCAAGCAAGATATTTGTTTCCTCTAATGTGCTACAAAATTACTTATCTGGGTCCTGTTTGGTTGCCGAGAAACTCGCGTTACATTTTTGGTCTGAATTTGAAATGGGTTGTTCTTTTTTCTTGTTTTGCCGTGGACCAAGAGACAAAGGGCGTTTTTTTTCTCTTCTGTTTTTAGCGGCTAAAAGGAGCTGATTTTGTTTGGCAGTGATAATTGCTTGCCTAATTGTTGTTTAATGGTCTTGTTTTGGTTGCATCTTATGAATTTCGAAGGCATGCTTTGTGATAGGCCTCGTCTGCTGATTGCTGCTGATTGGGTGGGAAATTTTAGGTGTGCATAATTTTTAATGTTTAGGTTCTGGAGTAGATACAAATGAAGCATATATTATATGGGGAGATCTGGTATGGATTTTTCTTCTTCTGGATCATACCATCATAATCTTGGTGTAGGATGCAATTGATTGGAGATTTGTAAAGAAGGTGATTTGTTGGGTATGAAGAGGTTGCTTTGCATGCAATGCTTTCGCGGCTTAAGAGGATCTTATTGGGGAATTTGGTTTGCCGTCAATGATCAATGGCGGCGGTTTTCTCGTTGTAATTAATGTAGTCATTTGGTAGGCTCTTTCCATTTGGGACGGGACATGAGTACTTTAAGAGAGAGCTCTTGTTTGTAACATTTTGGTCTGTACAATTTTGATATGACTTTTAACTGCAAGTCTAGGGTAGTCTGTATTAGATGAGTATTATGGAAGGAGTTGTTTTATCAACCATAATTAGCAATGTTTGGATTGAAGCTATGGAATAAGGTAGTTTACATAATCATTTTCAGGATCAAAAGAGATTTTTATATCAAGCACCTAGTAATAGGCTGAGGACATAGGATACTTGCTGAACATTAGCCTACGATTTTTTTTGTTTTATGATTATAATGCACTTAGTTATAGTAACCTTTGTTAGGCTTCGATAGACTGCACTGCATGCATGCATGTTATGCCCAAGTAGATATGAGGTTTGTATCTCTCATTTCACAAAGCACATTTTTGTACAGTGTTTGCTGAGTCAAAACAACAGAGGTGGGTTGACAGGGTAAGAGTAAACGGATGCAAAGGCAAATCCTTTACCTTATTTTTTTACATTTCCGATGCCGTACACTATCCTAGTTTCTCTCTAGTGTTCCGTAATTATTGTTTGCATCTCGTTCTGCTTTTTTATTTTGCATTTTGTGTATCAATATTGTTGTTTGTGATGTGTTATTTGTTGATACAAATTACTTATGAAGGAGAGAAATTTTTGGATAGTTCTCTTGCTCCATTCAAAATTATAATGGACCGTAAATTGGTGGTGATTTGTGTGAATAGGGTGATTCAACCTATTTGATTTGATAAGTAACAGATCCTTCTAGGAATAGATAAAGGTTGGATTGTCTCAACCCAAATCATGATTGTATGTGTGTTGTTCTTGTCGTAGTTGTGATTAACTTATTGAAGTGTTTGCTTTAGCTTAAATAGTATTTATTTTAATCATTGTTGATATATTTGTTATATAACTGTTTTTTAAAGTATGTGCCTGATTCGCCTGAATCATATTTGATTCACAAGTTTAGCCTTCTGATTCACAGCTTCAATTGCAATTTAACAACTATGGTTGGAACCTTCTTCGTTATTAAATTATGCCACTAAATTATGCTAAATTAATTATATTCCCTTGTTTAAGTGAAGGCTTTTGGAGCTGAGACAATATGTGCTATTTGTGTATATTCCCAAGTAGTTATTTACATTGATCATGCTACTATACATTTCAAAAATGAAACTTGAATCTGGACAAGAATTTTACATATGTTTCAGTGCCATATTTAATCTATACAGTGACTGTTACATGTCAAAAAGTAGTAATTTTCTCATTCTGAAATGAAATCATCATAGGTTACAAAAGAAAAAATAACATCTTTTGTTATGTGGTTTTGAATTTATTGGGGCTCGCTCTATGTAACCTGAAATTAGCTGCATTGGGACATACTGATTGGATTTTTTATGTTTCCCCTTTTTCTTTTTTTCCTTCTTCTAGGATTTAATTGTTGTTTTGTATTAATTATTATAAACAGTCATGCGGTTGTTGGTTTCTTCCAATTCATTGTATCGATTAATGAATAATCAATTCATTCATTTTGCTCATTGTTCTTGTTTTCTATTTAAGTGTGTAGTTTTACACAGTAATGTTTCATCACAAAAGATTGTGCAAAGGCTTATGTCCCGAGGAAGTTATCCTATGATGGAGCTGAAAGAGTGTTATGATGTTGAACATTTGGGTATTGTGCCAACAGTTGGTTCAGCGACAGCTATTCAGCATGAATTCTGGCCACTAGATGAGATTGATCCAAAGAAAGCGAAGTTCCCGTGCTGTTTGGTTTGGACTCCACTCCCAGTAGTCTCCTGGTTAGCCCCTTTCTTTGGACATGTTGGTATTTGCAGGGAGGATGGAGTTATTCTAGATTTCACGGGGTCCACTTTTGTGAATGTTGATGATTTTGCATATGGTGGCGTTGCCCGATATCTTCAACTCGATAGACAACAGGTATGGTTGGTTAGACGATTGTTTGTGCATGATAATGTTACAATTATTATTGTTACTCGTAAACTAGAGGGATAGTTGCATAAAAAAAGTGCACTGCAGTATTCACTTTTGGCAAATCGTAGCCCTCTTTTTTTTATGATGGCAAAATAAAGTGTCATGAACTTGACTTCTTGTTGTACTTCGTATCGATTTATTTCAAAATGACGATTTACCCTTGAAATTTGAAAATTTAAAAATAATTAAGGGAAATGAAATTCTGTTTTTTTTACTCAAAAAATTCTTATACAAAGTGCAACAAAAAGACAAGGTGAGGGCGGTTATGATTTCCAAAAAAAAAATACCTCATTGGTACTTTTTTTTTGCAATTATCCCTGAACTAGATCGTATTGTTGGAAATAAACGAGTGGACATTGACAATCGTTTGTGCATTGAAGTGTTTCGTTTGTGCATTGAAGTGTTGCCTTCCCCCAAACTTAAGTGGACATACATGCAAGCATGGCTATAAGCATTCAGAATTTGGATCTGCGATGACATGGGATGATGCACTCCGGTTGAGTACCCGTCAGTTTGAGCACAAAACGTACAACATCTTCACCTGCAACTGCCACTCATTTGCTGCGAATTGTCTGAACCGGCTGAGTTATGGGGGGTCCATGAGCTGGAACATGGTAAGCGTGGGAGCTCTGATACTGTTCAAAGGGCGCTGGGTGGATAGCATCTCAATCTTGAGATCCTTTTCCCCTTCCATAGTGGTTGCTTGCCTTGGTATTTTCATGGTCGGGTGGCCGTTCTTGATCGGCCTGCTATCATTCTCTCTTCTCCTGTTGCTATGGTTTCTTTTCGGATCCTATTGTATCAAAACCATAGAATGCTAGATAATGGAGGAAACAAGATGGATGTTTTCTTGTGCTTAATACAATTAGCCGGTGCACACCACAAATAAAACTGGCTCGATTGATGGTTAAGAAGTTGTCTTGTATGTTGTTTATTTAGTATAATTGAGATCTTTGATAAGTGATGAGATGTTACTGAGCGTAAATTTGAGCCTACATGTCAACTCTTTACTCGTTTCCGCAGGAAGTTTCTTTTTAATGCAAGTCAATTTGGTCATTTGAGTCAAATGGTAATGTGATGGTTAAGGTTAAGGTTACATGTGGCGCTTAAGTTTGTTTAGGATGATAATCACGAGGCTTGGCCAAGTCTGTTCGGCTCATTAGGCTTAGTGTGGCCAAAACTTATGTAAGGCTCGGTCAACTCTGAGGAACGGCAGAAGTTATTTGAAAAAGTTGTGTCAGCGTTAAATCTTAGATGATCTTCAGGTTTGAACGCACATATGTCGTGTCTTTATTGTATGAGGATCCCAATTCCACAGGCTATGACATGGTTGAAAATGTCATATGAATTGGAGGAAAATGATGTTTCAAGGTGAATGTAAAAAAGAGTACTCATCTTTAAATTGTGACATTTTATATTTTTATTATAGAAAGAGCGTGGTCCTTTACTGCACCATTAGTGAAAATTAACAGAAATAAGTCACGTGCATGGCACGTAATACTCTTACTTAGCAAATACTAAGTTTGCCCCTACAATGTACCGACATCTTTAATTATGCCTTAGAGCATCTACAATGGTTAGACACTGCGCAGTGTCAAAGAGCAGTGTCAAGGAGTGCTTTTTGCCTTCCTGACACTGCTCCTCCAATGATAGTGTCAGGAGCAGTGTCTACACAGTTTCACTAATTAAAAAAACACCCCAAATATTTATAACACTTTTAATTAAAACCAAATATGAATTGCATAACTACTTTTTTTTATTTAAAACCAAATAGAAATTAAATTAACACTGATAATTAATAGCTAATTGTGGTCGTCATCTCCAAATTTAGCCCAAATGTGTTCGATGAGATCATCGTGGAGTTGGTGATGAACATTCCGATCCCAAATCCTTGATCTATGGCCCAGGATACTTTCCCTGGTCACCGCTGGTGGTGGTCCTCTACGGACGGTTGGGTCCAGGACACCAATATCTGCAAAGGGATCAGTGGGTCACGGCCTCCGCTCATCCTCAACGATCATGTTGTGTAGGATCACACAAGCAGTCATGATCCCACATTCGGCCCGGGCGAGTAACGATGTGAAACCGGGCCTATAGAACTCCAAACGCTCGTTCGATGTCCTTCCTACACACTTCTTGGTATCTAGCAAAACATCGTTGCTTCGGCATTTGTGGAGCAGGTATGGACTTCACAAATGTTGCCCAAGCAGGATAAATTCCACATGTCAAGTAATACGGGGTTTCGTATTCTCTACCGCCGATCTTGAACTTCACATCTGGGGCGAAGCCTTTTACTGCTTGGGAGAATAATGTAGACCTATTGAGCACTTTGATGTCGTTGTTGGAGCCCGGTGTCCCGAAGAAAGAGTGACAAATCCAAAGGTCTTGGGATGCTACGGCTTCGAGCATGATTGTGGGGACGTTCTCGTGGTCTCTACTTGCGAACTGTGCAGCCCATGCCACATGACAGTTCTTCCAATCCAAGTGCATGCAGTCAAAACTCCCTATCATCCCCAGAAAGTCGCGCTCTTCGTTGATTTGCAACAACCGTCTTGTATCTTCCACGGTCGGGCGTCGTAGATAGGTTCGCCCGTAAACCTTGATGACGTCAATGCAAAACTTCTTCAGGCAGTCCAACGCAGCGGTCTCCGCCATTCGCAAGTACTCGTCGCAGGCATCGGCTGGACTTCCATAACAGAGCTTGTCACGTCCCAAATTCAGCGAACCGAACTCGGGACGCGAACATTTAAAAACATAAAAACACTTGAACCTGTTTTGAATAAAAGCTTTGACATTTCCATTTACTTCTCAAAATAATAGTATTTACAATACAAAAACGCCCAACAAGTGGACAAGGTACAATATCCGTCACTAGACTCAACAAAAGTGAAGACCAGACTCCGCTCCGAGCTCCACAAGCTTCAAGAGCTCACCTAGTCCGTCCGGTGATCAGTACCTGTAGGAAAAGCAGCTAGGGGTGAGCGCTCGCTCACCTCCACGGATAACAGACTGACTATGGCATAATTAGTAGGTAAAGCCAGTAACACCAAAACCAAAACCAACATCAACACCGGGACTACCGTCCCCAACTCAAGTACTCAACTGAACCACAACCCGTTACCTTCCACAACAGACTCAACCTCAAACTCGCAAAGTAAAACAAACACAACCAACAATGACCTTCCCCAAAGACACGAACAGGGATCAGGCTAGCCGAAGAATGCTCAGAACCTGCCGAGCCTCGTACACAGATCAGGCCAGCCGAAGAATGCTCGTAACCTGCCGGGACCCGGTCACGGATCAGGCTAGCCAAAGAATGCTCATAACCTTTCGGGATCCGGACATGGAACAGGCTAGCCAAAGAATGCTCAGAACCTGTCGAGGCTCGAGTTTGGTCAGGCCAACCGAAGAATGCTCGTAACCTGCCAAAATCCACACCACTCCCCGACACACAGTCGGGTCGGGCAAACACAACCACAAACACAAGCAAGTTCAACAAACAAGCACTCAGGGCCACTCAAGACACCTCAACAGTCAAGACTCGGGTTTATCAACCCCACGGGCCATCATGGCCTCCCAAGACACAACCATAAATACACGGGCTCTCATGGCCACCCAAACACCAAAATAAATAACACGGCTCTCATGGCCACCCAAACACCAAATTAAATAACACGGGCTCTCATGGCCACCCAAGACAGAAATTAAACAGTCAACCTCCGGGTATGGTCATATGCCTCTAGTAATTCTAATATCGCTAAGTTCTCTATTCCTATGACACTACTAAGTGCACATGCCTTTCCAACAATTACTAAGTTCCCGTAACATGCTTTTCTCCTAAACACTACAATCTCGTATCATGTTTTTCTAATATTTAAATAAACCTAAACAACCCACGACACCCCGTGTCACATGCAATTCTACTGTTAACTTTCCCTAATCAGGGCCGAGATCCGGCTACTTTTCCCTACCTCGTAAATAATTCCAAAAGCGCTCCAATAACACTCGATGTAAACTCAGTCACTCGCCGAGCTTCCCTTTTCCTCGGTCCGCAGCACGATCTAAAAGAGCACAATTTTAAAGCACTTTTAAACTAGTACGAATAAACCGAAAACTGATAAACTTAACGCCCAAACGTAACCCCGATAAAGTTGATCACTCCCAAACTTCCCAATTACTCGACATTGTCGATAAAGGACCCTTAAAGGCCCGATTCGCCCGACATGGCGAATCTGCCCGGGTTTCGTTAATTGCCTTCCGGGGCTCCAAAAGCCCCCGTTTTCGTTTCTACGGTCTTAGAATATTTCAAGGAACCCAACGCACTTGACGGAATCGAATTCCGACTTCCGAGTCAATTAATTAACGTTTAAAGTTTCTAAAACCCGTTAATTACAATTTCTCCAATTTAATTCCAATTTTCGATTCGGTTTAGGATAAATGGTCCGGGGAACGTTTTAAACTACCCGAACATTAAAACCCGAGCACCCACGTACGTGGGCCCCACCCGGCCCAATGGGCCGAGAGCCCTAGGGTTTCCAAGAGGCTCGGCCACCATGGTGGTGGCCAGCCCTAGGTCCGGCCAGCCACCTCCAATGGTGGCCGGCCACCACCCAAGGTGGCCGGAGCTCCTCCCGAGCTCTCGGTCGCCGGAAAACGTTCAAAAACCCCTCCAAACACCTCCAACAAACCCCCAAACTCACTACAACCCTAACTCATAGTTTATAACCAAACCCTAGCTTTTGAAAAATAAACGAAACGACGATCGGTTTAGGTCTTACCGACGAGGAAGACGAGGGGAAGAGGTTTGCTCTTTGCTTTGAATCGATCCAACGGTTGAATAAACTCCCAAACCCTAGCTTTTAATCTTCTATCTTCTTCTCCTTCTCCTTCTCTCTCTAACTCTCTTCTTCCTTTTTCTAATTTCAACAACTAACTACACTTTTCTTTTCTTTTTTCTTTTTATTTAAGTGTGGCCGGCCACCCCCCTCCCTCACCACTCATTTCCCCCCCAAAACTAACACCACCAAGTGTTGGACAAGTGGAAAGGTGGGCCCCACACCTTTCGGAAAATATCTAGTTGATATTTTCCAATCAGTTTCGCGAAAATCGGACGTTTCGGGCCCCGAACGGGCACTTTTCCCAAGAAATTACGAAACTTGACGGGCTACAAGGAAACGGCTCAACTAAGACCGCTGCGACGACGGCTAAGCTTTTTGGATCCAAAACGGTCCTCGAATGGACCAAAACGTCGCTCGGTTGACTTTTCCAGCGAAAAGTCAACATTTCCCAAATTGATCAGAAAGTTTCCCTGAGTCCCCTGGAACTCATTTTGGTCGATAACGGGGTCATCTTAAGTCCGGTATGACCCTCGGGGTCAATTTAGGTTAAGTTTAATGTCTGTCTTAAAATTTTTAAATTTTCCTGTTTTTCGCAGGTTTGACTGACGTTGACCAGAAGTGGTTATTACAGAGCTGACGAAGTGCTACCGTGCACTTCTGGTGTGGAGTGAAAGAGGCCCTCCCCGTAGCATCCTTGTTGTTACGGAAGTAGGCGTACCGGCCACTCAAACCATCCATGATCCGTATGAACATGTCCCTCGACATCCGAAACCGTCGCTGAAATTGTTGGTCGGTGTACACCGGTTTAGGCGCGAAGTAGTCACGGATCAACCCTTCGTGTGCATCTTCGCGGTTGCGCTCAATCACTCTCCATTTTGGTCTCGGCGCAGACCTTGATCCCTCGGACTCATCAGCATTCCGACCCATTGGTTGTATCGATGCCATAATTTGATCCTCTATTGCTTTTTCTGTTGCCTCCACAAACCTATCCATCGCGGCGTCTATTTCTTCTTCTGTCATTTGCTTCATTTCCTCTAGCGTTGGAAAATTCGCCATCGAAAAAAATAGAAGTAGGAAAAAAAACTATAGGATTTGAAGAAGAATAGAGGAAGAAGAAGCTTGAAACAAGAGAGGAGTAGCGAAATTTGGGTTGGGGTAGATCTGAATTTATAGGAAATTGATGGGCCTTTGGAACTCGGCGTCGCCACGTGTCATGTCGTGAGTGGCCAACCGACTAGTCGTTGGCGCCTGTCACGACCGACTGCATCGTTGTTGGATCCAGACACGACCAACTGACACGACGGCGCTGACACGACCACCTGACACGACGAGTCGTGCCAGCGCGTCGTGTTAGGGTTGTGTCTGCGCCTGACACGACCGACTGCAACGACCCGTTGGAGCTGCTCTTAAAAGCATCTCCAATGACAAACCACTACGCAATGATTTAGAGTAGTGATTTGAGTTATTTTTTATTTTCTCTCTCCTCCAAACCACTACCTTCAACCACTATACCTTCAATGCCAAACCACCAAACTTTGGATTAAACTAATTATTTTGTTAATGTCAAATATTAAAATACATAAACTAATTAAACTACGCACGGTAATTAAACATACGATAAACTAATAATTAAACAACTAATTGTTCCTCAATGCAATGTGCGCACGCCTCACGTTTAGTCCATTTCGGATATTTTTTCTCGTATTCCTTCACGGCCGTTGCATAGATTTCGTTGGGGGATGCTCCTTCTTTGATGTGTTTCCGATATTCCTCATCGAACGCCTTGCATTTTTTGCTAAGACGAAGGAAATGGTCCTTCATCTGTTTCTCCGACCAGCAAGTCCACTTTGAATTGCAGTCCAAGATGTAAGTGTTGCGGAATTTGTGCCAATACTTCTCCCCGACCTCGGTGATGATGAGCCAGGTCAATGTCAGATGCATCTCTTCATCGTCGATCCAAAGGGGATCGGTTGCCCAAGAATATGAGGCCATTGTAGACACGAGAAGAAGTAGAGAATTTTAGAGAGAAAGTTTGAGAGATTTTGAGAGGTGTAAATTGTGAAGGAGGGTTTGGTGGTATTTATAGGAAAAGTTGAGGAGCTTTCGTCGTGGCTGCGACGACGCGGTGCACACTATTCCCCGAGTAGTGTGTGTGCACGAAAACCGAGACAACACAAATTCGAAAAAATTGAAAAACAGAAGAAAAAACGACAACTAATTTATTTGTTCATATTGAAAACCTGGTTACAATTTGTAGGCTACATCAGATAGACGGAAAGCAGTTGGCAAGGCTTTCCATTATCCGTCCACGAGAGGCCCGTTCCTTAGGATTCATTTGCGAGATGTCTTGGTTCTGCATTGCAATCAACATTTGCATGATTTCTTCCTGCATCCTTTCTTTGGTCGCCATGATTTGGGCTTGGTTCGCAGTCATTGCAACTTGACGGTCTCTAAACCCTGAAAGGAATTGCACTGCCTCAGGTGGAACGATCGGGTCCGCCTCCACTTGTTTCCCTTTGCCTCTAGCTTTTTCCTTGGCTTTTTCTTGCCGGTTGGACGCTCCTCCCATAGAAGTGATGTCAATTTGTGCTCGTGTCCGTGCCTGATGTGTAGCTGCAGTTGTCGTCTAACCTTGTATGCTTGCTTGCTTCACTTGCAGCGTCTAGGTCAATGTCAACGTCACAGTGTGGCGTCTTCAGGTTCTTCCACTTTGGTTGCCCCCTCACGATCCTCCAAACATGCTTACAAGAAAACTCTTGCTTCTCCTCCTTCATGTACTCATCTTCAATGGCTTCCATGATGTCAGCTTCGCTTCTCCCACTAACGATATGGTCCTCGAGCCCTGAATATTTTGCGTTCCATTTGCTTACTTTTTTTTATCGGATGCCCGTGGTCCTTGCAATTCTTCCAGTTACAAAATGGCTCGTGTGCTTTCCTCGTTGACTCGAACTCAGCTCCGACCTTTTTCCAGTACATGTCGTTCTTCTGGTTCTTCCCCATGATGTTATCAAGAGAGTTATTGAGCCACACCCTCGCCAGCCATTCCTCCTCCTCGATACTCCATTTCAGCCGTGGCCCTGAACTTGTTGCCTGCGCAGCCTTCTTTCCCTTCTTTTTCGGTTGACTGGCCGGAGCAGATTGGGAAGGTTTCTCGTTTGGGGTTTGCGATTGTGGCCATTGTGAATGTTGGAGTGGGTTGAATTGTGAGGGCATTGAGTGGGTCAGGTTGAGGAGGGAGGAGTAGGATTCGATGTGGCATGTAAGCTCTTCTTCCGTGTGCACCGAGTCCTCGAGGTTGAAGTCGTTCAAGTTGAATTTGATGTTAGAGGGGTCAGCCATTGGGAAAACGATGTGAAAAAATTAGGTTAAAAGGAGAGAAGAATAGAGGAGGGTGTGTAGAAGAGAGGTGTGAATTTTGGTAGGGGTGGTTGTGTATTTATAGGAAATATTATGGTGTTTTTTAATTCAATCGGTGCCACGTGTCGACGTGGTACAGGCGCGTCGACTAGTCATTGGGCCAGCGACGACACGTCGCATCGTGGCAGGATATTGAGGCGACAGCCTGTGATGTCACGCCAAGCCACGACTCCAATGATGGCGCACCGTGGCAGTGAGCCGTGGCATGGCTTACGACGGCACGCAAACCATGACGCAACATCGACCATTGGAGCTGCTTTAAGGAGCAGATTGTGACCCTATGCTCTTTTTACAGAGCACCATCGGAAAAAAAAAATCTAACCTAACTCCATATTTTCTTCAAGATCGGTGCAATTTGTCCAGATAAGTTAGGTTTGACCAAATTAATCAGGGGTTTATTTATCTTATTCCTTCGCATTTGTTTGAAACAAAAAGACAATAGACATTGGACGACGAATGCCAAGGTAAAGATTGACGTCGCAGAGTGGCCCTCCCGTGCAAAACTCATGAAGCTTAGTTGTGCCTTCACCTTTCCTTGCGCCGCAACAATTTCAGTGTATGTGGTTTGAAAGATCTGAGACCTTCGGAATCGATTACGTGTAAAAAAAGATCTGACGGGCTTCCAAAGAAGTTGGAATATGAGCCTCTAGAGGAGACAAAAATATTAGCGCCTAGATAAGAGAGAAGAGCGAGATCACGAAAGAGAAAAAGAAATAAATCAAACAGAAGTCGGGTGCGGCAGAGGTTATGTGTAAGAGAGAAGATGAATGAGTGACAGAAGGGAAGAAGAGAAATAATGCACCTAAAGGAAATTTGGTAATTTTGGAAAAAAGAATATGGCTATGTGTATTCCACATTACTACTTCCCATCCAAAATTTAGTGGAAATGAGTAATGTGTAAAAATTGAGTAGTTCGAGTATCAACCAAGAGAGTTTTATAGCTAGATATAACTAGGTGGAAACGTGTATAGTTAAGTGTAGTCATGTGTAATTCTCCTTAAATTTTAACGAAGTTAGTGACATGGAAACTAAACATTTGCTCAACGTAGTGATTTGTAACATATTGACAGTACAACTTACATGTGCCTTCATCCTTCCTTTTTAAGGCCCATTCTGGGATGCACCTACGGTGAGAGGATGCGACTATTATTAGATTAACGAGATATGTACGATCTTCCTCAAGATTGGACAAACAACTCCGACCATGAGGACGGCCTGCTCTTATGGTGCGCGACGAGGTTAGGTCGTCTGAGCCATGAGATTTAGCGATGCACGAGCAGAAGAGACTCTTGCCAACAAAAGCTCAAAGTATGACTCACAGCTGTTTCGATGTTGTTGAGACAAGGCTCTCGTTCTCGAACTCAGGGTTGGGCCAGGTGACGCCGTTTCGGTGCGAGGGACTTCATCTTTTCCTCCTCTTAATAGTGGTTGTGTTTGATCGGTCGAATTCTTACCCCGTGGCTACCTTAGTAGCAGCTACCTGAGGATGAACCTTGAGTGTACCTGAAGGTTAATGGGAGTGAGATGTTTTCTTAGTATTGTATGTAGATGAATGACTACTTATTGGAAATGGAATCCTTATCTTGAAAAATGTTAAACCAAGGTAAGGGAAATATTTCTCAATTAAAGATTTGAGTAATTCTTCCTATGTATTAGGCATCAAAATCTATAGGGATAGATCCATAAAACTTCTTGACCTAAGTCAAGGCACTTACATTGTTAAAGTGTTAAACATGTTTAGTATGCAAGACTCTAAGAGAGGATTCTTAACAATGTCCCATGGCACTAGTCTTAGCAAGACTCAGTGTCATATAACACATGATGAGAGAGACCGCATAAGATCTCATAGGTCTTTGTTATTTGATCTATTATGTATTCAACGTTGTGTACTAGACATGATGTCTCGTATGTTTTAAGTGCCACGAGTATATACCAGTTGGATGCAAGTGAATATCACTAGAGAGTAGTTAAAAACATCCTTAAATACTTGAGAAGGGCTAAAATGTCTTTTTACTGTAGGTAGGTCAAGAGATGAGTTGATTCTAAATATTTACACGGATGCTAGTTTCCAAACCGGTGTGGATGATTTTCAATCACAACCTGATAGCGTGTTTTGTTTGAATAAGGGAACATTTACCTGGAAGAGCTCACATCAAGACATTGTTGTTGATTCTACAATATAAGTTGAAAACATAGTTGCATCTAATGCAATAAGGAAAGTTGTTTAGATAAAAAGAGCATAGCCGAATTAGGCGTTGTTCTTAGTATATCGGATTTGATCAACTTAAGTTGTGATAACAATCGAGTGATAGAAAAAGCTAATGATTCAAGAGCGCATTAGAGATCCAAAAATATTCAAAGACGCTATCACCACATTCGAGAAATAGTTGATAGAGAAGACATGAAAATATACAGAGTACCTACTAATGATAATGTAGATGATCCTCTAACTAAGACTTTTTCATAACCTAAGCATGAAAGTCATGTTAGGTCTACGGGTATTACATGTAATATAGATTGGACCTAGTGCAAGTGGGGGACTATTGGTTATATGTCCCACATCAATCTTACTTGTATTGCATTATCATTTCTTATTAATAAAATGACACCTTTATTTTCATTCTGTGTAATGATGATTACCATAATAATTGATTCTCTCTAAGACCATCTAGTATATAACTTGATAATAAAACTATTAGATGTATAAAGAGTATTATGCGTATATCCATGGTCTTATCGATATACTAAGACCAGTAAGATACTGACCGATGATCATGTTTTACTGATCATGTATATAAGATATGAAGTTAAATCATAGATTTTAATTAGCGAGGTCCGAGATTTTCCATGCATTCGCCATGATGTCTATCAAGAAAAGTTAGAAGAACGACTTGGACGAGATGACCTTAGTCGCTGCCTCGAAGTCTTAGGAAAACCCCTTCCTCTTATATATGTCGCCGGTATCATGACCTTCTTAATGGAGTTGGCGCCCATGCGGGGGTTAAGGTCGTTCATCCGTTTCCTACCCATCGATCGGCCGTCTAAATCTAGCCTTGCCTTCACTCCCCCTATGTTGTGAACTCCAGAGTCAAAGAAGATAAGGCATATGTCAGTGGTACCAGTCCTATTTCCTGCATGTGTGTAGAGGAGACCCTTAGAGGAGCCTCTGTGCCTACCTTCAGGCGTTGGGGAGTTCCAGGCACCGGTGAAGGCGGCGCTGAGGAGAAGCCCTATGTCGAGGAAGCCGCCCGTGATGCGGTAGCAGCTTGCCTACTCGTCGTCGTGCGTTGTCGGAAGCCCTGACCCGACGTCGCTGTTATAGAGGGTTTTTTTTGTCCTAAAAATAAATTAAATGGGGTAGGTACACGGGGTATAACATAATATCGCGTATGTATGTGGGAACAAAAGACACGACAAGTCAATTTTTGAGACAAAAAAACAACTGAAGTTCGTTTTTAGAATTATCTCTTAATTTTAAGAATAATTTTTACTATAATTTAAACATTTTTAATAGGATGATCGATTATAGATGGTATCAACCGATAAATGTTTCAAGATTTAGCCACCAGGAAAAAGAACTTAAGTCGTGCAAAAAACACGTAATACAAGACAACTCTATCAATCTCTAAGAAAAACTTAAAAATACTATTAATTGTGTAAGTAATTACAATTAACTCACATCATGTTGGATTAATAGAGTTTAAGACTATTTAACGGGGAAAAAGTCTCAGAAACTTCAGTTTATGGTTTCCCTCCTCTCTTTTCCATAGCCCCTTTTTTTCTCCCTTACTTTCGAGATCCAAACCCACCATGGCTCCATCATCTTCCTCGGCGTCATCATCTCATAGCCGCATGCCTAGCTTGATCACGGCGTCGCTTGAACCAGTCCAGACAGGATTCTTTCCACCGCATCCAAGAACGGGCCTTCCTTCGTCGTTGGCGCCGCCGTCACCAGCGAACCTTCCATTATCGCTGACGTCGCCATCATCAGCGAACTGATCGCAGCCAGCTTGGGTTCTCCGATGGCCTCCGGTCCTGGACCAGTCACCGGCGCCACACGACCGATTCTCGTCAAAACGTTGGGAACAGAATCCTCTGGCACCGTCGATACTATTGGATCTGAATGCACCCCTGACTCCTCTCCCACCGCCGACCATGCATGCATCGTCGGATCTAAACGCCCCTACCCTCGATTTTTTCTCTAGCCATTTGGGTGGATTCTCCATCGTGGACAAAGAAGACGAGGACGCGATCGTAGTGGTCCCTTAGGAAGCGGAGGTGAAGTGCCTCATTAAAGAGGATGGCGAAGATCAGCAGGCGAAGGCTCAACAGCAGCCTCGCCAAGGAGAATGAGAGGACCAGGAGAGGGGGGAAGGTCGGGAGACGGCCTATCCTCCAAGACCCGAGGCGGCCGGTGTTGGGAAGTCTCGGGAAAGCAAGCAGAACAAGCAAGATCCTATTTACTTTTGTTGCTTTTATTCTATTGGTTGTTTTCAATACTGCTTTGGACTTTGATTTATTAAGTTTACTTTCCGTACTTTCAGTTTTTATGATCGGTTTGATCGTAGGAATTTTATCTTTGTCTAGGATATTAAATAGACTGTTTCTACGAGTTCAGAATATTGGGTGTCTTACGGGAGGTCCGGATTTTATTTTGTTCTCATGACTTTAGGCTGCCATTTGTACTGGTCCACACGCATTAACCTAATACAATCCATCGATTTGTCTTTCAAAATAAAAGGTGTAAGTAATTGAACTGCTATGTTATCATGTACCATGGTGATCACTGGTCTAAGCTTATGTCATTTTCATGAGGGTTTGCGTATCCAAGTGGCCACATGATACACATAGATAGCGATCCAATAATTGACACATTTGGATTGGATTATTGAGATGAGAATTATTCTCACTTTATTCACATTTGTATATTTTGTTTTATACAAATCGGTGTTATAAAGTTGAAAATGAATTATTAATTGTTTAAATTGACACTATTCCAGTCTCCAGAACACTGTTTGGAAATCCAACGCTAATCGTGTGGTAAAATTATTATTCCACGTATGTGATTTTAAATTAATCTCTTAGACTAGTTTCCTTTTATAGAAGAAGGAAGAAGGATCTCAAAAGTTTAAAGTTAAGTGAATCGCATCCGAAAAGTGAGGAGATTAGATAGCAACATTTATTATCTCAACCTGACGAAAATTGACCATTAACTGTTTACATTTCTCATGTGAAATACACTATTGCCCTCAACAACACCACACGTAATTGTTACTAACATTTATGAATAAATATGCTTAACTGGCTCACCTCTTAATCGTATTCTATGATCATTTTAGTCACTAAATTTTAAATAAGATGAATGGGACTCCAAACCAAGGAAATACATGTGAGATGTGTAACAATGTCGTTTTTTATGTCCATGAAAAAAACTAATTATTATCATTTCAATTAGTTCTAGTAAGTGGAACTGATGGATAATAAAAACCTCGCTGATCAAAAAAAAAAAGCGGTGATGTCATATTTTTTTGAGAAAAAAAATCTTATATTATTAATAAAAAAAACTGGTAACATTGGTCTTTTATTTTTTGAGCGAAAGGTGCAATATTATTGTTCAATTACGATTACATAAATGTGCATCAAGAAACAAGCTCTTCGATCACTGAGAGAGGGTCATAATTGATGAACAATGGTTCTCTGACCCTTTTAGTACCATAACCGCCACAGACGGTGTTTTGATGCCTCAGGGACAATGATAGAAGACAAGTGGGGAGACTAGAAGACCGGAGATCCAGAGGGACCTTGACGGTAAAAATGATGGGGGGAGGCAGCGCATTATACAAGGATCCCTCCCAGGTCCAGTCCCTACTGCACGTAGTACCACTCATTCCTCCTGGCGGGGTTGCTTCCCCGCCCTGAATTGATCCTCCCGAGGGACCCCATCTGCCGCCCGTTTCAGAGTACCCTGGCTTACCCCGACGCCCGCAGGTTCAGAACTCCCAACTTCCTTTGCACCCAAGTCTTCACACGCGGACACGTCCCCATTCCTCGAAATCGGTAGCGGCATTAGCAGTACTGGGGAAGCAGGGGACTGAGGCCGGATTCTCCCCAGCCGAGGGGGTGTGGGGGGCCCGAGGGACCGCTTTCACTCCAGAGCAGAATCCAGTCGTGGTGCCGAAGAAACCCTAGGAAGGGTCGGGGTGTCATCGAGGATTGGTGGAACACTAGGTAGGTTCAGGATAACACCGAAGGTCGATGAAACCCTAGAATCCTCGCCGCCAACGAGTAAGGCCAGAGCAAGGTAGTGACTGATGGGGGAGGACGGGAGGCTGGGTGCAGGAGCCGTCTCGCCAGGGTTTGGGGGAGGTAAGACCAAAGGGCCATTACTTGGGGAAGAAGGTATCCTAGGACGACACAGAGGCCTCCCCCACTTCGGGTTAGCATCCGATACCGGAGAAGTCGATCTGAGAGTGAAACCTCCCTCCGAGATCGTTCCTAGAGGCGGGGGGGGGGGGGGGGTCGCAGAGAGTGGCCCAGCCTGGGTAGGCTTGGGTTTACGCCGACGACGCCCCTTGTCCTCAACAGCCGAAGCAGGTTGCCAAAAGGAATGAAGAGGGAGGAGAGATCCACCAGCAAGGACAACGGCTTCCATCACAGACATCGTGACTACAGCGGGTGCAGCGACGAAGGGAGAGGGAGAGAGCACCATAAGCGAGAGGACCTGCCGATCAGTCGAGGCAGGAAGGCCAGATAGAACCGACGGAGAAGGACAAGGAGGTCTGGCGATAAGAATAGGGGTCACCGAGACCACCAGAGGACCAGAGAAGGGAAGATGCATAGAGGGTTGGGGAAAAGCCAGCCACTCCCACCCGTATGTAAACCCCGCACCAGGCGTGGTCTGCGAGGTCATCTGGATGGGACAGGCGAACACGGGGACGGCAAAGTAGACCACCCCTGGCGGTGCAGTAATAGCAGCGGCAGACGAAATCTCCATAACGACAAGGAGGTCGTCAGGGCTAGGGCTAGGGTAGGCTCTCAAGCCGAGAGAGATTTATTTAATTATTGTTAGTATTAACATTGGTCTTTTATTCATAAGCTTTAAAACAGTTGTCGGAGGTAGATTCGGCTTTGGAATTAGAACATAAATTGAAAAGCATAACCAACTGAAGAAAATTTTGTCTAGGATGGTGCGTAAACGTTGTTTGATCCTATAAAGAGGACTCGTTTATCATGAGAAGTGTGATCGAACAGATGTCTCAACAGAATGTGGAGGAATCCTGGCTAGATTCAGGGTCCCTTTTCTCTATAAGGCTCTGAATCTCTGCTCACCAAGAGAAAGAGGAGCGGAATCAGGGAGTGGGACGTTCTTTCTCAATTGTGTCCCGCAAACTTTTATGTGATTAAACCTTACAAAAAACAGAAAAAATAAAAGAGAACCACATGATAATCATGACGACCCGAAATCGGGAGCAAGATTAAGGGGGGCATTAGTGGAGACCAAGGCGGTGGATATTTTGATGGAGCATTTAAGACGGTAAGGGCTAATCAAGAGAAGGGATCCAAGGTGGCGGGGCTAGGGTTAGTGGGAACACTGGTGAGAAGATCGACGAAAAGAAAGAGCTCGTCTGTCGTTTCACCGTCGAAACGAAAGAATGACGATGGGGAGAAGAGAACCTTGTCAACCATTGCGATCGCATAATGGACACGATACTCTGACTAGGAGAATCATCGTTGACAACAAGAAGGATCCAACAGCTAGATGATTAGCAGCGACAGCTAGGTAATCCTAGCAGACACTCGAGAGATTTTCTTTCCAGATTGTGTCAAAGTTATTATTTAGTATAAGATAAACAAGTTATTGTTTTCGGTTACTTAGAAGTTACATCAGCTAATCATTTTTTAACAATTTTAAAAAGGTAATGTATTAATTTGACTTGTTTTTCAATGTTATTTCTTACGTGTAGTTTAGGGGTTAAATTAATAATTTAAATACAAATATCTAACCATTAATATTATTATATATTGTACAGCTATAAAGTTTTTTATCTAACAAATTACAAATGTAATATTTTGTATTTTTAAATACATATAAAAATCTTCATTTACACAAGAATTCAATTAATATCATCATGTTGTGATAAGTGGTTCAACAACGCTCTCTCTAAACCCTAGGTTTGATAGCTCTTTCTCTCTTTTGCCGCAAAAGCGCGGCCATGGTTATGGTCATGCCTTTACTATGGTCTTGCTCCTCTCTTCCGTGAATACTCTCTGCTCCTGGCTTATGTCCGGCACCACGGTGTTGGCTCCCCTCCGCCACCAACATCGTGTCTCTCGGCTTATGTCCGGCTCCTCTCTCCTTCCAAATGTCCGGCCTCCTCCTTGGCTTCCATCGGCGCCCCTGCATCCACCGGGATATCTGAAGTTGCTGCAGCCGCCACCTCGGAAGTCCCCGCCTCCGTCTCTACAACCGCCACACACTCCTCCCTCGCCTCCACCACCGTACCCTCTACCCATAGGTCCCTGTCTGTCCTCCACCACTGACGACCACAGGTTCGGTTTTACAACAGAAGAAGAGCGTCGCCCTCGGGCGACCTAGCGGTATTCAGGCCCTACCTTGAGCAGTGTTTCGTCAGTCGTCTTTACTTTTATGTTTCTTAGGATTTGGTTGTTAGTTCAATATTGTTTTATTTTGGTTTACCTTAGTTATTTCAATATTGTTCTAGTTCAGTTGATTTGGTTGTTAGTTGTAAGTCGCCTTTATGGAAATTCAACAGAACGTCTTAGACGCTTTTCAGTAGATATGGTTATTGTGTTTGTCCCGTCAGGGCTCTCAGGCATGTACTAACTCTCTTAATGGAATATATCGCACGTTTACTCAAAAAAAATCTTCATTTACCGAAATAAATAAGAACAAAGAAAAGTTAACGTTGCAAACAATAAGGAGAAAAACTCCTCACTTCTGTCGAGACCTCCCTCCTCGCTTCTGTTGAGACCTAACCCTAACCCTAGCTCATGGAGTTAGCCCCTATTCCCGCCGCGTCCGCCATGCAGAGCTCCATGGAGATCATGTCGGTGGTGTGGTCCTCCCGTGTTCCCTTGTCGGCGGCCTCACGCCAATCCTCATCCACTTCTGTCCCCATGCCGAGCTCTCCAGAGATCGCACCGGCTACAGGATCGTCTACCTCTCCCCCGAGCGTGATAGTGATCTCATCGGACACCTCATCTTCTTCATTCCCGTCATCTTCTCCATCGCCGCTGCACCGCTCTCATCCGTCCTTTCCACCCTCGCCGTCCTCTCCATGGTGGTAGCACCGTCGACGCTCGGCTATGGAGGTGGTACCCTTTCGGGAGTGGTTGGGTAGGGCGATCTTCCCACCACGCCGTGGTTTTGCGCGGGGGCGACCGTGGGAGCCTATCCCCTGTACTGGTGGTCTCTCTTTCACTCTGAGGCCATGGTTCAAGGATGTTGTGACCCATGACCTTGCTCTGGGTCGGCGAAGGATGCGAGGACAGCCCGGTGATCGGGTGGGCTTTTGTCGATCTCCAGTCCGCCCTAGGGTTTTGGGGGGCTGGCCCGAGATTCCAATCCAATCGTCTAACGGGTTCTCCTCGACCACCCGGGTATTTCGATCTCATCGGGCCTTTGTCCCGGTGAGGGGGGATCGTTCCTCGGGATGGCCGGATTCTTCAGCTGGTGTTCGGGGACAGGGCGATGGTGGCTTTCGGCGAGCTCTTCTGGTAGAGCCCTTGGCGTACTATGACCCTGCATGGAATATCCAGACGGGGTTGGGGGTAGGACCTCGGCCTTGGCCAGGACATCCGTTTTCCGCGGGGCCATGGTGGTACGGAGTTGATAGGTCTGGTGGTCGGTCGACCACCTTTGTTTCTGGATCCTTTACCTAAGGTTGGATGGTGTCATGGAGTGGGTGACGGTGTATCCATGTAGCCGTTGCCTAATCTGGGGCCTGGTCCTCTATGGGCAGTGGATCCCTTGGGGTGCTTTGTACACAAACATATCCAAGGGATGTTAGTTTGGGATCAGTCGATGCTTGCCCCGCTGGCTAGGGTCTCGGGACCTGGTGGAGGATTCGGGGTAGGGGTTGGGCACCAACCGGCGCTCATCTTGCTGCAGTTCACAGGCCCACTATTGGGGTAGGCTATCTAAACCAGCAAGCTATGGAGGTTTGGGGGGACATCAAACAACATGACAAGCGAGGGTTGGGTACCAGCCTCACCGGTCCACATGAGTCCCCAGGCCGGTCTCGGAGGCAGGAAGGAGTCTCTAGGGATGGCCCATCAACCTTCCTCCACTGACGGTCATAGGTTCGGTTGCACCAACGAAGTAGAGTGTCACCCTTGGGTGACCCAACGATTTCTAGACCCCACCTTGAGCAGTGATCGTCAACGGATTTTATTTGCCCTGCTTTTCAGTTTATCGTTGTTAGTTTTGATTGCTTGTTTGTCTATTATTCTAGTTATTTTTGTTTGGTTATCACCTTTAGTCGCCACTATGGCACATCAGCAACACGTCTCTGACGTGGAGGTAGTTACAGAGTTTCTCTGTTTACCCCAGCTGGGGGTTTAAGCATGTATTGACTCTTTTAATGGAATGAAGTATCAGTTTACTCAAAAAAAAGTTAACGTTTCAAAAAAAATAACAAAGAAATGTGATAAAGAAAATCATGATTAACTTGGGGAAAGCTTATGAAAAAAACTTTCTCTCTCTCTCTCTCGTTGAGAATTTCGCCCTAGCCCTAACCTTAGCCATGCTATGATGCTCCTTCCTATCATCGCCGCTGCCATGCACCCTGCCTAGTCACCACATGGGGCTGAGTTTGTCGGTCGCGCCACCCTGGTGTCACCTTGTCCCATCCGATCGCCTCCCTCCCAGACCACCCTTGGTGTGGGGGATAAATATCGGTGGGGATGACTGCCTTCGCTCCCTCCTTCTCCTCCTATCTTCATCGCTTTGGCCCAGTCCTATCCTCCTGAGGTCTTGCTAGCTTCATTACCTTCGATGGTGTTATCAGGGGGGCTCTCTGGTCCGCGTTACGGTGACCTAGTACGGCGCCCTTGGGTACCTTCTCCTCTACGCTGTGGGGTGGTCCCGCCCTACCAAAACCCTAGACCGCCTGCCCGGGCTAACTATGACCTTGCATTAGTGCGAAGAGGTGGACGACGTTAGGTCTGGGTTTCTGAGTTTTGCTCCTCCTCGAAACCTGGGTGGGGGGATTGCTAGGGATGTTACGGTGTGCTCGACGTCCTTCGGGTCCACGACGGTACAGGTTCGGTCCCAGTGCGTGTTCCGTGATGCTTATGGGTGGAGGAAGAGGACGGTGGAGGCTTCGTCCACGTTTGTTTGGCGAGGATGGGCACGGAGGCAGGCTCGGGTCTGGATACCCTACGGTGGGGGGGGGGGGGGGGGGGTTCCTGGGCCCGGGCGTGGGACCAGGCGGGAGTTATATCCGTCCTCTCCGGATTATATGGAGCTGACCTCACCTAGGGCCGCAGAGATGGCGTTGCCCTAAATGGGTATCTACAAGACGACATTGCAATGACCAGGATTCTGGGGGGAGCTAGCCCCCGCCCGCTGACATTGGACCTGAGTCCTAAGGCACGGTTGTCTAGAGGACGAGGTGCCCGCGTGACAATGAACCCAAGACCTAACTCGGGACCCCGTTTTGCTACCTGGGGAACCAGCCAACCACCTGCGATAAGCCTCCCTGAGTGGTCCGCCCAAAACCCTCCGGCTTTTGTACATGCAAATATTTGACTAGAGTGGGGTGATGATCAACTCTCTGCTGATTCGGTTGCTGATCCCCTACTCTGGGAGCGTGGTGGGTTTGGAGGTGGAGGACGCGCACATCCAGGGGCGCGATGTGTTGAAGTTCCAGCGGCCATTACCCTTGGGAGCGCAGTTGATAGAGCACAGAAGAGGATGGCACCAGCTCCTATGTGGGGAGTCAAGTTACAGGCGGGGAAGAAGCCCCACCGGGAGGAATGATATACGGCCTCAACATCGAGGACTGACCCTAGGAGGATTCCCCATACGATGCTTTGTTTCCCATCATCGCCACTATTGAGCTCTTAGAGTTCCGGTACCCCGATCCCCCCCTCGTATTCTGCCTTTGCCCGTGGGGCATCAAAATACCCTCTGTGACGGTTCTGGTATTAAAAGAATCTATGAACCATTGTTCATTCATACTGACCTTTTGTGGTCAAGGAGCATGTTCCTCGAGGCACATCAATGTAATCGATTTTAAAAAGTTATAATATTGCACCTTTCGCTCAAAAAGAAAGAAAGGTGATAAAGCAAGTAAAATCTCAAGAAATACAAAAAAATCTTAGTCTCGACCACGGGGAAATGTAAGAGCGTGTATATCGCATGCGTTTCACGACTATGATTCACTAGAAAATGAATCATGAACTGTGAGCCGCGTGATGTGAAGCGCGTCTAGTTCGATTCTGATTCACTATATAGTGAATCGAAGTCGCAAGCCGCGATTCACGGTTCATAATCGTGATTCGGAATTGGACGACTCGCAAACCACAACGGACTAGTTGAAAGCTGCTACGTTGCAACTAGTATGGCACAAAAGAGTCGTTGTGTCTGCCAACGGCTCTCAATGGTAAGTTTTTCTTATAGATTAAAATTAATAATTTTTACCATTTATAAATACCACCCAATCCCTTTCATCAACCCACTAACAATTTCTCTTATTCTCAAAAAATTCTCTCTAAAATTACACTTCCCACAAAGTTCGCATTCCGATCATTTGTTTGTTCGAGTTATGGATGATTCAAAAGCCCACGTTCGTGAAATGGTGGCACAAATCTGGTGAAGAGCGGAGTATGAATGAACAAGAATGCAACCACAGTTTGACGCAATGAGGCGAAGACTCAAAAGCGGGGAAACTTCCCGAAGAGAGATTAACAAAGATCGTGTCGAAGGCTCGGAAAGACTAATGTAGGATATAGGGCCGAGATGTTTAGGTGTCGAGTATGAGCCGACCACTTTTTATTCGAGTGATGGAAAAGGTAGCGGAGCATGACGATTACTTCGTTCACAAGCCGGACACTTTCGGACGCATGAGGTTATCAACACACCAAAAATGCACCGCCTCAATACGAATGCTAGCGTGTGGTGCTCAGCCGATTCGTTGGGCGAATCCTTACGACTTGGGGTAAGTACCATACTATAATGTGTGCGAAGGTTTTGCAAGACCGTTGTTGAGATTTTTATGGAGGAGTAGGAGCATAAACCAAATGCAGAGGACTTGGCCTGATTATTGGAATCAACATATAGGAGAGGGTTCCTCGACATGATGGAGAGTCTTGACTACATACATTGACAGTGGAAGAATTTCCCAACCGCGTTGCAAGGAGTCTTTGGCCGGGGGTGGGGTCACAACGGGTGCCCAACCTTAATGCTAGAAGTTTTAGCGTCCCGTGATTTGTGGATTTGGCATGCGTTTTTTGGAATGTTGGGCTTGAACAATGACATCAACATGCTAAACGTTGGACACTTATTCAAAGACGGTCTTTCTGGTCGTGACTATGTTGTGGAGTACGAAATCAACGGGACTCGATACGACCGACCTTATTATTTGGTTGACGAAACTTACCCAACAAGTAGTCAGTTTGTGAAGCCGATTTGACATCCCATCGAATGCAAACATAAATTGTTTGCTAAAGTCCAAGAAGGTGCTTGGAAAGATATTGAACGAGATTTTGGAGTTCTTCAAGCACGGTGGCACATAATTTCCCGACCCACTCGTGTTTGGGACAAGAGAATGTTGGCTGATATCATGCATACTTGTATCATTCTACACAACATGATTGTATAGGATGAATGCGACCGGTACGAATAATGAGCTGGAAAATGATATTACGAGGCCCCTCCAGACATACCTGATTGGATACCACCTGAACGATGACACTATGGATGACCCTTATCCTACCAAAAATACTTGACCGTTCGAACAGAAGTCGGAAATGATAACACCCACCGACAAATTCTAGCTGACCTTATTGAGCACATATGTGATCGCTTTGGAACAAATTACGAAAAAGATGATTAACTTTATGTATTTCTTTTTTAATAAAATAATAATTAAGTTTATGCACACATAATATTTTATTTATTTATTGAGTTGAATATTTTTTTTTTATGAAATATTGTATTAGTCATTTTTCAACATTATTTAATGTTTTAATTCAGTATTTAATAAATTCAACAAAACAGTATTAATTATCTAATCAGTAGACAAGAATCCCTAATAAAAATCCATGACGTAGAAATCAACATATTTAAGTCAAAAGTTCCACTATAGGAGTTTATATTTATTAATAGTGAATCCAAACCTTCGTAGAGTTACCCCAACAATGTACATGCTCCAACTAAATGATGTAATTTCTTGTCGCTTTAACAGGACAAGTATTATTAGACCGACGATGTAATAAATGAGTGTTTGGGGACACGGCTAAAGCATGGAGAACAAAGGGTTTGATCACTGAACCTTTAGATGATAACACTTTCAAAATTTTAGCCCCGAACGAGCATACGGGTTAGAAAATCAAGAACATGGACCCACGTCGGGGTTACCACAGTCATTTTATAAAGGGGTAATTCCATCTCAGTACCCTAAAACTTTCATATTTCATTTAGAATACCCTAAATATTTTTTGTATCACCTCAGTACCCTAAACTTTTATTAATTCATTTAGAATACACTAAATATTTTGTGTCACCTCAATACCATAAGCTTTCATTAATTTCATTTTAGTACCCACTGTTAACTTTCCATCCAAAACAAGTAAAATGACTATAATACTCTTCACTAACAACCAAATGTAGGGTAAAGTTAACAATGAGTACTAAAATGGAACTAATAAAAGTTTAGGATACTAAAGTGACACAAAAAAGATTCAGGGTACTCTAAATGAGTTAATGAAAGTTTAGAGTGAGGTGCCACAAAAAAGATTTAGGACACTCTAAATGAATATAAAAAAATTTAGGGACTAAGATGGAATCATCCTTTTATAAATCATCGGTGGCTCTCACGAATTTCCATCCATCTGACAATCATAAGGACCTAGATTTTACATATACTTTACTCTAGGTACGTGTCTCAAATTTACCTTTCATAAGGACCTAGATTTTACATATACTTTACTCTAGGTACGTGTCTCAAATTTACCTTTCAGAAGGGTGGCGTGAGGTGTGACAAAATGATCATCGATCATTTGGAAAGTGCTTAATAGTATATTGTGATAATAATGACAGAGCTTGGGAAAATATATGCATAGTAAAGCCAAAATGGAGGTTCGAAATCCACTAAGGCGATCTATAAAGCTAATACAAGGTAACATGAGGGAACCGATAATAGTTACATTGACATATGAAAAAAAAGGGTTTGATTTCTGTTTATAATATGAAAAATTGGGACATGTGATAAAAAAAATGTTATGAGCTAAGAGTATTTACGGTGGCAAACCACTATTTTTTTATCAGAGAGAAATATAGTGATAAACCACTAACTAGTGGTTAGAACATTTTTTTCACTTTCTCTCTGTCAAATCACTAGTTGTTACCATTAGCTCTGTGGTGGTAACCACCTCGGGTAATCAGACGGGCTCAGGTTCGGTTGTGGGTCGGGTTCGTCTGGGGAGGGTGGCCCGTACTGATGGGGCGTCATACATAGCAGCGGCGGGGGGCCACAAGCACCCCGCCTCCAGGAATGAGTCCGAGGAGGCCCAGGAAGGGGGTGGTCGACTGTGACCCCTTCCTGGCGGATAGATGGCGAGGGTACCATCGACAATCGTTTTCTGTCTCCCCTACCAGTCCGGTGTCAGCAATCCCGCGTTCAGGAGCCCTAACATTATCAGTCAAGGGAGGACGACGCACGCTGACTCACCAGGGGAGATGACGGTCCACCAGTATTCCCCTTTCACTCGGCTTGCTCGCCCAATGCCATTTGGTAGACGTATGCTGTATCGGTATTCATGGATTGTCTGAATGCTACCGCAGATTCCCCCTTCAACCGCCCCTATACATCGAGCAACTTTTAGATTTCTGTTATTGCTTTATGTTCTTTAGTTGGTTTCTATATTGTACGGTGGGCACAGTTATGTGCTCATCATCCTATTTCTTTTTCCAGTAATAATAGTACCTGTTCTTCTAAAAAAAAAAACTAGTGGTAAGCTATTTTTGCAAATGTAAACAAATATTTTGAAACTCGTACTTTATTAATTTGACGATGTGATATAAATCGTTACATTACATTATTTTAAGGGTAAATTACAAATACTTATCCCTAACTTGTCATATTTAACTGATATCTACTCTCATGTTTTTTTACTGATACATACTCAAATGTTTAATTATATAACAAATAGTCCAAGTCGTCAGTTAAAATGACAAAAATGCCCCAAATTTTCCTAATTGATCATTAGATCCATAGCAGAAGAGGTGTGAATAGTTAAAGTATGAGTGTACGAGAGATATGAATGTGAAAAAGATATATGAATAGTTATTTCCGGATGGGTTGTATTCGTAGGGGTTTAAAAATTGAATTTTAAGAGGTTTGAGAGGAAGAACTATTGTTGCCACAAGCCTGAGATTGCAATTAGTCGTTGCGATTACACAACAACAATGCCATCCATACACATGTCACCGTTTCTTTGTTGGCCATCTCCGACTCAACAACTTAATTCAGCTTGGCTGCGTCTAGCTCCTACATTGTTCCCATTATACCGAGTAATGCGTCGACTGTACCATGCTTACTCCATTTGGCATTTTACACCACTTTACATGTTTTAATGTCACTGACAATTGGCAACCCACCAGACGAGAAGAAAAGATCAGTTGATCATACGGTCTCGAATAATCTTCCCAATTAAGATTTTTGTTCTTAATTAATTTGGACCATAATGACCAGTAATTGACCCCTTCACTACCTCAACCTCAAACCACACCCACAACCAACAAACTCTGGTTACTGTCTCTCTCTCTTCCCTCCATATTTCTATTTATTTTTATTTCTCTCTCCACTATCTCTGTCTCTCTCCCATCTCACCGTGCCGTGCCTCACTGTCGCTCCACCTTCCTCTACCGACGCGGCTCCGAGACGTGTCCTCTAATCTGCGCCGGGCCTGCGTATCGTGCACCACCTCTCCTGCAATGTTGAGGAAACAGTCTTCGTTCTACCTCCCTCTCGCTCTATCCCGCTTCTTCGTTGCCGTCGCCTTCGTCCTATGTTTTCTATCCATTCCTATGCTCTCCCTCGGCGACTCAGATCGTTCCGAGCTCGACGGAGCCGTTGAGTCCAATGCTTCTTCTATCTCCAAGCCCAAAGAAGACAGCTTCGCTGATATGATAGATCGAGCTCTCGAGAAAGAGTTCACTGACACCGAACAAAATGAAGGTTCGCAGATCTGATCTCCCTGTTCCTCTCTCTTTCTTGGGGGTTCAATTCTGTGCTCTTACTATCTCTAGCTTCTAATTAACTGCCTGTGAAGTTTATTTTTCTTTCCTTTTCTTCAACTTTGGATTTATAGCAGAAATTGAATTTTATATGATCGGTTCTACCGAGCTGTACATTCATGCAGGTTGCTACTATACGCATTTATGTTTAAATCTGTAATTTTATTGGAGCTTAGTTATATGATCTGAAGCAGTACAGAAGTTAACATGTGAGACTGAGACGATTCTTTGTTTTTCAGTCATTCTCAAATTTATCCATAAAATTTCAGTTTATGTTGGGCAGAAGATTAGTGAGATTAATGTCCGTTCTTTGCTTTGATGGTCTCATTTGGAAGATTGCAAGTGCATCTCAAATGCAATGTTAATCTCAATTGCATCTTATGATGATTGTAGGGGAATCTATGATCCAAATGGACAGTCAGATAGTAATTCAGAGCATGTTCTACACAGATATATTTGGAATGATAAAATGTGTGAGATTCATACCTTTAGCTTTCCTTTTATTTACTTGCAGTGACTGATCCTGGAAGCTTCAACAACAGTGTAGCTGAACAACAGGTTTTGCAGCTACTTACTTTGTATATCTGACTAATGATGATAATTTTATTTTAATTTTTTAGGATGTTAAGTAGAAGGATATCAATTAAGCTAACAGTTGCAATTGCTCGACAGACATATCGGATAAAAGCTAGACTAAAATATTGCACCTAACGTTAACTAGACCATGATGTTAAGATTTTGTACATAACTATTGTATTCACCTCTTTTTCTCTCATAACATTATTGTTGTTTTGATACAAGTCTTCCCAGTGGACTGTACCAGGCAATGCCACTGAACTTTTTTTTTGTGATCTAGCTTGCATTATGCGCCTGCGTTATTTGGCTGGTGCTATTTCTCAATAGCATTTATACCTGGTGCTTAAGATTTTGTGCAATACATCTCTATGTTCTCGTATTAGCTTTTCCAATTTTGGCATTTAAACTAAGGTGCATCATGTAAAATTTCCCCTAGATGGTCAATAGGGTGCAGATTGCATTTCACATGCCCCCTGTATTTTTTCCATTGATAGTTATATTTTTCAACAATGACCTTGATGTCTATTTGAAGTAATGTTTTCTCTCCACAAACTCCAACTTGATAGTTATGAAACATGATCTTATGAATTCATAATCGATCTAGGAAGGTAAGAAAACTTATAGTATCCAGCAAATGTATTTGAAATTTTTGTTACTTCTGATTCAAAAACTATTTTTTGTCCCAATGCCTATTAATGGATCTTGACTTCTGTATAGTTATTGTTTGTCTTGGCCTAGTGCATCCATAATTAATTCTACTTGACAATGGAAGGTTGTTTAGAGGATTCTGTCTTCCACCAGTCCTATATTTGGTTATCTTTATATACATCCATTTCATCTTGAACTTTTCGCTGAGCCCCTGTTATACATGTTTTGTGTTTTCAGGCTGTTTTGGAAACTGTAGCTAGATTCAAGCCGAAGAAAAATGAGACGAAAGAGGAAAAGTATGTTTCATCCTATAACTTGGCCATCTATTGATGTTATTTTTTCCTCTTGATTTATTCCTTAGAGGAACAGACAGTCACTTATGTTTTTATTTTATTTCATTTTATTTATCATTGTTCTTAAATTGCGTGTGACTTAATTCTTTTGTGGTTTCTGTTCTAGACCATTTCATCTTCATGATGTTTTAAATTGGGATAGTGATAATAGAGGAGACGATACTCCAATGTTGATAGATCGAAGGGTTAGTTTGCTTCATTGTCATTGCATTTCCAGATTTTACAGAATCATCACAAGTTATAAACGTCTGATGATTATGCTACATTTTCAGGATAACGTCTTTATCATATCCAATTTCAAATCGAAATATCCTGTACTGCAGCTTGACTTAAGGTGATTTGTTAATTACTTTTCCCACTCAGCTAGAAAACTATTATGAACTATCCTCAATTACTAAGGTTGTTTTTTCTCATCTCTTTGATTTGTGTAGATTGATATCAGATTTGGTAGTTGTAATTGTTTCTGCAACTTGTGGTGGGATTGCCTTTGCTTGTGCTGGACAACCGGTATGATAACTTTTATCCAAACTTAGTTCTTGGTAAACTGCCATGTTAGGATTCCCTTATGTTCTTTCTTACTCGTGCCAACATTTTGCAGGTTATTACCGGGTATTTATTAGCAGGCTCTGTTATTGGACCTGGGGGATTGAGCTTTGTTAGTGAAATGGTGCAAGTATGTATTTTAGTCTTCTAACATCCATGTTTTCTTAATTTTATTCAATTGCATTAACTTTCTTTTCCGCCGAATGTAGGTAGAGACTGTGGCTCAGTTTGGTGTTATTTTTCTTCTCTTTGCTTTGGGCCTGGAGTTCTCTGCTGCAAAGGTTTCCTAATGTTGATGCATACTTCACTTTTGTAACAATCTGTGCAATGTTCTTGTCTTTAATGCTATACTTGAACCTGAGTTGAACTTTTATCCCTCTCTGATTTTAGCTTCGAGTTGTTCGAGCAGTTGCTGTGCTTGGAGGCTTGCTCCAAATTCTCTTATTTATCTTCTTGTGCGGAATTACAGCTTTGGTATGTCTTCTGACCCTAACAGAAATTATCCGCAAGCTTGTGGTTGCAGAAAGTTTCATGCGTAAGACTATCCTTATGCATGGCTGCATGACACATGAATGGGACTAAAATGATGACATTAAAATGTGGGGTAAAGTTAAGCTGAGGAGCCTTTTATACTTTCTTTTCTTATGTTAATTAAGTTTTTCCATTTATAGTGTGTATGATATCCTCTACTTGATAAAATCCAGTTATACCAATGGTAATAGTGTTTCTCAACATCTAAATTTGGCGTTAATTGTTCTTAAGTAAATTTGTCGGAAGTCTGATAGTAGTTTACAATTGGATAAGGAGTGTGATTTTCTCTCCCATGTTTATTTTTCCTTGTATATCCAAAAAATCTCCGTTGATTGAACTTTTTTAACAGATCCTTATGCTGTGCCCTTCTGTTTAATCTAAACTTCATTCCAATGTCACAACCCTGATGTATGCAACTGGATGATGTTTGTAGTTATGTGGCGGTAAACCTTCTGAAGGGGTATTCGTTGGTGCATTCCTTTCAATGTCTTCAACAGCAGTGGTAAGATTCTATGTGGATCTGCTTTGAGGACACTATCATCGCATCATTTTCACATATGCAACTTCGAAAACCCTTACACCTAACAAAACTGAATTGCGCAGGTATTGAAGTTTTTGATGGAAAAGAATTACACTAATGTACTTCATGGCCAAGTCACCATTGGCACCCTCATTCTGCAGGTGCATGATTTCTTTTAGTTATATTATTTCATGGATGCAACTTGATTTATATATGTTCTTGTTTACTCATTTGTCCACTTACAAAATAGCATGAGTAAGTGCATAAAATGTGTTTCTGAGAAGTTGTTAGCCTACCAGGACTGTACTGTGGGTATACTTTTTGCTCTGCTTCCAGTTATTGGTGGAACATCTGGGGTTTTCCAGGGAGTGTTATCCATGACTAAATTGTAAGTTGAGATTTTGGACTTTTCAATTTCCTTACCTTGCTTCCTAAGTTTGTTTTTGTTTCTCTCTTTCTAAAATGGTCTTCATATAGTCCAAGAATGCACCGAACTTAATTTATTCATTTATGGGTTAAATATCGAAAGTTACTCTTAAGTATTGGTCATGAACACTACACTTCCCAACGTTTCAAAATAAAAAATGCACTACCATAAGTATTGGTCACACGTTAGTAAAAAGGGACGGAATATTCCATTCCGTTAGTCATATGACCTCATGTGTCATTTAATGGATGGTAAAATGACGATTTTACCTTTACTTATTTGACCTTTATACATTTTATAAGGAACATTACCATTGTACCCTCGTTATTGTTTCTTATAAAATGTATAGAGGTCAAATAATGGTCTTCATATAAGGAACATTTTATAAATTGAAGCCTGTCTTAAAATATTATCTCTTATTTTCACTAGGTTGGTTATGTTAGTCACATTTCTGGCTGTTCTGTCGATACTATCCCGTACATGCGTTCCTTGGTTCCTTAAGTTGATGATAAGCTTGTCATCTCAGGTATGAATTTCTGATTTCTCTTCTAAACCTTTGAAAACTTCTATGAAGTTCATTTAACCACGAGTTCCACAAACAGGTGCATTTGTGCCTAAGATATGTCCTTCATGATTTGCTTACTCCCACATTCTTATCTTTGTAGACCAATGAACTCTATCAGTTGGCAACAGTCGCATTCTGCTTGCTTGTAGCTTGGGTTCGTTTCATTCTCTAAAGACTAATTCATGAATAAATATTTTTTTTGCCTACTTGCATTTTCTTTCTTTTCATATGCTAAACATCCATATAGTACCATTTTAGTTGCCAGTAATCCGAGTCCTTAATATTGATTACCTGTTGCTTTCTGACCATATGTTCATCATTAGGTTTACGTAACTTGACCTACTGAATAATGTAATAAGTGGTTGAACTTTACTTTGTAATTTGCTGGATCACCCAAAGATAGGTGAACTATGCACTCAAAAGGACATCGATCTTAGTCTGTTGCTTCCTGAGAACAATTGGGGATGGGGGAGACGATTATGTAAATACAAACAATAGACCATGCGTAATGACACATTAGAGGCAAACATAAGTGCCATTGTTTGTTAATTTGGGTTGGTTGAAGTTATATAACCCCGTGTATATCATTCTCTTGGAAGGCCTTGTGGTCAACTGGTCATGCCCTTTATTCTCACATCAAGCTATGGAGACTAGTAGACCACCTAAAACAAGAGGAAATAAAGGCCCCTTGCTACAAGCTACTAAGAATACAATTACATAGACTCCTAATAGCCTGATCATTCTATTCTGGAAACAAGTGAGTCTAAATGTCATTTCCTTTGTTATATTGGAAATATACCCATGTAATTGATTAAATCAGGTAGGTTTCTTCGCATGAGCTGTGACCTTCATTATTTGCTATGCTTTGCCATCTAAATATTTGTAAAATTGCAGTGTAGTGATAAGTTGGGCTTGAGTTTAGAACTGGGCTCATTTGCTGCTGGAGTGATGATATCAACAACCGATCTAGCTCAACATACACTTGAACAAGTAAGGCTGTATCTTAATGCCATTCTAATGTGAAGAAATTGCAGTAACTTTGTTGTCGTATGGCTAGCAAATGATATTTCTATATATGAGATTCGTTGGTGATTGGTGCTCCTAAGATAAACTAGTTGTGTTTGTTTTCCACCAATTAACCTCTGGTTCTCTGTGCAGATTGAACCCATCCGCAATTTTTTTGCTGCCCTCTTCCTAGCCAGCATTGGAATGCTTATCCATGTCCAGTTTCTGTGGAACCATGTTGATATTTTACTTGCTTCTGTTATTTTAGTTTTCGTAATAAAAACAATCATAATCTCAACAGTTGTCAAGGGATTTGGTTACAACAACAAGACTTCTTTACTTGTAAGCTATTTCCATTTGCTTTCTTCTGAAATTTTATCAAAACATTACTTACCATATTGCTGTTATTTATGTTTATTTGCATCATTGAGCAATCCTGGTTTCTGATGCCTGTCCAGGTCGGAATGTCCTTGGCACAAATTGGGGAATTTGCATTTGTTCTTCTAAGTCGTGCTTCTAATTTCCATCTTGTTGAGGTTAGTGCTATAGTTATAGCTTGGCATGAGTTTCATGATGATGCTTGTGCTTGCTAGTACAACCCTATGGACTTGGTAGAAATGTGTGGGCAATTATAGACTGACTATCAAAGTGAAACTCTTAATTTGTAGGAGAACGTGTACCGCCTGCTCCTTGGAACAACTGCTCTTAGTCTGGTATGAGAATTTATGCTTTTAATTTTATTCGATTTACTTTTTAAAAGAATTAATTATTGCAGTGACATGCGTATTATATCTCAATTTTAAATTCCAGATAGTTCAGATAAATTCCCGATACGACATGTGGTGATAGTATTCATTAGGAATTATCTTTAAGGTCATCTTATTGAGTTTTCCCAAGGAGAAGGGGTTTTTTGACTGGAAAATCAATATGTAAAGAAGGTTACATTTGCCAAGAAGATGACAAGACATAGCAGCATCTCATACTTTTCTAAGGAGTGAGGGTCTAATAATGTTTAGGAGTGTCTTGGATTAGGATCACAATTAACTTTAATTCTGCTGATATGGTAGTTTGTGAATGTTCAATTGTTACTGCTTAAGAATGAACATAGTGTATATTAGCCTACTGCAATCCGATGCGAGTATTACCATTATCATTACGTCCAACAATCCGTCACTGAGAACTGAATGGCTTGAGAAGTGTGAGAATTTGACTAAAAGACTGACTAAAATTTTGAACAATTTAATGCTCAAGCAGCAAGTCTGTAATTTTCTAATAGATAGGATGTTAAGATGGTTGTGAGGTTTCTTCTAGGCTATCTTGTTTATAAGTGTACCTTAATAGACCAATCTTCACAACTCATTCATGAAAAATGGGATTTTTGACTTATCATTGGCAATTCCTCCCTAGGTTTCTTTTACTATTATAGCACTTTTTTATCCTTTGATCTCTTAAGAAGAGTTTCACAGGTAACTACTCCATTTGTTTTCAAACTGATTCCTGCTGTGGTGCACCTTGGAGTGCTGTTACGGTGGTTCCCTCTCGACAGTCCTAATGAGGTAATTGTACATATATATTTCCATCAAACTCTTCTATTCTACGTAGTGTCTTGAATTCGTATCACTTTGCATCACAGAAGAAAGGTATGTGCATGATTGACTTGAACATGCTTTTGACTTCCAGATTGGTCTCAAAGGAGAAATGCTCCGTTCAGACAGTGCTAAACAGCGTATTACCTTGATCGTTCAAGGATCTCATGATTCATGACCATTTAGTACATGAACTGAAATGGGTTTTTATAGTTTCTAACCTGACAAGAACTTCAACTGGCTGTCTCAACCTTGCGAGCAGAAGTTGGATGAATAGCGTATTGTTTTTCCCTGATACAAAGCTCTTCCACTACCATTTGTGCTCGTCTCAGCAAGACCCAACATTTGAGAGCAACCAAGCTATCGATCCCTCAAAGGGAGGTTAATCTAACTGCCAAAAGGACTAACAAGTTTAGGATTCCCCTAAGTTGGAGGTAACCCTTCTAATCCACTGACTAAATTCTTTCCAAATGTAATATAGTTTGTGCTTGTAATTGGAAATGTTTTAATACACGATTTCATTTGATTTTAAATTGTTTGATGTATTTAGCCATCTGCATTCTGCGGATCAATGGGACACAAATTTCTTGATTTTTTTTTTCCAGCTTTTGGCACTATAATTACAAATATTTGACTAATTGTTGTAGGAAAATCCTTCTAATCCAATGACTAATTTGGTTCTAAATGTAATATAGTTCGTTTAGTTCGATTTTAATTTGTTTGATGTATTAAGCCATCCAAGGTTGATTGTTAAACTCTCTGCATGAAGTCTTTTGCACCCTGCCATAAATGCGACAAGAATATCTGACCCTCGTATTGACATTCTTCAAAAATTCTCTTTGTAGGCTGTCTTTGAAAACTGATATGGTCAAGGCAACTGATATAAATCCGAGACTTAATCGTTCATCGAAACAACATGATATCCCATATGCTTTACATTGACATACAAATACACTCCGGTTTGAAGCTTGATCAACTAAACAAAATAACAGTACATCCAAAATCCACACATAGAGACAAAAACAAATTAGGTTCCGAGACTGAAATGAACTAAACGTCGTGGAAGAAGTGGAATGTTAAACCAGATCCAGCGAGCTTTTCTTGGACAAGTTTACGTAGGCGCTCAACCATGGAAGGAGTCAAATAGTTTTGCCAATCTCCGACCTCTCCTTTCCTAAAGAAAGAAGTAGTAGCAAACCTTGATTTCAAAGTCTTGCCCGCCTGGTTCACCTCCAGATCTTTCATAGTCTCAAAACTACACAGCTTTACAATATCTTGAATCATCTCTTGAGTCTCTTCATCGGGAGAAAAAGGACACCCCAAGAACTCGACCATCCTCTTGGTGTGAAGCACAGGGTCCTCTTTGAGATCTTGATACTTGATGAACAACACTCGATCTGGCCTCTCCCTGCTCACCTTCCAGTACTCCAAAGCATGATCCCAGAACGGCCCGTATCGTAGGATTCCTCGACAGAAGAAATCAAAAGCTTGGTGAAACAACTCGGACGCATCGACAGTGTCAGCAGGCTTGTCATGGGGATGAAGGTGAAGCTGGGACTTGGGGAAGTAATGGTAGGAAGAGATGAAGACATCCAAAGGGTTACGACAGAGGTAGATAATCCGACACTTGGAAGAAGAATCTTTGATGATGGAAGGAGGTAACAAGGAATAAGGAGAATGAGTAGCAAAGATTCTTCCATGGCGCTGGCGAGGATCGAGTTGCAACGGAGCCGATGGGTTGAGGCTGTTCAGGTAAAGACCGAGCTCAAAGAAGGGAACGAGGTCATGAGAATTGGAAGCCAGCAAGGGGTGAGACGAGGACGAGGCATCGTAATGGGAGCGGTTGAGGATGGAAAAGGCAAGGGCTTTGAGCCAGGTGGTGCCTGATTTGGTGCCTGACAAGGCATACGGCCCCAGCCAGAAGCCTTGGTATTGGCACAGAGTAACACCATCCCAGTTCCTTACTTGAGCAAGGACCGAACCATCTTTTTCCTTTTCCTCTATCGCCTCTTGCTCCATTGATATATGGGAATAATCAAACATTCCTTCAATTATGTACACCACCATACCATGGGTCCGAATCCAATATTAGGTGGGGTGATAGATTTTATTTGTCAAAAATAATGGTCAAGTGGGAGCAGTTAAGAGACATAAAGACAATTCAATTTCAATCATAAATAATCATCCTAAAACAAAATGACAATGCTACTAGTTATAATACTTGCTCATTGATTTTCACCTGCCGTGGAGGGGCCACTCAGTCACTTGTTTGAGACCAAAAATTACCTGTATTTCTCTAGTACAACAAGTGATACGCATGCTCAACACTGTTGCTCCTCATTATTGAAAGGTTCTTTATACTCAAGTTTGTCATCACTGCCGCATCCTTCCATGGAAGACAACAATTATCATTACTTCCAACATCAAAGGCACAAGAACGTCTCAAGGTTTGACAAAACAACTACTTTCACCCCACCATAAAGCTACTTGATCGATGAATTAGATTTGTCCTCCAAGTTAATAAATCCGGCGACCAAAAACGGATCGACGAATTATCATCGACCAAGTTTCATCGAGCATGAATACCTTAATTTTTTCAAATCCGACAAAAGTCCACGCTTTTCCGAATCTTGGCCTAGTTTTTCATCACGTACGATTTTAAAATCGTAGGTCATGGACTTTAGGCAAAACGTTAAAATCGACCTAAGGCAAAACCGGATCGTGAGGGTCGATGCCTACGTCGTCTAGATCTGGGTCTTGTAGAGTGATGCGTTCACGGTTTCTCAATGCAACAGGTAAATATCATTACGAAGCTATAATCCAGTGTTGTTTTTCTCAGTAGTATTACTAGTCTCTTTTCTTTCATTTCTTGATCTTAATTCGACCTTCACAACAATCAACTATCAATTAAATCTAATCAATTTTTTTTTATCTAGATCTGTATACATACATATCATTCTCTCTCGCTTCTTTCACAAGAAACCCTAGTACAACGTTCCTTTTCCTCGGTCACCGCCGTCGGCGGATCCTGTGACCCCGATCATGGGAATCACAAGCCCTTCTTCCCTTCCCTTTTACTTCTCCCTTCTTATTTTTCCTGATCCTCGGCTTCGAAAGCTCATCGTCATCCTTCAGATCCGACCACAAGGCCATTTGCTCCGACTTCTGACTCGCCTATGATTGGTATCAGTATCGGCCTCAATTCTCGGTGCTCTCTCGGTGAAGCTTCGTTAGATCGTCGGCCTAGTTGCTCTAGTTGCCTGCTTTTCCAATGGAGTAAGAGGTGATCAACTTCAATTCCAGTGAAGGTCAGCTCAACGCAGATCTCTGACACTGTTGTTCTCCTCTGGTTTTTGGTCATGGGTACAGATCGGGTCATTCAGCTGTGGTGTCATAGGACTATCTGGTGTGGTTGGGGTCGAAGACCGCTTCGGACTTAAGATTGCACCAGTGGCAGTACCCTTTTTCTCCAGAGGTCGCCGGGTTTCGAGTTGGTGTTGGCCAGACCCGCTTCTCTAGTGCGTATTAGGTGTTGAATTCTGGGACCGAAGCGAGCATAACCGCCAAGATGTTCCTCATCTCAAATAATCTCGATCCAGGTCTGAATCTTCTTCTTCCTTCATTTTTACTTCGACATTATAGAGGTGTTTCACGTCTGGTGTTGGTCGGTAAATGTTTGTCTGGAGTGAAGGGGTTTCGATCTGGAGCCTGGTTCGGAACTGGGTAGCGGGGGTGGAATTGGCTGTCATGTGGCCGTCAACTATTATACCGACGATGGTTCTAGTGATCCTCTCTCGTCCGCGTGTGAGGAAATGTATGGTGCAGTAACTGCTAAGCTATGGTGTTGCGCTCAAGATTTCCGAGTAGGGTGTTGTTGTTGCCTTGGTCTTTGGGTACCGTCTTGTTCCTACCTTTTTAGGACTTGGATCTGTCTTTTCCAGGGGTCATGTCTGAGGATTTGATGGTTTCTTCGGTGTTGGCAATCAGTTTCTTTTTCTTTGGCTGTGGTTGTGTCGTGATGGTATAGTCTTCTTCCATACGGGTCGTTGGGTTCTTGTGTTGGCCGCCGATAGATTGCCTTGACAGTTGAGATATAACCTTTAATCTTCTATACCACGGGTCCATTCGACGATGGCGACATCGAGAGGAGGTTCATCATCCTTTTCCTCTCTTACGACTACGTTTGTTGTGTCTCCTTCTTCTCGATCACTATCTTCGGTTTGCTCCGAGGTTGCAGTGGCGTCGATGAGGGGAGTAGCGTCACCTGCCCAGGTAGCAACGGGGACGATTGTACCTCAGGTGGTGGCTTTAAACTCGGGAACCAGAGGTATCAGAAGTTCCGGGGGTTGCTAGAGGGGAAGAACCGTGGAGGAGGAGATGGCATTAGAGGACCATGACACGGTGCTATTGGTCGGTTTATGGGAAAAGGCTCCAACCGAACCTTGTGTTGTCGGTGTCGGAGCCTCAAAGGGAAGGGGCGACAGGTCCGGTGACGGGGAGGCGACGACCGGGGAAGTAACCCATTAGGGTTTCGCAGGAAGCCTCGGGTGGCTTGGGCCTTTAGCACGGGCCTGGGAGGGTTTCAGCATAGACCAGGGCCGATTTGGGCCAACCGGGCTTCCCTGCTGCTACCGGATCTGGTCTAGTCAACAGGGCTACCCATGGGAGAACGGGGCTCGTAGGAGAGGTGATATGGTCTTGGGCCAGGGGCGGGGATGGACGGGCCCGAGCTTAGGCATGGGCGGGGGCCGAAGTCGGGTATCCCTCCCTTAGCGGGTCTGGAGATGATATCGGGTTCCTAGGCGGGTCAGGTGATGGGGCAGGGTCCCACACCGGTTCAGGAGCTTGGGCCAGGTAGCACACCACGGGTCGATGAGTTAGGCCCAACTGGCTCTCAGGCCTGGGTTGGATCAGTTGAAAGCTCCCGAGCTTGGGCCGGGTCGGATCAAGGGGGTGGACCATCTGGGTTCCACAACCGGGTCGGGTCCACTAGGTCGGATGAGGCATCACATACAGCGGAGGGGGGCTCTAAGCACCCTCGCCTCGCAGAATGAGTCCGAAGAGGTCCAGAGGGGGTCGATCGGCTGTACCGCCCCTCTGGACGTAAGGTGGCAGCGGTTCCACCAAAAGCCGACATGGTACTACCCTACCAGCTCGGAGGTCAGGAATCCCTCATTTTGGACCCTACCAGTATCAGTCAAGGGAGGACGACGCACGCTAACATTCTGGGGGAGTATGTAGTCCACCAGTAATTCTATCCGGTAATGGGTCCGCTCGATCCTAGCTTCCGCCAATCTAGTCTCGCTGTATTGGTGTCGCTAGACACTACTGTAGTATTACCCTCTACGCGCCTTCAAGAAGTAGTCGAAAACCCTGAGCTCTTTACTTTATGCTTAAGTATCCGCTATTGCGGGAACACATTTTCTGTTGGTTATTTCATTTCCATTTTGTTTAGTGTTTTAATGCTCTACGGCCTTATAAACATTGTTGATTATTAATATATCCAATCATTATCTTAAAAAAATCATATAAATTTAAAGTTCACTGTATGCTTTTGAGATTATCCCTTGTACTTATAGATATAAGCCAAGATTAATTACAATCAAAGGTAATTTTCTCCGGGAACCTCGGACATAAAGTTTCTTAGGGTTCGTGAACCTTACACATTTCGTTGAAAGCGGTGTTGGTTTTTGTGTCCGGCTAACGACGGAGGTCACAAGGAATGAAAATCACAGAGAAGGATGTAAAGTGTAGGGGGTCCTTTAACGACTGCAGTAGGTCACCCAGGACAATGATAATGAAGAGGTTGCAGTTTGGCCTCGTCGAAAAATTGCTTACGGGGAAAGCTTACAACCAAACTATATTTAGAAAAGTAAATAAGAACCAAACTCATTACATTGCAGGTTTAGGTATTTAGGGAGTCGAACATTTTAAAGACTTTATATCCCCCTGCATAACTGTTAATATACTTACTTCTAACGCCGATTTGCAATGGATTCTGTTCACGAGCCTTCTTAACCTGAGTCGACTTGGCCTATTATTTGCAAAATCATCACATGTTTTCATTATATACTAAACACAAAATAAGAATGAGAACCATGTAATTACCTTGCCTACGCCTGACTCTCAGTTGTCACGAATCCTCCTCATATCGTCGGGGCGGGTGAGGAACTCTTTCGGGGTGACATCATACGGGGGTTTTCCTTTCTTCAACTCCTCTTCCTTATGAGAAGTTTTTTCCATGCAGAGAGAATCGTTCCTTAGCGTGAACCTCTATAGAAAGAAGGAGCGAGAAGCGGTTCGATGTCGTCGGTTTTGGCCAACTCGCACAAAGACTAGAAAAAACAAGTTACTTGAACATTAGTTCCTACATAAATGATGAAACATAATGAAGTAAGAAAAAAAAATACTATACTGAAGTAGTAGTTGCAGTGAGCCGACCCCAAAGCATCATACGACCGTTTGGCATTATGTCGTTCCACTTCGCTACCATCGGGATTGCGCTGTGAGCGATGGACCTGATGTCGATCATAAGATGGTGCTCGTCAGTCTTACAAATAGGCTTCCCTTTCTATCCATAACTTCCCCTCAGCACGGACGATCTTCTCGCTCTTGTTGGTTGTGACAATTTCCTGCTGACTACCCCTCTTCTTCTAGGATGTACCAGTGAGTTTATCAAGGCTCACGTTGTCCACGGGATATTTTTATTGACAGATCTTGTTAGTCACCTCCCAACCAAGGATCAAATCTGTCATTTGGGGAAAGTGGCCACCACTACATCACCGTGTTGTGGTTGGAAGTGCTTTTGGAATGAGATCACCATCCGAGGTCTCGTCTAAAGCCTTCGCTTGAACAGGCAAAAGAATCGATGTACAAGCTTTTGCAACCTCTGACCACACGTTAACAAGAGTGACAATTCTTGCCCTACTCAACGAACGTCCTCGAGGTTTAGACAGGGCAACAAAATAATCCAAAAGGTGCTTAGGAGGCCGTCTTTGACGCTTAGAAGACCGACTCTGACATTTCGGAGGTTTGAGAAGGGCGTTTTTTCATGGACTAGATTGATCCCCCGAAGGATCCCGCAATTGCACCGGCCCAACCTCGTCAGGAAAATTCAAAGGTCCACCATCTTCATGTGTTAGGGCACTTGGTAAAGGAACAGAACTGCCCATACCCAAACCACAAGTGGCCTTCAAAGTTTGATCAGCAAAAGGGCCGTGTTGTTCTACTTCTGGGGTATGAGAATTTACGGCCCAGTCCAAATCAGCGTTTGAATCACATGGAATTGAGTCAGCGTTTGAAATGAAATGTTGATTCGAACAAACTCCAAAATCAACGGCGTGCAACAGCTGGATTTCAAACAATGCTCCAACTGAGAAACTGTCCCAGGTAACTCGGATTGACCATCACGCCAATACCAATCGGTTGCACCGAATTTGAGGAAGGAACACTATTTCGTTCCAAAATCATCTCCGAATTTTGAGGAACTAAAGCAACCAGATCGACAGAAAGGAGATCCGAGCACCACCCACCGACAGAAAGGCTGAGGCCTTAGACCTGAAAGTTGCACACCTGAACAAGAACCCTCTACGACTCGGCCTTGAGAGGATGATCTCCGTAAGTCCCCAAAGAGTGGTAAGTTGTGCAGAATAACCTCACAACCCTGATTCGTCGGTGAGCGTCTCAGTTTTCTTCTTGATCATCTCACAAGCCAATCTAGAGGATGGCTGTGAGAAACGAGGGCCATCTTTTTCTCTTGGACCAAATGATTTACAACAGGCTTACACGAGTCACTCACTCGTGCCGGCAACACAATTGGGACGTGTTGGGTCCCTTCTTGGCTGCACCCTTGATCTCCTTAAAGGTAATATTTTGCAGTAATTAGCATAGTTCGAAACCAAAACAGAGCAAAAGGAAGCGAAAGAAAGGGTCGTCATCCCAAGAGTCTGAGCTGCCCCACGAGACCAGAATGATACTCTATAATTCCGGTGATATTCTGAACAATACCTTCAGCTACTGTTCAACAGCTCTCTGAGAGTATTCTTCACCCATGGTTAATGTTGATTCAATGAAAGAGATCATCCATTAGATTGAGGATATCAACATGAAGGGTTCATTTCTTTCTTTTTCTTCTTTCTGTACGTTATTATTCTCATTGTACAGCGATTATGTTTCTATTGAGAATAATCTGCTACCAAAGGAGATCAGAGGCTCTGCTATTCCGGTAAAAAGTAGAGTTAATATGGTGACTTCTGCCAGGAAAAGCAGTGGCACTCGTAAGGGGAAACACAAACAGGGTGGCTGTGTGTCTTGGTTGAAATCTCGCCCTCGAGCTGCTCCAGCAAAGGAGTCTGAGGGAGTGAAGAATGCTGGCAAGGACGTCGGTAAGCCTCAAGCTTCCGGCTCCAAAACCTCTGTTCCAGGTTTTGTAGGTGACACCCTTGCAACTGGTTTTGGCGACATGGTGGTGGCTGTGGATGGTCTTTCTGCGTTTCAAAGTGATCACACTCAGACTCAGGATCGAGTTAGTGTTGTAATTGAATACAGAAAGGATGAACCTATGATTTCCAAAGGTGTATCTCAGTGTTCAGGTACGACATTTTTTGTGTAAAATATCCCTTTTGGTTCCGCTGATGATTGGATTCGGAACATCTTTGGGAAATTTGGAGAAATAAAATCGGCCATAGCGACTAAAAGACCGAACAAGAAGGGACGTTGTTTCGGTTTCGTGATATTTCTCTTTCCGGCTGCTGCTTAGAAGGCCATCGAGGTTTATGATGGCTTCAAATTCAATGGATATATCTTTTTCGTGGCTTTAGCCCGACCGATAAAGGTGACGTTTCTGGCTAAAGGTTGCTTGGCTCCAAAAAGAGCATGTCTGTTACTCGAGAACAAGTTATTGCTGGTGGAGGTTTGGAAGTAGCGTCATCACAGGTGAAGAAGGCCACGACGGAGGATGGGATGTTGTTAGAGCTCTTGTTCTCCGGTGGCCGGATTTCGTCGTTGGTGGCCAATTGGTTGTCAGAGGAGATTCGCACGCAGGTCCTCTGTGTGTCTCGCGATTCTCGACAGTTAATTCCCTTATCTTCGGCAGCGGATCGCGGAGAAGATCATGAGGATTCTTCGGCAGCGGATCACAGAGAAGATCGCGAGGATTTGGTTTCGTCTAAGACGTTTCGTGAAGACCAAGCGTCCGGTTTCTGAATTTCACGAACTGGGCTCGCGTCCAAATTTTGAAGCTCAAGCTTTGGGCCTGCCACCGGCCAATGACTTAGCTGATCAGGTTTTTGACCCATCGAGACCGGTTGACAACGGAGATGTGGTGATCGTTAGTCAAGAGGATGATGTGTCAGCCATAATTTTAGAAGTGGTTGGTGAGGCGACAAGGTCGATAGCTCCGGTTTCAGATATCGACAGCTTGGAGGTCGCGGTGGAAACAGGGGATAAGGAGAGTAGTCCATGGAAGGATACCCTACTTCAACCAAGGCAAAGCCGACCTTCTACCTATACTGTTGTTACTCGTTCGAGAGCTCGTTCTTTGACTCGGGAACGTACTATCAAGGCAGCGCCTCCCGTTTCAACTTTGTAGAGGTCGTTCCACAAGGCTCGACAGAAATCGGCACTTTAGTTTTGTTTTGTTGTTTTGGTGTTACCTGTTTTTGGGGGTAAGGTTTATCCTTATAGTTCTCTCCATAGCAGAGCTCATTTGTAAGCGTGTTACTGGTTTTCTGACATTTTCCCCTTGTTTCTACTTGAATTAGGGCTTATTATTAATTAATTTTTCGAGCTTATCAAAAAAATGTTGATTCAAAAGGTCATTTAAAAAAACAGAACCAAAATTATACTGTTGATATTTCCAAAAAAAAATTCTATATTTTCACCACACCCATTTTAGTACTATCCTACTGATTCCACTTCCAGTAGAGCGAGTAGGCACATTATTGGGTAGAGCTGTGTAACTTTGGGGAGCAACCGTTGCTGATCGCCACTACGGTCACGCCGAAAATTTTCTTTCAAATCAGTGGTCGAGATTGCCCCGCCACAACTACTTTTTTCTGTACGTCATCCCGATAGATCGTTTCAGTTTACGCTTGTTTGTTTCATTTTGTTCTATTCAGTAATTCAACCCAAGTTTCATCCCGGTTGATCGTTACCCAACAACTTGCAGTAAACTACATATTAAATTTCAAACTATATTCAACTTTAAATCAAATTGTTGCGAAGAAGCTAGCAAACAAGTAGTAACAAATATTGCTCATTTGTTAACGAAGCAGCTGTCGGTGCGTACGTAATGAGACTTGGGTTGGCGGAGATATAGAAAGAGAATTGACTATCAGAAATGTGTTGGAGAAGAATGAAAGATGTGAGAGACATATTAGAAACTTGAAAAAGTAAGAGTATTTTAGATAATTTGTCAAAAATAGACATACTATTCCAATTATAATAAAAAGATTAATATTTTCCAAAAATTTGATCTGTATTAAACATACTTTTTCAATTTGCCTACAAAAATTCGTTGTATTCTATATCCGAGACTTTATGGAAACATGATATCCTAGACTAGTCAACTGCAACATTTAAACTTTACATATGCATTACGTTTAACATAGAAATACACCGTTTCAAAAAAAAACATAGAAATACACCCATGAATGAAGATTAATGAACTAAACATAATAATAGTATATCTGAAGTACACATAGAGAGAAAAACAAACAAATTTGGTTGAAATGAACTAAACATCGTTGAAGAAGTGGAACGTTAAACCAGAGCCAGCAAGCTTTTCTTGGACAAGTTTACGTAGACGCTCAACCATGGAATGAGTCAAATAGTTTTTCCAATCTCCGACCTCTCCTTTCCTAAAGAAAGCACTAGTAGCAAAGCTTGATTTCAAAGTCTTCCCCGGCTGGTTCACCTCCAGATCTTTCATAGTCTCAAAACTACACAATCTTACAATATCTTGAATCGTCCCCTGCGCCTCTTCTTCCGGAGAAAAAGAGCACCCCAAGAACTCGGCCATCCTCTTGGTGTGAAGCAGAGGGTCCTCTTTTAGATCTTCATACTTCAAGAACAACACTCGATCCGGCCTCTCCCTGCTAATCTTCCAGTACTCCAACGCATGATCCCACAACGGCCCGTATCGTAGGATTCCTCGACAGAGGAAATCAAAAGCTTGGTCAAACAACTCGGACGCATCAACAGTGTCAGCAGGCTTGTCGTAGGGATGAAGGTGGAGCAGGAGCTCTGGGAAATAATGGTAGGAAGAGATGAAGACATCCAAAGGATTACGACACAGGTAGATGATCCGACACTTGGAAGAATCTTTTTTAATGATGGAAGGAGCTAACAAGGAATAAGGAAAATGAGTAGCAAAGATTCTTCCATGGCGCTGGCGAGGATCGAGTTGCAAGGGAGCCGATGGGTCGAGGCTGTTCGGGTAAAGACTGAGCTCAAAGAAGGGAACGAGGTCATGAGAATTGGAAGCCAGCAAGGGATGAGACGGGGACGAGGCATCGTAATGGGTGCGGTTGAGGATGGAAAAGGCAAGGGCTTTGAGCCAGGTGGTGCCTGATTTCGGGAAAGTGGCTACAACAACATCATCTTGCTGTGGTTGGAAGTGCTTTTGGAATGGGATCAACCCTGACACGGCAAACGATCTCAGCCAAAAGCCTTGGTATTGGTACAGAGTAACACCGTCCCAATTTCTTACTTGAGGAAGCTGGCTAAGGACTTCTTCCTTTTCTTGCTCCATCAATATTCAAACACCCCTTCCCTTCTCAAATATAAAGCATTAAGTCCCTAATGAAGATGGGTCCGAATCCATCATTAGGTGGGGATCTAGATTTTATTCATCAAAAAGTGGTGGAGTGGGGGCAGTTATGAGATATAAAGACAATTAATCCTAAATAATCATTCTAAGAAAATAACAATACTAGTAGTTATAATAATTTTTTTTTTGTTTAATCTGTCTTACAGATGTCAAGAGTTCGAATTTTAGATTGAGAGCAGTTGTTCATAAACATTATTGTATTTAAATATAATACATTTTGTGCCTCGGATTATCCAATCATTTGATTCATCTGTTATGTTTTTTGTAGCCAACCAAGCGTAGTATTGTTTGGACCCTGCACCTCACGCAAAAAAAAATCATTTTCTAGAGCTTTTTTCGCCGCCGTCCCTTGTCTCTGTCGGTTCTGGTCACGGCTCCAACTATGGCGGTAGCCAGCGGAAGCTCCTCCTTTCTCTCTTCTCGTTCATTCCCTCCTCTTCCTTATTTCCTTCTCCCCCTCTGGCTCCCCCTATCTTTGTTCGTGTCTCGACCCAGATCCGAACCTTCTTGGTCGTTCCCGAGTTGGCATGGCCGTTCCCGAGCTCAAAGGTGAGCCTGCCTGCATGCGCTCGACTGCGTGTGCTCGTCCGTTTCCTCGCCTTAGTTGTTGTCTCGGTCGCCGAGATCTGGTTTGGGTTGTGTGTGTTTCAATTCCTTGCTCTTGATTTGTGGCCGGGGTTTGGGTAGGCGTTGTCAAAGCTCTTCTCGGGATCTCGTGGCCTTTGAGAGTGGGGGGAGACCCATCTCGCAGACCCTTCTGGTTTCCGGTCAGATTCTGTTTTCGTGGTGCTGTTGTGGAGCTCGCCGGAAAGTTCGCCGAATGTGGTGCTCATGGGACCGTGTGGAGCACAGCTCGACCTCGTCGGACTACCTGCTCGCTTGAGCTCTTCATTGGCATGGGGTCTCAGATTTGGTATGTCTCTGGTAGATCCGAAGCCTTTTCGTCTTTCCGACGCGTGGCGGTACGATTTTTGGTGGGCTACCTGAGTCTATAGTCGTCTCGACTAGTTCTTCCGTGGAAAGTGTTTCCGTCTTGGATTCGTTGTGGTTCTTCTTTTATCGGAGGTACTAGGTAAGTGTGCTTTTGTGTGATGGTTATGAGTGGGGGCTGCTTCTCGGTCGGTATTCATGGACCTCTCTATGAAGGTGGTATTTTTGTGGAGCGGATCGGTGACATGGTTGCCTTTTGATGTTGATTTGGTTATGATCTCTGTTTTATGGTGTGGGCCATCGGGGTAACTACTCGTTCGAGTCTCTAGTTGGGACTTGTTGCATATCTGGTTGTGGGACGCGTTTCTCCATCCTCATGGGTATTGATCGTTGTGGATCTTGTTCATTCGCATTTGGTGCCTCAGTCTGGTGTCTGGTTTGTCACTTCTCTCTGATCCTGATCAGACGTCGCTTGCTTCAGATCTGGTCGTGGGACGCGTTTCTTTATTCTCCCGGGTATTAATCGTCGTGGATCTGATCGTTCGTCGTGCTGATGGGTGTAAGAACCGCCCCCGGTCGATCCCGGTCGAACCGATGATTTTTGGCGAAGTTTGACTTTTTGCCGGAAAAGTCAACCAATGACTCCGGGAGTCATTCGGGACCTTTTTAGGGCCCAAAAAGCTTAGTCGTCATTACGATTAGCTTAATTGGGCCGTTTCCTTTCAAATGACTGTATTTGTGAAAAAGTCAACTCTCGGTCAAACGGAGACCAATTATCGACTAAATCTAATTAAGTTAGTGATTCTGGAATTAATTAAGGACAAAGTAGTCCCCACATGGACATGTGTCCATGTTGGCTTGGAGGAGAAGGAATGAGTCTAAAAAGACCCATTTGACTCTCTTAGTTGGTCTTGAAAGGATGAGAACTAAGGGGCACTTTGGACTTTACAACTTCTAGGTTTTAAAGCATTTTGGGAGCAAAATTTCATTCATTATTTGTGCTAGCCGAAATTTAGAGACAGAAAGGAGGAGAGGAGAAACCATGGAAACTTGAAGAAGAAGAAAGGGAGAAAGAAGCAAGCTTTGGCCAAGTTCTTCATCCAATCTTATCAAAAACCCCAAAATCCTCTTCATATATCCATTTCCAAGGTAAGTAAACTCTAACTTTCCATTTTCAATTCATTTCAAGTTATGGGTTTCCATTGAAATGCATGAACTAGTTAGGTTTTGAGTTTTCTGTTGTTAGATGATGTTTTTGGAGAAGTAGATGATTGATTTATGTGGAAATCAATTGTTTTGATGGTTTTTGGATTGGAAATCTCTTGGTGTTGGTGTTTTGTTGAAGAACCATCATGGGTAGTGGACTATTGAGGGTTTTGGAGCTGTTTTGGAGGTTTGGAGTTGTTAAAAATGGAGTTTTTGGACTGCAAATTCGTGAAAAGGGATGTGAAGACCGCTCCGGTTAAAAAGGTTTAATTTATTAAATTTAAATCGTGCAGAACGTCGAGGTTGAAAAAGTAGCGGGTCGGTTGTTAGTAACGTCGCGGTGGGAAATCGGATCGAAGTAGAAAGCTTTTGCAAAAAAAAGGGCTGAATCGGGCCAGACCCGCCCGATCCGGTTTTGCTCTCTTTTTGGACCGTGCGGCCTAGCTTGCGCCAGAAGCCCAAGATCCCGAGCCGCCCAGTTCTGGGCCCAAGCCCAGTTGTGGCGTCGGGTATAAGAGGGGGAAATCTAGGGTTTTACCCATTTCTGCTTCCTCTCCCTCGCTCAGCCGCCTCACCCTCTCCCTCTACACCCCCTCCTCTCCGACCAACTCAGTCCTCGCCGCCGTCATCCTCGCTTCTCTCACCCTCTCCTCTCGTACCGAGCTTCCCCTCGCTCTCACCCGTCTTCCTCATCCTTCTTCTTCTTCTTTCACCCCCGCTTCGCCCGAGCTTCTTCTCGACCGAGCTCCTCTCCGTTTAGTCAAGCTCGCCGGCCACACCCTCGCTGCCCGAGCTCTCCGTCTCCCTCCCTCCTTCTTCCGCTTCACCCGCGTTTGGTCCAAGCCCCTCGTCGCCGTTCAGATCTGAGGCGGAAAGATCCCATGGCCACAACCACCTCCTCGCCAGTCGTCGTGTTTTCCCTACGGTGAGGCCTCGGTCACCGACGTTTCTGCCGGTGACAGCTCGGACATCTAACCGAAACCCTCCCTCTTCCCTTACGTTTTTTCGAACTGCTGTTGAATCTGTTCTTGTTGAAACAAGAACTTTGGATCTGGTTGTTTGGAGTTGAATTTGAAACAGGAAATCAATGAAATTAATCTGTTAAAAAGGAGATTAAATTAAAATGGAAAAAAAATCAAATCAATTAAAAAGACTTGTTTTTGAACTCTGGAACGAACTTGGATCGGTTTTGGAAACCCGAACGAATGAACTGGATGTTAACTCGGACTTAGAACAGGATTAAAAGCGGAACATTGTTTTGGACACCTCGGGAACCGGGCCTTGAAAATCGTGCCTCGGGATCCGTGCATTGGAAACAGTGCCTCGGGAAACGTGCACCGGGTCCTGTGCTCGGGTACTCGAACCCGATTCGTCGTTTATTCCCGCTTTCGACCCGTTCGAGTTTAAGAGGCAGCGTGTTGAATTTATTTTGAACCGTACCTGTTATGATTGTAAGTTTGATATGTTAAAATCAGACTTGGACTTCGCCCGAGAAGACCGGAGTTAGGCCAGGACGTCAGCAGCTGGGAGACGCAGCTATCGGTTCTTCTTGAGGTAGGGAAAGTAGCGAATACCGGTTCGATTGTGGAAAGTTACTAGTATGCATACCGGTTCAAGACTTGGTATATCCGGTGAGCATGCTGTTACTATGTGTGGGCAAGTGTGCCGTGACTGTTGCGTGTGAACCCTTAGACCGACGTGTTGTGTATTTGTGGTAAGATTGTTGGGCTTGGTGAGCCGTGTTTGATCTATGGCATTTCGATGCGTGATATTAGTTTGTTGTGGGTTCCTTGAGGATGGTATTCCGGTTGTGATTGGGCCTACGGGTCGTGTTTGGGGCCGACGGGCCATAATTTGGTTGGGGCCTACGAGTCGTGTTGGGCCTACGTGTCGTATTGGGCCGACAGGTCGGAGCCGACGGGCCACATCATATCATCTTGCATCGGGCCGACGGGTCGGAGCCGGCGGGACACATAATATCATATTGCATAGGGCCGACGGGTCGCAGCCGACGGGCCATATCATATCATATCATAGTGGGCCTACGTGTCGTGTTTGGGCCCGCGGGTCGTGTTGGGCACTAGGTGCCGTGTTTCAGCCTCGATGATCTATGGTCCTTTGGAGACGTTTCCGAGGGTCCCGACGAAGGTGTCCTCATAGGGATGTTTCTGGCATTCTCGACGTTATACGTCTTTGTGACGTTATGCGTCTCCTCTGGATCGAGAGGTAGTCCGATGGATGCTTGACCTACCGGTTTGTTATGATGGTATCGGGCTGTGTACATTCGGCGGAGTTCGGGTATTGCGGTAAGGGTGATATTATTGAGAACGTGGTGTAAAAGTTGAGATAAATTGTTGTGTGCTATACTGGTAATTGAGTGTTGTGTGCAGGTAATGCTTGGTTGTTCCGCATAAGCGAATGGTTAACTCAATTTACGAACGGGTCATGCCCGATTTTCTGCAGAAATTGAAGTGTATGTACCATCCCGATTCAGCTATAGGGGCCACTGTAGCTGGACGTGAATGGGGGGATATCAAGTGGTTACAACGTAGTTCTGGGATGCCGGAACCAGGTTGTAACGACGCGATGTCAACATGAATGTTATGTTAGAAAGTGGACGTGCTAAGAAATTTAAACTTAAGTTGATGTTGTCTCTTGGGTGTTGTGGTGCAATGATTGCATCGTGGAGTGGTCGACTGAGTGTAGTCTCAATGTCTGAACTTTGTGTTATGCTGCTGGGTGTGAATTTGTGTGTATCCGCTGCTTGTTTATGATCTGTGTGATGCACTAGTATACGAACCTCTCCGCCGTGTGCTTTTGAGTGATTATATTTTACTGAGTGTACTACTACTAGTACTATTGTTGTGGACTGTGTGTGGCGCTAGTTATTCTAGGTGCGTTGTTCTCTTCGAGTTGGGAAACTGAACCCGTGCGTTATCCGTGCAGAGGTGTTGCGGCATGGCACGAACTTACTTTTCGCGAGGTACCAGAGGACGGCCCGCTAGAGGCTAAGGACGATCACCGACCGCTAGGTCAGCAGGCGCGACTAGTGCCCAGGGTGCGCCCGCTTAGGGGCACGAGAGGGCGGAGACAACCCAGGCGGTAGCTCTGGAGGGGCTAACCCGCACTGTTCAGGGTTTGGTGGCAACCCTGGCACAGAGAGAGGCTACAGCTCCGACAACGGAGGCTGTGCCTGTTGCCATTACAGCCGAGACCTTGAGGCCTAGCCAGGTCGACAGTCACACCGCTCAGGCACTGCGAGACATTTGCAAGCTGGGCACGCTAGTGTTCTCCGGGGAGTCAGACCCCGAGGCAGCCGAGAGATGGTTGAAGCGGGTGACCCGCAACCTGAACACTTCAGGAGTACTGGATGGCAGTATGAGAGTATCCTTTGCAGCATTTCAGCTGGAGGGGGATGCTTATCATTGGTGGCAGCTTGAGCAGGCGCGAGTGGGGGATGACTTCTCGCTGTTTGGACAGCGTTTCCCTGAGCAGTACTTTCCGCAGTCAGTATCAGATGACAGACAACAACAGTTCCTGGAGCTGTGCCAGGAGAGTATGACGGTCTTCGAGTACGATTCGAGGTTCACCTCCTTGTCTCGGTTTGCTCGGGAGATGGTAGCGACGGAGGTTATTCGTTGCCGACGATTTGAGGCAGGTCTCAGTCCCAAGATCGTGGAAAGAGTTGCTGCTATGAGGACCCGAGTTTATTCAGACCTAGTGGATCAGGCACTGGCCGTGGAGCGATGCCTCCGCGAGATGGCTAGAGAGCGGAAGGTCAGACAGAGGCCGACCAGCTTTTTGAGGCCATCTAAGGCCCGTGATCCGAGGAGGCAGAGAACCTCGGGATCATTCATCCCCAGGCACAATGGAGAGAGGCGCGACGTGCCGGGTCAGTGGCTTCCGTCACACCTGCTCCGACAGAGCGAGCATGTTTTCAGTGTGGGCAGCAGGGCCACTCGGTTCGAGATTGTCCGAGGGACAGACCTGAGGGGAGGCAGAGCGCTAGGCCACTGCTATGCCACCCAATGCGGACGACCTGGACACTTCGCGACTAGATGTCCTGATCGATTTGGAGAGATTTCAGTCCCGCGACACCAGTAGTCGCAGACTGTGCAGTCACCTCAGTTCCAGCAGCGTCAGGCTCAGACGCAGAGAGCTCCGCGGCAGGCAGCGAGCGCGCCAGCCCCAAGACAGCGAGCGACGCAGCAGGTGGCACTTCCACCACCTCCGAGATGCGGACCTCCGTTGCGGCAGGGTCGGGTGTATGCTGTCGTCGATTCACGGGCAGAGAGACAGGACTACGATCATGGGATCGCTCATGATCTCGAGCACGCTACGGAGTAGAGAACATCACGGGACTTGGGACTAGCGAGAGTCCGAGAGTTGTTTGGTTTTGACTGTAGAACTGTGTTTTCCTTTGATACTTGTGTTTACTCGTTTTGGTTGTATTGCTTTTGGTTATTAGTGCAACTTTTGATCTTGCTTTGTTTATGTCTTTACCTGTTGTTTCTGAGTTCACGCCCCGAGTTTGGCCAAGTGACATTGAGATCAGAGTGGCGCAGAGGAAGCGTGGTGGTCTTCTTTTGTTTGTGGTGTGCGCACCACTTGGTTAAGTGAAGTGAGTAGTCGAGGAGAAGTGTTTTTGGGTTGGAGCCGTTTTAAGTGCGAGGTGAGTTTTATTCTGGTATGATACCTACCGACGGATGGTTCCAATATAGGATATCTCGACCAAGTTGTGTGTGGCGGGGTGACGTCTCTACCGACGGAGGATTCCGGTATCGACTAACGGGCTTAAGTGTTTCTTTGTGCTTGAGGGGTTATGACTGGGAGTTTTATTAGGACGTTCCATGAGATAGGGTTAAGTGGAGCGCGTTCGTTTTGAATTTTGAGGACGAAATTCTTTTAAGGGGGTAGACTGTGAAGACCGCTCCGATTAAAAAGTTTTGATTTATTAAATTTAAATCGTGCGGAACGTCGAGGTTGAAAAAGTAGCGGGTCGGTTGTTAGTAACGTCGCGGTGGGAAATCGGATCGAAGTTGAAAGCTTTTGCAAAAAAAAAGGGCTGAATCGGGCCAGACCCGACCGGCAGACCCGGCCAGACCCGCCCGATCCGGTTCTGCTCTCTTTTTGAACCGTGCGGCCCAGCTTGCGCCAGAAGCCCTGGATCCCGAGACGCCCGGTTCTGGGCCCAAGCCTAGTTGTGGCGTCGGGTATAAGAGGGGGAAAGATAGGGTTTTACCCATTTCTGCTTCCTCTCCCTTGCTCGGCCGCCTCACCCTCTCCCTCTACACCCCCTCCTCTCCGACCAACTCAGTCCCCGTCGCCGTCATCCTCGCTTCTCTCACCATCTCCTCTCGTCCCGAGCTTCCCCTTCCTCTCACCCGTCTTCCCCGCCCTTCTTCTTCTTCTTCTTCTTCTTCTTCTTCTTCTTCTTCTTCTTCTTCTTCTTCTTCTTCTTCTTCTTCTTCTTCTTCTTCTTCTTCTTCTTCTTCTTCTTCTTCTTCTTCTTCTTCTTCTTCTTCTTCTTCTTTCACCCCCGCTTCGCCCGAGCTTCTTCTCGACTCGAGCTCCTCTCCGTTCACCCGTGTTTTGTCCAAGCCCCTCGTCGCCGTTCAGATCTGAGGCGGAAAGATCCCACGGCCACAGCCACCTCCTCGCCAGCCGTCGTGTTTTCCCTACGGTGAGGCCTCGGTCGCCGGCGTTTCTACTGGTGACTGCTCGGATTTCTGACCGAAACCCTTCCTCTTCCCTTTCGTTTTTTTCGAACTGCTGTTGAATCTGTTCTTATTGAAACAAGAACTTTGGATCTGGTTGTTTGGAGTTGAATTTGAAACAGGAAATCAATGAAATTAATCTGTTAAAAAGGAGATTAAATTAAAATGGGAAAAAAATCAGATCAATTAAAAAGACTTGTTTTTGAACTCTGGAACGAACTTGGATCGGTTTTGGAAACCCGAACGAATGAACTGGATGTTAACTCGGACTTAGAACAAGATTAAAAGTGGAACACTGTTTTGGACACCTCGGGAACCGTACCTCGAAAATCGTGCCTCGGGAAACGTGCACCGGGTCCTGTGCTCGGGGCTCGGGTACTCGAACCCGATTCGTCGTTTATTCCCGCTTTTGAACCGTTCGAGTTTAAGAGGCAGCGTGTTGAATTTATTTGGAACCGTACATGTTGTGATTGTAAGTTGGATCTGTTAAAATCAGACTTGGACTTCGCCCGAGAAGACTGGAGTTAGGCCAGGACGCCAACAGCTAGGAGACGCAGCTGTCGGTTCTTCTTGAGGTAGGGAAAGTAGCGAATACCGGTTCGATTGTTGAAAGTTACTAGTATGCATGCTAGGTAATAATAAAACTGGAACACACGTTTATATTATAAAATAATCGGACGAGTCTTAGTAACATGTAGGATGTGATTCACTAGTGTAGCCGTTTTCTATATTAGGGAAATTGCTGTGCTGGTAGAATGGGCATGTCGAGCCGTAGGTTGTGTGCTGATTGAAATGCTTGATCTGTTGAGATGCATGTTGTGTGACTTAGAGTCGATAAGTTTAATAGTCAAGACTTGGTATATACGGTGAGCATGCTGTTACTATGTGTGGGCAAGTGTGCTGTGACTGTTGCGTGTGAACCCTTAGTTGTGATATGTTCGGGTGAGTGATAGACCGACGTGCTATGTATTTGTGGTAAGATTTTTGGGCTTGGTGAGCCGTGTTTGATCTATGGCATTTCGATGCGTGATATTAGTTTGTTGTGGGTTCCTTGAGGATGGTATTCCGGTTGTGATTGGGCCTACGGGTCGTGTTTGGGGCCGACGGTCGGGACGACGGGCCATAATTTGGTTGGGGCCTACGGGTCGTCTTGGGCCTACGGGTCGTCTTGGGCTGACGGGTCGGAGCCGACGGGCCACATCATATCATCTTGCATCGGGCCGACGGGTCGGAGCCGACGGGCCACATCATATCATATTGCATAGGGCCGACGGGTCGGAGCCGAAGGGCCGTATCATATCATATCATATCATAGTGGGCCTACGGGTCGTGTTTGGGCCTGCGGGTCGTGTTTGGGCATGCGGGTCGTATTGGGCCCATGGGTCGTGTTGGGCACTGGGTGCCGTGTTTCAGCCTCGATGATCTATGGTCCTTTGGAGACATTTCTGAGGGTCCCGACGAATGTGTCCTCATAGGGATGTTTCCGGCATTCTCGACGTTATACGTCTTTGTGATGTTATGCGTCTCCTCTGGATCGAGAGGTCGTCCGATGGATGCTTGACCTACCGGTTTGTTATGATGGTATCGGGCTGTGTACAGTCGGCGGAGTTCGGGTATTGCGGTATGGGACGTGTGTGCTGGGTGCTTCTCTGTTTGATCCGTTTGCTGTTTGGTTAATGTTTTCTTGTGTGAAAGTTGTCGTTAAGAGTACTGTAAGTTTGGCTATGAACCCCGGTTGGTAGTTAGTAGTGCTGTACTAGTATGCCATAATTGGACGGTTACTCGTGGTGGTGAGCCGATGTTCATTACCTTAACTACTTTCTCTACTGGGCGAAATCTCATCCCTTACATTGTTGTGTTTCAGGTGTTGAGCGGGATTCGTGCTAGCAGGACACAGCTAAGCTTGGGAGCTGGCGAGGTCTTGGCTTGTGTCTAGTGACGTACCGTGTTTTGGACTAAATACTTGTTTTAATGATTATAAATTCCAGAGTTTCATTTAATGTTTATTCTTAATTGTTTTACTTAAATTTATTATTGTTTTAGTTCACGTCTCGAGTTCGGTCAAAATTGGATTTGGGGCGTGACAAGGGAGCTGGAGGAAGAAGAAGGACGGAACCTATCAGACCCGTCACGGATCCGTGACGGGCACCGCGACGGGAGACGTCACGGCTCCGTGAAGGAGACCGTGACGGTACATGTCACGGGTCCATGATGTCACCCATGACGGGGAACCTCACGGTTCCGTGACCCGAACCGTCACGGAGTCCGTCAAGGCTCCGTGACCCAAACCGTGACAGACCAGATTTGGGCCTTTTGGCCCATTTTGTTGGATTTAGAGTAATTGGGACTGTTAGCTATAACCGAGTCCTTTTGGGGTTAATTGGGAATGTTTTCCTCTTTAAACCTTTTGTGATTTACTCTTGATTCGAGTATTTATTTGTGATCCAAGACTTTGGACCCGAGCTCGATGGAGGAGGAGACCTTTGGACATCGTGAAGTGACGAGGAGGAAGCTAGCCAGGTCGTCCGCTACTGGATTAGTTTACTGTTGAGGTAGGGAAGAGTAGTAAATTTCCTCTTTACATTAAGGAATGCTAATAGTATGCATATAGGATAATAATAACCGGAAACGTCTTAGTTTGCATATAGGATGTGATTCACTAGAACAACCGCTTTGAATTATAATAAGAACCGGAAGAGTCTTAGTATGCATATAGGATGTGATTCACTAGATTAACCGCTTTCAATTATGGGAAATTGCCGTGCTGGTAGAATGGCCATGTCGAGCCTTAGGACTGCGTGTTGGTTGCGTTTGATGATGGTCGTTCGACCTTAAATGTCGATGCATATTACACTCTTAGTTAAGTTTAGAATCATATTATACCATGTGAATTATGATGAATGCAATATGAATATTGGTCTCGTGTTATGATTGGTTGAATGAATGAGGTGAATGTGATATGTTTGTTTGTCTTGTGAAATGATCGGGTGAATGATAGACCGATGCAGTGTTTTTGGTAAGTTGTGACGATAAGCGTCGTTGGTATGATGATTTTGATGTAGTGTGGTTTGTGTGGTATTGTATGTTGTGACTTGTACCCCGAGTGACGGGAAGATACCCGACCGAGGTGTGTGCCGGTCCGGTATGTAGGCATTGAGATTTTCCCCGATGTGTGTGGAATCGCTGCTTTTTCCAAAATTTCGTACTCCTTTCGGTTTCCCCGCTTTTTGGTTGGTGGGAGCCTATTAGTCCTTTAGGTGTTGGCCTCCGACAGGTTGTTTATTACTTGGGGCTTAGTTATGATTCGAAAGGTTTTTTGATTCTTTGTGTCATGAGTTTCGGTGGTTCGTGGTCACCGATCTATTTCTAATGTTTGTGGTGTTGTCCGTCGGCGAGTCAATGTCTCCTCATCTCTCACAGTGGGAGGCGCTGATGAGATAAAAATGTTCTCTTCAAGTTCAATTAAGGCTAGGAAAGTTTGATGGGATGTCGGTTCTCAGTCTTGGGCTTCATGTCGGGAAAATTAGAGTTTTAGACCTTTTTTCGGCCCTTGTTGGATCTACAATCAGGCTATTATCAGTTGAGAGTGCGGGAAGAGGATGTGGCGAAGACCGCATTTCGGACTCGGTATGGGCACTATGAGTTCCTGGTGATGCCGTTCGGGTTGACGAACGTGCCTGCATCGTTCATGGATCAGGTGAACGGGATCTTCTGACGTTACTTAGATCAGTTCGTCATGGTGTTCGTAGATGATATTCTGATTTATTCTCCGAGTGAGGAGGCACACGAGGAGCATCTGAGGACAGTTTTGACATTGTTGCGTACTCACCAGCTGTACGGAAACCTGGAGAAGTGCGAGTTCTGGCTCGCCGAGGTGAAGTTCCTCGGGCATGTTGTGTCCCGAGAGGGTATCCTAGTCGACCCGGCGAAGATCGACGCAGTTTCGAAGCGGGCACGGCTCAAGAGTGTCTTCGAGATCCGCAGCTTCCTAGGCTTGGCAGGATACTATCGATGGTTCGTCCAGGACTTCTCACGTCTAGTCGCGTCGATGACTCCCCTGACACGCAAGGGAGCCGAGTTCCTGTAAACTGATGAGTGGGAGCATTCCTTTACCGAGTTGAAGGCTCGTTTGACTACCGCTCCCATGTTGATCGTGCCAGAGCGAGGGATTGGTTATTATGTGTATTGTGATGCGTCCGATAAGAGGGATTGGGTTGTGTGCTGATGCAGTCCGGGAAGGTGGTTGCCTATGACTCCAGACAATTAAAGATTCATGAACGTAACTACCCTACCCACGACTTGGAGTTGGCAGCAGTCGTCTTCGCTCTAAAGAGCTGGCGACACTATTTGTATGGAGAGCGATTCCGGGTGTTCTCGGATCACAAGAGTCTCAAGTACATCTTCTCTCAGCGCGACCTAAACATGCGCTAGAGGCGGTGGATGGAGCTACTTGAGGAGTACGACTTCGAACTACTTTACCATCCGGGCAAGGCGAACGTCGTCACCGATGCCCCGAGTAGGAAGTCGACTCACTGCATTGCTAGTATATCAGTCCGAGAGTGGGACATGATGGAGGAGTTGAGCTCGTTCAGGCTTGAGCTAGATGAGTTCACGGATGGCATGACTATGTGTTCATTGGTGGCTCAGCCCACACTAGTTACTAGTGTGCAGGAGGCACAAGCCGAGGATGCTGAGACGGCAGAGATCCGGGAGAGGATCGCCAGCGGTGTTGACGATAAGGGTTGGGAGCAGGGTACCGATCAGGGTCTACGTTACCGAGGAAGGTTGTTTGTGCCGCGAGGTTGCAGAGACGTTGTGTTGAGAGAGTTTCATCACTCCCGTCTTGCGGTGCACCCGGGTGGCACCAAGATGTATTGGGACATCAGAAGGCAGTTCTGGTGGAGCGGAATGCGTAGAGCAGTTGCAGAGTTCGTTTCGAGATGCCTTACTTGTCAGCAAGTGAAGGCCGATCATCAGCGTCTCGCCGGTTTATTACAGCCACTGCCGATCGAAGAGTGGAAGTGGGAGCACGTCACGATGGACTTCGTGAGTGGCTTACCGAGATCGCCGAGAGGGCACGTCGCAGTTTGGGTAGTGGTCGACCGACTGACCAAGTCGGCGCATTTCTTAGCCATGAGGATGACCGACACGGTTGATACACTGAGTCGTTTGTACGTACGAGAGATTATCTAACTTCACGGTGTACCGGTGTTTGTTGTGTCCGACAGAGATCCTCGATTCACCTCTAGATTTTGGGAGAGCTTGCTGAGAGCATTGGGGACCGAGGTCCTGCTTAGTACAACGTGTCATCCACAGACCGACGTTCAGTCAGAGCGCACGATACAGATTCTAGAGGATATGCTGCGAGCATGTGTACTAGACTTACGAGGATCATGGGAAGATCACTTACCGTTGGCCGAGTTTGCCTACAATAACAGTTTCCAGGCCAGTATTGGGATTGTAAGAACCGCCCCCGGTCGATCCCGGTCGAACCAGTGATTTTTGGCAAAGTTTGACTTTCGGTCGAAACAGTCAACCGATGACTCCGGGAGTCATTCGGGACCTTTCTGGGGCCCAAAAAGCTTAACCGTCATCACGGTTAGCTTAGTTGGACCATTTCCTTTCAAACGACTCTAATATTGGAAAAGTCAACTTTTGGTCAAACCGGGACTTTTTATCGACATTTTCGACTTCATTTGGGAAGTGCTGGAAATTTCTAAGAGCCAAGGGGTCCCCACTAGGACACTTTTCCCTTTTGGCTTGGAGGAGAAGAAAAGGACATCTATTGACCTTTCTACCCTCACTAGTTGTCCTTAAGTGGATAAGAGCTAAAGGGGTTTTTGGTCTTTAACCATTCTAGGTCTTTTTAAAGCATTGGAGCAACCAAATCAGCTCTCACATCACTAGTGCAGTCGAAACCAAGAAAGAGAGAGAGCTAGGAGAGCCTCCATTGAAACTTGGTGAAGAAGCAACTGAAAGAGAGAAGCTTGGTGGGTGTCTTCTTCTCAAACCTTCACCAAAACCTTCCTTTCTTCATCCTCTTGTCATTCTAAAGGTAAATACACTATCACAATCTCTCTTCAATTCAATTTAATTCATGGGTTTTTGTGGGTTTTGCTTAAACTAGCTAGTTTTTGAGTTCTATGGTGCTAGTTGTGGTTTTAGTGAAGTAGATGGTTGTTTGGTGTTGAAATCCTTGGTTTTTGAAGTTAATTTCTATTGGGCTTTGGTTGGTCTGTTGAATCCTACCATGGGTAGTGTTGATTTGAAGTTAGATGATGGTTTTGGAGGTTTGGGATGACTGAAAATGGGGTTTTGAACTGTTTTTCGTGAAAAGGGAGACGGAGGTTGAAGAAGAACGAGTCTGCCCAGACCTGTCACAGATCCGTGACGGGTACCGTGATGGGAGATGTCACGGCTCCGTGATGGAGGCCGTGACGGCACGCATCACGGTTCCGTGACGTCATCCGTGACGGATAGCCTCACGGATCCGTGACCCGATCCGTGGCAGACCTGTTTTGGGTCCTTTTTGGGCGTTTTCGTCTATTTCGATCTTGTATTTTGAACCGTTTGTTTGGGGGTTTTAGCTTAGATGTTTGTCTCTTAAACCACCTTTATTAATCTTTCATTATGATGTTAATTGTGATCCAAGACCTTGGACCGAGACTTGACGGAGAAGGAGGCCCGTGCACAACGTGAGAAGAGGAGGAGGAAACTAGCCTGGACGTCAGCAGCTAGGAGTACTAATTGTTGGAGAATTCGAAGGTAGGGAAGTTTAGTAAACTCCACTCTTAATTTAAAGAATGCTAATAGTATGCCTATAGGATAATTAATAACCGGAAAGGTCCTAGTTTGCATATAGGATGTGATTCACTAGAATAATCGCTTTCAATTAACATAACTGGAAGAGGCTAGTATGCATATAGGATGTGATTCACTAGTTTAATCGCTTTCAATACTGTGGGAAATTGTCGTGCTGGTAGAATGGCCATGTCGAGCCTTAGGATTGCTTGTTGTGTGTATTTATCGATGATCGTTCGTCCTTGGTATCGATGCATGCTTCGTCTTTAGGACAATACAAGAGTCATACTAATCTAGATGAATTAAGATGATTGCAATGTGAATGGGTGATCCGTGTTATGATTGCATGAGTGAATGTGTTGAATGTGATATGATTATACCTTGTGATGTGATCGGGTGAATGATAGACCGCTGGGACGTGGTTGGTAAGCCGTGTCGGTAAGCGTGGTTGATAATATGAGTTCGTGGTAGTGTGTTCGCTAAGATTGATTGGCATGGTATATTTTTCTTGATGTGTGGGGTTATTATGTGGTGTGACATGTACCCGATGATCGGGATTTCGTGGTAAGGTGCACTTGCCTTTCGACTAGGAGTCGGTAAAATGAGCTGGGATTCCGTCATAAGGTGTACCTACCTTCCGACTAAGCGTCGGTAAAATGAGCTATGAACCGTGATAAGGCGCACCTGCCTTCCGACTAAGCGTCAGTAAAATGAGCTATGGACCTTGATAGGGTGCGCCTGCCTTCCGACTAAGCGTCGGTAATTTGTGCTATAGCCGTGAGATCTGACGTATTAAGGGAGACTTATTATGTGTGTGTTGCTATTGAATTATTGTGTGGTTGCTATTGCTTTACCTGTAGGTGTGATTCGGGTGTTACGATGTGACTTGTACCCCGTGCTATGGCAAGATACCCGACCGAGGTGTGTGTCGGTCCGGAGTATTGTTTGTGTGATCTACCCCGATGTGAATTCTGGGAAGACCGATGAGCATTTCGGTATTGTGTTTACCCCGATGTGTGTTCCGGGAAGACCGATGAGCGTTTTGGTATTTGTACTATCTGTTTCCCCGATGTGTGTGTTCCGGGAAGACCTAGGCCAAGGGATATTCCGGCATGGTTGTTGTTGTGTCACTCAGATGCTACATGTCCCGGAGAGACTTGTTTCACCCTGTTGATCTGTGTTCCTTTGGAGACGTTTCCGGGAGCCCCGATGATATGCATTCCTTGTGGGAACATTACCGGGAGCCCCGAGGATACATGTCCCATTGTGACCGAGGGGCATTCTGGTACGATGTGTTGGTTTGTGTGTGAATCGTAGGTAAATGGTTTAAATAATCTATATGTCAGCAACCGTGATTTTTTCCTTAGTTGGTTCTATTGGTGAATAAACCGTTTCTTGTTAATCTCCTATGATTTATTGTTTTATTAAGTATTGAAATTCTTGTGGATCTCTGATTATGGTGTCTTTTGGTTAATTGTACTAATCGGAACTTTTGTTAGAAAAAGCGGGGTTCTTTTTACTTTACTACTTTTACCTACTAAGCGTAAGCTTACCCCCTCCGTGTTTAATGTTTTTACAGGTTTCTTTGCTGAGTAGACCTTGCGATTGATTCAGGGCTTGGGAGCTAAAGGATCCGGGTTGTTTTGGTAGTAGAGACGTATTGTTTACATGCATTTTTGTAACCAACTATGTTTTCCTTATCCGTTTCGGATTGAGCTTTGACTCATACTTATCAGAATTGTTATTTGAAACTTAAAGATTTGGAGTTAACTTTCAAGTAAAATTCACTTTTATTATTATTTTACTATTATTCCTAGTTCACGTCTCGAGTCCAGTCAAAACCGGATTTGGGGCGTGACAATTTGGTATTAGAGTCTGGTTTCATTTTGAAATTGTTTTTCAAAACCTCGGATTGTACGTCAGTTAGGTGGATAGAGTTAGGTGGTTAAAGTCGTAGTGCTCGGTGGCACATGTCGGATTTATCCTATGCGTAGAGTCAAAACGACAAGAGTCTCGATTGTTGAAGTGGTTTGTCCAAGTCTGCCTTCTTTATGTTATGCTATTTGTCTTGCTTCACTTGTACCTTATTCCCAGTTGTTGTATACCTGGGTTGATCTATGATGCCGATCGGTTGAGATCGAGGTTGGTTAACGAGCGATGCTCGAGTGTGTTATGACGTGGTTGTATTGCTTTATTGATCGTTATTGGATTGCCGCCTTAGTCGGCCGTTGATTGAATGATTGGTTGGATTGAAATGTTGACTTGGCTAGGTGGTAATCGAGTAAATACCGAGACCCGAGTTGTGTACTTGCGATGTTTTGCGGTACTTTGTACTATGATGTTTTGTGGTGTGCTATTGGTGCATAACACCGTGTACAATTGCTTATTATATGTCCCGCTGAAGCGGATGGTTAGTAGAATATATGAACGGGTCATGCCGAAATTTCTGCAAAACTGAAGTGTTTGTACTATCATGGGTTGACTCAGGGGCGCCACTGTAGTCGAACGTGATATGGGGATGTCAAGTGGTTACAACGAGATTCGGGGACGCCTGAATTGGGTTGTAACGACGCGAGATCGACATGAATATTGTGATAGAAAGAGAAAGGTTTGAGAACCTGGAAAATAAGTTTGTGTGGAAACTCTGTAGAATTGTTTTGTGTTGTACCTTGTTTGAAATTGTGCCTCCCGTGGGAGATGACTGAATTGGGTGATTGATTCTGTGAGACGCACAAGTGTTCGAATTTCTCTGATTATATGAATTTATATATGACAATACTAAGATTAAGTTTACTGTTGGTCCGAGTATGACCTTGTGAAGCGTGTGTAAACGTTACTGTTTTAAGCGAGCCGCATTATCCGTAATTTAGAGACTGAGCATGTGCGTTATCCGTGCAGTGGATACCGGCGACATGGCTCCCACTTACATCCCGAGAGGCATTAGAGACCGCCCAACTGGGGGCCGGGGCCAGTCCCCTACCATTGAGTAGGCAGGGGCACCAAGTGCCCAGGGTGCTACTTCTACAGAGCACCTGAGAGATGAGGCTGAGCCTTCAGGGTTACCGCTCAGAGTTCCTCCGGTCGTAGAGTCGACCCAGGAGACCCCTCTGGAGGAGGTGGTACGCGCAGTCCTCGCGGCGATCAACGCTCAGAGAGAGACTGCATCACCGACACCTATGACCGTGCCCGCTGCTAGAACAGCTGCTATGAGGCCGAGTCAGGCCGATGGTTACATAGCCCATGCGCTGATGGACTTCATCAAGCTGGGTGCACCTACCTTTTCCGGGGAGCCAAACCCCGAGGCAGCCAAGAGGTGGCTAAGTCAGATCACCCGTAGCCTGGACACATCGGGGATCACGGACGAGCACATGAGGGTATCTTTCGCCGCATTCCAGCTGAAGGATGAGGCATACTTCTGGTGGCAGCGCGAGCAGCGCAAGATTGGGGATGATCTCCAGACGTTTAGCAGGTTGTTCCTGGAGTAGTACTTCCCTAGATCAGTCCGAGACGACCGACATCAGCAGTTCTTGGAACTGCGACAGAGAGGGATGTCTGTGTTGGAGTATGAGGCAAGGTTCACATCCTTGTCTCGTTTCGCACCAGAGATGGTACAGACCGAGGAGAGCCGCTGTAGGCGATTTGAGAGAGGACTCATCCCGTCAATTGCGGATCGAGTCATCTCTTTCAGGACTGAGGAGTATTCTGCATTAGTGGACCAGGCACTAGCCGTAGAGCGGCACTTTCGAGAGACCGCCAGAGCGCGGGAGGGCAGGCCGAGGCCGAGTGACTTCTTGAGGCCATCTGAGGGCCGCGATCCGAGGAAACAGAGGACCTCGGGATTCTTCCGGCCTCAAACTCAGTCTGGTGGGGCGAGACGGGACGGGTCGGTAGCGTCGGTTGGACCCGCCGCGTCGAAGCGGCCGCCAGTATGTTACTTCTGTCGCCAGTCACGCCATCAGAGCCGAGATTGTCCGAGGAATGGCACGCGCTAGTGTCATACGTGCGGACAGGTCGGGCACTTAGCGAGCCAGTGCCCCGTCTCAGTTAGAGAGATATTAGCACCGAGAGTCCCACAGCAGACGGCGAGTGCGCCAGCGCCCAGACGTCAACAGAGGGCTCCACAGCAGATGACTCTTCCACCACCCCCGAGGGGAGGACCCCAGGCACCGCAGGGCCTAGTGTACGCGATTTCCGGGCCCCGAGCCGAGGGACATGATTCCGATCATGAGATCGCTTAGAGTACTTGTTCACCATTTAAATTTTGGATATCGTGTTTTCTGTCACTTGAGTTTTATGCTTGTTTGTATTGTTTCGTGGTTGCTTTATGTTGGAGCGAAAATTAAAACCGTTAAGCCCACCCGTGCCTTAACACGCCGGCTTGAGGTGTGGTAGTACCGTTTAGTGTCAGTCGTGAGTATGAAAGTAGAGTAGCAGACCGTCTTTTTCTTATTGAACCTTTCGCACTAGATCTTCTTCCTATGAGCATGATGAGAGAGTGTTGAGAACCGAACTTTGAAGTCAATCGCTCATCGATTGTCATCAACGACGAGTGCCGAGCGACGGAGAACCGTGGCAGTACCAGTGTACAGTCAGGACGGCCAGGAGAGGCGACCGAGGGGCGATGAGAGCAAAGACAACGCCGACATCCACGGACCGTGCAGATTCACGCCAGCAATGTTGACCGAACGGAAACGCCAATTCGAAGAGCCAGAGAAAAAGGGGTACTTGTCCGAGCGCATCACCGTGAAGAATGCAACACGCTCCACGAAGAAGAGGAATGGAGCGCTGAGGAGGCAAGAAGATCAACGAAAGCTGGACCGGGTCAAGGTAAAGAACCGATACTCAACGCCGACGGTTTAGAAGAAAATGGTCAGCGGTGGCGACGTCGAAGACCGTGAGCACATAGCGGATCGAGGAGAGTATTCGTACGACGTAGCTGTAAAGACGACGTATCACGAGAGCCACATCATTTGCGTCTTACGGTGTAGACGGGTAGCACCGAGAGGTACAACGGCATTAGACGACACTCTAGGCAAAGCAGGTCGCGGCGAACGAGAGAGGAGTTTGTATCGAGGCGTATTCTATGTCAACAAGTGAAGACCGAACGGTAGTGTTCCGCGGGGACTAGTACGACCATTACGAGTGTACAGTGAAAGCGAGATCACCTACCAATGGAGTTCGGTAACAGCTACCCGAGTACGACTACCACAAGGCTTCCAGGCCAGTAACAAGATGGCACCGAACGAAGCATTGTATGGTAAGTCGTGTCATTTGCCCATGCGTGGCACAGGTGAGAGATAAGGGTTGACCCATGTTGGACCTTAGTTGTTCAAAAGACGATTGAAGGAACCGCGTAGAGTCGACGTGGAAACACGAGGATGAGGTGCACGTAAAGTACCCAAACCGTTCAATCCTTGAGTAGACGGTGAATATAAGATCTTCATATTGTGGGATATGGATGAAATTCTTTATAAATGGTTCGATCGGTATTGTGTGAGCAAGGGTTGTCGGAAGTACGATATCGCGGGTCGGGTAAACTTTTGATGATCAATCTTGGTTGTGTACTACCCCTTGTGGGTGTGGTTGCGGTAACGTCTAACTTGTGGCGTGTTTCGAGGTGCGCCTGCCTTCCGACGTGGTGTCGGTAAAATGTGCTATTATTCCTTGTTGAGGTGCGCATACCTTTCCACTAGATGTGGTAAAATGTGCAGTTGTTCCAAACCATGCAACAATTATGAGATCCTTTGTCTTGATGAAGGCATTTTTGCGTTACTTCCTTGTATTATTGTGTGTGATTCATCGTGGCATAATTGATTTGAGTTCCAGTGTCTTTTTCCCGAGTGACGGTTACTTAGAGGGCATGTGTGGAGTTGTGTCTATGTGATGGTTCCGACTTGGGTTCAATTTACGAAATGTTCCAGCACGATACCTATGCCAACGGGGAATTCCAGTATAAGGTATCAGGACCGATGTTGTGTATTCTGGTGCGATATCCACATCCGACGGACGATTCCGGTATGGAATATCTAGACGGTTGTCGTGTGTGGCGGTACGATACCTCTACCGAAGGGAGATTCCGGTATAGGATATCTAGACCGATACGTGTGTTCTAGTGTGTTGCTACTCGTGATTCCTTGAGCATTGGTTTAAGTGTGAACTTTTTTGTGAATTGTTGATCGTTGGACAAAATTGATCCCTTAAGACAAGTGTGGCGGGTAGGTAAGCGTTGATCACATGAAGTGCGGTTAAGTGGAGTACGCTCGTTTTAAATTTCGAGGACGAAAATCTTTTAAGGGGGTAGATTGTAAGAATCGCCCCCGGTCGATCCCGGTCGAACCGGTGATTTTTGGCAAAGTTTGACTTTTGGCCGATACAGTCAATCGATGACTCCGGGAGTCATTCGGGACCTTTCCGGGGCCCAAAAAGCTTAACCGTCATCACGGTTAGCTTAGTTGGGTCATTTCCTTTCAAACGACTGTATTATTGGAAAAGTTAATTTTTGGTCAAACTGGGACTTTTTATTGACATTTTCGACTTCATTTGGGAAGTGCTAGAAATTTCTAAGAGCCAAGGGGTCCCCACTAGGACACTTGTCCCTTTTGGCTTGGAGGAGAAGAAAAGGACATCTATTGACCTTTCTACCCTCACTAGTTGTCCTTAAGTGGATAAGAGCTAAAGGGGTTTTTGGTCTTTAACCATTCTAGGTCTTTTTAAAGCATTGGAGCAACCAAATTAGCTCTCACATCACTAGTGCAGCCAAAACCAAGGAAGAGAGAGAGCTAGGAGAGCCTCCATTGAAGCTTGGTGAAGAAGCAAGTGAAAGGGAGAAGCTTGGTGGGTGTCTTCTTCTCAAACCTTCACCAAAACCTTCATTTCTTCATCCTCTTGTCATTCTAAAGGTAAATACACTATCACAATCTCTTTTCAATTCAATTTCATTCATGGGTTTTTGTGGGTTTTGCTTAAACTAGCTAGTTTTTGAGTTCTATGGTGCTAGTTATGGTTTAGTGAAGTAGATGGTTGTTTGGTGTTGAAATCCTTGGTTTTTTTTATTGTTTTTGAAGTTAATTTCTATTGGGCTTTGGTTGGTTTGTTGAATCCTACCATGGGTAGTTTTGATTTAAAGTTAGATGATAGTTTTGGAGGTTTGAGATGACTGAAAATGAGGTTTTTGAACTGTTTTTCGTGAAAAGGGAGCTGGAGGTTGAAGAAGAACGAGTCTGCCCAGACCCGTCACGGATCCATGACGGGTACCGTGACGGGAGATGTCACGGCTCCGTGATGGAGGCCGTGACGGCACGCGTCACGGTTCCGTGACGTCATCCGTGACGGATGGCCTCACGGATCCGTGACAGACATGTTTTGGGTCCTTTTTGGGCGTTTTCGTCTATTTCAATCTTGTATTTTGAACCGTTTGTTTGGGGATTTTAGCTTAGATGTTTTTCTCTTAAACCACTTTGATTAGTCTTTAATTATGGTGTTAATTGTGATCCAAGACCTTGGACCGAGACTTGACGGAGAAGGAGGCCCGTGCACCACGTTAGAAGAGGAGGAGGAAGCTAGCCCGGACGTCAGTAGCTAGGAGTACTAAACGTTGAAGAATTCGAAGGTAGGGATGAGTAGTAAACTCCACTCTTAATTTAAAGAATGCTAATAGTATGCCTATAGGATAATTAATAACCGGAAAGGTCCTAGTTTGCATATAGGATGTGATTCACTAGAATAATCGCTTTCAATTAACATAACCGGAAGAGTCTAGTATGCATATAGGATGTGATTCACTAGTTTAATCGCTTTCAATACTTTGGGAAATTGTCGTGCTGGTAGAATGGCCATGTCGAGCCTTAGGATTGCTTGTTGTGTGTATTTATCGATGATCGTTCGTCCTTGGTATCGATGCATGCTTCGTCTTTAGGAAAATACAAGAGTCATACTAATCTAGATGAATTAAGATGATTGAAATGTGAATGGGTGATCCGTGTTATGATTGCATGAGTGAATGTGTTGAATGTGATATGATTATACCTTGTGATGTGATCGGGTGAATGATAGACCGATGGGACGTGGTTGGTAAGCTGTGTCGGTAAGCGTGGTTGATAATATGAGTTCCTGGTAGTGTGTTCGGTAAGATTGATTGGCATGATATGTTTTTCTTGATGTGTGGGGTTATTATGTGGTGTGACATGTACCCGATGATCGGGATTTCGTGGTAAGGTGAACCTGCCTTCCGACTAGGAGTTGGTAAAATGAGCTGGGATTCCGTGATAAGGTGTACCTACCTTCCGACTAAGCATCGGTAAAATGAGCTATGAACCGTGATAAGGCGCACCTGCCTTCCGACTAAGCGTCAGTAAAATGAGCTATGGACCTTGATAGGGTGTGCCTGCCTTCCGACTAAGCGTTGGTAATTTTTGCTATAGCCGTGAGATCCGGCGTATTAAGGGAGACTTACTATGTGTGTGTTGCTATTGAATTATTGCGTGGTTGCTATTGCTTTACCTGTAGGTGTGATTTGGGTGTTACGATGTGACTTGTACCCCGTGCTGTGTGAAGATACCCGACCGAGGTGTGTGCCAGTCCGGAGTATTGTTTGTGTGATCTACCCCGATGTGAATTCCGGGAAGACCGATGAGCATTCCGGTATTGTGTTTACCCCGATGTGTGTTCTGGGAAGACCGATGAGCATTTCGGTATTTGTACTATCTATTTCCCCGATGTGTGTGTTCCGGGAAGACTTAGGCCGAGGGATATTCCGGCATGGTTGTTGTTGTGTCACTCCGATGCTACGTGTCCCGGAGAGACTTGTTTCACCCCGTTGATCTGTGTTCCTTTGAAGACGTTTCCGGGAGCCCCAATGATATGCATTCCTTGTGGGAACATTACCGAGAGCCCCTAGGATACGTGTCCCATCGTGACCGAGTGGCATTCTGGTACGATGTGTTGGTTTGTGTGTGAATCGTAGGCAAATGGTTTAGATAATCTATATTTCAGCAACCGTGGTTTTTTCCTTAGTTGGTTCTATTGGTGAATAAACCGTTTCTTGTTAATCTCCTTTGAGTTATTGTTTTATTAAGTATTGAAATTCTTGTGGATCTCTGATTATGGTGTCTTTTGGTTAATTGTACTAATCGGAACTTTTGTTAGAAAAAGCGGGAGTTCTTTTGACTTTATTACTTTTTCCTACTGAGCGTAAGCTCACCCCCTTCGTGTTTAATGTCTTTACAGGTTTCTTTACTGAGTAGACTTTGCGGTTTATTCAGGGCTTGGGAGCTAGAGGATCCGGGTTGTTTTGTTAGTATAGACGTACTGTTTACGTGCATTTTTGTAACCAACTATGTTTTCCTTATCCGTTTCGGATTGAGCTTTGACTCATACTTATCAGAATTGTTATTTGAAACTTAAAGATTCGGAGTTAGTTTTCAAGTAAAATTTACTTTTATTATTATTTTACTATTATTCCTAGTTCACGTCTCGAGTCCGGTCAAAACCGGATTTGGGGCATGACAGGGATGGCACCGTTTGAGGCGTTGTATGGTAGGCCGTGCAGATCGCCCATGTGTTGGGTAGAGGTAGGAGACATGAGTTTGCTTGGTCCGGATCTTGTCTGGGAGACGACCGAGAAGGTCGTGTTGATTCGGGAGCGGTTGAAGACCGCACAGAGCCGACCTCTTTAGTTTACAGTTGGTGATCATGTGTTTCTGAGAGTGAGCCCGAAGAAGGGTTTATTGTGGTTCAACCGCGGCGGAGGCAAGTTGGCCACGCGTTTTATCGGACCTTTTGAGGTTTTGGGCAGGGTTGGAGCCGTTGCATATCGCCTTTCATTGCCACCGCAGCGTGGGAATGTGCATAACGTCTTCCACGTTTCCCAACTACGGAAGTACACTGCGGACTCTTCCCACGTTATTGAGTGGACGGACATCGAGGTAGTTGAGGATGTTTCGTACGAGGAACAGCTAGTCAGGATTCTGGATACGCGGGAGCAGGTCTTGCGTGGCAAGACTATCCCACTGGTCCGGGTGCAGTGGCGGCACAACGGGGCTGAGTCGACCAGGGAGCGCGAGGATGAGGTTCGCTCGAAGTACCCCAGCCGTGTGTACGACCCTTGAGGTACTCTCGTTTTAAATTTCGTGGACGAAATTCTTTTAAGGGGGGTAGATTGTAAGAACCGCCCCCGGTCGAACCGGTGATTTTTGTTAAAGTTTGACTTTTTGCCGGAAAAGTCAACCGATGATGCCGGAAAAATTATCCACTTTGTTCTTAATTTTAGTCGTCGTTACAATTAGCTTAATTGGGCCGTTTCCTTTCAAATGACTGTATTTGTGAAAAAGTCAACTCTTGGTCAAACTGAGACCAATTATCGACTAAATCTAATTAAGTTTGTGATGCTAGAATTAATTAAGGACAAAGTGGTCCCCACATGGACATGTGTACATGTTGGCTTGGAGGAGAAGGAATGGGTCTAAAAAGACCCATTTGACCCTCTTAGTTGGTCTTGAAAGGATGAGATCTAAGGGGCACTTTGGACTTTACAACTTCTAGGTTTTAAAGCATTTTGGGAGCAAAATTTCATTCATTATTTGTGCTAGCCGAAATTTAGAGACAGAAAGGAGGAGAGGAGAAACCATGGAAACTTGAAGAAGAAGAAGAAGAAAGGGAGAAATGAGCAAGCTTTGGCCAAGTTCTTCATCCAATCTTCTCAAAAACCCCAAAATCCTCTTCATCTATCCATTTCCAAGGTAAGTAAACTCTAACTTTCCATTTTCAATTCATTTCAAGTTATGGGTTTCCATTGAAATGCATGAACTAGTTAGGTTTTTGAGTTTTATGTTGTTAGATGATATTTTTGGAGAAGTAGATGATTGATTTACGTGGAAAATTAATTGGTTTGATGGTTTTTGGATTGGAAATCTCTTGGTGTTGGTGTTTTGTTGAAGAACCATCATGGGTAGTGGATTATTGAAGGTTTTGGAGCTGTTTTGGAGGTTTGAAGTTGTTAAAAATGGAGTTTTTGGACTGCAAATTCGTGAAAAGGGAGCTGGAGGAAGAAGAAGGACGGAACCCGTCAGACCCGTCACGGATCCGTGACGGGAGACGTTACGACTCTGTGAAGGAGACCGTGACGGCACACGTCACGGGTTCGTGACGTCACACGTGACGGGGAACCTCACGGTTCCGTGACCCAAACCGTCACGGAGTCCGTCAAGGCTCCATGACCCGAACCGTGACAGACCAGATTTGGGCCTTTTGGCCCATTTTGTTGGATTTAGAGTAATTGGGACGGTTAGCTATAACCGAGTCCTTTTGGGGTTAATTGGGAATGTTTTCCTCTTTAAACCTTTTGTGATTTACTCTTGATTCGAGTATTTATTTGTGATCCAAGACTTTGGACCCGAGCTCGACGGAGGAGGAGACCTTTGGACATCGTGAAGTGACGAGGAGGAAGCTAGCCAGGTCGTCCGCTGCTGGATTAGTTTACTGTTGAGGTAGGGAAGAGTAGTAAATTTCCTCTTTACATTAAGGAATGCTAATAGTATGCATATAGGATAATAATAACCGGAAACGTCTTAGTTTGCATATAGGATGTGATTCACTAGAACAACCGCTTTGAATTATAATAAGAACCGGAAGAGTCTTAGTATGCATATAGGATGTGATTCACTAGATTAACCGCTTTCAATTATGGGAAATTGTCGTGCTGGTAGAATGGCCATGTCGAGCCTTAGGACTGCGTGTTGGTTGCGTTTGATGATGGTCGTTCGACCTTAAATGTCGATGCATATTACACTCTTAGTTAAGTTTAGAATCATATTATACCATGTGAATTATGATGAATGCAATATGAATATTGGTCTCGTGTTATGATTGGTTGAATGAATGAGGTGAATGTGATATGTTTGTTTGTCTTGTGAAATGATCGGGTGAATGATAGACCGATGCGGTGTTTTTGGTAAGTTGTGACGATAAGCGTCGTTGGTATGATGATTTTGATGTAGTGTGGTTTGTGTGGTATTGTATGTTGTGACTTGTACCCCGAGTGACGGGAAGATACCCGACCGAGGTGTGTGCCGGTCCGGTATGTAGGCATTGAGATTTGCCCCGATGTGTGTGGAATCGCTGCTTTTTCCAAAATTTCGTACTCCTTTCGGTTTCCCCGCTTTTTGGTTGGTGGGAGCCTATCAGTCCTTTAGGTGTTGGCCTCCGACAGGTTGTTTATTACTTGGGGCTTAGTTATGATTCGAAAGGTTTTTTGATTCTTTGCGTCATGAGTTTCGGTGGTTCGTGGTCACCGATCTATTTCTAATGTTTGTGGTGTTGTCCGTCGGCGAGTCAATGTCTCCTCATCTCTCACAGTGGGAGGCGCTGATGAGATAAAAATGTTCTCTTCAAGTTCAATTAAGGCTAGGAAAGTTTGATGGGATGTCGGTTCTTAGTCTTGGGCTTCATGTCGGGAAAATTAGAGTTTTAGACCTTTTTTCGGCCCTTGTTGGCTTTCTTGCTCTTTGTTTGTGTACCCTTTGGTTTTTAAACCTGTTTGTTGTACTCGTCGCTTTGGTTTGATCCTCATATGGATCTGGTTTATTAGTTTCTTTGATTTTTGTAGCTAAAAATCTGTACTTGGTCCGCCTAATTCAATCTTTGAATGAGTGAGTTTTATAATATTTTCTTTGCTCATAAAAAAGCATTGTATTGTTTGGTTTTGGTATGTGCACTTTTATAGGCACAAATAAAATCCTTCCCGGTGGTATTAAAAAACAAATCATACATTACTGGAAACAAAGATCTCTTAGAGTGCACTTACGACGTTGCATTTGGCCGAAGCTAATTACTACTCTGGAAATGGGAACTAGGAGCACGACGTTCAAGCGTCGAAGAAACGGACGGCAACAGTATCAAAGAAAGAACTGACTGCGAACTGTTATGACGAACATGAACATGAATATGAACATGCATGCGAACTTGAATTCTTTTCCCGCTATTGTTGTTCGTACTATGCATGATTTTTCCCGTGTTGAACCTCTCGACAACACTAATTACCGTCGCTGGTCTCAAAAGTTTTTGAACGATCCCTTTGTTCCTTTATTTTCTATCCCTGGTGCCACTCCCTTAGTTGCCTCCACTGTTAAGGACAATGTGGCCAAACTCAATAAATTTATTAAGGACAACAAAACTGCCTGGTACCACATCCTGAACTCTGTTACTAACACCATGTTTGACTTGCTTTGCATTCACAAGTCTGCTAAATTTTTTTGAGAGACTTTGGAGAAGAAATATGGGTTTGACGACACTGGGAAGAAGAACTACGTCGTGGGCAAGTGGCTTGCTTTCCAGATGGAGAGAGAGTCGATCTATCATGAATCAGGTCCACATTTTCGAGGACCTTTCCATCGTTGTTGTCAAAGATGGGATGGAGATGAATGAGGTGTTCCTCGCTCGTGTGCCGTTGGAAAAGTTTCCACCATCGTGGAAGGACTACCACAATCACCTCAAACACGTAGAGAAGGATCTGACGCTTCAATACCTCGTTAGTCATATGAAGATCTAGGAGGTGAATCGTTTGAAGGACGCTCTGAGTTCCTTCCCGCTACATGTTCCGCCTCCAACGACAAAGGCCAACATCGTGGAGTCTGATGGGTCGTCTCGATAGACCAAGTTCAAACCGAATTCCAAGGCCTAGGAAGCTCCTAAGCGAGGACCTCCCAAAAACTGCAACAAGTCTGTAAAGCCATCTACTGCTATTCAGAAACCGATGCAGAACCTGTTGTGCGATGTTTGCAGTCAAACTGGACACAATGCCTACCAGTGCGTAAAGCGTCAAGACTTCAAGAAGAATGATTCAAAGGCCTACATAGCTAAAAATGACGACATCATAGCTGATGTAGTGTCAGAAACCACGTTGATTCATAACACTGTTGATTGGGTGTTGGACTCGGCATCCACCCGTCATCTCTATAACTCTAAGGAGCTGTTTTACTAGTTTGAGGCATTTGCACCTGATGAAGTTGTTCATATGGGAGATGACTCCACTGCATCGATTATTGGAAGCGGGAAGTTATGCTGAAGCTGACATTCGGGAAGACTCTCGTTCTTAGTAATACCATGTGTGTTCCCACTCTGCGATGCAACCTTGTCTCGGGACCTCTCCTGATAAAGGCTAGACTGAATACTGTAATCAAGAATGACACTATTGTATTCACAAAGAATGAAGAATTTGTGGGGAAGGGATATTACTGTGGTAGTCTTTTCCTTTTTAATGTTGATCATGTTGTTCAGAATAATAATAAGATTTCCACTTCTACTTATATCGATGAGTCTCTTAATCTATGGCATGATAGATTAGGACATGTGAATGTTGCATCGATCAAACAACTAACAAACATGTCAAATATACCATCGTTCTACCTCTAAACTCTCGAAGTGTGAAGTTTGTGTAGAGGCTAAGATTTCTAAGAAACTTTGCAACCCGTCTCAATAAGACACATGAACCTTATTGAATTAATCCACACCGATCTTGTGGATTTCAAGAATACTAATTAAGACCAAGGGAGACAAACATTATTATGTTACCTTCATCGACGATTGCTCTACGTTCACGAGAGTTTATCTTCTTACCACAAAGGATGAAGCTGAAGAGATGTTCATAAAGTATAAGAATGAGGTAGAAAACCAACTCGAGAAGATGATTAAGAGGGTTAGATCCGATAGAGGAGGAGAGTATGGCTCAAACTTCTTAAAAGATGTTTGTGAATCAAATGGTATCATTCATGAAACCAGTGCGCCATACATGCCTCAACAAAATAGAGTAGCTGAACGTAAGAACCGAACACTAAAGAACATGATGAATGCGATGCTTCTAAGTTCAGGCCTTTCTAATGAGATGTGGGGGGGGGGGGGCAGCGGTCTTATCTTCTTGTCACATGGTAAACCGTGTGCCGCACAAGAAGCTTGATAAGACTCCTTACGAGCTATGCAAGGGTTACACTCCTAACCTTAGGTTTCTCAGAATGTGGGGGTGTTTGGCGAAAGTAGGCCTAACTGACTATAAGAGAACCAATATCAGATTCAAGACCTATGATTGCGTATTCATAGGCTTTTCTCAGAACAACACGACGTATCGCTTTATGTCTTTGGGGGACTGCTCAATTTCTAAGGCTAGAGAGGCAGAGTTCTTCAAACACATCTTTCCGATGAAGAGGAACGTTGTTGTTGATCCGGTTAAACCCATTATCCCCTTTCCTTTGCTTCGTGATAGGTGGGTTGCCAAAAACTCTACTTCGTGTGGTCGTGTTGAGGAACCAAGGAGAAGTAAGAGAGCCAAGACTGAGAAGAACTTTGGAGAAGACTTTGGCACCTCTTTTCTCTCTAAACTTTGGATAAGGTACCAGCACTTGGTGCGCGCATCAGCGCGCGGAGTCCCCAGGTGTCAGCATCTTGCGAGCCTTGATGACATCAGCGTGTGTGCATCCTGTGGCTCAGATTAGTCCGTAGTTTACACAATATGGGGTGGTTGGTATTTGATACAGGTGAACAGTATCGGTTGTGACCCCATTACATAATGCGACCATGGGATCCTCGTCCCCAACCGTGGATCGTGGACAACACCGGATAATTTACGATCGAAACAGTACGCGAGATACTAGCTCTGCCCAGAACTTACGTGCGCTCTTATCTAGGGGTATATTCTTCCTTCCGTCGTCATATAAATATCGAGTTCCTTATTTTGAACACGATTCTGAGAGGCATAACTATCCAGTTCCATATTTTGATACTGAGAGATACGCAACCAGCCACCATATAAGTAACCTTGCGATTCATTCTTCACATAACGAAACTCGGATCGCCGATTCAAAATCTACGAAACACAGTTGCAGATTAGAATCGATCGGAGCTACCAGCCAGAGATTGTGATTGATCGAACCTATTAGCTAGAGATTGAACGTATCAGCGAAGCAGTTCGACTCAATGAGTCAGATTTCTCTTATTGCAAGTTATTTTTGTTAGCATTTCTTTTCCATTACTCTTATTTTGGTGATTGGTGGTTGTATCTGCCTTTCATCTGTTTCAATTTACAATATTAATCGTTTATCTGTAAAAAAAATATAATTGAAGAAACTTTATTAAAGTTTCCAGAGATAATTTCTTGTATAAGTTAAATTTAAAAAATATAAAAACAGACTAAAATCTAATTAAAAATTCAACACATATAATTTTTTTTTATAAAATAAATAGACACAAACTTTAGTAAAATAACGTGACCTTTCCAAATTGAATGGCGTTAGAGTGAAAGGGCCGGCTCTGATGCTACGAGTGATAGACGTAAAACCACGAATTTATTTTTATTATTAAAACATCCTAAAAACATGAGTGGTTGGATCCATTTGATTTAATTATCCAGATGAACTTACATGGTATCACTCACCACAGAAATCACACGTAACAACTCTAAATATGAATTTTTTTTTTATCGGCGAAAGCATATTGAAATTAATCTCTTTCGAGGAAGAAAAGATTTACAAAAAAGTACAATCTCACTACAGATTGCAAACAAGAAGCACCCCTCCCCAACAAAAGAAATTGAGATCCAGTAGGATCAAGCTAACCCAACCCGAAGTACAAACAGATATGCAGCAGCCTAAACACAACAGTAATAACCATCACCAAGAGAATATGCAGCCAATGATAGCAATGTCCAAGAGTAGCCAAGTTGAAGATGCCTTAGATGAGCAAGGCAGAGATGAAAAGCAGCTGAAGAGAGTGATAATGTAACTAGCCTAAACAAGACTTAAATCCACACCCTTGTCCACAAAACCCCCAATTCCGAGATGGACAGAGGAATTGCAATTGCCGGTGGTCAACACCACGGCAGGGACATAAATCAAACCAACTATACAATCAATCGAGATCCCAGGGCAGAAGCCCTATGCTTTAACCGTTGGCCAGCACCAAAACGATAACTCAAACCATAAGCATTGAAGAGAGCACATGAATAACGATCGGAATGTATAGAGGAAGGAAAGGAGGAGACAACCTGTGAAAGCCAAAGTAGAGGGGTTCGGAGAGTCCAAGTTCCGGAGAGTTCACCGAGCGGCCAGTCGGCAGGAAGAGGCGCTTGTACTGGGTCTTGAGTCACCGTCGCAGCGAAGGGGAGGTGAGCAGGGGAAGGCAGAGAGGAAGAGGCCGACTGCCATATCCGCCACCGGAGAAACCCTGACGACCCTTGAGGAGATCAGCACCCATCCAAGCCAAAAGGAGTGGAAAAGGTGTCCCACGATCAGATCTCGGTCAAGGCTTCAAGAGCCCTCGCGAAAAGGCCGGAAAAGTCCATCGGTGGAAGGAGGCGGAGCAGAGGGAAAAGGGGAAAGGGGAGAAGGGCACAACAAGAACCACCGTCGACAACGACCACGAGTCCGAGGCCATCGCCGGCGATGGCACCCGAGGCGAGAGGCGGCGGGAGGAGAAAAAGGGCGGAGTCGAGCAGCGGAGAAGGGGCTCGGGCACCGGCAGAAAAGGGGGGCAAAGGAAGGAGAAACAAGGGGGAAGGGCTGCGAAGCCTCACCGGCAATAGATTGGCCGGAGCTGCGCCGTCGCCGGTGAGGGAAAGGTAGATCTAGCGCTAGGGTTTCAAGGGCACATGTTTCATGTCAGAGCTCTCCTGGATCTTACCAAAACCCAACACTGAAGTAACCTTGATGTGTTGTTTCAGTCTTAGCAAAAATGATCTCAGTAAGTCCTATCCAGCTTCCTTACCTTATCATTTGCTTTGTTCTTTTCCCTTTAAAAGTCTAGAGAGACTTGTATAATCCTCCACACCACACTCCTTCAGTCATGTGTCCCACGCAATATCAACTTGCAGTTTGAACACATACCTTTCACTCGTATGCCATACCTCTCCATAGACTTGTAACCAACGTAACTTGCAGTAAACCGCATATTGAATTTCAAACTACGTTCAACTTTAAACCAAAATGCTGCGAAGAACCTAGCAGACAAGTAGTAACAAATATTGCTCATTTGTTAACGAAGCAGCTGACGGCGAGTACATAATGAGACTTGGGTCGGTGAGACATAAAAAGAGAATCGACTATCAGAAAGCATGTGTCGGACATGTTATAAGAAAGTTAAAAAAAAAATAAGAGTATGTAAAGACCGTCTCATTTAAAAGAAGTAAAATATTATTTTTACCTACTTGAAACGTCGAGGTTGGAAAAACGAGCTGAAAATTAGATCGTTGCAAAAGAAAAAAAAAAGTTTTAGGCTGGACTGGGCCGGTCAGAGAACCGGGCCCAGCTCAACCGCACGGGCCAAGCCCACGAGACGCGCGCACGAGCCCGCACCGAGACAGGCCCAAGCCCTCTCTCAAAACCCTACGCTCGCGTCTCCTTCTTCCTCTCGACTTTGCACGCACCCCGAGAACACCAGCGCCGCCCTCAATCCCTCTCTCTCTCTTCTCTCTTCTCTCTTCCTCGCTCTCCCTCTCCCGCGCCTCGCCGGAGACCAGATCCGCTCGTCCCTCATCTTCTCCATCTCCTCTCACAGCCTCTCCACCCTCACCCTCACTTCCTCTCTCTTCTCGCTAGACGCCGTGCACAAAATCAAGACGTCGTGCCGGAGATCTCGATCTGGGTTCGCCTTCCCGAGCTCGAACGACGCCGGCGACGGTGAATCAGCACAGGTTCGTGCTGTACCTCGTCCAGTTCTGCGTCCCCGACCTCGTTTTGCCCGGAAATTCTTCAGGTCGGGCTTGTTTTGGATGGGAGATGTCGGAACAACGCCGGCGAACCCTTGTTCTCGTCAGATTTGGACGGAGGGGCCGTTGGATCGTGCTCCAACCACCGCCCTTCCCTGCAGCCGTCACGTTGTGAGCCTGGCGTTCCTCCCGGCCAGCCTTTTTCCCCCTTCGAGCCTTCCTAGCGCCGCCGCCGGAATAAAACCCTCGCCGGACCCTATCTCGAGCTCGAGCTGCCGAACCTGACAGAACCAGTATTGGGCCTTGGGCCAAGGCAGGCTTGAGCCTGGACCGAGATAGCTGGGCCAGGATGGCCTGGACCAGGATGGGCCGTTGGGCCAGGCCCAGGTCTAAGATCCCGGATTTGGACTCGGGCCTGGACCGTGTCCTGGTCGAGTCTGGAGCCGGGTCCGTCGGGTCTGGTCTCTGGACTGGTCTCTGGACCGGGTCGGATCCGGGTCTGGTTCTCGGATACGGGTCAGATCCAGGTCGGGCTTTTAACTTAAATAATTAATTTAATTTAAATGTTTAAAATTGAATAATTAAAGGAATAATTGGACAAATCAGAGGACTTTTGGACAATACCGGGACTTATTGGACGTTTTACCTGATTAAACCCAGACTTAGACTTCACCGAGAACTTGGACTTCGCCCGAGAAGCCCGGAGTTAGGCCCGAACGTCAGCAGCTAGGAGACGTAGCTGTTGGTTCTTCTTGAGGTAGGGAAAAGCCGTAAACTCCGCTCCTAATTTAAGAACTGTTAATAGTATGGCTATAGGATAATTAATAACCGCTTTTCAATTGAAATAATAATCGGACGAGTCTTAGCATTCATATAGGATGTGATTCACTAGTTAACCAGTTTCAATATCTTGGGAAATTGTCATACTGGTAGAATGGCCATGTCGAGCCTTAGGATTGCTGGTTGATCGTATTTACCGTTGTTTATTCGTTTTAAGGTCGATGCATGCTCCATCTTTAGGTTAATCTAAGAGTCAAACTAAACTAGATGAATTTAAGTTGATTATAATATGAATGAATGAAATGAATGCGATGTGATTGGTTGAATGTTTGTTTGAATGTGAATTGGTTGTGCCTAAGGTTATGATCGGGTGAGTGATAGACCGATGTTATGTGGTTGGTAAGTTATGTCGGTAAGCTTGGTTGATCGTATGAGTTTGTTGTGTTGCCTTGTCGAGAATTTGTGTGCCTTTGTTGTTTACTTGTCGAGGGCGTTTCTGGACTGATATCCGACCGAGGGGGTAATCTGGTCTGGTACGTTTACGTTGTTGTTTCACCCCGATGCTACGTGTTCCGGGAAAATACCTAGGCCAATGTGCGTTTCCGGTATGGTATATGACCGTATCCCCGAGGTGTGTTTTCGGGAAGACATCTAGGCCGATGTGCGTTACTGGTATGATGTACATTGTTGACCCCGATGTGTGTTTCCAGGAAGACGTCTAGGCCGATGTGCGTTTTTGGTATGACGTGTTATTGTGTGCCCCGAGGGATGTTTCCGGGAAAATAAATAGGCCGATGTGTGTTTCCGGTCTGATATATTTTATTTTATAACTGGCTGCACGCCGATGACTTATGTTCCTTTGGGAACGTTTCCGAGATCCCCGATGTTCTATGTGTCCCGTGGGGATATTTTCGGGGGTCCCGATGTATGTGTACTCTCTGGAGCGAGGGGCTTCCGTTATGTTGTGTTGGTCCGTGTGTGGACCGGAGTCTGGTAGTTTTGGTTTATCTATCTTTGGTATTCGTGTGTCTCGTTAGTTGTTCCCTTTGTTGATTAAACTATCTTATCCCCTGGATTGTTCGTTAGTTATTTCTATTTGTGGATAAACTTTTCTTCCGTTGAATTTCCTTTGAGTTACTATTTTGTTAAACTTGTACTTTTCATCAATTTCAGATTTTGGCGCATTGTGTTAATGATTCTAATATTGACTTTTGTTGTAAAAGCGGGGGCTCTTTCATTACTTACTACTTTTTCCTACTGAACGAAAGCTCACCCTTTTTTTTTGTTTACTGTTGCTCACAGGTTTCAGTGATGAGTAGGCCTAGAGGATGTCTCGGAGCTCGGGAGCTCGTTGAGGGTCCGAGATTGTTATGTTAGAGACGTACCTTCAACTTCGTTCAAAACTGTGTCGTATTTGTTTTTAATTTTGGATTTATTTATGAGGATTACTTGGAGTTTTACGTTATTAAAGTTTATCAATTTATTGTTATTTATCTTTATTCTATCTCACGTCTTGAGTCTGGCCAAAACCGGATTTGGGGCGTGACAGAGTATGTTAGCTAGGAGGAAAAATAAAATAGAAACCACTCCTTAACGTAAAAACCATGTAAACCAATCCAAGCCATTCGTTTTAAGAATGGATGGATAAGATGCAATTGATTTGTTGACTGCAAAAAAACAGCACTTTTTAGTAAGTGGTAAGGACTTTTTAGTAAAACCATCATATTTTTTTTACCAATTCACTAATTTAATTTTTCCCGCTTCGTTTGAACTCTGATTGGCTTCAAACTAGCGCCATTAGTTTTTTTTTCAAGGGATTTCTATCAAGATCAGTCATGAATATATTTTGAAGCACGAAAAAAAATTATTTCGGGGTTGATTTTTTTAAAAAAAGTTAAGTCTGGGTAATTTTTATCAACACTATACACTGGGTTTATCAACACTGAACACTAAATTTATCACCTCATTTTCCAAAATCGAACATGATTTTTATCACATCATCACATGTTTTTTTATGAATACTAAGCACTAGTTTTATCAACACTAAACACTATGTTTATCATTAAATTACATGTGTTTTATCATCTCATCACATGTTTTTTTATCAACACTAAACTCTATTTTATCACCCTTATTTTTAATGAAACATGATTTTTATCACCTCATTATATGTTTTTTTATCACCTCAGTACATGTTTTTTATCAACATTTAGCACTAGTTTGATACCCCGATATAAAAAAATTATTAGTGAAGATTAATCAACACTCAACATTGTTTTTATCACCCCAATATAACTTTTTATTTTCGTGCTTCAAAATATATTCACAACTGATCTTGATTTAAAGCCCTTGGAAAAAGAAAAATATTGGCGCAAGTTTGAAGCTAATCGGAGTTGAAACGAAGCGGGAATGATTAAATTAGTGGATTGTTGAAAAAAAATGGACACTTGTGTGAGAAAGGAAGAAAATGGTGTTAGTTTATGGTGGGATTGGGGTGATGATGTGGTATTATGGTGTTAGTTTAGCTAGTTTGTCAAAAACAGACATACTATTCCAATTATAGAAAAAAAGAGTAATATTTTCTAAATTTCATCAGTATTTAAACATACTTTTTTAAATTTGTTCTATAGAAATTCAAGGTTGTATTCTATATCCGAGCGTTTATAGAAACATAATATCCTAGACTAGTCAAATCCAACATTAAAACATTACACATGAGTTACGTTTAACATACAAATACACTCATGAATGAAGCTTAATCAACTAAACATGATAATAGTTTATCTGAAATACACACACAGAGAAAAACAAATAAATTTTGTTGAGATGAACTAAACGTTGTTGAAGAAGTGGAATGTTAAACCAGAGCCAGCAAGTTTTTCTTGGACAAGTTTGCGCAGACGCGCGACCATGGAAGGAGTCAAATAGTTTTTCCAATCTCCGACCTCCCCTTTTCTGAAGTAAGTATTCGTAATAACCCCTGATGCCAAAGTCTTCCCCGCTTGGTTCACCTCCAGATCTCTCATAGTCTCAAAACTACGCAATCTTACAATATCTCGAATCACCCCCTGCGCCTCTTCCTCCGGAGAAAAAGGGCACCCCAAGAACTCGGCTATCCTCTTGGTGTGAAGCAGAGGGTCCTCCTTTAGATCTTCATATTTCAAGAACAGCACTCGGTCCGGCCTCTCCCTGCTCACCTTCCAGTACTCCAAAGTATGATCCCAGACCGGCCCGTTTCGTAGGATTCCTCGACAGAAGAAATCAAAAGATTGCTCAAATAACTCGGACGAATCAGCAGTGTCAACAGGCTTGTCATGGGGACAAAGGTGAAGCAGGACCTTGGGGAAATAATGGTAGGAAGAGACGAAGACATCCAAAGGGTTGCGACACAGGTAGATGATCCGACACTTAGAATAATCTTTAATGATGGAAGGAGCTAACAAGGAATAAGGCAAATGAGTAGCAAAGATTCTTCCATGGAACTGGCGAGGATCGAGTTGCAATGGAGCCGATGGGTTGACATTGTTCTTGTAAAGAAGTGTTTTTCGTGAAAATCGCGTCTGAAGGAGGAAGAAGACGGAACTGTCCAGACCCATCATGGATCCGTGACAGGGACCGTGACGGTGGACGTCACGGCTCTGTGGGGGAGGCCGTGACGGCGTCAGACACGGATCCGTGAGGAGATCCGTGACGGCGCAGCCCACGGATCCGTGACTAGATCCGTGGCAGACCAGTCTTGGTTCTTTTAAACCTTTTTCGGCTTTTTCTCGTTTACTTCAAGAAAGTGTTTTGGAAACAATGGGGGGAGTCTTTTGAACTTAGATGATTGCTCTTTGGCTAGCCGTTAATTAGAGTTTACTTCTGATCCAAGATCTTGGAACCGAGCTCGAGGGACGAAGACTACTTGGAGATCCGTGTGACGAAAGGAGAGGAGGCTAGCCGGACTCCGTCAACTAGAAGAATTATTAGAGGAAGACCACAAGGTAGTGGAAATACTAAACTCCTCGTGCAATTCAATGCTTAGTATGCCTATTAGGTTTATAAAATCGGAAAGGTCCTAGATTGCACATAGGATGCGAATACCTAGAATAATCGTCTTTCAATTACTAATAACCGGACGTGTCTAATATGCATGCATAGGATGTGAACAACTAGTTTAACTCGCTTTCAATACTTGGGAAATTGCTTTACTGGTAGAAAGGCCGAGATGAGCCATAGGATTGGTTGTGATTGCCTCGCATGCTTTGTTTGTTTATTTTAAGATAAATTAAGGGTCTAACGAAACTAGATAAATTGCACGCTTGATTGATAGATTGGATGCTTGAGTGATTGAATGATTGAATGGATGATAGAGTATGACTGATTGTGCCAAATGGTACGATCAGGTGATCGATGGACCAATGGAACGTGGTTGGTAAGTATGATGGTAAGTGTGATTGTGGTATGAATCCCTTGTGATGTGTATTGGTGAATCATTGAACTTCTAAGTTTGACTGTGCAATGTGTTGACCTGTTGGTCTCTTGTGTTCGGTTGATCATGCGGGATACTAATTGTGGACCCTGCGGGGCATTGATTGGTTAATCCTGCGGGATATTGATTGGAGGACCCTGCGGGGCATTGATTGGTTAATCCTGCGGGATATTGATTGGAGGACCCTACGGGGCATTGATTGGTTAATCCTGTGGGATATTGATTGGAGGACCCTACGGGGCATTGATTGGTTAATCCTGAGGGATATTGATTGGAGGACCCTGCGGGGAATTGATTGGTTAATCCTGCGGGATATTGATTGGAGGACCCTGCGGGGCATTGATTGGTTAATCCTGGGGGATATTGATTGGAGGACCCTGCGGGGCATTGGTCGATTGATCCTGCGGGACATTTGATGGTTTACCATGTGGGGAAACGGTTACTTATTAATTCACCCGAGTGTATGCGTCCTGTGGGAGTATTATCTTGGTTCCCTATGACATATGGTCCTTTGGGGGCATTTCTGAGAATCCCGACGATAAGCGTCCCTCAGGGATTGTTACCGGTAGCCAGATGTATGTGCCCCCTCTGGACCGAGGGAAAATCTGATATGACACTAGTTTTCTTGTGGATCGGAGTATGGGATCCGATATGACACAAGAACCTACTCGTGGATCGGAGTACTGAGGATTTGAGCTGTTGGCGCGACTTTCACTTGATCCCATTTTAGTAGTTATTGAGTCTTTACAGTGCTTTTCACTTATTCCCTCAAGAATTACCATTATCTTTAAGAAGGTGATATTGTTCCTATCTTTAACTGTTTTATCGCATCTCATTAACTACAACCTCATTTGCAAAGTGTGTCGTAGTGCTAAAGTAGTTTTATTATTAAATTGGAGGTTAAACTGTTTATGATTTTCCCTACTGAGCGTAAGCTCACCCCTATTTGTTTATTTATTGTTTGTACATGCGTACTTGATGTCTAGCGGAGTCGAGGCTTGGGAGCTTCTGGATATTTTGAGGGTTGTTTTAGAGACGTGGTGGTCTATGTTGTTGAACCTCATTTATTTTATACTCCATGTTGAGCTTTGACTCATTATCTGAGATTTGGATCATTTCATTTGAGAAATTGCTTGGAACTTATTTGAGCTTTGAAACGATTTTATGATTGTTTACTATTTTCCGTTGTCAACTCAAGTCACGTCTCGAGTCCGTAAAAAACCGGAATTGGGGCGTGACAAAAACCGGATCGTGAGGGTCGATGTTTACGTCGTCCAGATCTGTACCATAAGCGATTTTCATGTGGTCACTATCGTGTGAGTCTTGTAGAGTGATGCGCTCACGGTTTTTCAATGCTACGAGTAAACATTATTATGAAGCTATAATCCAGGGTTGTTTTTCTTAGTAGTATTACAAATCTCTTTTCTTTCATTTCTTCATCTTAATTTTGTACTATTGACCTTCACAACAGTCAAATATGAATTAAATCTAATCAATTTTTATTTAGATCAGTATACATACATATCATTCTCTCTCGCTTCTTCTACACGAAACCCTAGTACAACGTTCCTTTTCCTCGGTCACTGCCGTCGGATGATCCTGTGACTCCAGTCATGGGAACCGCAAGCACTTCTCCCCTTCCATTTTACTTCTCCCTTCTTCTATTTTCCTGGTCCTCTGCTTCGACATCTCATCGTCTTCCTTCAGATCCGACCACAAGGCCATTTGCTCGGGCTTTCGACTCGCCTCTGAATGGTATCAGTATCGGCCTCAATTCTCGGTGCTCTCTCGGTGAAGCTTCGTTAGATCATCGCCCCAATTTCTCTGGTTTCCTACTTTTCCAATGGAGTAAGAGATGATCGACTTCACTTCCAGTGAAGGTCAGCTCAACGCAGATCTCTGCCACTGATATTCTCCTCTGGTTTTTGGTCATGGGTACAGATCGAGTCATTCGGCTGTGGTGTAATCTGGAGCTCATAGGACTATCTTGTGTGGTTGGGGTCGAAGATCGCTTCGGAATTAAGATTGCACCGGTAGTAGTACCCTTTTTCTCCGGAGGTCTCCATGTTTCGATTCGGTGTTGGTCAGGCCCGCTTCTCTGGTGCGTATTAGGTGTTGCATTCTGGGACCGAAGCGAGCATGACCGCCAAGATGTTCCTCATCTCAAATACTCTCGATCCAGGTCTGAATCTTCTTCTTCCTCCATTTTTACTCCGATATTATAGAGGTGTTTCACGTCTGATGTTGGTCGGTAAATGTTTGTCTGAAGTGAAGGGTTTCGATCTGGAGCCTGGTTCGGATCTGGGTAGTGGGTGGAATTGGCTGGCGTGTGGTCGTCAACTATTATACCGACGATGATTCTAGTGATCCTCTCTCATCTGCGTATGAGGAAATGTATGGTGTTGTCACGCCCCAAATCCGGTATTGACCGGACCCGTGACGTGACTCGGTGAAATTTAAATAACAGAAATTTAAAAGCAATAAAGTCTGAACATGAGTGAAATATAAATAGACGGAGTTCAAAATCCTGAGTCCCAAGCTCAGTCCAATACAAAAGTCAAATAACAGTACGTCTCTAATAACAAATAATAAATACGAATCCCGGACCCGCGCTAGCCACATGCTCTACGATGTCCTCTAGTCCAAAGTAAAGGGTGAGCTTGACGCTCAGTAGGAAAAACCATGAAAACCACCTCTTTACAGATTTACAAAGAACGCAACCCAAGGTTTAAAGTTTAACATTTAATACAAGGGTTGATAAAATCGACGCGACACTTAACCATTTTAAAACAATAATCAGTTTACCCGGTCACTCACCGGACCATCTCCAACCTTAACTCGACAATAGTCATTAAACCAATGCAACATCGAAGGATCAAACCAAAGAAAACCACCACAGCCACAAGCACCGCAACACTCAAACACATCAAAGCTCAAGCAAACCAAGATAATATCAACACAACCAATTCAAACACTTGCACGGTCTCGGGAACAACCCGCTCGGCCCGGCGTAGCCGTACACAAATTTCCCCAACACAAATTCGGGAGAGGCGGTCGACCTCATCGCGGTACACGGGCCCAGCCCCTTCGCGGCAGAACCTCAGCGCGGAACACAGCGTTTTACCGATACACGGAAGGCAGGGAAATCGCCTATTCGCGGAACACAGGACCAGCCTCTTCGCGGTACAACCTCATCGCGGAACACAGCGTTTTACCGAGTGCTAGTCGGGAGGTAGGGAAATCACCTTTTCGCGGGGCACAACGTTTTACCGACTCACGGTTGGAAGGTAGGGAAACCACCTTTATCACGTAACCAGTCACAACCACAATCACAATCACAAACATGATCACACCAAAATCACGCACTTACAATCACTTACCGACACCACACTCAACGTGGCCACCCCACCGGGTTAACCGGTATTCGTTCCCTAACATCCCCAATTCAACAGAACAAATAAAACAGGAAGGTAGTCACTCAAAAACTATCATGCATCACTAAGATCAACTCTACCCGTTTTCATGTTCGTTATTTATTATCCATTCAAACAGCACAGAATACACAATTCAATACAATCAACAACCAAACCTACAGGCACGACATGGCCTGATTCTACCAGCACATCAACCCAACACCTACGGCACGACATGGCTCGTAGGTCGCTCGCATGTTATAAGACTACCCTAGTCAATACCGTCTTATATGCATACTAGTTATTTAACCGATTATTAGGTTTCCCTATAGGCATTCTAGTACATCCGTATTAAAACGAGTTTCGAGGTAATCCCTACCTCAGTCTCTGTCTGGGTCGCCAAGCTGATGACGTCCTGGCCAACTCTGGTCTTCTCCGTGCTCGTGGTAAAGGCCTGGTTTTAACACAAAATGGACGGTCATCAGACCCGGTCCAACTCCTAACGGTCCTCAAATTATTAAATTAAGTCCAGTAGTTTGTTTGTCCAAACATCCTTTAGAAGTCCGATAAGTCCTTTATTTATCTGATTTTAATCCAATTTAATTAATTATTATTTTAAACAAACCCCGGATCTGACCCGAGTCCGAGATCCGGACCCGAATCCGACTCGGACCATCCTTAGACCCAGACCTGACCCGAGCCCGACCCAGAGCTGAACCCGCCCCAGACCTAACCCGAGTCCGAACCCGACCCTAGATCCGATCCAGGCCCGAGGCCCAAATAAGGTCCAGGCCCAGCTCAAGTCCAGGCCCGAGTCCTGGTTTGGCCCAAGCCTTGTCCCAGGCCCAGGCCTGTCCAAGGCCCAAGACGTGTCCTCGACAATGGCCCAAGCGCAAAGCCCGTCAGAGACGCGGCTAGGGTTCAGGCCTTCCTCCGGTTCAACTACGGCGACGGCGGCGGCGACGGGAAGCTCGATGGCGGTCCGTGACGGCGGTGGAGGCGTCAGAGGCTTGGGAGAAGCAAGGGGGGTTTGCTGGTGCCCAAAACCACTCCTTTTACGGCCAGAATGAAGGTGAGGAAGCTTCGCCGGCGCGAAACCTCAATTCTGAAATCTGAGAGATCCGGCAAACTCCTCCACCCCAAATATCGCCCAAAAGAGCTCGCACAAGCTCGATTCTCAGGCAGGGAGTGACGGGAGAGAAGGATTGAGGTTGGTAAAGGCTCATCGTCGAGGATTTGGTCCGTTACAGGCGCGACGAAGCTCGAAGGTACGACGGCGGTTTGATTCGACGAAGAAGAGGAGAGGACGAGGGGTTTTGGGTGTCTGGGTACGAGGGAGTGAGGAACGGTCGGGGTTTGGTAGCCAGAAGAAGAAGGAGAAGGGAGGGACGAGAACGGAGCTTCGGCGAGGGTTCGGTTCGAGCAAGAGAGGATGCGAGAGGAAGGAGATGGAGTTCTCGGGACGCGTGCGTGGATCTGAGGAAATGGAGCGTCGCGTTTAAGGTTAGTAAAGGGGGCTTGGGCCTGACTCACGAAGTGGGCTTGGCGCGCGCGAATAGTGCCCGGTTTGGCTCGGCCCAAATGGTTGTGTTTGATCTGGCCCAACTCTAACCCTTTTTTCTTTTTTTTTACTTTCTTTTTTCTTCGCACTCGTTCCAAATTTTCGATCCTTTTTCTCATCCCGTCGTTTTAAAAACCGTAATTTAAACCATTAAATTTCAGGTTTTTACAGTCTACCCCCTTAAAGGAATTTCATCCCCGAAATTTAAAACGGACGTACCTCAAGGGTCGAACAGGTGGGGATACCTCGCCCGGGTCTCATCCTCGCGCTCCCAGGTCGGAATCAGCTCCCTGGTGCTTCCACTGCACTTGTACCAGAGGAACAGTCTTGTCACGCAAGACCTTCTCCCCCATATCCACAATCCTGATTGGCTGCTCCTCAAACGAGACACCATCCGCTACCTCGATGTCCGCCCACTAGATAACGTGGGAAGGATCCGCGTTGTACTTCCGCAGTTGGGAAACGTGGAAGACGTTGTGGACGTTCCCAAGCTGCGGTGGTAACTCAAGTCGGTATGCCACTGCTCCAACTCTGTCTAGGATCTCGAAGGGTCCAATAAACCGCGGGGCCAACTTGCCTCCCCCACGGCTGAACCGTACCAGCCCCTTCTTCGGGCTCACCTTTAGAAACACATGGTCACCCACGGTGAACTCTAAAGATTGACGTCGCCTATCGGCATAGCTCTTCTGTCGACTTTTTGCGGTCTTCAACCGTTCTCGTATCATCACAACCTTCGCGGGCGTCTCTTGGACCATCTCCGGTCCCAACAAGCTCATGTCCCCTACCTCAGCCCCACACACGGGTGATCGACACGGCCTACCATACAGCGCCTCAAAGGGTGCCATCCCAATACTGGCCTGGAAGATGTTATTGTAGGCGAATTCGGCCAAAGGTAGGTGCTCCCCCCAAGAACCACCAAAATCCAACACGCACGATCGAAGCATGTCCTCAAAAATCTGGATCGTGTGTTTCGACTGTCCGTCGGTCTGCGGGTGATAAGCTGTACTCAGTAGGACCTCGGTCCCTAAATCCTTCTACAGGCTCTCCCAAAACCTCGAAGTGAAGCGGGGATCTCTGTCGGACACCACCGACACTAGAACTCCGTGTAGCCGGATAATATCACGAACATACTGTCGACTCAGTGCACCTACTGTATCCGTCATCCTCATGGCTATGAAATGAGCGTATTTCGTCAACCGATCCACTACTACCCACACGGCATCGTGTCCTCTCGGAGACCTCGGCAATCCGCATACAAAATCCATCGTGACATGCTCGCACTTCCACTCCGCTACTGGCAACGGTTGTAGTAATCCTGTAGGACATTGATGCTCGGCCTTCACTTGTTGCCAAGTAAGGCACCTCGATAGGAACTCTGCCACTTCTCTCTTCATACCACTCCACCAAATCTGTCGCCTGACATCTCGGTACATCTTAGTGCTACCCGGATGCACCGTGAGACGCGAGTGATGCGACTCTCTCAATACAGCCTCTCTGCAACTCTGCGGTACAAACAACACTCCGCAATACCGTAACCCTCAGTCAACACTGTACTCCCAGCCCTCTGCATCGGTACCACTGATCATTCTCTCTCTGATCTCGGCCGTCGCGACATCAACTGACTGTGCCTCTAGCACTCGTGCAATCAACGTGGGCTGAGCCACTAACGAACATATAGCCACGCTACCAGTGATCTCCTCTAAGTCGAGCCCAAAAGTAGCCAACTCTCCCATCATGTCCTACTCTCGGACTGCTATAGTGGCTAGGCGGAGAAACGACTTCCTACTCAGGGCATCGGCGACCACGTTCACCTTGCCCGGGTGGTAGTGTAACTCAAAATCATACTCCTCTAGTAGCTCCATCCACCGACGTTGTCGCATGTTCAAGTCCTTCTGGGAGAAGATGTACTTGAGACTCTTGTGGTCAGAGAACACCCGAAACTTCTCCCCATACAGATAATGCCTCCAGCTCTTCAGAGCAAACACAACGGCTGCCAACTCCAAATCATGGGTAGGGTAGTTACGCTCGTGAATCTTCAACTATCGTGAGCCATAAGCAACTACCTTTCCCGTCTGCATCAACATGCAACCAAGTCCTTCACCGAACGCGTCACAGTAGACATCGTACCCCACACCGCGCTCCGGCACAATAAGAATCGGGGCGGTGGTCAGTCGAGTCTTTAACTCAGTGAAAGCGTTCTCGCACTTGTCAGTCCACACGAATAAGACACCCTTACGTGTCAGGGCGGTCATTGGCGCTGCCAAGCGCGAGAAGTCCTGGACGAATCTCCGTTAGTAACCTGCCAACCCGAGAAAGCTGTTGATCTCGAACACACTCGTGGGCCTCGCCCAAGTCGACATTGCCTCGATCTTCGCCGGATCCACCAAAATACCTTCCCGAGACACAAGATGTCCGAGGAACTTTACCTCGGTGAGCCAGAACTCGCACATCTCCAGGTTACCATATAACCTATGAGTGCGGAGTAGAATCTAAACAATCCTCAGGTGCTCCTCATGAGCCTCCTCGTCCGGCGAATAGATCAGAATTTCGTCCACAAACACGACCACAAACTGATCCAGGTAGGGTCGGAAGATACTAGTCATAAGTCCATGAAAACTGCAGATGCGTTCGTCAACCCGAACGACATCACCAAGAACTCATAATGACCGTAGCGAGTGCGAAAGGCGGTCTTCGCCACATCCTGATCTCGAACCCTCAACTGATAGTAACCGGATCGCAAGTCGATCTTCGAAAAGACCTTCGCCCCTCTCAACTGGTCGAATAAGTCATCGATCCTCGATATCGGATAACGGTTCTTCACCGTAACCAGTTCAGCTTCTGGTAATCAATGCACATCCTCAACGCTCCACACTTCTTCTTCACGAAAAGGGTGGGTGCTCCCTACGATGAGGTGCTCGGTCGGATGAACCCCTTCGCTCGGAGGTCCTCGAGCTGACGCTTCAACTCTGTCAACTCTGACGGTGCAAACCTGTATGGTGCCATCGAGATCGGCGCCGTACCAAGTATCAGATCAATCCCGAACTCGACCTCACGCACTGCGGCAATCCTGATAAATCCTCCGGAAACACATCCGGGAACTCGCACACTATCCTCGGCAACTCCTGACGCTGCTCAGTCGGTACCTCCTCGCCCACAAACAACGCTGAAAGTAGAACCCCGCTCCTGCTGCCCAACACACATGTGACACTCGTGTCGCCTGAACGCACAATCACCTGTTACCGATAACAGTCAATGGTCGCCTCGTACCTCGACAGCCAGTCCATCCCCAAGATAACGTCGAACGTCGTCATGTTCAAAACAAGCAAATCACCAACAAACGGGTGGTCAGCCACTCTGATCTCACATGAACGACACACACTACTCAAAACTACGTCTCCAGTAACTGGGGTGTCAAGGCATAAGGGTCTATCCAAGGGCTCTACTCTCAGTCCCAGTGACTCAACCAGGGAAGCAGAAATGAAGGAGTGCGATGGACCAGTATCAAACAGAAACAATGCCCATAAATGATAAAGCAGTCACGTACCCTGAACGGTCTCCCGACCGGGATGATGTCCCTCAGATCGACGATCGGAAATGGCATAAGCTCTGCCCTGGGTAGTCCGTGGTCCCTATCTCGGTGGTGGTGGAGGGAGGGCCACCTGCTGAGCAGACCTCTGCTGCTGCCTCAGCGATGGCGTACTCGCAGCTGATCGTGGAGGTCTCGACTACTGCGCCTGGCGCTGCCGGAATTGGGGTGCCTGACCAGGGTGCGATTGATGCGGCCGATGCGCTGATGTCTCTCTGCCCGACGAGGGGCACTGCATCATCATGTGGCCAAACTGTCCACAACTAAAACATTGGCGCTCTCCGCCGCTCGGCCTCCCTACCGACCCGGTCTGACTGCTAGCGGTGCGAGCTGCAGTACTCGCGCCCTCCGGGCAATCTCTGCTCATGTGTCCCCGCCGATGGCAACGGTAACACTCTGGCCGCACATCGGACGCTGCCAGTCCCACTGAGGCTACGAATCCCATCGATCTCGGCCCACCGAACTACTGCTGAGGTCGGAAATATCCAACAGTGCTCTATCGTCCCGAGTCCCTCATCTCCGACGGTCTCAGAAAACCGCTCGGTCTCGGACGACTCTCCCTGGCCCTGGAGATCTCGTTGAAGCACCGCTCTACGGCCAGTGCCTGATCCACCATCTCGAAGTACACCCGAGTTCTAAAGGCTGCAAGTAGATCCCGGATCGGGGCGATGAGTCCCTCCCCGAAGCGCCTGCACCGGTTCGCCTCGGTCGCCACCATCTTTGGAGCGAACCGGGACAGCACGGTGAACCTAGACTCATACTCAGACACGGTCCTCGTGCCCTGTCGCAGATATAGAAATTGCCGGTGTCGATCGTCTCGCGCGGACTCTGGAAAGAACTGCTCCAGAAACACAGATCGGAATCGGTCAAAGTCATCTCCGACCCGCTCCTCAACACGCTCCCACCAGTGGAAAGCGTCGTCCCTCGGCTGATGAGCTGCAAAGGACACTCTCAGATGCCCGTCAG